>CM022676.1:779840-1095809 GCA_012295275.1 Chrysomallon squamiferum
AGAGAGAGAGAGAGAGAGAGAGAGAGAGAGAGAGAGAGAGAGAGAGAGAGAGAGAGAGAGAGAGAGAGAGACGTCAATTTAAATGTTAGATCAGACGTCTTTCAAAATTCCATAAATATCTTCAAAAAGAGAAAAATTCTCTTTGCAAGTTGCACAATAAACATTAGTTAAATATTTCAACATCTAACGCGTAGCTGATATTTGAGAAATAATTAGCTAATGTTTATTGTGCAGCTTGCAAAGAGAATTTTTGTTCTCGTATTAAACGTTCTGCATGGGATATTATTAGGAAAAGTCAGCTTCCAGCTCATCAGTCACTAGCACTGAACCAAATTCTCTGTGGACTGTACAGTTACGTGTTCACGTAAAGTTAAAGTCTACCTTCAGTGATACGAAACAAATAATCTAAACTTAGTTAGCATACTTCCAAGTGATGTTATTTTTATCTTTATTATTACAGTTTTTCTTTATTTCAGTATTTTTTAATAATGAAGTTACAATGTAAAAATCAATACCATAGTCCTGCCATTTTTCTGACGTTTAACTCTAAAGCTTTATTTCTTGTTTCACCTTTTATATTCATTTTTTCATTTTTTTATTTTTTTATTTTAGTTTCTAATGGAAATGTTTCATCAAGCTTCTATCAAGTGAAAATTACTATCACACTGTCACAGTACTGGGTTTGTAGACAGGCAGTTAGATATCAATCCAATAATATGCCAATTCATATTACAGTTTATAGAGAGAGAGAGAGAGAGAGAGAGAGAGAGAGAGAGAGAGAGAGAGAGAGAGAGAGAGAGAGAGAGAGAGAGAGAGAGAGAGAGAGAGAGAGAGAGAGAGAGAGAGAGAGAGAGACTGTGTGAAAAATATAACAGATACTTCTTATAAAGAAATATATACTAATCTATTTCTTTAATAAACTATTTTCAATGTTTAATTTATTGCTAAATTATTCTTATTTTTGTAACGATACTTAGACTGATCTGCATTTCTTTGAATACAGTCTTATTCTTCCGTTTTTAAATTCATATTCATTTTACTTTTTTGATATTTTACTGTCATTAAGCGACATATATGTGTATTTTTCACTGGACAGTACATACCAACACTCTGATGTACCTCTGTGGTTCGCTACTTGGGAAGGTGATGCTTTTATCGTTGATTCTCAGATTTAACTGTTCGGACGTTCCCGTCAAGATGCTGGCGGGTGAAAAAAATGACGACCTGGTGATCCTAAGACACGTGGACAAATTGTTAAACGTCTGTGTAAACAGCTCATATCAAAATTAACTTGAAACATATTTGCACAGATTTTTATTTCAACTCATTCAGTATAGCGATAATACCCCAGAGTAAGTTGCACATTTGATACACTGACCGAGAGACCTTTACTCAGAGGTGAAATATTCTGTTTCAGTTCATCTCTTTGTATAAACCGTTAAGTGCAGACTTTAGACTTGCTGATTTAAGATCGAATGACAAAGACGTTTTCTCCTTTCAAAGTTATCGGTTAGTTCAGACTTAGAACGTGCATCAGATTAGTTCCGTTGTTATAAGTTCAAAGCATACTAAAGCTATGTTAGTTTCGGGATTAAACAGTCTTGGAGAAATTTGCAACCACTGTGTGACTTATATAGAAGGAAGAGCTGAACTTCTTCTTCAAGTTAATAAGTAACTAACATATTAATGATCAGAAATGTACTAACAGTCACAAAGAAGGGACGCGGTACCTCTCTGCTAGGAAACAAAACTGTTGTAATCTTCGATTTAAAAATAGGATACAGAAATAGTGCATGACTACAGTTCTAGAATCACAACCGAGTGCGTTTTTTATTAGGTTTTCTTCTTTGTAGGCTTTTTCTCGCCACAACCCGGTTCAAACCTGTTTTATTTGTATTATTTTGTTTATTGTTATAATTTATTTTATTATTATCAGTTTGAAATATACTGAATGATGTAAGTTGTTTTATGATGTAAGTTGTTTTCCGCCGTGAAAGCTCACTAAACTAGTGTAGCGTAATATGGTAACCGTATTATTCCTGCTGCTGCTATTACTACTACTACAACTGCTACTACTACTACTACTACAGCTGTCACTACTTCTCTTTTTTGTTATTAATGTGACTGCTTATGACTACTGCTGCTACTATTAGTACTCGTGGTACTACAAAATTACCATAGTTACCCCCATAATCAGTAATATTACTCTGCCTGCTCAACTCCTACTACAGTTAATTATTTTTTATTTTCTTTATTTACTTATCTAGAAAAATAAGTAATTACTATTGATAGTACTGTAATACAGCTTAATGGTATCATTATTTTTATTTTATTTTATTATCTTTTTTTTTTTTCTTTTTTTAATTTCTTTCCATATTAACTTTCAGAAAGTACGATGGTTGTGATGGGAGCGAGTATCAAGACAAAGATATTAAATATATACGAATGTGCCTGAATTTTAGTTTCCAGAAAGAAAACGCTACAAAACATGAAAATGGATTCGTGCTTGAAAACAGAAAATAACTCAGCTCCGGACAGACCGGAACATTCGAATGACAGTTTAACAGAAACAAATGAAGGTTTCACGGAAAGGAACGAAAACTGCACAAAATTAACAGAGGAATTTTCAGACGAATCTCGCGAACAGCTGATTGACCACACAGATCTGGACAGCATCGCGCCTGATGGTGGGTGGGGCTGGGTGGTGTGTTTCGCCTCATTTCTAATCAACGTCATAGCAGATGGGACGTTTTTCTCGTTCGGAATATTGCTCATAGATCTACTTGACTTCTTCCACGAGTCGAGATCAAAGACGGCGTGGATTGGCTCCACTCTGCTGGGAATGAGTATGATTATGGGTAAGTGCTTTGTACAGACACAGTCTATTTGTATCTGTTCGGTAATTTATAATTGTTCTTTATTGTTATTAGCAATAGCAGCACTGTATCAGAGGTTCTTCACTTATTCACTTATATTTATCACACTGCTGATAATAATGATATGATAAAAAAAATAAAAATGATAAATGATGTTAATGATGATGTTGATTAAAATGATAAATGATGTTAACGAGATGATGTATATTTCAGGTCCTGTTGTAAGTTTTCTACTAAAGTTTTACAGCTGTCGTCAGATCGTAATCAGTGGAACACTTATCACCGTCGTCTCCTTCATCGCCAGCGTCTTTTCACCAAGCGTCGACGTCCTCATCATCACATATGGATTCATTGCAGGTAAACAAAGATTTAAACATTAATAATAATCCAGAGATTTGTAGAAAGATTTTTAGAATTTCTTTAGAGAGAGAGAGAGAGAGAGAGAGAGAGAGAGAGAGAGAGAGAGAGAGAGAGAGAGAGAGAGAGAGAGAGAGAGAGAGAGAGAGAGAGAGAGAGAGAGAGAGAGAGAGAGAGAGAGAGAGAGAGAGAGATGATTTTATCATTTATTTATAACTATACTCTTTAATCAAAAGGAATCAAAATAAATATAAAAATAAAATCAAAATAAACCATTAATCGATTAAATATAATTTTGTATATTATCAGGTATTGGCACAGGAATGATTTTCATCCCAGCTATCATCATTGTTGGTCTTTACTTCAACAAGAAAAGAGCTATAGCTACTGGGATCGCTACAAGCGGAGCTGGGGTGGGAGTGTTTGTATACGGTTACCTGTGTGAATATCTACTGGAACAGTTCGACTGGAGAGGAACTATTCTTATTCTCGCAGGGATTCTACTTAACTGTGCGGCTTGTGGCGCCGTCTTTCGGCCAATTGTAGAACAGAAACTAAAAAGACGTCTGCGTTTGATAAAGGAGAAAGAACGAGAACAGACGAGTGCCAGTAATGAGTTGAAAAATGAGCAGAACATTTTAGATAGAAATATAACATTAAAAGAAAAAAAATATTTGTTTCCAGGAGAGCAGAATGATTATGAAACTAGCACGAAAGGATTTAGTAATCAACTTCGATTGTATAAAAGCGCTCAGCACTTGTCGAATTTGTGTGAGCAAAATGTGGGTGATAGTCCACGTACACTTTCAAACTCGTGTCATCTTATTCAGAACGGTGACGAAAATAACAGAACATCTTTGAACTATGTCTCCAAGCACGACTTTGAGCATATAAAGCATGGATTATTACGACCTATGTTGCGTAAAGATATTTATTACAGCGGAAGTGTGCAACAACTTCCGGACTATAAACACTGCGGCAGTTTGACGTCTTTTCTGGCTGAAATGACGCGAGAGAGCAGCGTGGAAGACAGTCGAAGTTCCTACAGCTCTAAACTGACGTCATGCTGGGACAAACTTGTGGATAAAACTAATCTGTGGTTGTTTAAAGATCCTATTTTCGTATTACTGCTTGTTGTGTACTCAATGTGGGCAGGTAATTGTGTTTTCTTTCTTTAGTTATTATTTCGTTTTCTTCTGTTTAGTAGCAGGGAAATAGTAGAGAAGTTTTACATTAAAAGTCAAGATGCAGCAGTAACAACAGTAGTAGTAATAGTAGTAGTATTTGTATTTATTCATTCATATTTATTCATTTATTTACTTTGTTGCTACTGTTTCAACTAGAATTTCTATGAATCAGCTCATTTAAACAGCAGACAGCAGAAGGTGAAGTGGTAAATAACGGAACTAAACTCATGAAATGTTGAAGGATGTAAAAACTGTGGAAATGAATTAAAATATATATATTATTTGCTTTTATTCATCATACAGTTTGAAATAGATGATGATATGAGAAAGTTGGTCGTGGTAGAGATAGATTTACGTTCGATCAAGTCGCTTAAATTATGACGACAAATCCTATTTTTCTCTCTACTGCGAGTTCCACAACAATGAAAACATGACAAACCCGCGCTCTCTAAAGTTCTGGAATGATATTGTTATTTAAACGAAAAAGTGAATCGTCTAATAAACATTTTACAATATTTTCAAGTTATTATTTTGTTGTTTGGAACATCGTTCAGAGTAAGAAAAACCGCCATTGTTTCCTTTACCTCTGGTGGTAAGGCTTTATCGCCTACCTGGCATTCTGATGGCTTCATTATTTGATAAATATTTACAGCAAATTGAATGCATCAAGGATAGAGAAATATATTTTAGGCTTATACTTTGAATAATCAAATTACACTTTAAATAAAATATTTCTTCTTCGTTTCATTTTCAGTGCAATCGGTGACCCTGACCTACTTCCCGGACATGGCGGTGTCTAAAGGAATTCACAGATCTCAGGCCGCCATCCTCATCTCCATCGTCGGCGTCACCAACACACTCGGACGAATCATCGCGGGTTTCTTTCACGACATGTTACACATCAAGGGAACGACGTTGTACATCGTCGCTCTCTTCACTGCCGCCGTCGTCAACTTCGTCATTCCACAGTTTAATCAGTTCTCGTGGTTAGCGGCGTGTGCTGGCGTGTTTGGTTTCTGCATGGGTGAGTCGTTGTTGTTGTTGTTGTTGTTGTTGTTGTTGTTATTACTTGACTAATATAAATGTTTCTACTGGGTGTTTGACAACATACCGGAAATTTACACAGTGAGGTAATATTTTAAGATGTTTCTGAACATTAAGCATAATCAAATAATACTAGCAAACAGCAGATTATCGACCTATAGAATTTCTATAACACTTTGCCATTGTTTCTATAACACTTTGCCATTGTGTAATCACTTATAAAGACTTTTCGCTTCTGTAATTTTGGATAATTTATTCACTTTAAGACGGAAATGATGGTAACGACCTGATATTCATGTTTCCATATGTGTCAGTCACTTCGGAACTTCAACCAATGAAAGGGCGCTATTTCCACACACCCATAATGTTTTATTTTCGGCCGCCATATTGTCCAACACGCGGTGGTTTTATGTTGATTGTTGTTTAGTTCAGTTGTTCGGCAAGCGTTAATACTTCCTTTGTTAGAACGCATTATTCATAGGCACACTGGTGAAGCGATGTGCTAGTGGGACATGCAAATCGGTTGAACGGTACGAAAGTGGACATTTGTACCGTTTCCGAAACCGAAAACTCAACGAGAAAAATGTTTAAAATTGATTCCACTATCTATGCGGACTCTCAAAAAGAAAGTCATTTATAAACATGAACACGTTTTCAAATAATAATAACAATACACATAGCTGATAATCTAGCTATATACAAATTACCTAAATATGAATAATGTGTATGTCCACAACAGAAAAAAAGAAGAAAGAAATGTTTAATTTCATAATGCACTCAACATATTTATGGTTATATGGTATCGGATATATGGTTAAGAACCACACTATATTTAGAAAAGAAACTCGTTGTTGCCACTTCCTGTGTTACTAGAAGTACCATCTGGTGCACTGGTTGGAACAAGAAACGGCCCAATGGACCGACAGAGAGTGTAAAAAACACAAAAAGGTGTTTTGTTTGTGTGTGTGTGTGTGTGTGTGTGTGTGTGTAAAATTGTTTCTGAGATGAATTCACACCAAACAGTTGAGCGATCTGTTGTAAATGTCCAGCTATTAAAATAGTCTTCACAATGCAGTTTTAAGACACGTGTCATTTGTTATATTTTGGTTTGTTACTTTCTTTTTTCTTTGCACTAAAGTAAACGTGCTGCAAAATATACTCATCCAGCTTTTCATGAGCAGTTAGCATGTGTCAGCTGTTTCGTCTCCAGGCAAACTTGCGTGTCGAGTCGTTTTTACTCGTGGAACGCCAGCATCCCGCATTCAATTTCGGTTGATTTTCGTCGGAAATTTTTATATCGTGGATATAGCCTTGCGTAAAATAATTAAAACTTTCTCGTGTGCTTATCTGGAAAGGCCATAGCTCTCAGGAAGATATGAAACCGACACATCATCTAGAATACCTTTTAGATCAGCAAAGCCGTCTGCTACCGATTCCGCCATTTTGGATATTATTTTGTTGGACGTACTAACAGTAACTAAGAGGGGCGTGGCTTATGCAGTGATTGTGGAAACGTGAATTGTGTGTGTATGAGAAAGAATATGTTTAAAGGTTTATTTCGACTCCGCTGATTAGTATGAGCAGTTGTAAATAACCTGTAATTTAATTTTCTACTTCGTTTTTTACTTTGTTATGTTATGTTATGTTATTTATGTATATATTTATTTATTTAATGTATTTATTTATTTATTTATTTATTTATTTATTTATTTATTTTATTTTATTTTATTTATTTATTGTCTTTTTTTATATTTGTATGTGTGAGTCTGTGTGTATATGTATACATTTTATAAAGAAAAAAAAAGAAAACAGAAAAAAAAATTAAATAATAAAAAATGATTATTACTAACCGTGACGAACAGTGGGTCATTCATTATTTTCTGAGTTGCGTCAAGTAATCAGAGCGTGGCGGTCGATCGCTTTCCTGTCAGAGTACACCGAGCCACGACGTCACGGAACCTGGCCTCGGTTTAACATCGTGCACGATGTTTGCTTTTCCTTGTTGTTTCCATCTTTTCTATTTTTATTTATTTATTTTCTTGTTTGATCTTTGTTTTTGGTTGATGTTGTTATTGTTGTTTGCTATTATTGCTTTATTGTCTTTCTTATTATTTTTTGGCTATTGTTTCCGGTTTCTTTTATTTTTATTATTATTTTAAAAATGAGTTCATATTTAACTAATTATTAATAACAAAATCTTATTTAAATGATTAGTGGGTGAATTTCAGACGTTGATTTAATTAGTTGTATAACAAAAATTCAAAATAATAATAATAAAATAATAAATATAATATAAGACGAAATGTTAAGAAACAGAGACTTCATCCGCTCCCCTTTCCTCAGAGGAACATGAGAACATTTTTGTGAACGAAAAGTAATTTCTAACATTTGTTACTTGATTTAAGTGAAGTATCATCCTAGGTCACTGATGTACAAATCATTGTCTGGGTTTGCTCTTTCATCACAGCAACGAAAAACTAATAAAAAATGTTTTTTACGTTGAGATGGAGACATGATAGGTGCAGTAGCAGTCGCCATCTTGGTTTCATTAACACCCTGCTGCGCGTTACCGCTGCACGCGCTGGTAACACGTGAGCATGACGTCTTCATCTTCCACACAAATTCTCAAACGATTCAAACATTTTCCCATTATTTTGTCATTCTGTCTGACTTCATTTCGTAACATAGTTTGTTGTGTAGACGGTGTGAAAAGAGTTTTTATTTTGCATTATATATATTACTATTTTTAACCAAAAGCACCTGAATCTATAAAAGTTGTGAAGAAAACAGTTTTGAATGTTCACAGATTGTCTCTGAAAAAAAAAGCCTACATTTCGTACCAGAATAGATATATTATTTCAGAAAATATAATATTAAAAAAGGAAAAAAGCAAAGAAAAAATAGAAAAACAATTATTTTGTATTGTATTACTTTGAGATAATTTTAATCTTTATATTAAACTACAACATAATATATGACAGACAAATTACGTTCACATATTAATATGAATGACTACAAAATATTCATACTTCTAACTAGAGAGAACAGAAGAATTTTTTTTTAATGTAGTATAAATACATAATGCAATAAAACATACATACATCCATACATACATACATACATACATACATACGTATATATGTTTGTGCATATGTTTGTGTGTCACTAAGCGAAAGCAAAAAGTAAAATGCTATAACAAGAAACCCAGGTAAATCACGTGCGAGCGCCAGCATCGCTCGCGTTGAAAGGATTTCCACTCGAGCGAGTCAGCTGTGCAGGATTTTCTAGAAAGGTTGTTTCGTGAAAACTCGATGTAATGTTACTGTTAGTAACATGCATGTTCAGCGTATTTGCATCCGTGGTAGTGACGTCAAACTATTATGTTAACATCTGATAATCTTCGTGGAAACTTGACTTAGACATCATAAGTGTATGAGTAATGTTTAGGCCTGAACGACTTACATTATATAATTATGATTTCTAAGTATTTTCTTTGAAGTTACAGAAATATGTGAATACAGGGAGGGAACCAATTTAGAAAGAAATATATTAAATGTGTTCTTGAAGTTAACTCGTTCTGCAGAGTTCCTAGTTATGTAGCACACTGCATACATATCTTGCATTCCTCTGTGGATTTCATGCAGAGCCAGAATTATATATATATATAGCTTGAAAACGTAATACTTTTGCAGTGTACAAAGACTGTTTCGTTACCATGACAACGACAAGCGAGGTGCTTATTAAATAACACAAAACTTTAAATACATATAGCAGAGCTGTCTAATAAGTAATTTGACCTTATCACCTTATATAACAGAGAGAGAGAGAGAGTAGAAAACTAAAGAAACAGAAAGAAAGAAAGAAACAGACGGAGACCTAATATGTAAAAGCTTTAATTATAAAGTACATGGAAGTTTTCAAATAAAACTGAATTAATTTAATGGAGCCAGTTTTTGTTATTTTGCTCTACAAATTTATCTGTGTCACTTGTTACAGTTGTGAAAACAAACAAATCATTCTTTCGTTGACCGAGTTTAAAAGGTGTTTCACCTTGAAGTATATCATTTTATTTTGCATAGCGCGGTACAGAGACTAGGCAGGCCGGGAAGCCGCACTGACTGGCTGACTGGTTTACGTGTTGAGTGACGCTGTGTCTTGTTTTACAGCAAGCGGTCACATCGTCGTTTGCGTCTTTGTTTAAACCTGAGCAGTCATCTGCACATTTCCTTTTATTCTATAATCATCATATTTTATTTACTGTACTAGTTCTGTTTTAATTATCTCGTATTTTAAAAAATTAGCTTTTTGTACAGTTTATGCAGTGGTTTATATAAATATCAAAGATTGCAGGTCAGGATGGGAAATTCTTTGATATTTAAAACAGTGACAGCTGATCACGTTAGGATGAATCTACAATGAAACAGGACACTTTTTTGTACACTAAACACCTAAAATGTAGGTTTTTCTCGCCATGATTTCTACATAATATGACACAATATGAAAACCTACATACTAATATCAAAATTATATGTTGCTTAGAAAGACGGAGTTATTAAATCTTATTCATTTATTGTAACATCCACAATGTAATTATGAATTTTATCTGGTTTGCAGTACTGTATAGCTTTTAAATGAACACACTGCCACACAAGTAAAAATCTGTTTGCCAAGTTTTACGAATAAAACCAAAAGACTCTTAGTGAAAGTTTGACGTCAGTTATTTATTTCTTTCCTTTCTTCGTCCAGTTCTCTCTTTTCTTTGTCTTTCACTGTCCAGTTTGCTTTTGATTTGTTCTTCTTTTGTTTTGTTTGTTTTGGAGAGGCAGTTTTTAAAGAGATAGTTCTTTTCCTTCTCCTTTCTAATTTTAATTTAAAAAAAAAAAAAAAATTGTATTTAATTACTTAATTATTTATTTTATTTTATTTTTATTTTTATTTTTATTTTATTTATTTATTTTTATTATTAAATTACTTGTTTGAAAACTAAATAGTTGTCTACAAACAGAGTCGATACTTTCCACTTTCTACTTTCTACTGACATAATTTTTTTTTCATGAATTTCAGATGTTTTCATTTTATTGTTTTAGCTGTGGCTGTGTCAATGAGAACAATTGTTCTAACGGAACAGCTCGGCATAGAACAACTGACAGCGTCCTTCGGACTGGTTGCTTTGTTCCAGGGTATAACTTTCATGTTAGACCCGCCCATTGCAGGTGAGTGTCACCTACAGAGGAAGGAAGGAATTTATGAGAGACAGACAAACAGAGAGAGAGAGAGAGAGAGAGAGAGAGAGAGAGAGAGAGAGAGAGAGAGAGAGAGAGAGAGAGAGAGAGAGAGAGAGAGAGAGAGAGAGAGAATTTTTACTTAATATGATGATAAATAAATTAGGAAAGAAAACACAAAAAACAACGGAAAATAAATGTTCTTTAATCATTTCATTGCATCACCTAAGAAGTACAAGTGACTCTGAGCAAATAAGTAAAAATGCCAGTGTTAATAATAAAGATTGTTTATTAGTTATAAACAAAAAAAAAGGATTTGTAAAGCATATGAAAATTTTATATATATATATATATGTCGATGAGCATTTATCTCACACAAAGATGGCCCCTCACTTGACCAGGTTGTGCCAGTTCAGGGACAGAGAAGGACTGTATTTCGTCAGATAAATGCAGGATATTTTTGAATGAAACAATGGAAAGTTCGCAAGAATTAGTTTGACGTCCTAGGTTTAGATATGAATTGTTCAGTAAATTTACTCAATTCCATTTAATTTTATGTTCTGTTCAAAATAACAATGATATTTTATTTGTTTACTACTGTTTATAACAACTGCTGTGTTTTTCAGGTAAACTCTATGCAATCAACACCTCGTACACGTATCCGTACATCATGGCAGGCGCCATGTACCTGCTCTCGTGCATCTGCAGCGTCGTCATCTCCTGCATGCGCCATCACTCAAAACCTGATACAACAGACATCGTCGTATCCGTGGAACGATGACTGTCGATGTGACTGTCTTACAAAGTATATCGCTTAATGCAGTTTGCCTACAAGCTTTAGTCGTTCCAGATCGCATGATGTTTGTGTGTAAAGACAGCTGAGTGCGCTGCTCAGCTTTACTCTGTTAATTAACACTGGACTCACTAAACCTTTTTTATACTGGCTGAATTTTTTAATCTTTTTTTTTTTTTTTTACAATACAACTGATCGCTGTTTGTTAAAATGTCATACAAAAAAAAAAAAAGTTTCTCATAACCGAACAAAATATAGCCCGACCTTCACCTATAGTTTTATTTTATTTATTTATTTACTGTTATATTATTATTATTATTATTATTATTATTATTATTATTATTATTATTATTATTATTTATTAATTAATTAATCTTTTTATTTATTAATTTATTTACCAGTATTTATTTTTCTTGAAAGAATAAGGATATTTTAGCAAAGAGAGACTTGTCGGCAAAGTTAATCTATATTATAGTATATCCACCGACTCTAATTATTATTATTACTATCATCATCATCATCATCATCATTACTAATAGAATTATAATTAACGTAAAATAGACTCATGGGTCTCTAAATAAACTTTCATCAGTCTGGTATTATTCACTGCTGTTTATTATTGTGTAGCACGATTACATTATTTGTATGAAATAAATTTTATTTGTATATATATATATATATTTTTTAAAGAAAACGAGACAAAAATCTCTTGCAGAGTTATATCTGATTTAAAACTCCATAAATGTAGTTTTTTTGTTTGTTTTTCTGTTGCTGTTTGTTTTGGTTTGGTTTTGTTTTTTTTTTTTTTTTTTTTTTTTTTTCTGACCAAACGGTTTAAACGTTAATTTATTTATTTATTTATTTATTTCATGCAGTATATAAATTATTATCGACAATTTGCATTGTAAATAAAACTATTACACGAAGAGTTGTTTCCCCTGATAGTTTATTATAGCTGGCTAAGACCAGTGTTTACGTTGATATTATAAATGTAATATATTTGTTTTCGATAATTTACTGTTGATATTGTTACTAATAACTACTACTACTTCTCCTACTGCTAATACTACTGTACCCATTTGTGTTATTATATTGTTGTTACTATCGGCATTAGTACGTGTATTATTATATAAGTATATCGTTTATGTTACTGTGTGACAATCTGTTGGACAGTTTGTTTAGTTCAGTATAAACTCAAACGCTACAGGTGAATATTATAAATTGATTCTTTTGTTTTAGTTTTTTTTTTTTTTTTTTGACATTCAGTGCTTTTAATGTATAAAAACTGATTTTTTTTAACTTTGGTATTTACAGTTTACTCATAGAAAGAGAGAGCATAGGTGTATATATATACATACACATATATACCATTTTAATCTTTTTATATATCGTATTTTAAAAGTACATAAAATATTAGTATCGATCTTCCAAATATGTCCATGTCTTCTTTTTGGAATGAAATCAGCTTTAGTTGTTACAACGCTGTAGTTTTTCTTCTTATTCTTCTTCTTTTCCTTTTTCTTCTTCTTCTTTTTCTTCTTCTTGCTGGCTTTCCTTCTTTTTATTTTGAATTAATTCATATCGGAAATAGTGGTGCTTTGTTTATTTCGGTCGGGGTTAGAGCAGCAGCTAGAAAGTCAGCAGACGACATTGTGCTATGTCTGGACGGGTCAGAATAATGTTTCTGCATTTTGAGCAAAACATGAAAGTTAAATTTGTATGTGTATCGCTTCCCTTGTACTTTGTTCAAAATTAGTCTGTCGTAATAATAGCGTAACGCCCGACTCACTTTGTCGTAAGTCATGTTTCGTCGATTACGACGCAATCCCCAGCGATTCGCTACCTCGTCCGGGTCAACCATTCGGAATTCTCCGTCGTGTCCCTCCCACTTAATACAGCTCTCATTTTGTTTGTCTGATAGAAGTTCAAGTAAAAACTGCCACAACTGTACCTGTCCTCCACCTGAAATTATTAATACATCTACATAAATATTAATTATTTATTATCATTATACCCGATGTAATAATATTACTATCATCGTCATCATTATTATTTATATATATTTTTTAAAATATATATATGATTATACAAATGTGAAAGAATAGAATCAGTTGGCAACAGCTAAGAATGATTCCAGTTACGTTTTCTACAAACTCTTTATTACAAGCTGATTCAGAAAAATGTTCATGTAAATTTAGTTTTGTCAAGACTTAAAGGAAAAAAACTTTCAGAAATAATATATGTCTATGATGACTAAATCAGAGAGAGATAAATCCAGCTGTGAGAATTGAAATAAAAAGAAGAAAAAGAAAAAAAACTTAAATAAAATTAAAAACATTTTAACGTTATGCAGGAGAAAAAGAGGGGATTTTATTTACAATAAAAACAACATCCATAAGACTGCAACCCAGAGTCAACAATATTTATTGACATAAACATATACACGTTTTTCTTCCAGACATCTTAGAGGGAAAAGGTGAGCTGGTAATTTCTTTATAATAAACAAAGGAACCTTTTCAACAATAGTGAAAACAACACAAACTGGCTTTATCTCTGAGAGTATATACCTGCTAACAGCAAAGACGCTATATTTCGCAGATCAGCATCTGTTGTTTTGTTAGACTTTTCCAACTTTTTAACTGAAAAACAAAACCATATCTAAATACCAATTATAGAATTGGTTAATAAGTAAGAAGAAGAAATTTATCTAATTATAAATTCATTAAGCGGTACTATCCTTGAATGTATGTATTAAAATAATAATAAAATAAATATAATTAATTACTAATCATAAAAGTCATTAGATTCTGCTGTCTATAAATTTATTAAATTAAATTTCATTTTTAAGTTTTCCGGATTTTCAGTTTTTCCGAATTAAAATCAACAAATTCCTCTGAGCTTATGATTATGACATTTCTAGACAAATCATGCGATTCAAGGAATTTAATAAATTAAATTAAATACATTAGTAAAAATGAAATATGTTTACAACACAGTTTTCAATAAAAATCAGATTATTATTTAAACAGAAAGTTTTCTCATAATTTAAAAGAAGATATTTTTGAAATTTATGCAGATTTTATATCTGTTAAAATGCGTAGATACGCGTAAACAATATATTAAATTAGTCAGCTACAGAAGTTGTCTTTTTTTTTTTATAGTAGTGTTTCACCTATGAAATTATAGAAGAAATAAGGAGAAACAAACAAACAAACAAAGAACGAAAACCTTATTTTCCTTTGGTTTTGTATACAGAGAGTGCAAAAATGTTTTACCTATTGATGCCGTCCGCTCACAAATCTTTGTTTCAGTTAAGTTTCGACTTTCATCCAAACCTGACAGGAAAAAAGAAACACAAATAAAATGAAGGAATAACGAACTAGTGAATGTTTAAACCTCTTTCAATACTTATGTAACAGAAATTACATATTTTAAATACACCATTGTGTTTATTATTGTAATTTTATTATTATCAATATTATTTTTTCAATAGAACTTTTTAGTAGAAAGTAGATATAACCACAAATTGTAAGAAGTGTAAAAGAAGAATATGACCCCATATCAGATAACGCTGAGTTTCATCTTCTTTTATTTTACAGTTTCAACGTAAAATAAGTGCAGTGTTGTTTTTGTTTGTTTGTTTGTTTTTGTAAAGTTCATTCAGTTTCTAGTTTCAAGCGAATTTCACAGTTCATTGTATATAAACCAGTCATGCGTCTCGAACATCAAAATAGAAACAGAGATATTACAACAATATTTAATTTAAACAGCTTGTTATTTTATACTTTATTATCAGCAACAAAAAAAAAAAAAGGTATCAGTTAATAGAAGCTGTTTTAATATAAATTGTAATAAATCGTGTCAGATTACCGAAGTCTGAATGGTTCACAATACACTCCATGATGTCGTTTAGCAGACTGGATGTTTGAATTTCGTCACGGCAACCACTTCGTTCTGTGTCAGGCCAGCACGTCTGAACGTTATAAACCTGATTTTCCGTCGACTTCATTTCCATGTGTTCCTCGTAAGAAGGGGGCCGTTTTAGATGACAAGGATCAACGGGCTGAAGGTCAGTTATTTGATGACAGTAAGAAAAGTCCGGTGAATACGACTGGCTGTCTGTTGTAGCACTGCACGTGTAACTGTCCAGTGGCTGAAGATATTCATTGTTATAGGGAACAAAGTTGTTCGCAGCAGACGAGAACATATAATAATCCAGAGCCGACATTTTATAATGGAACAATAGCCCTGAAACAGTAACAAATACAGTCAACAGTCCAACAAAGACCAAAATAATAATAATAATAATAATAAATTAATTAATTAACTAATTAATAAATAAACAAATATTTAAATAAATAATCAACAAAAAACAATAACAGTGGTGTAAATGTAATTAAATAATAATAATAAACACAAAGCATAAACTCTTTCTCTCTCTCTGTGTATGTGGGTGTGTGTTCCTCTTCCTTTCATTTTGGATGTAATTACCTAGATGTATTATAAACCTCCTCCCACTACTTGTTACATAAATGAATGCAGCATCGTGAGTCACGAGACTAACACATAAATACATGCATCCTACATTCCTGACCCGTGATAACATGCAGCGCACGATCTTATACATTTACACTGTGTTTCGTTTTACAGCCTTCTTTTAGTTTATTATTATTTCTAAGAGCTGTTTACTATAAAAGAAATATTATTGTGGAGTTATATATTTGTTCTTTATTAAACTAGATCTAATATCATTATTGTTAGTGTTACTGTTTTACTTTTCATTTCTTTTAATTATAAAAGTAGTAGCAGCAACAGTAGCATTTATTTATTTATTTATTTATTTATTTATTTATTTATTAACGGAGACTAAAAGTATTTACAGAATAGTATTTGCAGGATAATATAACTTCAACCAATATTACTACAGAATATATTTCTAATTAATAAGAAAAAAGAAGAAAAAAGAAAGAAAGAAAGAAAGAAAGAAAGAAAGAAAATGAAAAGAATTATGTAAACAAACGAAAAGAAAACGAATTTCTAATCTTTCTTCAGAGAGAGAGAGAGAGAGAGAGAGAGAGAGAGAGAGAGAGAGAGAGAGAGAGAGAGAGAGAGAGAGAGAGAGATTTGTCGTGCCTGCTGCTGAATAAGCTAATTTTCTAAAAAAAAGTTCATAACTGTTTCATTTTCTGTTTTTAATGCATGTTACAACATATGTCTGTCAATGCGATGCTGTTTTAAAGCTGTACACAAAATTATGAGATTTAAAATAATAATAAATACAAATATAATTCACAGAAGTAAGCAACATTCAATATTAAAAGATAAACACTACAAACCTTGCCATGCACTGAAGCCGGTCGCTAGGTGGTGAAGTCACTTGACCAAGTGTCTTGCTAAAATAATTCTTGTCCTCAATTATACTTCATCTCCGGAAAATATGAGTCACATGATCAACAACAGAAATAAACGGGGGTGTGGGAAATTCCCGCCATCACAACACAACTATATTTTCTATCTGTTTTAATCCTGTCTGTGAACACATCTCAACAGTGGCGCTTTATGCGGACAATGTCGCAGAGTCCGCGAGAAGTTTCCGCACCTCAAAAATAGAATTGTAACCAAAGATGCACGTGTTATACACAGTTATTTCACACAGCTGTCGTCTGCTTTGTTTTATCAAGTGTGAAAAGTCATACAGTACTGGAACTGTGTATTTAAATTATTCGTTTATGTATCAGTTCATTCACGTTTAACAAACCTAGATCCTGTCAGAAAACCACAATTCAGGTGTTTTTGTCAAGTGTGAATTCCAGCGATATCTGTGATGATGATAGTAAGAGTAGTTGTAGAAGTAGCATACTAATAGTAACTATATGTGTTAATGTATTATTGTTGTTATTGCTGTTGTTGTTGTAGTCAGTGTTGTTTCAAAAGAATAAAAATAAGAAAGAACAAAAGTATATAAAATAATGTATCTAAATTTAATCCTATCTTTCATCAAAAGTTAAAAAATAATAATCCTTCTTATGTATTGTTTCTATGCAAACTTGTATATGCTGAGGATTTTTAAAACTGAAATATGAAGTTCAAAATTACAGTTAAAAATACATTTAGAGGGTTGTTAGAATGGAAACAAAAAACAAACCAAAAAAATGAAGAAGAAAAAAAGGTCATAATATAGTTGACGCTGATCAGACGATTGAATTTCAGTCTACTGAGATCACATCTTGTTTTCTGATCTTATCGACAAAGCTGTTTTAGAAATGATTTCACTGACTGAGACGGGTACTGAAATGAGAAAGCTAGCTGAGTAGCTAACCTCACAATAAAGCTGTTTTATTTTTAAAGGCAAACACGTTAATAAAAACTGTAAATTTCTAACCCTATGCAGTTGAATATCGACTACTTTTCAGAGCATTGTCGTTTTGTTGATTCGTATGCTATGTATAGCAAGTAAATACGTATAAAACGTGGTCTCAGGGGATTGTATTTTTTTAACTTTAAAATATTTTTAAAATTTCGTATCTTTTTTCAGTTCCATTACATCTTCATCATAAGTTTAAATTGAATGTTTCTAGAAAGTTTATAAGATGAAGCTGCTTCACTTCTCGGTTACGTCAGGACAAACTAAGAAATTTGTAAAGTTTAGCTGTTGCCTGGCGCACACCAGACGGCTCAGCTCACCCTCCCACCTACACGATGTATGACGTCATCTTGAAAATCAGCCGCCTCCAGTTTTCCTAGAGGCGTGGTTAATGCTGAGTTTGTGGCATCCGACTCTAAAACAAGAATTAAAAACGTGTCCATGGTACTTTCCACCTGTGTCAGGACAGACTCTTGTGTAAGTCCATTACTGATTTCCTCTACAGTGTCACCATAGCTTGAGAAGTCTAAGACTTTACTGGAATTGTAGATATGCATTAGAATTTATAATGTTACTGTGCTAACAAATAAATTATTTTAAAATGACATTGAGTTTCATATTTTCTGAAACAGAAAAAATTGGCTGATGTGGCCAAAAACGTCCCAACCCGAAAAATCCCAGTAAACTCACAGATGACCAAATATTCTACATTTTTAGACAAATACAGACTGTAGTTATGACTTGGTGGAAAATGTGCATAATGCACGTATACATGTAGTTAGGCAGGCAGACAGACAGACAGACAGACAAACAGATAAATAGATAGATAATTACAAAAGTACCGTTGTTTTCATATAAAACTGAAAACTTTATTGTTTTTGTTACTTCATCGCAACAATTTCAATTTTTATTATTATTATTAATATTATTATATTTATGAGTCGGACTGGTTTCTCGGTTGCTCGGTGAAGACGATTAGACCCTAATTAAACAATGGACGCAGTGTTTACTTTGTTGTAAAGGAAACTGTACAGTTTCCGAGTGTTAGTAACACAGCGTAATTTGAGCTCGCTACTTTTATATAGCCACTGACTCACCACATTACAACTATTTAATAAAGCCATTAGCATCGGCTGAGAGCACCTATATTGGCAGATTAAGCCGAGGTATGAAAATCTTACACTCAAATGAAAAACAAAATAAATATACACAGATACATTTAGCGGCTGTTACTCGGATGTAATTCACGAAGCTGAGTCACTACCATAGAATGATCATGTAATAATAGTCTTGTAAACAATAGTAACTACGTTAGAATGATCATGTAATAATAGTCTTGTAAACAATAGTAACTACGTTAGAATGATCATGTAATAATAGTCTTGTAAACAATAGTAACTACGTTAGAATGATCATGTAATAATAGTTTTGTAAACTGTAGTAACTACGTTAGAATGATCATGTAATAATAGTCTTGTAAACTGTATCTTGTTTACGTCATTTTCAGAAGTGTGTATCTGCCCTGTTAATAGCAGAATCGTGAAGCATGAATTATTTGATCAAAGACAAACGAGGGCGATAATGTAAAAAATGATCATGTATATAGTCTTGTAAACTGCATGAGAATTTATGAGAATATGAATGAATTATTCTCAAAGACAAACGAGTATGAATGTGGTCTATATGTATGTGTGTGACTGTTAAAACACTGAAACTGCACAGTTTTGATCAGTTACGTTAGTGTAAAGAATAAATAAATAAATAAAATACAAAATAAAAGGAAATATAAATTAAAAGACAAATTACCAATAACTGTCAAAAACATTTTGGCAGTAAATAACTGTCTTTTGTTTCTGTATCATTATTTAAATAAAGAATTAAAAGAATGCATAAATATTTTTAAATATCTACCAACACACATGCATCTTTTATTCTGGTTAAGTTCCTTCTTTTCAAGAGGTGCATCACATTTATTTGGCCAGCAGCTCTTCTAGTACCCTCCCACTGCATCTGTAAGTTCTGTACATATTATTATTTTTATTCAGAGACATAACTGAGATTGACATACTTAAAAACAGTGCTCTTTACATGAACAAATATTTTATAAACCCTTAAAGCATTTCGTAAAAAACGTGCACTTTATTGTACAGAAAACAATTATTTACAGTAGGCTAATCTTATTGTTAAACATGAGTGAACAAGCCGGACTCGTTGCCATTCAGAGCTGTTCTGAGGAAACTCGGGCTGGTTGATAGACTAGTTACACGCTCTGTAGTTAAAGTGTAGTCAGACACCTGAACTCTCCCAGAAATATCTGTTAATGTGTCTCTGTGTGTTTGTGTGTTTATATAATCATATTCAGTAGATCAGACACCTGAACTCTCCCAGAAATATCTGTTAATGTGTATGTTTGTGTGTTTATATAATCATATTCAGTAGACCAGACACCTGAACTCTCCCAGAAATATCTGTTAATGTGTCTGTTTGTGTTTGTGTCTTTATATAACCATATTGAGTCGATTCCCTCTAATCCTTTGATGTAAGCATTAAATTATAAAGTTTTATAACAATATTTATTATACAAATCTCGATTGTATCAGGATATTTAAATATTAAAAATTAACCGAGATTTTTACTAGGTTGAATTGTTTGTTATATCACAATCTACACTATGAATACTAATTCACTAATTCTGTGTCACTACACAGCAGTCACTCATCTAAATAGTAATCACAGTCGATGGAATTTCGGAATATTAATTTGTATACACTCTTTACTTTTCAATATGAAAAATACAAATTTTAAAAGGCCTTCAGGAAACATTATGTAAAGAATTTTAAAATAGATACATGTATTATAAAACAAAAAACAGTAATAGTAATAATATTTAATTTGAATTATTTAAATTACTTTAGGCAAATAATAATAATAATAATAATAATAATAATAATAATAATAATAATAATAATAACAAATTAATTACATAAATTAAAAATAGTAATACATATTTTCCTTGTTGTCTGTATGACAAATAAAGAATTCAGTTGACGGGATTTATAACTTTATTATTTTTATATTGTACGGGTAAAAGGGATGTCTTCATACAATGTGCTTGCTACATATTATTTATTATTTTTACTTTATCATGTACTAATAATTCTGTGTGGAAAAGGAAAGAGGTCCAAATAATAACAAATATAATACTTTTTTAATCCACATCAAAACCCCCTCCAATCAAAACCCGTCCGGTCAAAAACCCCTCCAGTCAAAATCTCAGTCAAAAACCCCTCCAGTCAAAATCCTCACAAAGAACCCTCTCCAGTCAACCCCCCTCCAGTCAAAACCGCTCCAGCCAAAGGACCACCATTCAAAACTTCCTGCGATGAATAGTCAAAAGGTCAAAACCTCATTTATATTTGATCACAGAGACAGTGAAGAGATTAATGTAATTGGGAAGTCTTGGGAAAATCCTTACATTATAAAGTAATATAATAAAGAAACATGATAGTAATTAGCAATATCTGTAAAAAGAAATTATTATAGTGTTTGATCGAGATGATATTTAGCAAAGAGAGAATATCAACAAAGCCTCGGACACTGCATACCATGGAAGTAGATCCAGTGAGCTGTGACGTATGCAGTTATATGAATTTCTATGCAATTAAATAACAAGCAAGAATGACTAAAGTTAAATATCTGTAAAACATTAAAAAATAATAATAATAATAATAATAACAGAAGACAAACAATATTTGCTGATTTCACTTTCTAATTTCATTTCAAACAGCACGATGAGTAATGTAAACCTGTTTCCGTAGAGTTTCCTACAGTAAATTACTGGCGGCTGAACGCAGGGGCTATCTCACTATCAGCTAGTGAAATATTCTTATTATTTAAAATAAATTTACACACTGATGTTGCACACGCTGGTATTACACACACTGACTTTTTTTCTTTTTTCTTTTTTGATTTTAGCAATTTTTCCTTCTACCCTCAGAAAACTCTCCATCACAGTTGTTGTTTTTGTTCAGATTTTCTTGGCTCGTCGACTGATCTGAGTCTGTTCGGCTGATGTCGGTGGGCAGCATCATATAATTATGTGAGTATCAGATATTTCTTATCTTTTATCCTTAACGTTAATAAGAACTTGGGTGCTACATGGAATAACTGTAAGACAGTTCTAATTGTCGCTCCATATTTTCTGACTGTGTAACTCAGTTTGGATGCAGAACAGCATCACATCGAAACAACGAAAGAGTTATAGCTGTCCTCATTACTGACAGCCGTTGTGGTTTTTACCAAATATACAGTGAGTTGTGATATTAATTCAGGGAGAAGTAATTAATATATTTTGATTACTGATTTGATGACTGACTGGGTTGGTATTTTTCCAGTTGTCATTATTTACTGGCAGATAAGTAAGAGACGTCCACTGATGGAACGTTACAACGCGGAATCAGCTGTGATGATGTAACACAGACAATGCAGCGTGATGTCGTAACAGCGTGGTGTCGTAACAGCGCCTCACTGATGGCAAATCTGATTATTACAGAACAGAAAGGTCCAGTTAATAGATTGTGTTGACATTTACCACTTAAAAAGTTTTCTACTTTGAGTATTTGTGTTTTTAGAAACAATTATTTAATTTTTCCTAAACACTATGAATTGTTTTATTTATTTATTTATTTATTTATTTATTTATTTATTTATTTATTTATTTATTTTTATTTATTAACTTTTTAAATTTAATTTCCCCCACCGTGAACTGAAGACATAAGAAAATGAAAAACAGTTAAAAAAATAATAATAAAATAGAAAATAAAAAATTAAAAAATATAATAATAATAATAATAATAATAATAATAATAAATAATAATAATAATAAATGCTCTAAAGATATAAAGCAAAATCAGTTCATGCAGTTTAGATGAAGTAAAATATAAATATAACTGCTGGAGTTTAGCAACATTATAAAAACTTTTTTTAGTCATCGAACGAAAAAAAATACCACACACACATACACACACACACACACACACACACACACACACACACACACACACACACACACACACTCATACACACACATACACACACACACACATACATACACACACACACACACACACACACACACACCTGTCATGCTTAAACAGTACAGAAAGGGAAGAAACAACAAATGAATGCACGTACGTATGTGTTATATTTCTCTCTTTCAAAATAAATATTTATTTAACAAAATACAAATTTGTTTAAAAACACTACATCCATATCTATTGCGTATAGATAAGTGGCATGTGAACAATGATACAGCATTATGCTTAATCGTGAAATAAGGAGGTACATTTTTGTGAACGAAGTCATTTGTAATTTGCAAGATTAAAAAGAGGAAGTAAAATATAAATATAACAATGCTGTAAGTTAGCAACATTATAAAAACGTAGCAAATTTGTTTATCATTGATATTGCTATCATGTTACCGTTGCATGCTATCAATGCCAATTAGCATGCAAGGGAAATAACTCGCAGTTAAAAAGATGTCGAATTACAGTAACTACGGTGTGTTTACGGAATTTTGTGGTGGAAGCATTTTATTTGTAAGTACTTTATCATATAATTAATGTGCTGAAGATGATCTGTTATTAATTTAATTGCATTAATTTAGTTATTTTTTCCGCTTTATATTTAGGTCAGGTTTTGTTATATAGGTCATTTAGAAGGCCTGGTCAGTAAGTCACCAAGTGTAGTTATATATATATTATTGTTTTGTTACCATTAAACAGCAACTCTGTTGACGGCGAGAATGAAACATACGGGTTAACTCCGACTGAATACATACAGATCCGTATGACAGTGGCAGCAACTGAGTTAAAAAGTTTAGCATCGTCAGACACATAAATTGCAATAAAGTGTCACGTTTGTTGAAACATTAGAGTTAAAGGTAGTTGAAAATTGCATAAACTTTTGAATTATATCTCCAAGATATCGGAAAGATAGTTATAAAATCAACAAGAACTACAACTTAACAGTAGTTTTACTAATTCTATGTTTTCTAAATTATATTTATTAACTTTTTTTAAATTATTATTAGCCTACTTTATTATTTTTCATTTTTTAATCACTAGATGACTCAAACCATTTTAATAAAAATTTTAATAACATTGCCAAGAATCTCAGGTTGATATTTTCATGTTATACATAATAAATGTTGTATTGCTTTTCTCATTATCAGAATAAAATCTTCACATAACAATTTATGATAATGATAATCATTTGCAAAAATATTAATTTTATTATTTTCATTATTGAATTACATCAAAACAACAGCAATCATACAAACGTGTTGACGTAAAATATCAAAATCTGGAACTGATTCAGTAATAAATTTGAAACTAAATTTAATTACTAATAAATAATAGAGTAATTTTTATGCACTAAGGTTGTGTGTGTTGATGGTCTTAGTTATTTTGTGTTTTACTGGACAGAATGAGACACTTATTTATTTTGTGTTTTACTGGACAGAATGAGACACTTATTTATTTTGTGTTTTACTGGACAGAATGAGACACTTCTGCTACAGAGTGACTGGCCACATTTCACTCATTGTTTTCAAAACTCACTTCTTGTGTGGGTGCCGTGTTCATGGCTGTGGATCACACTGCCTGTCTACCTCTACTACCTCATCAAACAAAATGAAGTTGCTGTTCCTGTTAATTTACTCAATACAGTTAAAACTGTAAGTAGTAGTTTATGTGAATATAATGTAAATATTTGATGTCAAAAAATTAATTAAATATTGTTATGTGTGTTTTCTTACTACCATATCAAGATATTTATAACTAATACTGGCACTTGTATATTAATTTACACACAAACACAAACACACTCACACATTTTTAAATATATATATCTTTAAGATACAAGTTACATTTCTCAGTTACTACACATGCTGTTATGAGATACCAAAATTAACAAAGGAGATGAGGAGCAGTCTGTTAAAAGTATTTTGATTACTCGAATATTTTAAATTTTCTTTCAGTTCTGTGCTTTGTTCCTCTTTGTTCTGGCAGCTGTAGATTTGATACAAGCAGGCAGTGACAGTGAAAAGAAACATGTAGCAGGAGTTATCTTTCTTTCTTCTGGTCTAAAAGCAGCAACTTTTGTAAGTTGTTAACATTAAAAAATTAAAATTCTATATTTCTTATTGATTATAAATACAACTTAATTTTATACTTTTATATCAACTGTATTTTTCTAAAAGACACTGACTCTTTTAATGAGATAATTGTTAAATGAATCTGTGTCACTAAAACTTCTGATGTGACATCAAATATACATGACTATTATAAAGTGCTTATACATTTTGTATCTTCTGATCTATGCATGATAGAATTAAGTGCTTCCACTGATAATAGTCTGTTTAATATTGAATTTTGTTTACATGCTTTTGTGTAAAAAATCAATCCTTTTCATTCTTTAAATACCAGTAACTTTTTTTTTTTTTTTGAAAATCAACAGTCTCATCAGTAAAAGCACAGCAGTAAAACATCTGTCTTTCTATTAGAATAAATGTGAAAGATTACATTCAGAAAAAATATCTTTTACATCAATAGTTCACATTTTTATTATTAATTCACAACATTCTTTTATAGTTAGTTATTTATTTATTTTTTATATATTTTTTTTTTTTCAGCTGTTAGCAACTTTTCTGGTGCAGTTAGAAAGAAGAAAAGGTCTAGTGACTTCTGGAATTCTGTGGATTTTCTGGTTTTTGTTGTTTGTAGCATCAGTCATTCCATTTTACTCTAAAATCAAGTTACAGGTATGAATGTCCATTGCTGTAAAATTACTGAAAATGAATTTTAAATGATTTATAGCTAAAAAATATTAAATGTCTGCTATGAAATTAATATAAACATAAAAATTAAATTTCTCTGATTAAGTAATAGCAACATTAAAACAAATAATGGTTTTTCTGCTACTGCATTCTTTTTTGGTATAAATCTGTAGTAATTTTGGCATTATTTATTACTTTGAAAAATGGATCCTGTTTTTTTTTTCATTTATAAAATTAATTTATGCTCTTTATATTAATAACTCTTTTGTCAGTTTATAATTTGTGTGTGTTTTCTAGAAGGATTTATTCAGATTTGTTATAATATATATATATTTTTTTTTTTTTTGTTTTAACTTTGTTGTTATTGTCTTTTTTTTCTTTTTTTTTCTTTTCTTTTTTAATTGGAGGGAGATTTCTTGTTATTAAGACTTACTCAGATTTGAATTATTTCATTTTGGTAATGCTTTTATATTTGATTTTTTTTCTAGGAGTATGATGGGAGCCTGTTCAGCTTTGTTTTGTTTTACATTTATTTTACTCTGGTTTTCTTCCAACTTGTTCTGCACTCGTTTGCTGAGAAGCTGACTCGGGCAGGTTACTATGAAATGGGACAAGTGAGTCTGTTGACATTTGTATCTATTTTATAGTTTTGTGTTAATGAACAAATGGGACAAGTGAGTCTGTTGACATTTGTATCTATTTTATAGTTTTGTGTTAATGAACAAATAATTAAAAGTGAGTCTGTTAATTATTACAAAATTTTAACGTTTTTAAAGTTTCAGGAATAAATAAATGTGCAGTTTATTTTAATATTTAAAATAGCACTGCATTCAGTAAATGATTTGAAATGTTGACACATACCAGCATTCATTTTTCTTAAAACAAAGAAAATTGCATACTTCTTTTGTTAATTGACAAAATTTACAAAAAACCACAAAGCCATGACAATGATGAGAAAGTTGATGATATCAGATGTATTTCAGAAACCATCTCCAGAACAAGAAGCCTCATTTCCAAGCAGATTAACATTTCACTGGATAAACAGGTCAGGTCACTCTTGCTTGAGACTGCCTCACTTTCATAGTAACATATTAGTAAATCTTACTAAAAGATTATTCTCCTGTTAATTAATTTTAACATGAACAGAAACATGTACATAAAAACAATAATAAAATAATAAACAAATCGTGTGAGTACATACAAGACTTACATTTCACTTTAATTGTTATTTCTGTTATTAAGAGTGAAGTTAAGATTATTTAAATCTGTGTTTTTTCTGTTTCTTGGTCAGACTGGTTTATCTAGGGTACAAAAAGTCGCTAGAAGAAGATGATTTGTTTGAGTTACACCCACGAGACAAAAGTGCGAGAACTGTACCCCAGTTTTCTAAACAGTGGCAGAAAGAACTGAGCTCAGTGCGCAGAAAAAATCTGTGAGAACACTTTCCATTAAACAACACAAATATGAAGAACAAATTATTAAATTTTTCAGGAATAAATCACTAAGTTTATTCAAAATGTTTGTCTTTAAAAAAGAAAATGTTTCTAGTATATGAACAAACATAGATTGAGAAATGCTTTATACCAGACGAGTGTTGCACAATACAAGGCGTGGTACCTCACTTCTCTAAATTAGTCTGTTCCAGAAAGCTGTTCTAAAACCATGTCAGTTTTTCATAAGTGATAATATAAATTAAATCAGTGTGTTTACCCAAAGTTACACATAGTGAAGTACATTATTTTAAGTAAAAATGTTGCTTGCATAAAATCTTACAATAAACAGTTGAAATATATGAAAATTTAACTTCTCTTTACTTGTGCTGAAACATTTCTTTGGCTGTCTTCAGTTCAGAAACTGTGTTTACATTTGATAACTGAGACATTTTTCTCAAACATCATATTTCAGAACCACCTGTTTGAGTTGGACTGAGATATTAAGACAGCTTATTAATACACACTAAGCATTTTTAATCATCATTTTAGTAGTTTTGTGCATGAAGTAATGTTAGTTTTCTCTGAACTCAGTAAAAACAAAGTATCATGTATTTTAGCTGACTGGAATCAGAGATGTTTGATTTTGGAATTTAAGTAAAAAATGTTCCACCTCTATATAAACTCTCTGTTACTGGTTATAAACATAAGTGGATCAAAGAACTGGTTTCCTCTCTGGTTTGATATTAATATCAGAAAACACAATATTTACAAACATTTCGTTTATCATTAATTTATTAAAAGCATTGTAATCAAACTGCTGTCTACAATACTGGTATATGAATTCTATTTTGTGTTTAAATTAAATCCCATTCTCCTACTATTCCAAAATTAATTGTTTAAAATAAAATACAGTTATCTTATTTCTGTTTTTATTTTTAGAGAAAGAAAAAAGCTAACAAATCGGCATTGTGTTTCAAACTGGAACAGACTCATCAAGCAGACCTCAGAGAGAACACCACTGCTTGGAAATGGACCTCGCAGAGAAGAGGTTCAATTCAAGGGAGAAAAGAAGAACTTCAAAGAGGCCTCACTGTTTAAAGTTCTCTGCAAAACCTACTTTTTAGAGATTTCAGTTGCCTGGTTACTAAAATGTTTTCATGATTTTGTTCAGTTTCTGAGTCCCATGATGTTAAGGTTAGTTTTCATTATTATTATTGTTATTGTTATTGTTATTGTTATTATTATTATTATTATTATTATTATTATTATGACTTTAGCTTATTCTTTATTTCTCTAAATAAATGTTTTTAAATGAAGATCAAATTCACTCAAAATGAAGATGTGAATTAAATTCATTGTTAGATTTGTAAACTTTTTAGTAACTTAATAAAAAACCAAACAAGAATTTAGCCTCTAGTAACTAAACTCAAAACACAACATACATGTTTACCTTAATTAATTAGTTCAGCATGTGATTATAAGTATGCAAAATTTATATATAAATATTTATGTCTTCTGTTTTTAATTAAACACAATTGTTTAAATTTCTTTCTTACAAGTATGGTACTCGTAAACTGATCTGATTTTCAGATGTGTTATATCTGTGTTTGCAGTGTTCTGATTGGTTACACACAAAACAAGCATGCTGAGCCTCAGTGGAAGGGATTTGTGATTGCCAGTTCATTCTTTGTTGTTGCGCTGGTGCAGTCGACTTTCA
Organism: Chrysomallon squamiferum; assembly: GCA_012295275.1. Classification (NCBI taxonomy): domain Eukaryota; kingdom Metazoa; phylum Mollusca; class Gastropoda; order Neomphalida; family Peltospiridae; genus Chrysomallon; species Chrysomallon squamiferum. Next base: position 808,671 of record CM022676.1, read on the forward strand.
TTCATCAGCAGTTTCACATTGGGATGACTCTGGGGATGAGAATCAAATCAGCTCTCATCTCAGCTGTTTACAAAAAAGTTTGTACTTTTCTTTTCTTGACATTCTGATTTTACTTTATATATTTGTTTGTTGTTTAGATTTTTTATTATTATTTTTATTATAACTTTTTTTTCAACATTTTATTTCAGTGTTGTTTTCATTTCAAACATGTTAATGTAATTTTATTAATTTGTTAACATTTTAAATTACAATGCAGACTTTGTACAGAGTAGATTATACATAACATCCCAGTGATTTCTTCCAGTCACTGACAATTAGCAATGAAGCAAGGAAGACGTCAACAGTGGGTGAGATTGTCACGCTGATGTCAGTCGACTGTCAGAGGATACAGGATGTCGCTGGGTATCTCTGGATGTTGTGGTCCTCTCCTCTACAGATCTGTATAGCTCTAGCCCTCCTCTATAGTAAATACAGTTGTACTTTGTGTGCTGTCTGTCTCTCTGTATGTATATGGACATTGGCCTTTTTAGTGAGTGTGTTGCATACCTACATACAATATTGGTAAACTTATTCTTATTAAACAAACATTTGTTCAGGTCTTTTTTAAATAAATTGGTAGGTATTTTTAGGCATTTGTAACAATCTCATGATTTTGCTATCCATATATTTGTATTAAATATTGAAGGTTGTCTTTGGTCACTAAGAACATGTTAGAAATATAACTAAAAGATTTCTGTATTGTAATACAGAATACTGTCTGCCATCTTTTATTTCTGGTTTATTTGAAAAGGTGCATCACATTTACTTGTCAATCAGCTCTTCAAATACCCTTCTGTGTCATGTAATATGATTTGTACATGCAAAAATTACGTATTATTATTTTTATTCTGAGGCATAACTGAGATTGTCAAGGCCTTAAAAACAGTGCTGTTTACATGAACAGATATTTTATAAAACATTAAAGCATTTTGTAATGAAAATAAATGCACTTGATTGTGTAGAAAACAACTATTTATAGATGGTAGCTAATACTTATTAGCTTTATAAATTAACAATTTCTGTTTGCAGACACTGTTGGGTCAGCCATGTTTGCAGGTCTTGCTGTGTTGCTGCTTTTAATTCCTGTTAATGCTTTGATAGCAATGAAACAAAGAGCACTTCAAGTAAAACAGATGAAACTGAAAGACAATAGAATCAAACTGATGAATGAAGTGCTGAATGGAATGAAGGTTTGTGTTGGTGTCAGAATAACATTATGTTTCTAGAAACTGATGACTTAAATGAAGGTTTTTGAACTGAATGGTGTGAAACTAGTTATTGTTGATGCATTTATACATTTAATATAAATTTTATGGCAGGTTAAATAAAACTGATGGAATATGAAACTCAAGCTAATATATTACAGTTCTAGTCATTAAATCTTTCATTCTCCCTTTCTCACTCAGTCCCTCATTAATTTAGAAATTAAAACCTATTTGTTTTATATATTTTAAATCTTTTTTGCAAATTATTAATTTTTAAACATTTAATTGTATTATATTATTGGACTGTAAAAATGATGTCCAAAAAACAAAAACAAGAAATCCAGAATTCTCCAGACAGGGAGGCCCTGTTTTTGTAACACACTGGATTTTCAAGGACTAATGAACATAATTAGCAAACTATATGTTAATTCCACATTAGGAGGAAGAAACAAAATTTCTAATTCAAAAATATGTTTCAGCTAATTATTTTAGTAACTGTAAGTGCATCTGAGTACAGTTTGTAACTGGAGACTATATTCTAATAAATTTGTTTCAAGGAGCAGAATACTGTGTCTAGCGTAATATAAAATAAATGTTTAAAGTTTTGTTACTCTGTATCAGGTACTGAAGCTGTATGCATGGGAGAAATCATTTCAAGACAAAGTTTTGGAGATCAGAAAAAGAGAACTGAGATTTATACTGAAAGCAGCTTACCTAAAAGCAATTGGGACATTTATTTGGACGTGTGCTCCAACTCTGGTAAGTGCTGCTCTGTTTCCCTGTTAATCTATTTATTAAACCTCACTCTACAGAGACCTTTAATCTTTTCAGTTTACATAGCCAAACAAGTCTCAGTAGACTCACAGAGTCCACATCCAGCAAATTAAAACCAAATATTTGACACCAGGAATCCAGGTGTTATTAAAAAAAGAATGTACATTATTCCTGTTTATTTTGTACCTGTATTTTCATTTGTTTGTTTGTAGGTAACCGTGGCAACATTTACAACATATGTTTTCGAGTCAGGTTCTGGTCACCTGGATGCAGAGAAAGCGTTTGTTGCTTTGTCTTTGTTTAACATTCTCAGATTTCCTGTCGCTCTCCTGCCTGCCATTGTCTCTTACATTGTACAGGTGAGATTCAGGTGTTTTACTGCAATGTCTTCCTAATAAGGTTACTACAAAGAATCAAATATCTTTTTTTCACTGAATTTGGCTACCAAGAAAAACTTTTCATGAACCTTCTTTTGAGAGGGCGGTAATAGAAGACTGTTAATACAGGATCTGTACTGAGCAGTTTTTCTGCTAATAAAGATTTGTAAGAAAGACACAACACTGCTGACTCTACTCTTATTCTCTTAGCCATTTCACTAATCAAATAACAAACATTCTCTTTAAACTAAAAATAAACATGGTTGTAATAGTTTTAAATTTCAGGCTGATGTGTCAATAGGTTATTATAGAGTTAAACATTTTTACATTTCAGGCTAATGTGTCAATAGGTTATTACAGAGTTAAACATTTTTACATTTCAGGCTAATGTGTCAATAGGTTATTACAGAGTTAAACATTTTTACATTTCAGGCTAATGTGTCAGTAGGTTATTACAGAGTTAAACATTTTTACATTTTAGGCTAATGTGTCAATAGGTCGTATTGGAAAATTTCTCAGACAGCCTGATCTGAACAGTGACTGCCTCACTCGTGATCCACACAGTGGTCAGTATTAAACAAACACAGACATTGTCTCATTTATCTCTAACTATTCCAGATACTGAAACACTTCAACAGTTTAAAATAAAATTTAAAATTAAAAATCTAAATTTGTATATTAAAATGTGGTATTAAAACAATTGTTATTTATAATGAAACTTTGTTTTCATATAATATATTTTTTACTTCTTAATACATCAAACTAATTAGTTCCACTGTGGTAATATTTAGCAACCTAAATGTAAATTTGAAACACTAATTTTATTTTACTTTTCCAGATTATGCAGTATCTATTAAGAATGGAACATTTACTTGGGACAAATCAATGTCACAGCCAACTTTGCGAAAGTTAGTAAAAGTAATCTTGAAGAAAGTGAACAGTTATGAATATTGTGAAGTACTATAACTGGGAATTGTGTTTATTGGTATATTAGGTTATAAAACTATCCCTAAAATTCTCATTTCATGAGCTTCATATGATAAAAAGAAAAAAAGGTTTATATCTTCTGACCATTAAAATACCAATTTAACCAGTTAAAAACAATCTCCATTCAACTCAGACAAATCCTGGAAAAAAATATGAGTGTTTGCATATAAATATTATATGAAGTTGTTTGTGATTCATTCAGTATGTATCTCAATGTCAGAGTACTGTTCAATAAGAAAGGACAATTATGTAAATGGATATATAGATTATATATATATATATATATATATATATATATACTTATATATATGAAAAATAAGTTTACAGTTAAAGAAATATTCAGTCTTGGACTATTTGGAACAAGATTAAATGATTTCTTCAAACAAGGTTATATAGTCATTACTGTGAAAATCTCAGTTATTGCTATACATGTAAACATCTCTCTTGTTTCAACTGATGACAATCTAGAGTCACATTTGTATAATAATATTATCATGTTTCATTCTCCTTACTATGAAAAATTATAATCATCTAAAGTAGTTATCATTTCTTGACAAAAATACCAATTAAACATTGTTTTTATTTACATAGATATCTTAGATTATATATTATTTTAAATTATGTTTGCAGAAAAAACACATACATAAGAAGAAAATGCCTTTTAACATATAAACATAAATTGCTGTTTTTGTCAAAAGAGACTCGTTAGTTAAAGTTGACTGATTTCAGTATAAACACAGAGATAGAGGATGGGAATCTGTCTGCTGTGGTGGGACTAGTTATTTAATTAAAGTTGACTGATTTCAGTATTAGTCCTGGAGCAGAGAGGGTTGACCCTGCGTTGTTGTATTCATTTTGGTAGCCAAGGGTCTCTATTTTCAGAAACTGCTTGATGACATGTTTTCAACCTTGAGCAATTTGAGAAATTCAAGATGGCATCCAAGATGGCCATCATTTCATATAAATAACCATAATTCCCTACCTGTTCATCATAGAAGGTGATTTTTGTCTCTATATCTAGGTTTTAGGGGTCAAGCTGTCCATTAGGACTAAGTATTATGTTAATATTGTATTACAAGACAGCTGCCAAGATGGCCATCGTAACACTGGCATATCTTCTTAACTGTTTACTCCAACTTAGTCATGAAGGTGTCTGTCACTGGGTATTTTGGAGTCACATCAATCTGTATCAGATCAAAGTTCATATTCTGATGATGTCATCTAGAAATCCAAGATGGCTGCCAGTTTACAAGCACTGGTATATCTTCTATACTATTAAATCGTGGGAAAAATATGAAAAGGTAAATGACCACAGTTGTTATATTATAACAAATGTTCTTTAATTTTAAATCTGAATTCTCACACAGACTACCAAAAGCATATTATACAATTCTTATTTAAAGATGGCTACTGCTTCACCAAATAATTTGCACTATTATACATTGTGTTGCCCATGTGCATTCCGATTGTGGCAGCATTGTGGATGTTGACTTCAGTTGAACCAATCTGGCCACTAACTACACTGACTACTCCACTGGGGTGTGCCGCAGAACCTAAAAGATTAATGCAAGTGTCGAGTTTTGTCTGATTCCATCTCGGTCTCTCTTGTCAGCGATCCTGGCTTTTGCCTCTTCTTTGTGTGTCCTCATCCGTCATGTCACCCAGATCAGTATAAACACAGAGATAGAGGATGGAAAGATGTATGGTTTGGTGATATAGTTAATTTATTAAAGTTGACTGATTTCAATATAAACACACATATATAGGATGGGAAGCTATATGCTGTTGTTATCTACTTAATTTATTAAAGTTCACTGATTTCAGTATAAACACAGAGATAGAGGGTGGAAAGCTATATCTTGTGGTGGGACTAGTTAATTTATTAAAGTTTCCTGATTTCAGTATAAACATTGAGATAGAGGATGGAAAGCTATATCTTGTGGTGGGACTAGTTAATTTATTAAAGTTCACTGATTTCAATATAAACACACATATATAGGATGGAAAGCTATATCTTGTGGTGGGACTAGTTAATTTATTAAAGTTTCCTGATTTCAGTATAAACATAGTGATAGAGGATGGGAAGCTGTATGCTGTGGTTGGACAGGTTGGGTCTGGAAAATCATCTCTGATTTCTGCTGTTCTAGGAGAGATGGAGGCACTGGAAGGAAAAGTTGTTGTCAAGGTGAGGCAGTGAAGCAAAAATATACCTACCTATCTGTCAGTCTAGATCTGTCTGTCACTCAGTCTGTGTGTGCATGTGTGTGTTTGTATACATATAGCTATGCATACACAGATACACACAGACACACATACACACACACATGCACTCCCATACATACTCATTGAGTCTGCCTATTTTTGTAAAGACTATATGATTTCAATAGTATATGTAAAAATAACAGATACTGTATTGATAATATTAAAAATCATTTTAAGAAATAATGTTTTCAGAATTCTATATATAACCTACTGGTTTGTATTCACAATTGTTAAACTAGTATTTAGATGTTGATTTAACTAATATTTAGATATGTGTATTCACTAGTATCTAGATATTAGTATGAACTAGTATTTAGCTACTGGTATACATGTAGTGACTAGTATTTAGTTGCTAGTAATTGTATATTAACAATTATTTAGTTGCTAGTATTAAGATATGTGTGATATTTTCAGAGTTCCATAGCGTACGTAGCTCAACAAGCGTGGATTCAGAACGCCACAGTGAGAGACAACATTGTGTTTGGTTTGCACTATGAAGAGGAGAAGTACAAGAAGATTATAGAGGCGTGTGCACTCAAAGCTGATCTTGATATTTTACCTGCTGGAGACCTCACCGAGATTGGAGAAAAAGTGAGCAGAATTTGTGTTTCGCTCATTTTACTAGAATCTAGTTTTAAACTTATGTCTGTTTCATGGTGATGTGAAGAAATATTTTAATATGTTCTGAATTCTTCCAAATTACTTTGTTTTAACAATCCTTTCTTAATTAATAATGAAGTGTAACAACAATGAATACTGATGTAAAATATATGAGTTCCATCATATCAGGATATTTTGCATGTTTAAAAGTTGTTGGGTAGAAAAATACAACTGTCAGTGCACATGTCAGTGACAAATTAGGAATTGATAAGTGTCAGTGTATAAATGAAAATAACAGCATAAAAAGAATATATTTTACTAGACCATTCATTTAAATGGTGCTAATCCAGTAATTAGTAATCAGTTCATTGTCAGTAATCCAGTGTCATCACTAAATCATATATCAGTAATCCAGTGTCATCACTAATTCATGTTTCAGTAATCCAGTGTCATCACTAATTCATGTTTCAGTAATCCAGTGTCATCACTAATTCATGTATCAGTAATCCAGTGTTATCACTAATTCATGTTTCAGTAATCCAGTGTTATCACTAATTCATGTTTCAGTAATCCAGTGTCATCAGTAATTCCTGTATCAGTAATCCAGTGTTATCACTAATTCCTGTGTCAGTAATCCAGTGTTATCACTAATTCCTGTATCAGTAATTCAGTGTTATCACTAATTCGTTGTATCAGTAATCCAGTGTCATCACTAATTCCTGTGTCAGTAATCCAGTGTCATCACTAATTCCTGTGTCAGTAATTCAGTGTTATCACTAATTCCTGTATCAGTAATTCAGTGTCATCACTAATTCGTTGTTTCAGTAATCCAGTGTTATCACTAATTCCTGTATCAGTAATTCAGTGTCATCACTAATTCGTTGTTTCAGTAATCCAGTGTTATCACTAATTCATATATCAGTAATCCAGTGTTATCACTAATTCGTTATTTCAGTAATCCAGTGTCATCACTAATTCGTTGTTTCAGTAATCCAGTGTTATCACTAATTCCTGTATCAGTAATTCAGTGTTATCACTAATTCGTTGTTTCAGTAATCCAGTGTTATCACTAATTCCTGTATCAGTAATCCAGTGTTATCACTAATTCGTTATTTCAGTAATCCAGTGTCATCACTAATTCGTTGTTTCAGTAATCCAGTGTTATCACTAATTCGTTATTTCAGTAATCCAGTGTTATCACTAATTCGTTGTTTCAGTGAACTGACAACTTTTATTTGCCTGCAGGGAATCAATCTAAGTGGAGGTCAGAAACAACGAGTGAGTTTAGCGAGAGCAATCTACAGCGACGCTGACATCTTCCTGCTTGATGACCCACTCAGCGCTGTCGACTCTCATGTTGGAAAACACATCTTCAACCACATCATCGGCAGCAAAGGTCTGCTTAAGAACAAGGTACACTTCATCTTGGAACATGTAATAATTTATCACTTTGCTTAGGAAGTAGATCAGGTTTGGAGATGTTAACACACAGTTATGTATAAAGATTTACATTTTTCTCTTTAACAATTTGGACTTGACATTCTCAGATACAAAGAATATTCTTCCCATCCTAAACATTTATTTGAATATAAATATTAGTATTAATCAATGAGCTTAATGTTTTGTTTTTCTTTTATATTTGTTTATTTTATTATGCACACACAACAATAGATCACAGCACAGCAAATAACCTTTTAACTTCTCCTGTGCTTATCACTGCACTGATTTTTATCATAATATTATCTATATTGGCCTAATTATCATCTTTTCTCCTACCTTTGTTTAAGTTATTGTCGTTAGACAGTGATACCCATCTTGGTAATGATAGTTAAATTGTTAAGAAGGGTTACAAAAGAAACATTTAAATTTTTTAGCTACTTTTATCAGAAAGTTGTTTAAGTAAATTCTAATTCCAACATTTCTTTTGTATTTGATCTTGCAGACACGGATACTTGTTACTCATGGTATCCACTGGTTACCAATGGTTGAGAAAATTATTGTAATGGTGGATGGTTGTGTATCAGAACTTGGCTCCTACGAGGAGCTGTTGAGTCATGATGGAGCATTTGCTCAGTTTCTTAAAACTTACTTCATTGAGGAGTCCAACAAAGAAGAGACAGATCCAGAAAGTAAGATGTCTTCTGTGTCTCTCTGTCTATCTTCAAAGTCAGATTTTGGCATGGATAAACCAGTTTATTTGTAAATATCATTTATTTGCAATTGATTATGAAGATAAATTGCAGAAACTACCCAATAATGAAATAACATATCAGTTAAATTTACAAATGAACATGATCCAATTATTATTTGTTACATAAACTTTAAAGAAAAAAAACACAGTGATGAAGTCCTAACTGTGCTGTGACAGAAGACAGGGAGGAAACGGAAAGCAGCTTGTGTCAGATTACCTCACTGGTCACCTCGGTAACACAATACTCCAAACCTTCCAGTCAAGTAGAAAAGACAGCAGCAGAGGAACAGGCTGGCAGTCAGAGGCAGACAGTTTGAAATCTGGATTCACTGACCTAATTACAGAAAAACACCCAAATCTCCAAGTCATCAATAATAACAAGAGATAAAAACACAGTCTGCCAAGCAGTAGCAGATGTGACTCAACCACTCTCCTCAGGTCTACACGCCTCTCTCTGTCTTCAGATTCCTTTAAGAGATCAGCTGAACACCACAACCCATTGTACTGCCTCTTCAACTACTTCACTTATCTAACAACAGATTTCATTATGTTTCTTTTATTTTGATAAATGAATGTTTACATTCCATTTGAACTTTTCTTATCTGTATTTTATTTTTTCATTCAGCATTTATAAAATACTTAGTTTGTATTTAAAATTATTATAAGTACACACATAGACACTTGTTTTTCAGTTGAGGCAATCAAGTCAAGAATTCAGGAGAGAGTAGACAATGTAACTTCAGATTCAGCAAAAACATCTGGAGATGATTCAGGGTACACAGTTCTCTTACATCATGAGTTAAAATCTTTGCCATGTTTCATTTTCACTGATCAAAGACAACCTCTACAATAATTTGTTGATGTTAAGTAGTTTGTTTGTTTGTTGAACACTGATTTGAGACAGTGTGAGGTAAATCAGTGGAGTATTAACTGTTGAGGAGTTTCAGTGACAGTTTCTTCTTTCACATTACTTTAGCAGAATCATACGTTTGACACAGTTCTTTTAATATTTCAGTTAGGATAGTTTTGATTGGCAAATAAATAGTGGACTCTCTATTTCTCTTGTGTTTGTACATTATCGATTGTGTTGCTTATGTGTGTGCTTGACTTTTGTTTATGTATGTGTTTGTATGTACTGTGTGTCTATATATGTGTGTGTGTGTTCTATATTTAACACGTTATAAAATGGTGTATTTTGTTGTGTGTTTAGTGTGAGGACTGCAGCTGTTTTTAGAGGACAGCAATGTCTACAGACAGGAGACAAACACAGCATCAACACAGATGAAAAACAGGATGAAAAACAGGGTGAAAATAAAGGTGAAAAGACAGGTGAAAAGAAAGGTGAAAAACTTGTTCAGATAGAAAAATCAGAAACAGGACAGGTGAGATAAATACATTCATTTATATAAAATAGAAAACTTTGTTCTGTGTTTGAGTGGAGAAATGATAAATGAAACTGTTAATCTTAGATATTTTGTCATCACTAATTTGAAACAAAAAACCAGCACTACATTTTACTAGTAATAGTCCTGTATTTACATGATGTTTGCTTCTTCTTGAACAGGCAGCTAATTAAAAAACTGGAGCTATGCTCATTTCCTGATGAACACTCAAAGACTTCTTACTGAGTTAGTTGTATATCAACAAATATTTATTTTGGATATGTGTAGGTTTTCTTTTCACTGTATCTGATATTAGAAAGTACTGTAAACACAGACATTACAAGGGATAAATCTGGGATAAGATTTAGAAACTAGTGCAATATAAACAAACACACACACTCACATTTGTTTTTGGCTTAAAATGCGTGACAATGCAAAGTCTAAATTGCATCTGTGAAATATTTATCTAAATTTTACTTTCAGGTTAAGATGTCTATCTACATACAGTATGCGAAGTCTATTGGGTATGTGATGACATTGTTTATTGTGATGCTGTATGCTGGGTTTCAAGGTGCCAGTGTTTTCTCTAACATCTGGTTGAGTGACTGGACAGACGATGACCTGCTGAAGAACACAAGTGTTTCTAACACCACCGAGTATCAGAACAGAAACACAATGTACCTGGGTGTGTACGGAGGTCTGGGGCTCGCACAAGGTGTGTACACTAGTTTAAGTAGTCACTAACTAGCTGATGATCACATTAACAGATCACATTTGTATACTTCAGTCATGTGTTTGTAAACATGCTATACAAGAACACTACAAATCATGGCATAGTGCTATTATGATGTTTTACTATTTCCTGTTCCAGGCAATGCACTGTGAGCTATATTATGAAATTTATTCAACTAGTAATGAACATTAGTAATATATTCAGTAACATTATTTCAGTTGTGACACTACATTTATTTGTTTATCTAGAGTAGTGAACTGAAGAAACTTTGTTTTAGCTGTTATAGTTCTGTCCTACTCTGTGCTGACGGCCAAACAGACGATACTCGCAGCAGGAAATCTTCACAGAGCCATGCTACACAACGTCCTCCGCTCACCAATGAGCTTCTTCGACACTACACCCACTGGTCGAATTATCAACCGATTTTCACGAGATATTGACACAATTGACAACAACATGCCTTACGTGTTTCGAATGTGGACGACAACTATGTTTTCAGTGATGAGTATGTTCATCGTCATTAGCTACAGCACTCCAATATTCCTTGTCATGGTTATCCCCCTTGCTCTCTTCTACTGGTTTATTCAGGTAACGTGTTTACTCACTGCTCACCAGAACCGTAGTTTACACTTACTTGTAGTCTTGTGTGTGTTTTACTTTTTCTCCTTTTGTTTAACAATTATTTGTAGTAGAAAAATAAATACTAACTGATAAAAATTTAAATAATCAATTATTGATCACTAGTCCAAGTTGTTGTAGTCAATTTTGTAGTTCACGTCCAATTTTATAACTTGGCATGGATCAGATAATTGTGTGTTCAGTAAATCTGACTAAAATGTTTTTGTCTTGCTTATTTTTAGAATTTATAAACAATTTAAAACTGATTTATGAGACAACATGATTGAATGTACAGTAATAGCAATCTTACAGATTATTATGTTTTAGCATTAGAATTATATTCCTTGTCACACATCATCTCAGTATTGATATTTATTTGTCTTATGTTTGACTTCAAAACAGACTGAATACTTTTTATTTTAAGTAGCATTTTTTTTACTAATTTTAATTTACTGCCAGTCAGATTAATGTTTTTAGTCATTGTTTATAGAAACTAGAAATAATGACTGTTATAACAAATCCTACACTGGATGCTAATTCGAAATATGACTTTTTGATTTTTTAAAGAAACAATATTTAATTTGAGTTTTATATTACTTGAAACACTGAATCTCTTAACATTGTCATTTGAATGTGAAGTATATTAATTGACTTTTTGAATTCTATCATGTAGTATTTACAAAGTTTTCTGTTTTCAATTTGAACTTTCACAGAGATTTTACATTCCTACGTCTCGACAGTTGAAGAGAATTGAGTCGGTGACGAGATCTCCGATTTACTCTCACTTCAGTGAAACGATAACAGGAGCAACAACCATCAGAGCTTTTGCTGTCACTGAGAGATTTTATCAAGAGTCACAGGCAAAAGTCGACAAAAATCTCATCTATTATTTTAGTGGGATTGCTTCAAACAGGTTTTTTACTTTCCACACGCAAATCATATATAATTATATTTCTCTACTTAAATATATTTTTTATTTCTTTATTATTATTTTTGTCTGATTGTTTCAAACAGTTTTTTCATTTTCCGCACACAAATTTATATAGAAACACTAAACATCCTGACAAACAACCTGATACTTGGAAACATTTACATTGATGCAGAATGGATGCATACCTTTATTACATTTTTTATCAGAAAGCTGACAATTAAAAAGACAAATCACAGCATAAAATAGGCTCAACACTGCAAAGAAGGAATTAAAGTTGTATAACTTGTGTATATTTTCTCAAATGTATATTTATTAGAATTTTCTACTTGAACAAAAATCACTTATTAACATCAGTGCTGACATGGTAATGTTCTATAATTATTTAGTATAGGTCCATAAACTGTCACGTAATTATTGGAAAAATAAACACGTTAACATTTTTGACATTTTGTTTTCAGGTGGTTGGGCTGGAGACTGGACTTGATAGGAAGTCTGGTTGTTCTAGCAGCAGCCATGTTTGCAGTCAGCACAGATGGACTTCAGGGTGGACTTGTTGGTCTGTCTATCTCTTACGCTCTTCAGGTGAAAATAACATTTACATATATACACATCTACCTGTGTGTGTGTGTGTGTGTGTGTGTGTGTGTGTGTGTGTGTGTGGACTGTGTGTGTGTGTGTGTGTGTGTGTTTACTTCAGAGAGGACTTGTTGGTCAGTTCATCTTTTTTTTACATTCTGCATGTGGAAATAACACAGAACTGTTTTTTACATACATTTCTAGTTTTGCTCACCTCTGTCCTCTCATCATTTCCCTTTCCAGCAGATCATCATAATACCATGAACTGTCTCCAACTTCAGATTTTTCTCACTTAGAATATAATGTGATTGCTTGATTCAGAACTAAAGACAAAAGTAATTCATGTTTTGTTTACTCAGCCTCGCCTGGATGTAGTGTTATAAAGTCTCAGTAGTTTAGTGACAGACAGCAACCTCTGCCTCAACTTTTAGAATGTTGTGATTTCACACACGAGATGAACAGTGAATGTTTCAAGTTTTAGTGTTTCAGATTACTACAGCACTGAACTGGCTCATTCGGATGACTTCTGATCTGGAGACTAATATTGTTTCTGTCGAAAGAGTCAAGGAATACTCAGAAACTGAAACAGAGGTGCTGGGCTTTTAAATTTTTATTTTTGTTTTATTTGAACAATAAAATTATCAAATATTTTAATGTTATCTTGAAAATATGTGATGTATGTAGTAAATTCTGTAATGATAGAGATATATTCTTTTTTTTTTTAACTTTTGAATTTAGTCAATTTATTTTGTGTTGTGTGTGTGTGTGTGTGTGTGTGTGTGTGTGTGATAATTCTTTCAACAGCAGTATTTCTCAATTATATGTCAAGTTATTTTTCATACAATCACTGTGACTTAGTAACAGAGTGAGTCTTGCAGGCGGAATGGGAAAACCCATCACAGTGTCCTCCAGATGACTGGCCACAGAGAGGAGAGATTGAATTTCTCAACTATCAAACTCGTTATCGACCTGGACTTGACCTCGTTATTAAAGGAATTACCTGTCAGGTGAATGGAGGACAAAAGGTAAATTATTTTATTTACTTTATTATGATAACCTTTTTTTCTTTCTTTATTATAATAATCTTTTCTTTTTTCTTTTTTTTTAAATGAAATAGTTGTTGATTTATATATTTTCAATTTATAGGTTTACGAAATAAGATTCTGGATTTTTATTGTTTGTTTTAGAAGTTAAATATCTTAGTGTTTGCACTTAGAAGATAAACATAAGGAAAAAAATAGTTTAAATATATATATATATATATGTACATATATTTACAGCTAGTTAGTCATTGTTTAAAGTATCTGGTGATGTAAATTAATAATGTAAATACTAAACTAAACACTAATGCACTGATACTTTGGTAGTACACAGACTGTATTTAGATTACAATGTTTACAGATAGGAATTGTGGGAAGAACTGGGGCAGGGAAGTCGTCACTGACTCTGGCTCTGTTTCGCTTGATTGAATCTGCAGGTGGAAGTATTGTCATAGACGGACAGAGAATTTCAGACATTGGACTACACGACCTCCGATCCAAACTGACCATACTGCCACAGGTAATCACACAAATTATTATAAATGTTAGGACTGACACATTCTGAAATAAACTTTCAGTGGGATTGTGTCAGTAGTGATGTGTGTGACTGATGAGTCAGTAAGAAAAATCAACAAAGTTTTATTTTTCAGGATCCAGTGTTGTTCTCTGGCAGTCTGAAAATGAACATCGACCCATTCAACCGGTTCACAGAGTCTCAGATCTGGACAGCTCTGAAACACACTCACCTCGACAAGTTTGTCTCTGAGTTACCTGACACCATCCACTATGAGTGTGGTGAGGGGGGACACAATCTCAGGTGAGAATTCTGTTTATTCCATCTTTTATAAAATAACTTCTGCTCATGAGATGCTGTGTATGTTTGTATGTACAGATAAATCTATTACTGCTAACTGAAAAAGAAGAGCCCTTCACTTTTAACTCTAATTTTTTTAATGATGTTGTTGTCAGAGTGTCTGTATAAGGTTGAAGTTACTGAATTTATTTCAGTGTTGGACAAAGACAACTTGTCTGCCTTGCACGGACTCTTCTCCGTAAAACCAAGATTCTCATTCTTGATGAAGCAACAGCTGCTGTTGACATGGAAACAGATGACCTGATTCAGCAGACCATAAAAAATGAATTCAAAGACTGCACAATTTTAACCATCGCCCACCGACTCAACACGATCCTAGATTACGACAAGTGAGTAGATGTTAATATTTTATATGATTACAGTTTATTTTAGTCAGTTTGAAATTTTCATAACTCTGTTTACAAATCATGAGATTAACACAAAAGTCACATAGGATTCCTGACTGGTCAGAAAAACTGGAAAAAAAATTACCTGATGTTCTCAATTCTCATTTCTAAACAAATAAATACTTACTTAAATACTGAGTCATTCATTTATTGTTACTGAAATTATTTTTGTTTGGGATTATTTTAATACCCAGAATTCTGCATACTCATCATATTAATCGTTAATATTCTACTGGATTATTTTACTTTGTGTTTAGGAAATTTATATTGATATTATTATTATTACTTATTATTATTATTATTTATTGTTATTATTATTATAGTTGTTGTTATTAACACTATTTTTACAATTACAGAGTTCTTGTGTTAGATCAAGGTTTGGTTCGAGAGTTTGACAGTCCGGAGACTCTGCTCAAAGATAAAAATTCTGCTTTCTACGCAATGGCTAAAGATGCAGGTCTAATCTAATCACTGGAACATTCTCAGTCTGTGACAGGATGAATTAGCAACACAACAAATGACTGAAGTAAACTTGCCAGTTTTGATAAAGATTTCATTTACAAACAATGTTAATGTGGAGGAATAATAAGAAGAGAATTAGTCACATTCATGTATTGTAAGTTACATATGGACAGAAAATAGTGCTAATAAATTAGTTGTCTGTGACTGTAATGAACTTCATGTAAACAGAGATTTGAATGTCATTATTACTAACTTGTATAGGAACAGAGAGAGACAGAGAGACACAGACAGACAGACACAATGGATTGGTTTAGACCAGTCCTTATTTTCACTTAATTCAGAGAGATACTAATATTCAGTTAGCCCATAAAGTTTGTTTATTTTTAAAAAATGTCTTCTTTTTTTTATTTGATCTCATTTTCAAATATTTGCCTCTTGGATAATATCCTAAATTCTGAAATACAGGAGAATTTGTAGGTTAACTGACTGTTGTACTCAGTGTTGAGTACATTTCAGTCACAGCTCTGTAGTCAGACACCTACACTCTCCCAAAAAATCTGTTTGTGTGTCTCTGTGTCTTTATATAATCATACTGAGTTGATTCTCTCTAATCCTTTGATGTTAGCATTAAATTATAAAGTTTTTAATAATATTTATTTATTTTTTAATTCTTTGTTTTACTCAGAATATTTAAACATGAATAAATAAAAGAAGATTTTTACTAGGTTGCACTGTTTGTTATATAACATTCTACACTATGACTGCTGATTCACCAATTCTGATTCAACAACTGCAACTCTGTGAAGGACTGTAGAGACAATCAACATTTTTATGAAAACCATTAAAATGAAAAAAAGATATCACCTGTTCTATTTATTTAGATATTTTAGGTTGGGTTTTTCCATCTTTGATATATTCATCTGCTGTTTAAAGTAGCAGTGTTACATTCATCTGCTGTTTAAAGTAGCAGTGTTACATTCATCTCCTGTTTAAAGTAGCAGTGTTACATTCATCTGCTGTTTAAAATAGCACTGTTACATTCATCTCCTGTTTAAAGTAGCAGTGTTACATTCATCTCCTGTTTAAAGTAGCAGTGTTACATTCATCTGCTGTTTAAAGTAGCAGTGTTACATTCATCTGCTGTTTAAAGTAGCAGTGTTACATTCATCTGCTGTTTAAAGTAGCAGTGTTACATTCATCTGCTGTTTAAAGTAGTTTCATCTGCTGTTTAAAGTAGCAGTGTTACATTCATCTGCTGTTTAAAGTAGCACTGTTACATTCATCTGCTGTTTAAAGTAGCAGTGTTACATTCATCTGCTGTTTAAAGTAGCAGTGTTACATTCATCTGCTGTTTAAAGTAGCAGTGTTACATTCATCTGCTGTTTAAAATAGCACTGTTACATTCATCTGCTGTTTAAAGTAAATTCATCTGCTGTTTTAGCAGTGTTACATTCATCTGCTGTTTAAAGTAGCAGTGTTACATTCATCTGCTGTTTAAAGTAGCAATGTTACATTCCTCTGCTGTTTAAAGTAGCAGTGTTACATTCATCTGCTGTTTAAAGTAGCAGTGTTACATTCATCTGCTGTTTAAAGTAGCAGTGTTACATTCCTCTGCTGTTTAAAGTAGCAGTGTTACATTCATCTGCTGTTTAAAGTAGCAGTGTTACATTCATCTGCTGTTTAAAGTAGCAGTGTTACATTCATCTGCTGTTTAAAGTAGCAGTGTTACATTCATCTCTGTTTAAAGTAGCTGCTCTGCTGTTTAAAGTAGCAGTGTTACATTCATCTGCTGTTTAAAGTAGCAGTGTTACATTCATCTGCTGTTTAAAGTAGCAATGTTACATTCCTCTGCTGTTTAAAGTAGCAGTGTTACATTCATCTGCTGTTTAAAGTAGCACTGTTACATTCATCTGCTGTTTAAAGTAGCAGTGTTACATTCATCTGCTGTTTAAAGTAGCAGTGTTACATTCATCTGCTGTTTAAAGTAGCAATGTTACATTCCTCTGCTGTTTAAAGTAGCAATGCTAACAGCCCTATATCTTTTATTTTCTTCTACGTTTTCCCCAACAGTGACGAATTCGCGACCTCAAAATGTTACGCTGATTTACTAGATGATTTAAAGCAAAACGAGTTTATTAGGGAATTTCTTAGAATTTCCTATTTTCTTTCACATTCTGCCTGGTATTTTACAAAAATTATTTAACCCCTGTGTTTATTGTTAAATGTTGAGTAGATAATGCAAATTTGATAAAGATATCTCATGAAATAAGTTTTGGTATTTATGGTTGACTGTTTTTAAATGAAGGTTTTTGAAACATTTATAATCCGATATCATTTACAACTGTAGATATCTTCAAAAAGGGTTTCTTTTGTTTTTTTTTTTTTTTTTTTTTTTTTTTTACATTTGAGATTGGTTTTATTTAACTGACATAGAATACATCTTGTTTGACAATAACTTTAAAAAAAAAATGTTATAGCACTTCTATTTAAAGTGATTATTACATTTCCAGAAATGAACAAACTGTAAATTTGTATGTCCTTTCGTTATATAAATAATAATAATTACGTCAAGATATGTTAGTTCAGTATAATAAAATAGTTCTGCAGCCAGTTTACTGCCATTTTACAATACTGATAAAACATGGGATTTATTCTGACATTAACAGATCTCAGTTCCTTTTGTCTGAAAACGACGTAGATAATAACAACACCACCAACAACAACGACAATAATAATATATATGTCATTTTTTGTTTTGAGTAAATTTTAATTCCTTAATTATCTAATATTGTGTTTCTTCTTATTTTTTCAAATTTTATGTTGTTGTTTATTATTTTTTATTTTCCGAATACTGTTCAAATAATGTTTATCAACATAACATTCTACATTATTTTTCAGTTCAAAACAACACATTTATTACATTATTTTATTTAGAACTTTGAAAACCATGATTGTGTCGGGGAGTGTTTATGTATATATGTGTTTGTGCGTGTGCGTGTGTGCTATGTGCAAACAGTTTCGGGCAAGCCTGTATTCAAAGAACCACTTTGCCGTATAAAGTTTGGAAGGATATGAAAATACTGAACATCTTGAAAAGGTTACTGTTTAAATGTTTGGTGTCAACAGTGATTCATCATGTACGGAAATCCGATGACCTCACATGGCCTCTAGTATAGGTGTAAATTTAGAAAGAAAACTGACAAACAGAATTAAATGGTAGGACCTGTGTGTAGAATCGTGTCACTGGTCACACTTTTAAACAGCTGACATAGTAAGTGCAGTGACGATCGACTCTATCCCTTCTACCCCATACAGAAAAATGGAATAATCCTGTATCATGTGTGCACTTTTTTCTTTTTTTTTTTTTTTTTTTTTTTTTAACAAAGACTTAAAAGATAAAATATAAACGATGTCATACATTGATTCAAATGCATGGACAAATTGTTATCTAATTACGTCGTCAAAAAAGTATACTTTACAAAAATATTCATAAAAATAGAAAGATGTAAAAGAAGTTTACGTAAAATTAAATGATTACTTTGTTAAAAAAAAAAAAAAAATTTAAATTAGTCACATGAGTCAGAAATATTTTTGTTTTGTGTCTGCCCACCTCTTGAGCACCACTGAAGTTGACACATTTGATGATACCAGATCGTGGTGACATATTTATATACCATTCAAAATCATGTGCTCCCATAAAACATGTCTTCATAAGTATATGTATAAAAAATAATAATTTCATAAAAGTTATAACGTTTTCATTATCTGTTTAATATAGGTGTTATGTATTTTCAGTCTGTAATCAACTGATAAAACACACAACACAAATGAGAATCGTGTGTGTAGGGCATATTTCGGGTGGACAGAGAGAATAATAACATTACACAAATAATTAATTTATTAATGAGAAACAATTCTAATGAGACTTGCTCAGTGGTCGGCGTTGACATCTTTTCATTTCTGTAACTGCCGACACTCAGCGTCCTTGACCTTCTCTACACCCCGTGGACCTCTCTAACTTTTCTAACTTCTCTCTTTTTTTTTTTTTTTTATTAACGTTTTTCTATTACAAAAGTGGAATACTGTAAGGAGATAATTTAGCATAAACAGATGTATGTGTGTGTGTGTTTATACATGTCTGTGTGTACTTATACATACAGAGAAATACAGTAGTGAATATCGGTTCGTCATAGGGAATTAAGTAGGACATGTTTAGATATGATAATTAATTGTTGTCATTTGTTTGAACATAATGTTGTAATAACAGATAGCAAGGATGCGATTAAATCAGATTATTTGTTAAATAACATTTGCTTCAAACATTACTTTGTTTAAACAACAGGAAAAACAACGTAAAATATGCTCATCTAAAATTTAACATAAAGAATTTAATAAATAATATAAAAATGTAAACACTACCATTATTATCAATTCTTTTACTGCTAATTAACAAACAACAAGAAGAATAATTAACTTGTTCTTCTTTTCTGTTTTACGGTTGTGTTACAAATAAGTGTGAAGTGTTTTTGGCTGAGTTAACTCGTGTGTTGTGACTCAGATGTGACGTGTTATCTCTAACACTCATCAGCAGGACACGATTAGCATAACATTAGTTCCTTCTTACCTTGTTTTTTAAATAAACAGACAATCTAATGATAATATTAACTAATAAATCCTCTTTTTTATGTATAAAAAAATAAAGAAAAAAAAAAAACGGTTACAATGACGACTAGAAAAAAAGAAATAAACACTGAATGATAATAATTATGTATTTTCTAATTAAAGAAATAATATTTTTATTTTCTTTACAATGGTATCCTTTTTTCTTTCTTTTTTAATGTTTTTACACAATCATGTCACGGAGTAAATTTACAACATGAAACCAGTTCTGAAATAAAAATTTCGGTTTAATAATTAAATTTAATTCAGAATTCATTCATAGCCGTCAGCACAGATAATTTATTTCTACTCCTGTCACCTGCCCATCAATCACACGTTAATTATCAGTGAGCTCTACTTCCGCAGTAGTAGTAGCAGCAGTAGTAAGAGTAGCAGTAACAGAAGCAACTTAGGATTCCTCACCAGTGAGTTTATACTGTGAAAGGAAAGTGCAGCCTCAGGCTACATCTTGTTAACGCTCCTTCCCATTTCCTTTCAACCCAGTCACACATCTAAACAGTAATCACAATAGCTGGGTTAATAGAGTTTATTAATTAGCACACCTATTACTTTTTATCGTGAAAAAAAATGATATTTATAAAAACCTCTGCAAACATTATGTAAACAATTTTTAAATAAATACATGTATTATAAAACAAAATAATAATATTTTCATGATGAAGACAATAAAACAACAATATCCAAAAAAAAAAAAAAAAA
The DNA here is from genome assembly GCA_012295275.1 of Chrysomallon squamiferum. Taxonomy (NCBI): domain Eukaryota; kingdom Metazoa; phylum Mollusca; class Gastropoda; order Neomphalida; family Peltospiridae; genus Chrysomallon; species Chrysomallon squamiferum. Next base: position 829,487 of record CM022676.1, read on the forward strand.
AGAAAAAAAAAAACAAAATCAAACAAAAATCAAACAATAGCCAATGTAACTTTCTATCTTATTATAGCGAGAGGTATGGAGGAGAATCTACCTTTCTTTACTTTAATAAAAATTACGATAAATCAGTATTTAGTTGATGATTCATCTTGCTGACTTGTATTAAAGTGCGCGTATCCGTTACTGTCTGAACACAAAACATCAAGTTCAGCTGATATCGTCTGCATACTGAAAACATCTCGACATCAGTTGTAAATTGCTGTTAGACAGACCGCGCACCACTCAACAATCATTCTCTTGTCGTGTAAAGACCACTGCAGAAATTCAAACAGGTGACAGTCTTTCGGTTTGACTCCGCCAAGTAATATAGTTCTGTATCGCTGTGTACAGACTGAGTTTATTGTTCAGCCTAAGAAAAGGAAACACATCTGATAACAAAGTGTTGTTTTTATACTTTTTATTCTCTATTTATGGGGATTTGAAAACACTGTTTAATTTTGTTATTAGCTTTGCGCACCTTTAGATTACTGCGCGCAGGTATTTGGGTCAACCCAGGTGTTTGCTGTTTGAAACAACAAGAAACGTTTTGATCGTCTGTTCCGAATTTATAAGATCGATGCATTTTGCCACAATGGCACGCTGGATTTATCTTTGCTTGTTAATATACTTCGGATTTCTGTCAACGGGTAAGTTGTGCAAGTTACTTGTTTTTAAATACCACAGTAATGTACTTTGTGCAGTATAACCTACCTGTACAGGTACTGTTCTCGTTACCTGTTTACACATTACAGGTAAATGACTTAGTTCCGGAATGAACTATAAAACTGTATTCACTGTATTGACACACTGACTCTAACGCACAGTGCAAATTTAAACATTTAATAATAATAATACAACATAAATAAATGGCAAAAATAATTATATTAAAATTCAGTTGATGGGATTTATACTTAATTATTTTTATAAACTTTACGGGAAAAAAAAAAAATGATGTCTTATTATTTTTATTTAATTAATTAATGTATTTATTATTTTTTTTACTGTATTAATAATTCTGTGTGCAAAAGGAAAGAATTGCAAGTAATCACAGTTATGTTATTTTTCTATAATTACTCTCATCCGAACATGGACAACATTTTTAATTTTATCAGAATTATCATCATTTAGTTACAAATTTTATTTATATTTATTATTAATAATTTAATGACCATATCACACAGAAATAAAGATTAAATATTTCAATAATGTAATGTAGAAAAAGAAATCTTTCTAATTTGAGTGTTTGACTGTATGTTTGACTGTATATTTGACTGTATGTTGGACTGTATGTTGGACTGCTGGTAGTTTCTGTTGAGTGTATTTTCTACAAGGCGGCTGAACTCAGTGGAAATCTCAAACTGTTTTATTTAATCACCTGAGCTGTTGACACACACATACAATACACATTTATTTAAAAGTTAGAATCACCATTATCATCATTAAACCCCCCACAAATAAACAATATCTCCATTTGTGTGTTCTGGATTCACCTTTTACAAGAACCATTTCAAATCAAACAATTTGCCTCTGATATAATAATAACAAAACAAAGAAACCTACAAAGAAAAACTTAATAGCTTTTTCATGGCTATATTAATTATTATAATAATTTCTATATTTGTTTGACAAAATCATTATTGAATAATTATGTATTTAATATTCATTAGATATCCAGTTTCTACATACAGGAAAAACATTGACATTATTGGTATTTTAATGGTAGTAACATCATTTTATTTTTATTTTCAAATATGCATGTACAGTTACAAGTACAAATCATGTAAGTAATTATTTGTAGATGGGATGAGGAAACTGGCTGAACTGAGCCACAGTGTTTAGTTCAGAGCATGTCATAATTTTAATGCAAACATTATACACACAATATACAAACATGGTTTCTGCAGGACTGTGTTAATGTTTGGACTTGTGTTTGTCATTTTAAGGTGCACTTGAATACTGAAATGATTTTTAATGATTTATTTTTTATTTAACATTTTAGTTTTTTAAATCTAAAACAGTTAAACTGATTTTATCAGGTAATATAATGAGATTTATGCAGTTCAAAGTAATTAATTATTTTTAAATAATTTAAAACTAAATTGTACATAGATCAGCGTTAAGGGTAAAATGTGTTATATTTATCAGATTAATGAAAGATACTTTTTTTTTATTAAAAATAATTTTGTTATTTAAAAAAATAAAAAACAACAAAAAAACAAAAGAACAACAACATTTCTCTTTTATATGATATTCAGTAATTTAATTTATATTAATATTTACTGCAAATACTGGTACAGTATACCCTCACCTATTGAGGTTCCCCATTGCTGATCATACACATACTGGGTTAGGCTCTTAACCATATGCATGATGCTGGTATACCAGGCTAGCGTCATAACGTCATAAAAACAAATTCTCGGTAAACCTCACAAACAATATCAATTTTTTTCAATTATTATTGCAATACAGTACGTATTTTTTTTATAAATGCATACACTGTATATACAGTGCATATTTTTTGTGAGGTATTAATAATGTTTTTAATTGCATATTATTACCTGAACTGAGGTACTGTATTTATCTGTCTGTTTTGCCTTTAAATTTGTTCCACTTTCTGTCAATTCTAATACATATGCTGATAGAAAATGACTTTACGGTGCAGTAATACAGTATGGGTAACTATGCTATGCGGTGTTACTGTCCTCATGTACTTACGTTTCTTTCTGATTAAAATATTGTTTCAGTACAAAATTAAAATGTGTTTACATTATCATTACTACATTAGTGAAATACATAACTGCATTATTACTGTATTAATGAGTATGAGTGTCTTTAGAAAATGTTTGGGAAGCATTTAGTACCGTATATAATCTCATAATAGACGTTTTAAAACTGCATCCAATATTCACGGTTTTCTCATTATTCGCAGGGGGGTAAAGAACGTAACCCCTGCGAATAGCGAGGGAATACTGTATTTGTAAAACAAATATTAAAATATTAGTATTAGGTTCACATTTCTGTTTTGAATAAAACAACTTGATCTTGGGTGTACATTTAGTTAAGAAATCCCATGTTTAAAAGCCTCAACAAATTACTTAATTTATACTGAGGTTATCATGCTGATTATACACATACTGAGGTTACAATACTAGTTTTATACATATTGAGGATACATTTCTATTTACAGGTATGGGTTCACAGTTGGATATCAGCCCAGGTACTGTTTATGAACGAGATCCTGTGACAGTCAGATGTAGTCTTGGTAATATCATCAGTCAGATTAAGAAACTTTTTGCTGTAGTAGTGAACAGAAGACTTCACAACAATCCTGGTAATCTTGCTGTAATAGCTTCTGCTGTCATTCTAAAGGATGGAGGTGCTGCTATTTAAAAAGATAAAAACAACTTTGGATCTAGAGCGACAGTGACAGGAAAGTCTGATGACAATGACAGATCAGGATCTTTTGTCCAGATTCATGTGACAGGAATGACTTGCAGTGATTCAGGAGAATATTTCTGTGAAATTAGTTATGCTGCACTTGATGGTAACATAAAGAATTCTAAAAGTTCTGAAAACATTACAATTCTAAGTAAGTGAAAACATAGTTTTATATTATAAGAGTTGTTAATGTGCTTGAAATATTTCATTTCTTGGCTAATAATTTACCAACATTTAAACAAAATATATATGAATCTAAATATATATATATATCATTATATGTGAGAAAAAATAAAAAATAAAACAACATTTCTATTCTTAAATGCAGTACTTATCTATTTTGTGTATTTATCTGTTTCAGCAAAGCCAGGTAACATTGAATGATCATTACACCAAGAAAGGAGTTCAACCCCTATGTTGTCAATGAAACTGTAGTGTTCAGGTGTAATGGAAATGTTGGTAACCCAGCACAGTCGTGGTCGTGGCAGTGGACGCACGCTGACATGAACTGGATGCCGTACCCATACACAGACAGAATCAAAGATGACCCACCTAGACTATCTGGGTGTCAGAACAGAGGAAGTTCTGTTTTAACACACACTGTATCTCTCAGTGACAACACACCAATGTTCAAATGCATTGTGGGTAACAATGATCTGTATTCTGCAAACTTTACCATCAACACTCAAAGTGAGTCATGCTTTTATTTATAATAATTATACTTTGTGATAGTTTTACATTAAAAACATATCATGTATAAGTTAATCCTATCTAACCTGAATCTTGTGTTATTCACGATTTATTTCCTCTGCTAATTATAACATTTTATACAACAGCCTCTGGAAATAACCAATTTGACATAAAAAAAAATCAGTTACTTTTGGTTATCAGCTATTTCACCACTCATAATCATTAACATTTCTTGTTTCCAGTTGTATCCATTTTATGTTATTATTAAAAATATTAACATGTTTCTTTTGAAGTTACAATGAGTCATACATACTAAAATCATGGACATAAATAAAATAAATTTGAAAAGATTAAACTAATATTAATGAAGTATACTGAATACATTGTAATTGCTGACATAATATTTTATTGAAAATCTCTCATCCAAATGTTTGCAGTAATCAGTTGTTATAAAGATGTAATTGTGGATTACTAATTGTGAAAGGAATGTTAAACTATGTTATTTATTTTATGTGTCACAGAAAATTAATTATAAAATTATAAAATGATTTGTCTCAAGGATTTTCTGAAAACTAACAGTGTTAGTTTCTTAATCTGAATTTTTCTCACCTGGACTCAATAAATTTTCATTAAAAACCTGAATTACTATTATGCATGTTATGAAATATTTATAACACAATACATAACAAAATTAACGTTATTTTATTGTTTTATTTGCAGATCCTGTTACAAACAAAACTGCTGCATCTGAAACATCAGGTCTGTATGTTAACTGAATTTTGATTTTTCTGATAATCTCTGTTACGTTATATCACTTTTAAAGCAACTGAAAATTCTGGGGAGGATAAAAACACTGTTGTCTAAGCTTTTACTTCTTTTCATTTGCAGCCAAAATATTAACTATTTATAACTTGGTTATTTTATTATTTTCTTTTCATGAATATTTCAAAACATCAGAATGATAACAATTCTACTAATAACTGTTTGTGTTTTGAAGCCGGTTCAGCTGACGTTGGTGTCATAGTGGGAGCAGTGCTGGGCGCCCTGGCTTTCCTTGCAATTGTCATTGTCCTCATCTACTTCCTGTGGTATCGCCGACGTAACGTTGGGGAAGACTGTAAGTGCTCCACATTTAAATAATTAATTACGTCATTCCACAGATGTTCTTTGGCAGTAATAAAGTATCACAATAAAATATTATTTGTAGAAATTTAATGAATAAAAGTATCTGACAATGTGTCTATGATATGGATGACTATTTTTAATCACAATAATAAGGACAAATTCAAAACCATTGGTCATAAACCTATTTAGTCATATAAATAAAACAACAACATGAAAAAACTACAATATACTCAGATCAAAAACTAAAATGATATATAGCTGTTTAAAACATTATTAAGTCATCTCTTTGATTTATATATTTTTCTCTTTTTTGTTTTTGCAGACAAAACAGACGAGGATAAGCAGTAAGTATGAAAGTCTGTCAGTCTGTTGAGAATCTTGTTATGACCTGCCACATAAAAAACATTTACAGCTCAATGAATTCTCATATTTAAAAACTGTTTTTAAACATCTTCATTTCTGTGTGTTACTATGCATAGTTTTATATGAGAAATGTGTGACTATGTATAGTTTTATATGAGAAGTATGTCACTATATATAGTTTTATGAGAAGTATGTCACTATGTATAGTTTTATATGAGAAGTATGTGACTATGTATAGTTTTATGAGAAGTATGTGACTGTATAGTTTTATATGAGAAGTATGTGACTATGTATAGTTTTATATGAGAAGTATGTCACTATATATAGTTTTGAGAAGTATGTCACTATGTATAGTTTTATATGAGAAATATGTCACTATGTATAGTTTTATATGAGAAGTATGTCACTATGTATAGTTTTATGAGAACTATGTGACTGTATATAGTTTTATGTGGAGTGTGTGACTATGTATAGTTTTGTATGATAAGTTGAAGTGTGTGACTGTGTGAGAGTTGAAGTGTGTGACTATGTGAGAATTGAAGTGTGTGACTAAGAGTTGAAGTGTGTGACTGTGAGAGTTGAAGTGTGTGACTGTGAGAGTTGAAGTGTGTGTGTAAGAGTTGAAGTGTGTGACTGTAAGAGTTGAAGTGTGTGACTGTGTAAGAGTTGAAGTGTGTGACTGTGTAAGAGTTGAAGTGTGTGTGTAAGAGTTGAAGTGTGTGACTGTAAGAGTTGAAGTGTGTGAAGAGTTGAAGTGTGTGACTGTGTAAGAGTTGAAGTGTGTGACTGTGTAAGAGTTGAAGTGTGTGACTATGTAAGAGTTGAAGTGTGTGTGTAAGAGTTGAAGTGTGTGACTGTAAGAGTTGAAGTGTGTGTGTAAGAGTTGAAGTGTGTGACTGTAAGAGTTGAAGTGTGTGACTGTAAGAGTTGAAGAGTTGTGTGTGTGACTGTAAGAGTTGTGTGAAGTGTGTGAAGTTGAAGTGTGTGACTGTAAAGAGAGTTGAAGTTGAAGTGTGTGTGAGAGTTGAAGTGTGTGACTGTAAGAGTTGAAGTGTGTGACTGTAAGAGTTGAAGTGTGTGACTGAGAGTTGAAGTGTGTGTGTGTGTGACTGTGTAAGAGTTGAAGTGTGTGACTGTAAGAGTTGAAGTGTGTGACTGTGACTGTAAGAAGTGTGTGACTGTGTAAGAGTTGAAGTGTGTGACTAAGTTAAGAGTTGAAGTGTGTGACTGTAAGAGTTGAAGTGTGTGACTGTAAGAGTTGAAGTGTGTGACTGTAAGAGTTGAAGTGTGTGACTGTAAGAGTTGAAGTGTGTGACTGTGTGTAAGAGTTGAAGTGTGTGACTGTAAGAGTTGAAGTGTGTGACTGTAAGAGTTGAAGTGTGTGACTGTAAGAGAAGTGTGTGAAGTGTGTGTGTGTGAAGTTGAAGTGTGAAGTTGAAGTGTGTGACTGTGTAAGAGTTGAAGTGTGTGACTGTAAGAGTTGAAGTGTGTGTGAGTGTGTAAGAGTTGAAGTGTGTGACTGTAAGAGTTGAAAGTGTGACTGTAAGAGTTGAAGTGTGTGAGTGTGTGACTGTGTAAGAGTTGAAGTGTGTGACTGTAGTGTGTGAGTAAGAGTTAAGTGTGTGTGTGACTGTAAGTGTTGAGTGTGTGACTGTAAGAGTTGAAGTGTGTGACTGTGTTGAAGTTTGTGTGACTGTAAGAGTTGAAGTGTGTGACTGTAAGAGTTGAAGTGTGACTGTAAGAGTTGAAGTGTGACTGTGTAAGAGTTGAAGTGTGTGACTGTAAGAGTTGAAGTGTGACTGTAAGAGTTGAAGTGTGACTGTGTTGAGTGTGTGACTGTAAGAGTTGAAGTGTTGAAGTGTGTGAGTGTGTGACTGTAAGAGTTGAAGTGTGTGACTGTAAGAGTTGAAGTGTGTGACTGTAAGAGTTGAAGTGTGTGACTGTAAGAGTTGAAGTGTGTTGAAGTGTGTGACTGTGAGTTTGAAGTGTGTGAGTTGAAGTGTGACTGTAAGAGTTGAAGTGTGTGACTGTAAGAGTTGAAGTTGAAGTTGTGTGACTGTGTAAGAGTTGAAGTGTGTGTGTAAGAGTTGAAGTGTGTGTAAGAAGTTGAAAGTGTGACTGTAAGAGTTGAAGTGTGACTGTAAGAGTTGAAGTGTGTGACTGTAAGAGTTGAAGTGTGTGTGTGTAAGAGAGTTGTGTGTGTGTGTGTGTAAGAGCAGGAAGTGTGACTGAAGTGTGTAAGTTTGAAGTGTGTGTGTGTGTTAAGAGTTGAAGTGTGTGTGTGTGAAGTGTGTAAGAGTTGAAGTTGTTGAGTGTGTGAGTTGTGTTGACTGTGTAAGAGTTGAAGTGTGTGACTGTAAGAGTTGAAGTGTGTGACTGTAAGAGTTGAAGTGTGACTGTGAGTGTGTGACTGTGTAAGAGTTGAAGTGTGTGACTGTGTAAGAGTTGAAGTGTGACTGTAAGAGTTGAAGTGTGTGACTGTGTAAGAGTTGAAGTGTGACTGTGTAAGAGTTGAAGTGTGACTGTGTAAGAGTTGAAGTGTGACTGTGTAAGAGTTGAAGTGTGACTGTGTAAGAGTTGAAGTGTGACTGTAAGAGTTGAAGTGTGTGACTGTGTAAGAGTTGAAGTGTGTGTGTGTGACTGTAAGAGTAAGAAGTTGACTGTGAAGAGTTGAAGTGTGACTGTAAGAGTTGAAGTGTGTGACTGAGAGTTGAAGTGTGACTGTGTAAGAGTTGAAGTGTGTGACTGTAAGAGTTGAAGTGTGACTGTGTAAGAGTTGAAGTGTGACTGTGTAAGAGTTGAAGTGTGTGACTGTAAAGTTGAAGTGTGACTGTGTAAGAGTTGAAAGTGTGACTGTGTAAGAGTTGAAGTGTGTGACTGTAAGAGTTGAAGTGTGTGACTGTGTAAGAGTTGAAGTGTGACTGTGTAAGAGTTGAAGTGAGTTGAAGTGTGTGTAAGAGTTGAAGTGTGACTGTAAGAGTTGAAGTGTGACTGTGTAAGAGTTGAAGTGTGTGACTGTAAGAGTTGAAGTGTGTGACTGAAGAGTTGAAGTGTGACTGTGTAAGAGTTGAAGTGTGTGTTGAAGTTGAAGTGTGACTGTGTGAAGTGTGAGAGTTGAAGTGTGTGAGTTGAAGTGTGTGACTGTGTAAGAGTTGAAGTGTGTGACTGTGTAAGAGTTGAAGTGTGACTAAGAGTTGAAGTGTGTGACTGTAAGAGTTGAAGTTGAAGTGTGTGACTGTAAGAGTTGAAGTGTGAAGTTGAAGTGTGTGTGACTGAAAGAGTTGAAGTGTGTAAGACTGTGTGACTGAGACTGAAGTGTAAAACTGTGACTGTGTAAGAGTTGAAGTGTGTGAGTTGAAGTGTGTGACTGTGAAGTGTGTTGAAGTTGAAGTGTGTGACTGTGTAAGAGTTGAAGTGTGACTGTGTAAGAGTTGAAGTGTGACTGGTAAGAGTTGAAGTGTGTACAGTTAAAACTAAATATTTTTATAATTCAGCCCAGAGAATGAGGTTCCAGCTGGACAGATGACTGTAATCCAACATACGAAACACGGCCTGAGCCCAGGGTGAGTTGAAACTTTGTTTATTTCTTAGTAGTCCAGCAACAACAACTGTGTACAGAACTAACACTGTCTCTTACAAACATATTTTATCTGAAATACAGCTAATAGTACAGATGTTATCTCACACAGACTGAGGACAGGGTACAGTGTCAGTGATTGCCTAAAAATATTATTACATTTAGAATCTCAGACTACTTAGCTGATGTGGAAACTGACAAAGATAAACTTGGATCTGTCTTGATAAAAATAATTTTCAGAAATATTTTTGAAAATGTTTTTCTATTTTTAGTTTGTTTTGTCACATGAACAGTTAAAAGGTTTCTTTATTTCAGTACTAGTGTTTTTTTAGCAGTTGTCATGTGTTATCAAAGGGATGGGAGAAATTAAGAACACTGGCACAGTAATAGATGAAACAAGTTCAGGCATGTGCAGGATAAAAATCATAATTTAACATGATAACCACATATTTCTTTGTACTTCAGACATTATAAAATACTACAAATTGATTGCTATTCAGACTAAAAGTAAATATCAAAACAGATTAGTTCTTAAATAACAACAGTTAATTTGTTAAATGAAACCTTTTTAAAAATTGTCTTTTAATATTTAAACCAACAATTAAACACTAATGGAGCAACTTTGAACAGTATGTTTATGAAAATAACAAAGTAAATATAGTTCTGTGCCAAAAAGCTGTTTTTGGTCAGTTATTGAAAATACAGAAAATTGTCTAGTCATCGTATGTCCTGAAAATACCATGATAACTCTTTGTTATTTTATTGTTCTAAAAGTTTAAATTTATTCTATTCTAAAACATGTGATTCAAACAGTTACAGCAGAGATTTTCATTTGCATTTATCATTGCATTTGTTATTTTTGTTGTCATCTAATTTATTTAGTAATATTACTTGTATCATCACTGCAATATGAATTTATTGATTTACTGAATTCCTAAAACACAAAACTTTGTAATACAAGTATTATTTAAAATCATGTCGACTTCATAATCTTCTGTTTGCTTTAGAAATTTTCTTTTTTAGTTTACAATTGTGTTTAACTGCTCTTTTTTAATCTTGAATTCCATGAAAGTTCAGTTTGCTTTCAGATTTGCTTTCTTCTTCTATAACTAACATAATGTAGAGATAGATCTGTTAAAATTTAAACATTTCTAGCTGCTGTCAGAAGGAGACAGTTTTTATGCTGGGTTTAACATCTGTGAATAAACACAACTTTTTGTATACTTCCAAATGGCTCACATTTCATTACAAAATACGGTCTGATAATACTAAAAGAAGACAGTCACTGAATACCCTTTACTGTAAAATACAGAGATCATTACGTGTCTTGTGAAATAGAGAACTTTTATAATGTCTGTAGTATTTCTATTTTTGCTGTTAATTCAGATTCACACTATAAATAGTTAATGACCTTTAACCTCAGTAAGGAAATATTTCTCTATTGCAATGTTTCTTTTTAAGTAAGATATTCTTTATGTGTTTGTGAAAGTTCTAGAAACATGTTCAGTGAGTTCTGGTTTTACTGAATGTCTGCTGTTGAAAACCCTGCTGATAATCATTAATATTTATATAAAATAAATGATCCATAACTTTCAGACCAGCCTACTTCTAAATAAAAAAATATGGAAAACAAAATCTGTTCATTACACATTTTTCTTATCTTGTAAGCTTGGACATTTTTTTTTTTATTTTAAAAAGGTAATGAATAACTGATACAACTATATGAGGATACCTTCTTTTTTATTTTTATTTTTTTTATTTTTTGTAAATAATAATATATAGTGAAATGGTTCCATTTAATACCTTAAATAATATTTATAAAGAAAGTAAATGAAATTATTGAAAAAGTAATAACTCAAACAAAATTAAAAACTAATTCTGGTTTTGAATTTTCTCCCAAATTTCTAGTCACAAACTCACATCATGAAAAATTTGAAAACTGTAGAATCTTGTTATTTTTTTTACCAGTTTTATCATTAACCAACTTTGGTGTATCTAAAAAGAACCTAAAACAATCTAAAAAGAAAAAGTATTAAATGAAGTATACAAAATGTTTTATGCTTCTGTTGTATCAGCACAGACAGAGATGAATTCTACAAAAGAGTACTTACACTTTTTGTAAATGTACAATTTAATATGTCCACTGTATTTTTTTCCTCTACTTAAAACAGATCGTCTCTTATTTGTAATACAATTTCACCAAGCAGACATTTTTTCTCTTACTTATTTTTATATTCAAAGTAGTAAAAATTAAATCAAACCAATCTAATTTTATTTACAGTTTTTTAAATATTATAATTTTGCTTTTCTTGAACTCATTTAGTTCAAAAAATGTTTGAAGTTAATACTCACCTTAACCAAAACTTTCATTTAAACTGACATGACCAAATCCTAAATTTGTACCTATGTTTATTATTATTGTTATTATTATTATTTAATCTTTAGAAAAGTTAAACGGTACGCTAGGTAGGGGATGTAATATTTGTTTTCCACTGTAAGAACAAGGGCAGATATGTGGCAGAATTTTTCATGGAATTCAAGAAAATTTCTATCTTTTTATTTAAATTCATGTTTTAATTCTGCCACTGGTGCCATTTTTCTTGCAGCATGGCAGGCACGATATGAATGAAAATGGCGAGGGTCTTCATTATGCTGACCTTGACCTTACTGCCAGACCAGGTCAACAGTACAAAAAAGTTTATCAGAAAGAACCACCAACAGAATATGCATCAATCAAACTATACTGAGACCAAAACATAAATCAAAATATTTTTTCTTATTTTTAGGGGTGGGGTGTGGTTTTGTCACATCTTGTTACTTATTCCTTTATTTCTATTTATTTTTTTTTTTTTTACTTATTTTTTAAGGAATTTATAGAGGATGATAAGAAAAAGTCATTCTCTTTAAGCTTTGATTAAATAGTTTTTATTATTATCATTATCATTATTATTAATTGTTTTAAATAAACTACTAGATGCTATGGTAGATTGATTTGATCACTAAATTAAAAAAAAATGAAAATTAGTTTATAAAATTCTTTAAGTAATAACTGATGTTGGTATAACAGGTGTTTTTTTTTTTTTTTTTATCTCAACTAGTTCTCATTTTGATGATCCAAAAATTCAAATAATAAAATACAAGTTAAAAAAAAAAAATCCACTCTACCCTAACTTTGTTAGAAATCTCTAGTTATAACTGAAATCTCTAGTTATAACTGAAATCTCTAGTTGTAACTGAAATATCTAGTTGTAACTGAAATCTCTAGTTGTAACTGAAATATCTAGTTGTAACTGAAATATCTAGTTGTAACTGAAATCTCTAGTTATAACTGAAATCTCTAGTTATAACTGAAATATCTCAGTTACAGTTTGTGACAGACAGACAGTTGTAACTGAAATATCTCAGTTACAGTTTGTGACAGACAGACAGTTGTAACTGAAATATCTCAGTTACAGTTTGTGACAGACAGACAGTTATAACTGAAATATCTCAGTTTGTGACAGACAGTTATAACTGAAATATCTAGTTATAAAAGTCTCTAGTTATAACTGAAATCTCTAACTAGTTATAACTGAAATATCTAGTTACAGTTTGTGACAGACAGACAGTTATAACTGAAATATCTCAGTTTGTGACAGACAGTTATAACTGAAATATCTCAGTTACAGTTTGTGACAGACAGACAGTTATAACTGAAATATCTCAGTTTGTGACAGACAGACAGTTATAACTGAAATATCTCAGTTACAGTTTGTGACAGACAGACAGTTATAACTGAAATATCTCAGTTTGTGACAGACAGACATAGTAACAGCAAGAAGAAAGTTAGCGAGACACGAGGGAGTTAGTCTGTTTGTGTGAGGTTTTATCTTACAAAGTGATTAAAACAGAATTAAAACTGGCCCACAGAGATGTTAAATTAATCTTTACATGTTCACTCTTTTAGTCATCCATCAATCACTAAGAGAAACAATAACTGAACTTAGATTTATTTTATCCTAATTGTAAAAAAATAAGTAACTAATTTATAATCTCTTTTATATATCTTTATATAAAATTAATTAAGAAAATATATATTATAATAATTTAATATTGAAAATGTATTTAATCAGCCAGTATCAAGAATTAAAATATTTATAATTACACAAAACAGTCACTGTCATGTTTGACCTGCTTTTATCTTCTGTGTAGATAATGTAAATTTTCTTATCACTGCCATTGTTCATCGATTCTGTAACTCCGTGACATATGAAATTTGTTTTATTTATTACTTATCAACAAAAAAAAGTTTATTCAGAGCAAAAACAGGATTTAGATGACAACACACAGATTTTTAAAACAACAATGAACATTTCCTCCTTTGATAAGATACCTTTTTAAACTCTATGTAAAAATACATGTTTTTTTCATTTCACTCTGCCAGTGTCACATATACACTTATTATTGTCACTACTGTTATTGTTAACATTTATACTAACTTGTAATGTTAACATTGTTACTATAATTATTATTATTATTGATTATTATTAATAGTATTAGTACTAGTATTATTACTATTACTATTTCTATTAGAGTATTATTAGTATTATGGTTACTATTTTTATTACTAATGAATTTGGTTTATAACAAATATAATATAGCAGTGTGTCACTGTATTTGCTGTAAGAGCCAGTATGATCAGGTTACTTTGACACGTGTGTATTTCACTCTGTCATATGACTGCAAACAGTGATTCAGCTGATGTAAGTTTTACACTAGTGAGTAATGAGTCTGTATTTAGAAACTGACGTGACACAATGGGTTGGGGCAGTTTGAATTGTCAGGATAGACCTGCCTCATTTTCAAACATGCTTAGAATGTAGTGCATTTATGTACTACAACATTGTAAATTATTTTAAGTGCCAAACAATCGTTGAATATATTGTCAAATTGTAAACACAATGAATGTAAATAATACATGATTATTAAATAAGTATTTTAATTGTACTTTATACCAATCTTCCTATAAGTGCCTTGGACAACTATATTATGTACTGTTATAAAAGATAAAAAAAAAATAAAAAAAATGTTTTCAAAAAATATTGGTTATTACAAAATATAACTGATATATTAATCAGGAAGAGAAAAATAAAGTAAAATAATCAGACTCCATTTTAACTATTTCTGAAATTTGATTGTACTCTCATCAACACACACACACACACACACACACACACACAAAGACACACACACACACACACACACACACAGACACACACACACACACACACACACACACACACACACACACACACACACACACACACACACACAAATACACACACACACACACACGCACACGCACACTATATTACTAGTTTAGTATATCTAGTTTGGTGTAAACTTCAGACAGTTAAATATATTTGTATATAACTATTTCTAAAATTCCATTTATTTTATATTGTAAATTTTATTTTTATTGCATTTTATGGATATGTTTTTAAATAAATTCTGTTAAAAAACAATTTTTGTTTGTTTATTTGAAAGGATGATCTTAATACGAGATAATCTTAATATGAGATAAAAATAAAAAATAAAAATAGAAGAAAATAACAGTTGATCAGTAAATAGAACAGATTTAGTTATATAGTTTGACTTGTTTTTAATTCTGAACTAACAGCAATGTCACACTTATGATTCACATTTATTTATTAGTTATTTTATTATTATCTTTTCTAATTTCTTTTTCCTTAAAATGTATTCTACATTCATTTAAAAAGAATTGAATTGTAAGAACAATATCAAACATTGCAAGAGAGTACTGACTGGATTGTATTTTAAGACTGTTTAGTCTCTTCTGTCACCTTCATTTCCTCCTTTTCCCTTACAGAACTCACACAATACCTAGTGTACCTTCTGCATTTTCCATTAATTAAACAATAACAACAACAACAGTAATAATAAATACATTTTTCAAGATTTGATCATATTTATTTGTTCAAATAAATATTTTGGTTGTGCAGAATTGAAATGTAAGTATTAAGTTCAAAATTCAGATTTTAAACCCAAACTAGACAGATTTAAACATTTTTTATTTCGTTTTTTTATACAAAGGCAAATTTATTTTAAATATCAGAGTTGTTTAATTTATATTTATTAAAAAAAATTGAAATATTTTAGAAATTATTAAAAAATGCAGCTTTTGTGTTGAATATAATAAAGTAAAAATGTCAAAATAATTGTTGTTATGACATTTTACAGTTGAAAGAAGAAAATAATTGTTTATTTATTACAGAATTTCCGAAAGAAGAAGGGTCAGGCAAACCCTGCCCTGGACGAGCCTCACGCAGCACACAACACCTCCCACGACAGCATCCCCTACAACTACCAGAACACCGGCTATGCAGAGGACGGTGGCGCAATGCCGATGGGATCCGCAGTTTAAGATGATGCTGTTGTTTTAACCAAACTTCACAAGCATCTGTCATTTTTTATATTTAAACAAAACCACTGGAAAAACATAAAATAAACATAAAAATATAAAAAGATCCCTTTCTAAAAAAAATTAAAATTCACAAAACAACAAAATTGTTTTTCAAAACATTCTGTGATCTGTTTCACAGTTTGTACAAATGTTAACAAGTTTCAGAATGTGTTCAGTGCCTTTCTCTCTCACTGTCCGTCCATCAGTCCCTAGCAATGTTTAATTTCATTTTGATTCATTCCACATTTTATAAGTTTAAACTTAAGAGAAACCACAATAATAATTCACTGAAATTGTTCTGTGAGGAAACTGTGCCTGAATAGTTCATTAGCTCTGAAATCAAATTTCAATTTAATATTTTGTGGGTTTTTTTTTTTTCTCTTTAACCTTTCAAAATTATTTCTTAATATTATTTATATAATATTTAACATAATTTATAGCAAAAGTGTTCCAAATATAGTTCTGCATTTGGTATCCTACATGTTCTTGTTTGATTTTAACAGTTTTCTCTCCTACTCTACCCTCAGAAAACTCTCCATTAGCGTAGTGATTGTTTTCAGTGATTCAAATAAGCACACTTAGTTTTTGCTTGTCAAATATTTTACCTCAGATAGTTCAAATTTGATGGCTTTTTTATTTACCTTTTGTTTTTTTGTTTCTTTGTTGTTTTTAACATTTTTCTTCCCACAGAACAGTAGAGGACAAGTGTCATTATAGCATCAAACATTTTTGTTTGTAAAAAAACCAAAAATGATGTTTTGCTGTGTTTACAAACAAATTTTATATAGTGTATGACTTTGTTTTGTGTAGTTGCTTCTTAATTTTGCAAATTTAAATGAGAAGAAATCCTTTAACCATTTGAACTTCATAACATTTTATTTTCATGTGTTATTAGTTATAATTCATTATGCAGTCCTGGGAATAATGCAGACTAGTGTTATATTTGGAATGTAGATGTAGAGTTGTTAGTTAAACTAGATCACTTTAATTAAATTTTTAATTAATCCTCAATGTAACAAATGCAATTATGTAATTTATCAGTGTTTGTCATTAGTCTATAAACAGAAACTGTAATTTTCTTAACTCTGAGCAAAGGTAACAAATGTTTCAGCAGCTGTAATGTTACAGTTGTTCTGTCACACAGTAGATTAATCACTCTCACCAACTTTCCCACTAATTCATGCTTCCACTGTTTAACATACTGAAATGTTTACACCACCATTATTTCAACAAGCATTTATAAAATTCATAACATTTAAAAGTTTGTGTTAATATCTCTTGTGATATAACCTTCATTTGTAATATAACTTCATCTGTTTTTCTGTTAACTACTTTTCCAGACTTTAAGGTTTAAAATTAATGTTCATTAATCTGTTCTATTGGAATCATGTAGAACAATTGTTTTCTGAGGCTAAATTGTAAAAAGTCACACTAAGGTTAAGTAAATTAATTAGCAATCGGTGAAAAATGTTTCTTATAAACATCTGACAAAAACTGCTTATATTCACTACAAATGTCTTCTTAACAATCACATAGAAAGTATTCAAGGTTTTGCTTTATAAGTATCCATACAAAAAATAAATCATGAATGTAAATGTTTTAATATAACATTTTATTTTTATTTTATTTTATTTTAAATAAATAAAACAGTGTAGTGAATTTTTTAAAATGTAATAATAAAAGACAAATGTTAATAGTTGATTATATGAAACCAGGTTACAGAATGTGAAAAATACATTTTTAACCTGAACTGTAAATGTCCACACTGTACACTATTAACAAACATATTTTATTAATTAAAATTTATTTAAAAGACAAATAGGACAATTAAATTATTTTTCATTATACTTAATCTGTTTACTATCAAATTGTTTATGCAAATTACTTTTCCATCTCTTTAATTGAAAAATTTAATTAATATATTAGATTTACTACTGTTTGTGCTCAGAGTTACAAATGTATCAATGTATGCTCAAATTTCATCACTTTGTGATTAACATGACATTGTCATTGCAGTAATTATCAGATTATTTCAGCGTTGTTGTGACAGGCTGTTTCACTGCTTGCAGCAAACACGAGTGTATCACTCACTTGTGTGTTTGATCCAGTAGGTCGTGAAAGTGCTTTAGAGTTTGGAAAGTAAAAACTGTAAGTCCCTTCATGTCTCACATTCTGTAAGAATATGGTTTGAATCTCTTGACTAACATAATCAGACTTGTTCTACAAAAGTTCTAAAAGATTACTGAAGTTTTACAAAAACTAAAAAACACTGGATTTATTTTCATACAGAATTATCACAGTAACTGCTGAAAATATTTTCTGTTTTATCTTGATATCAAGATTAAATGATAATGCTAATTTGATCGACACATAGTTTTGTAGTTACTAAAAAAATACACTTATCAATGTGCTGGAAATGTCAGTTAATGACAGTAATAAAAATATACAGTTACATTGTTTATAACAACACATACTTTTACAGTTTATCTTCATTTGTAATCACTGAGAAATATTAACTCATAATTCATTCATGATAATAATGTTTGATTTCTGTTTTTGTTTGTTCATGAACAGACTTGAAAATACACATTTTGTGTTTGTGAAATCTCTCAAAACCAAACACTAGCATTTTGAAAAATTATTTTGGTTTTTGCTTAGAAAAAAGAAGTAAAATGATATATGTTTATTTATATTACTTATTTTTAATAAGAGAGATCACTTTCTGAATTTAATATTGTATTATTTAAAACATAAACATTTAACTTAAAAACATAATGTTTGATTATACAAAACAAAGTGTGTGTTATTCAGTATTGTTCTGGACATATTTTAACAAATTGTAAATATTGTTGATTTTATAAAATTTGGTTTATTTTTGTATAAACTTTTAATATTTGTTTCATTGTATGTGTTCGTGTATGTGGGAAATACTGATATATACATATAGCCTGACAAACTAGATAAAAATATTTTGTACTGCGTCTTTTTATATTAGGTCAGTTGTGATGTTGTTTTAGAAAACTTAACATTGATAATTATTTTATGTTTAACATGATCATTATATTATAGATACATATGATTAAATTAAAACAGAAATTCAATTTAAAACTAAGTTTGGGTGTTTGTAAACAAATTGTTATGTACTTAAAACTCATGTCATTATTCTTCAGACTGAAACAGCATTGTGATCTTCTCACATTAAAGTTGAAATCAGAAACAGAAACAAAATTATCACATTTTTAAATAACTCAGGCTCTTAACTAACATTAAAGTTTTTTACTTTACAAAATATATTCTGGGGCAAATTTTAAAATTACTTTTCATCCTATTTTAAAATGGCATTATATTTGAAATTGTTCTGTCTGAAACAAACATTCCATGGTGCATTGTTGTATCTTTGTTTAAAATTATATTAATCCCCATTTAATGGGACACAATTTATTATAATTATTTTCAATTCAGTATATTTTATTATGTTGTGCTGATTTTTAAATTAATGTGATAATTATTTATTAATTCACTCTAGTAATAATCAAAGTTAGCAGCAGTTATGTAAACTTAACTACAGATTGTGATTTTACCTGTGTAAGTTTTATATTTCACATATATCATATATAATAAACATAATACAGATTCTCATGTTTGTTATTATTTTCAGCCCTGTGTTCAGTAGACTGTTACTTTGCAATACCCTGAACATTACAGAAATGACTTTTAAGTTTCTTTTTATCAAAGGCAGATTTCTGAAAAACACCGATTCCAGCTTGCAGTCTTTGTTAAAGTTAGCACATATACAAATTTTGTAAACATTAAATAATTTAAAAGTTATTAACATAAAACAGATCCTATGTGGTGAGATGAATATAAAAACGTACGTACACATTCCAGATTTTGCTCTACTAACACGTTTTGCTGGAGCAAACGTGATCTTGTGACCCCATTAAAAAAATAATTGAAATATAAAATTTTGAATTCAAAGGAAAAAGCATGAATGAATATATGGTTTTAATAAACTATTTTTTCCCCTTCCAAGTTATATTTTTGTTTTAGAACAGATATTGTCATTAATAACAATGTATGTCAAAATAATTACAAAATATTAAAATGATGCTTATGTTAACCATTCAAACAGCTGGCTCGTTACAATGCAATTATATTTGTATTAAGCCTGGATGATCAAAAACATTTTTAATTTTATGAGACCAAGTAGTTCTAGTTTAATCTGTGAGATGAGGAAGTTTTACAGTTTCAACCACTATGACAGTGACATGACAGTGATATGACAGAGACCACATTTGCACATGGACGTCTCTGTAGACACTGGATGCTGGAACTGTAAATGAACAATGTTATTTTTCTCAGTTTTTAAAAACAAACACAGACGTTTAGAAAAGTAGTTTTTATTTCACGCTGCATCAACACAAAACGAGATCGCTTCTCTTTCTCAAACAACTCTTTAAAACATGAATGTGGCTGGCAGGAACCCAACAGATAATAAAAATATTCACATTTAGGAGGTAGTCTAACTTTAGAAGGAAATTACCAGAAAAATATTGTTTAAATTTTATAATGACTGATGGTTACAATTATTAAAAGTATTTTAAAAAGATTACATTTTATCAGCTGGAAAAAACTGATCAGAAAATATCAGTAAGTTTACAAAACTGAAATAATTTAATAACTTACAGAAAACAGAAACACTTTAATTTTTTCTCTTTGTCTCTTTTTTTTTAAATCTAATTTTACTGTGTTGGTCAGGGATAGTGTCCTGACATCCAGATTCTACAAATAATGTCTACAATGAAATAAATAAACTGTCAGTTTAAAGAAATGTAACAGAAAAAAATATTTAAAATACAATCATTTCTTGTTTCTAGAAATCTTATTAAAATAAAGAAAATATTTTCAGAGTACAAAATTGTCCATTATCAATATATCCTAATCAAAACCACATTCATACAATCCATTACCATTATCCATAAACTACTATTATTTACTAAATGTACAGAATGGAATGCAACAGACAAATAAAAATTATTGTAGATTTTCTAAATGAGCAAACAAACTCCATTAATTAGATAAATAAAGTAAATGATTTAAAGCAAAAACTATAATAAAATAAAAAATAAAAGAAATAAGTGTTTTTATGATATCAAGTGGACAGTGAGAAATCACATCTCAACAAAATTTATTATAACAAAATCTTTATTAGTTTATCTGCATAGAATAATCTGTTACAGATTTAGACTGGGTAATTTTCATATTCAAACACTATTTCCAGTATAGATTTTTGGCCTCATGATTTACAGAATTTCAAGAGACATTCTTTTTAAAAGTATGTGTATTTTTTTATGTGTGTTTTTCAATGTTAGTATTTACATCTGTCAGATTTATTGTTATTGTTCCCATTTCACATACACACATACCACTATATATAAATTTACAATATATACAAATACAACTTCTTTTTAACATCTTACTGATATGTCAAACAAATATATACAAAGTAGAAACTTAAAAGAATATTTGCATTTAATATTTAAATCAAATTCTACAACCAAAAAAAAAAAACCCACCAAAAAAAAAAAAGAAGAATTTTCTAATATGATGCAATCAACTATTTCTGAAACAAAAATAATTCATACTGTTAAAAAAAATACATATATATATTTATATATAGAAAAATTATGACAAAACAAACTATTACATTTTTTTAAAATATATTTATATATATTAATGCAATAAGTAAATAAAAAAGGTTTTAAATTATGTCTGGTTACATGTAGCACTGTCACAAGATGGCTCTTTCTAATATTTACAAATAAACCAGGTATCCAAACTGAGAACATTTAAAGAGAAAACGTGTGCCAAAACAAAATTTTGTTGTTTGACAGTAGGAATGTTAATGTAAAATAAAAACAATGTTGTAAGAAACTGTGTGTAATACTAATAAAACGAATGTTGTTTAGTCTGGCAAACAGATCTTAGGAAAAACGTCATCCATAAAAATATATAGTGAAAGGTTTCTGAAAATAGATTTTGAAAAAAAAATCTAAAATTTATATCAGATCTGTAGAATAAAACAAGTCTGTAAAAATGTTAAACTGAACACTTTCTCTCAAAAAGTAAAATATGTGAAAAAAGAAATCTTTCCAAAAAATGTTAGTGACAAATCTAGTAAAACCAGTTTAACCAACCTTTAAGTCTCTTGGAGGATAGAAACAAAATAAAACAAAAAACCTCCTCATTTGGGATATCAAGCATTCTTTCTGAACAGATTCTAAATTTAGCACAGAATTTCGGTCATACCTCCTCTTTCAGAGTAAAAGGATTCTAAATATTATAATAAATAAAAATTGTTTATATATACATTAGACCTGATATAAAAATTTATAAAGTTCAAAATATATACAAACTACACTGGGACTTAAATAAATTATTCACGATAAAACAATACCAAAATATACAAAAAAAAAAAAAAAAAAAATAAAGAAAAAAGGACCAACAAAAAATAAATATTATAAATAAATATAATAATAATTTGCAAAATCACTAACTTGGCATTTGAACCTCTTTGTATCCAGTATTTTCATTTTTTTCTTTTATCTCGGATATTTTTCCATGTAACATTTTTATAATTAAAATATTTATTTTGCTTGATTTCTTATTTCAATGAAGAGTGTTAGTAAGACTAGTGTGTTAGAAGACTGTGTGTTTAGTCAGTATTACACTCAAACAATCAAGTCCTGTGAACTAAATGTGTTACACAGTCAAACTGTTCCTGATCAAGTCAAGTCTAGTCAAGTGTTGACATTTTACTATTTCTGGTGACATTTATTGTGCACACCAAGATGTATAATGTGTTTTCACAGGAAAATTGATTAGTTACAACAGGAAACTGCAGGCATAAACACATGATTAAAACAATTAAAAACTTATAATAAGCACAAGTGAATAAAATTTGTACAAGTGTCATGTTTTGAAAATAATACAAGAATACACCAACATGGATGGATTTGATATAGCTGCATCTTGTTTACATTCTCAAAATGTAATTTACATCAGTTTGTAAATATCAGAATAATTCAGTATAAAGATTATCTATTATTACACTAAATATTTAATTCTCAAGTCAAAGTCTATAAATGAAGACTATATTTTAAACAAAAAGAGAAACTGTAGAAAAATAAAGAAGAAAATAAAAGGATAAAACTGTAGAAAATTTAACATATGTGACAGATTATCAACTAGTCTGGGATAAACTCAGACAACAAAATGCTTTTCTCAGTGAGATTCCATTATTAAACCTACAACAGGAATTTCTTTAGATCTAAAGTTAAAAATTCTTATAAAACTTATTATTTGTAAATCAAATTAAAAAAAATTGCTACAAATATTATTAGAAAATAAAATAAAATTTGTAATCAGACTGTTAAGCTGTGATCAGTGGTTCATCGTCAGAGAAGCCTTGAATCATTGGTGAATCTTCATCATCTGAAAAATAAAGTTTTAAAACTAACTCTCCATCCCTGTACTGGAAAAAGAAATATCAACAGAACATCATAGAAAACAATGACAAACACCTCTGTATTTATTTTTATTCTCATTTTAGTTTAATTAAAATAATTTTTACAGTTAAATTAAAAAAGTGAAAATTATTTTTAAAAATTACATTGGCATTTATCAGTAAATGAAAATAGCAACATGAATGTGTTTTCTTACCCAGACCATCTCCAGACCCAAATGTAGTCATGCCAGATCTAGTGTCGTAGTGACTGTTGGCAAATGCTAAGAAACTGCGCTGAAGTCTACGATGTCGTATGACAAGGATTCCAAGGACAACAGCCAGTATGAGGACAATGACACAGATAGGAACAATGATAGCAACAAGTTTAGTGCTGCCCAGAACATGCATACTTGGTTCTGGCCTTGGAGCCCCATAGTCTGAAAACATACTCATTACATCAACACAGAGATAAAACTTGTATACACAATATGTGGATGTGAATTTTATTTCACAGGAAACAGATGATTTAATTCTAGTGATAAAAATTTCATTTACATGATTAATAAAAAATAAATTTGTAAACATCTAATCTGAAAAAAAGTCATTAATACTAGCAAAAATAATGCTAGGTCAGAAACAATTTTGTTTTCATTTACTTACATGGTACTTTTAGAGTTGTGTTTTCTCCATAGTAACCATTAATAGAATCATAGCACACAGAGAAAGTGTAATCATGACCTTCTGTGATGTTCAGTCTGAGTTCAGGAATCGGTGTTTTCTTCACATAGCTGCCAGCATTACTCATCACATACACCAGATAGCCCTAAATATACACATTACTCATCACATACACCAGATAGCCCTAAATATACACATTACTCATCACATACACCAGATAACAATAAATATACACATTACTCATCACATACACCAGATAGCCCTAAATATACACATTACTCATCACATAAACCAGATAACACTAAATATACACATTACTCATCACATACACCAGATAGCCCTAAATATACACACCATTACTCATCACATAAACCAGATAGCCCTAAATATACACAACATTACCCATCACATACACCAGATAACACTAAATATACAAAACATTACTCATCACATACACCAGATAGCCCTAAATATACACACATTACTCATCACATACACCAGATAACACTAAATATACACATTACTCATCACATACACCAGATAACACTAAATATACACAACATTACTCATCACATA
Organism: Chrysomallon squamiferum; assembly: GCA_012295275.1. Taxonomy (NCBI): domain Eukaryota; kingdom Metazoa; phylum Mollusca; class Gastropoda; order Neomphalida; family Peltospiridae; genus Chrysomallon; species Chrysomallon squamiferum. The sequence goes on from CM022676.1 coordinate 853,940, forward strand.
CACCAGATAACACTAAATATACACATTACTCATCACATACACCAGATAGCCCTAAATATACACATTACTCATCACATACACCAGATAGCCCTAAATATACACATTACTCATCACATACACCAGATAGCCCTAAATATACACATTACTCATCACATACACCAGATAGCCCTAAATATACACAACATTACTCATCACATACACTAGATAACAATAAATATACACATTACTCATCACATACACCAGATAGCCCTAAATATACACAACATTACTCATCACATACACCAGATAACACTAAATATACACAACATTACTCATCACATACACCAGATAGCCCTAAATATACACAACATTACTCATCACATACACTAGATAACACTAAATATACACAACATTACTCATCACATACACTAGATAACACTAAATATACAAAACATTACTCATCACATACACCAGATAACACTAAATATACAAAACATTACTCATCACATACACTAGATAACACTAAATATACACATTACTCATCACATACACTAGATAACACTAAATATACAAAACATTACTCATCACATACACCAGATAACACTAAATATACACAACATTACACATCACATACACTAGATAACACTAAATATACAAAACATTACTCATCACATACACCAGATAACACTAAATATACAAAACATTACTCATCACATACACCAGATAACACTAAATATACACAACATTACTCATCACATACACCAGATAACACTAAATATACCCATTACTCATCACATACACCAGATAACACTAAATATACACATTACTCATCACATACACTAGATAACCCTAAATATACACAACATTACTCATCACATACACCAGATAACACTAAATATACACAACATTACTCATCACATACACCAGATAACACTAAATATACACAACATTACTCATCACATACACCAGATAACACTAAATATACAAAACATTACTCATCACATACACCAGATAACACTAAATATACACATTACTCATCACATACACCAGATAGCCCTAAATATACACATTACTCATCACATACACTAGATAACACTAAATATACACATTACTCATCACATACACCAGATAGCCCTAAATATACACATTACTCATCACATACACCAGATAACACTAAATATACACATTACTCATCACATACACCAGATAACACTAAATATACACATTACTCATCACATACACCAGATAACACTAAATATACACATTACTCATCACATACACCAGATAACAATAAATATACACAACATTACTCATCACATACACCAGATAGCCCTAAATATACACATTACTCATCACATACACCAGATAGCCCTAAATATACACAACATTACTCATCACATACACCAGATAGCCCTAAATATACACATTACTCATCACATACACCAGATAGCACTAAATATACACATTACTCATCACATACACCAGATAGCCCTAAATATACACATTACTCATCACATTAAAACCAGATAGCCCTAAAAATATACACATTGTTTTCATCACATACACCAGATATACTAAATATGAACAAAAATATAACAACATTACTCATCACATACACTACATAACAATAAATATACACATTACTCATCACATACACCAGATAGCCCTAAATATACACATTACTCATCACATACACCAGATAGCCCTAAATATACACAACATTACTCATCACATATACCAGATAACACTAAATATACACATTACTCATCACATACACCAGATAACACTAAATATACACAACATTACTCATCACATACACCAGATAGCCCTAAATATACACAACATTACTCATCACATACACCAGATAACACTAAATATACAAAACATTACTCATCACATACACCAGATAACACTAAATATACACATTACTCATCACATACACCAGATAAACCCTAAATATACACAACATTACTAGTAAATCACATACACCAGATAACACTAAATATACACAACATTACTCATCACATACACCAGATAACACTAAATATACACATTACTCATCACATACACCAGATAACACTAAAAATATACACACATTACTCATCACATACACCAGATAGCCCTAAATATACACATTACTCATCACATACACTAGATAGCCCTAAATATACACATTACTCATCACATAAACCAGATAACACTAAATATACACATTACTCATCACATACACCAGATAACACTAAATACACACATTACTCATCACATACACTACTGTTAACAATAAATATACACAACATTACTCATCACATACACTACACTGTTATAGTGTAAACTGTCAATAAATATACACATTAACTCATCACATACACCAGATAGCCCTAAATATAGTGAACATTACTCATCACATACACCAGATAGCCCTAAATATACACATTAGTAATCACATACACCAGATAACACTGTAAATATACAAAACATTGTAACACTCATCACATAGTGTAACCAGATAACACTAAATATAGTGTAACAACATTAAACACATCACATACACCAGATAACACTAAATATACAAAACATTACTCATCACATACACTACATAACAATAAATATACAAAACATTTTCCGTATAACAACCTATAAATAAACACTACAAATTAATGAAGAAACAAATAATATTTTCAGAATAATTATTACTTATAAAGCTGTGCGTTTTTAAAACTTAGAATTATTTTGAATTAAAATCTACTATCATTAGCTGTTTTTGTGTAAAACATTAGAGAAAACAAACACTAAAAGTTATCTACTTTGAACAAATGTACAGGTGGTCTGTCTAAAGGGTTTTCCTGCCACTTCAACAAAAGTTCCTGTTTGTTCTCACTATCATGTTCTGTAATCAGATTGAGAGGGCCAGGGTAGCGATCTGCAAGAAAGAAAAAGTTAACTGAACACAGTGAAGTAATTTTAGGTTAAACAGCAAAACAAAATCTTTTTAAAGTCATAAGTAGAGGACATTGTTATTTAGGTTAAGATAAGAAGAAAACATTGTTATAGTGTAACGTTGTCTAGTAAACACACAGTTATAGTGTAACACTGTCTAGTGAACCCACTGTTATAGTGTAACACTGTCTAGTAAACACAGTTATAGTGTAACACTGTCTAGTAAACACTGTTATAGTGTAACACTGTCCAGTGAACCCACTGTTATAGTGTAACACTGTCTAGTGAACCCACTGTTATAGTGTAACACTGTCTAGTAAACACACAGTTATAGTGTAACACTGTCTAGTGAACCCACTGTTATAGTGTAAAACTGTCTAGTAAACACAGCTATAGTGTAACACTGTCTAGTAAAACACAGCTATAGTGTAACACTGTCTAGTGAACCCACTGTTATAGTGTAACACTGTCTAGTGAACCCACTGTTATAGTGTAACACTGTCTAGTAAACACACAGTTATAGTGTAACACTGTCTAGTGAACCCACTGTTATAGTGTAACACCGTCTAGTAAACACTGTTATAGTGTAACACTGTCTAGTAAACACAGCTATAGTGTAACACTGTCTAGTAAACACTGTTATAGTGTAACACTGTCTAGTGAACCCTCTGTTATGTTAAATGTTGGCTAGTGAACCCACTGTTATGTTAAATGTGACTAGTGAACACTGTTATGTTAAATGTGACTAGTGAACAGTTATGTTAAATGTGACTAGTGAACCCACTGTTATGTTAAATGTGACTAGTGAACACTTATGTTAAATGGTGACTAGTGAACGCTGTTATGTTAAATGGTGACTAGTGAACGCTGTTATGTTAAATGTGACTAGTGAACACTGTTATGTTAAATGTGACTAGTGAACACACTGTTAAGTGGTGACTCACCTATGTGCACAGTGGAAGCTCTAGAATACAGGGCATAAGACACTTTGGTTTTCACAGACAGCTGGTACGTGGCTCCACGAAACAGATTTGTCAAGTTGTAGCTCTCCCTGCCACCCGCACCCTCAACCTCAAGTAACTCCACTGACTTCGATCTCATCTCAACCTTTCTGATTACGTATTTCTAAAATATTCATTAAAATATTTATTCATTAGAAATATTAATTATGTTTTAAAGAAGACATGTCAATGATAAATTTATTTAAATATAATTGCTAAGGGTGACATACCAATTTAATGACCTCTACATCACATGGCGGGTCCCAAGAAAGAGTCACAGTAGTTTTAGTTACTTCAGTGTAATTCAAGTGTTTGGGTGCAGCTCTGTCATCTGAAACACAAACATGGTCTCAGTACGTTACACTTTAATACACTGAGCTGTGAGATTAATGTTGTTATGTCTAATCTCTTAGTTTTGCTAGTCTCTGTATTAGCTGTTATAGCTTTAGGCAATAAATAAGTGTTTTCTTACTTTCACTAGTCTCAATGCTGGCTGTATGTGACAGAGTGCAGTATTTAGATACAGGTGCTACTCTGAAGAAATATCTCTCACAGGACAGAAGAAAATGTATTATTACAAATGTTTTGTTTGTTTTCACATATGTTGCTTCTCGGACAAAATCTTCTTCAGGCTTTTCTTCATGTTCCAAATAAAAAACAATATACTCCTGAAGAAAAAACAAAAACAATACAATATCATCTCTTAAACACAGTATAAAATATCATCTCTCTTTGTTTCTGGTGTTTATTTGTTTTTATTGTGTGTTCATGTACACACTAACACTGATACATATACATCTATATGTTTTTGTGTGTGTTCTTGTGTGTGTGTGCATATACATATGGAAATATAGGTCTATCTGAGCATGTATGGATACATTTTTGCATGTGTGTGTGTGTGTGTGTGTGTGTGTGTGTGTTTAATTTAGAACTTTGCTACAAACAATCAGCTTCAGATTTTGTAAACATAAGAACATGTTTACTCACTGTCTGAGTTTTCACTTGTGAGATGAAGGAAACGTTGACCACGGTGTTGTCAATCTCAGTTACAGAGATGTCAGTCACAGCAGCCACTGTCTGCCCTGAAAACAACAGAGTTCTCTTGATACATGACTAACATTATTATTATTATTATTATTATTATTATTATTGTTCTTAATGTAACAATTAAAAACAAAGATTCTTATGGTAACAATTAAAAACATAGCTTCTTAAAATAACACAATTATGCACATATCCAAAATGTACCATAATTATACAAATATCCTTAATGTAAAACAGTTGTAAACAAACCTTCAATATAACATACTACAGATCTGCAGATACATCTAACGTATCACATAAAACAAACATATTTTCCCTGATTGTACTTTTAAAAAAAAAAAAAAGACTTTAATTAACCAGACAGTGAATTAGAAATATGAGACATAATGAGTAAGAAACATGTTAAATGAATAAAAAAGATCAGACTTTAATTAATATACACAATGAGTGGATGAAAAACACCAGACCCTGGCCTACTTTTGTATTACCATTCCAAATAAGGGATGTTCCAGTTTTACGTGTGCTATGTGAGTCAGTAAAAATAACTTATGAGGATGAGAAATGAAATCAGTGACTGAAGCAGATATAACCTGCTTGATACAAAGACTGTAAGTGAGTTACATCTCACCTTCGGTTTTTGCCAGCAACTCTTTTGATGGTTTGCCAAGCCCAGATTTGAAAGTTGGTATCACCTGAAAAACATAATTACTTCCAGGACACAGACCAGTAACTGAAAGAAAAATAAACAGTTTATTTTATAATTTTTTATCTTTTTTTATTTTATTTATTTATTTATTTTTGACACTAAAATACCAGTTATAAAAAGTATTAAACAAATCTTTTAAAAATGTGTTAAGGTCCACAGGAAGCCCAGTGTACAAATATTTCTTCCATTACTGTTAATGCAGATTACCTGCTTACAAAATAAAATCATGTAAGAAAAGAATCATATACAATACAGTCCTGTGGTTAAAAGTACAAATTTGTTATAATCTATTAGTTGTATCTTTGGTGAAATAAAAAAAATGATAATGGAATTTAATGTATTTTAAGCTGACGCTGAAATCTCTCCTCATTTTACACACTGGGAAATATTAAAATCTGTAATCAAATCATGAAAGATTTGCTAGTAATGATATTGATAAATTTAAATGAAAAAGCAGCATTATATCCCCAACCTGTATCAGTGAATCTTTTTGTGATTAAAATCATGTTTCAGTGGTGTAATTGTGTCATTGTGCAAGCTTTGCCTATTATAGGAACTCTGAGTACAGATTATTTCATGCTGAAGTTACAACAACCTTTTGATTTATAGAGATTATTATGTACTGAAGTTTCAGTATTTTATCTAACTAAAATTCAGTGGACTAGGATTGAATTGGCATCTGATAAAGCAGTCATTAGCCAGACTGAGAATCTAGCACATTAATTAAGCTAATTCTTTACCACTAATGTGTGGCATGGTCGTGCTGAACAGTTCTTGCTTGATGAACTGGTACTGCATTCTCACTGTGTAACTGACAACACCCGGCACTGCTTTCCATGTGAGCTGTATGTCAGATCTGTCTCTCCTAGTCACTTTCAGATCTGTCACTGTCTCCTCAGAGGTTGATGTTGACAATGTGCAGTGTTCTGATCCAGGACCCTCACCTGCATCGTTGACAGCTGACACCTGAAACAATGTAACCTAGGTACAGTGTATCCTAGACACAGGTAGCATATGTATATGTAAGTGTGTGTGTGTGTGTGTGTGTGTGCATTTGTGTGTGTGTGTGTGTGTGTGTGTGTGTGTGTGTGTGTGTGTGTGTGTGCGTGCATTTCTGGGTGTGTTTTAACTGACCCATATGTCATATTTGATGCCATTCTTTAAGGTGTCTAGAGGCAGATCAAAGCAGATCAAAGCTCCACATGGCCTGAACTGAGAAGTGTCACATTTTACTTCTGTCACAGCTGCCGTCTCGGTGTTCTTCAAGTGAAGCTGAAAACAGAGACACTGATTAGCAACACACAAAACAGACTATAAGTAACAAACATATTACACGTTTTGATCATACAGACAAAATACTCAGACCACTATGTGTATATATATATATATATATAGCCAGTACATTTCAACTATGTTGTTTGTACACATATAATCAAACATGATTTTACACACACCCACTCAAACACTGAAGTGTCAGTTATTATACAAATAATTACTATTTTCAAACACAGAGTTCCTATATGAAATTTCTAGATTAAAGCCAATTTAAAAGAAACCAGAGACAGACATTCAGTTTCTTTTTTCACATTCAAAGAAATTCTTGGAGATATACATTATTCAAACATGGCCAGAGAGATGTCATGTATACATGATAGTTAAAATTTACCACATAATAATTAATCTGTCCATAGGTTTTCTCTGGTTTGTTCCATTTTAGAGATATTCTAGGATTTGCACTTTTTATCATCTGAGCTTGAAAAATACGTGGCTTTGATGGTACTGTAACATAAAGAGAAATCATTGAAAAATAGTCTCTAAAACTTTTCTGTATTCTTAATTTGCAGAATAAAATTCACAGTTTGACAGATTACATAAAAATATAAACAGACATGAACAGACCCATAAATATATGCAGACAGTCATTGTCAGATAAACTTTAATATCAAAAGCAAATATTTATTTACTAAAATTCTTCAGTCTTCAATTATTAATATTTCAAAATGTGCATAATATAAAACTAAATTTATATTACTGACTGCAGTAAAACAGCATTTATTCTAAATATTAAGTCTATTTAATAATGCTTTTTAAAATGTCATCTCTGCAAAGTGAAATGTGTTGTGTTGATACAACACTTTTCAAGTGTTTTCATTATGACTGATATCCTAAACAGAGTGAGTGTTCAGCTGATTTTCTAGTCACAAATTCAGCTGTTTGTGTTGACACTATATTTATGAGATTTCACTGTGTCCTACTATAGTCAAGAATGGATCTGAACAGTAGCATTATGAGTGGAAAGGAGTTCATTAATATATAACATTAATAATATTAAACATAAGTATTAAAACTAGTAAATAAGAAAGAGTAAATATTAATTAATATAAATAAATAAATTATACCTCCTTGCAGAGTTTTGACTTTTATCAGATGACTTCCACTGTATTTATCTCCCCTGACTATGTAGACTCTGATAATGTAGTCAGTGAGAGGGTGCAGTGATCGCAGTTGGTAACTTGTCATTGACGTTGTGGCATTGGTGTAAAATTCTTTATTATTTGTTTCTCTGTAAAAAAAGTAATGAAATAATGAATTTACATATTCTTTATGACAATTCAGTAATATCCCATAATATTATAATTTTTATATGTTTGGTCAGTTTAACCCATTATTTCCATGAGAAAAAAAAGGACAGTTTACACAATGTACTTTGGAAAGTGAATTAATTTATGGAAGGATGATTAGAGAATCTTAAAAAAGTAATTACTCACAGGTATGAAATTAAGTATTTGATGTTATTTCCTGCAACACCTTTCCAATTTAAATCTATGGTCGTAGCAGTAACACCTAATACTGCAACATTAACCTGCACACCCTCTGAAAAATACAAAAATATTCAAACTGTATCTGTTAGTCTAACCACTGTTGCATACATTAACAAGCTCTTGTCTCACACAAATAATAACACTGTTTCCAGTCTGTGATAAAAAGTCATATTGTGATCAGCAAAACAGAAAAAAAAAAAAAAAAGCTTTCATTTAAAGATGTGGCAATCTACATCCTAAAGAATCTTCACGCTAATCAAGAACTAGTTTGAGGACAGATGGTGACTGCCATCTCATATCTCACCAAACAGTCACTTATTTGTTTCCCAGTCCTGGTGATAACAAGCAATCCATGTATGTTCCTGAGACGTCACAGCTTTCAGAGAATATTAAGTGATTTTAAAAAGATAACAACTGAATCATTTCCAATTTATTATAACTAGATGTTAGTGAAGAGAAAGTCTAGTACACTGAGTAACACTGTAATAGAGAAGAATGAGCTACTCACTGTCATTACACCAGCTCAGAGTTTCATCAGTGTCATCAGAGCAGTCCTCTAAGCCATCACACACAAAGAGCCATGGAACACACTGGTCAGACGACAAACAGTGGAAACTGTGTGGAGACTTCCTACAGTCTGACAGAGTTGGAGACACTGAAATTAAACACAACGTTACATAACACAACACCAAGCATTATCATGCTGTTCCTAAATCTTCTCCAATTACGATAATTAAATCCTGTTATTTTAAAGCAAGTGTTCAACCAACAAAATAAACAAATATGAACACACACACACAAATACAAGTAGCCTCTCTGTGTGTATGTGTATTACATATAATTATATAATTTCTAATCTAAATGAATAAAAAGATTTATTTCATCACTAACAAGACAGTCACATACTTGTAGTAGATGACTGTTCAGGACAGTTCCATTCATCAGAGCCATCATCACAGTCTTTGTAACCATTGCAGCGACGTTCACGTGGAACACATCCAAGACTGTGCACACACTTGAACCCTGTTGAGTTACATGGCAGAGAGCCTGTAAAATAATATCAGAGACTGAATGTAGAGACCAAAGTGTCTAGTTTATTGATTGTTCACTGTGGAACTGAGGTTTAATGCAAATTTACAAAATAAATGACAATTTCAGGCAAAATTACATAATGTCGACCATGGTTGTCAGGATCAAGGATCACAAGATATCTGGTTAACTAGCTTGTCTGTACTGATACTACCATTCCCAAATCAGATGTTTCTCTAAAGTGAAATAGCACATGTTTACATCACATACTGTTCCTTTATCTAAAAGAAGTCCTGTGTAAAATGAGATGTTTTAATGTGTAGATTGACATTGTAATGTAAAGTGAGACACTGTAATGTAAAGTGAGACATTTTAATGTGTAAAGTGAAATATTTCAAAAGTGTAAAGTGAGATGTTTTATTGTCTAAAGTGAGATGTTTTATTGTCTAAAGTGAGATGTTTTAATGTGTAGTGAGTTATTTTAATGTGTAAAGTGAGATGTTTTAATGTGTAGAGTGAGATATTTTAATGTGTAGAGTGAGATGTTTTAATGTGCAGAGTTAGATGTTTTAATGTGTAGAGTTAGATGTTTTAATGTGCAGAGTTAGATGTTTTAATGTGTAGAGTGAGATGTTTTAATGTGCAGTTAGATGTTTTAATGTGTAAAGTGAGATGTTTTAATGTGCAGTGAGATGTTTTAATGTGTAGAGTGAGATGTTTTTTAACGTGCAGAGAGAGGTGTTTAATGTGTAGAGTTAGATGTTTTAAAGTGCAGAGTGAGATGTTTTATTGTCTAAAGTTAGATGTTTTAATGTGCAGAGTGAGATGTTTTAATGTGTAAAGTGAGATGTTTTAATGTGTAGAGTGAGATATTTTAATGTGTAAAGTGAGATGTTTTAATGTGTAGAGTTAGATGTTTTAAAGTGTAGAGTTAGATGTTTTAATGTGTAAAGAGTGAGATTTGTGTTTAAAATAAAGAAAAACACTTCACTGCTGCAGTTTCGTTCATCTTCCCCAAGGGAGCAGTCTCTGTCCCCATCACAGAGGAAGGTCAACCAGATACACTGCCCATCACTGCACTCAAACTGGTCCTCTGTACACTTCCTACCTGCAATCAGTTTTATACCAAACCAAAGGCAAATACATTAAAAATATGAGTACTGTCCATATATAACTGAAAGATCTAATATTTTCCACATTTCCATACAGGTTCATAATAATTTTTGAAATTTTTGCTACTTTAAACAATGAATTTATAAAAAAATTTATAATTAACATATTCCAAACAAGAACTTGTAGCACAATTTCATTTACAGTTTGTTTTACTATTTTCATAATTAACAATAATAATTTTATTTACAATCATTTTCATCTGATTTGTCCCAACAATCAATTCTTCCATCACAACGTCGATCTTTTGGAATACATCGGCTGTCATGACACTGAAAAAACTGTGGGCCACATGAACCTGGGGTCGAAGGCTTTGTAGTGTTTTCATAACCTGCATAAGCAAACATTTATTTAAATAACATAAACATATTTCCAGCATCAGAGATTATATAAAAGGTTCCCCTCAACAGTAAAACTGTTTTCTGCTGAACAATATGAAAAACTGTTTATAACTTACCACAATGTTGTTCATCTGAGTTGTCACCACAGTCGTTGACCCCATCACAGCGAGAACTCCACCACACACAAAAACCATTCCCACACTGGAACTGCCAGCTCCTGCATGAGTGAGACGTGGCCGGTGTTGTCGTCATGTAGGAGGTAGTTGCTAACAAATCATATAAACATGTCAGAGAATGATACTTTAACAACCACCTTCCAAAATTCAACTGTAGCTTCGGTTACACAAACAGTTTAAAACATTCATGATTCACCCTTTTTCTTTTTCTACACACAAACACACAGTGGACTCTGCCAAAACCAGGTTTCACTTGGGGCCAACAAGATATACCATTATATATTAAGATCAAAATTGGAATATGGTTTTTTTCACACATGTTAAAATTAAATGTCACCTGAAAAACAGTCTGTCACATGTGGCTGCATTTCTTTTTTCTTTTTTTTTATATTTCTCTCCAAAGCAATCTCCTGTCCATGGCCTCCATGTTTAATATCAGCTGCAAAAGTCTGTTATCAGTAGTGCCAGCAACAGATTTAATTTCTTATATCATTTTAAGAACATCAGTATATGAAGGCTTTTGTCCTTTAGTCGATGTGTCAATCCATTTAGATTTCTGAATTTGCCAAAATGTTGGTTTTCTACATATGCCAGTAATGATCACTAAGTTTTAAAATGTCAAACACTGTCCGTCTCCATATTTTAAGTTGCACTGCCAGGTTTTATGGGAGGAGAAACATGGGTGAAATCATCACCCTTGTGTACTAAACTCTGACTTACTTTTAACACTGATCAAGTCTCCTTTTTAAATATATATATATTTTTTGTTTTAAATGTATCACTTGGATGTTGTGCAATGATGTTGTGAACAAATTTTGCAGTCTGCCAGCATTATTTCCATCAAATTATATTTATAAATGTGACTAACTGTATGAATAACTGCAAAAATGTTTAGCTGCAAAAATCTAAGAATAAAACTTTTGTTAAATAATTTTATCACTTGTTGTATGAGACTGAATGGAATATTTTATTAAAGGCCCATATATATTTATATATATGTAGATGTTTAATTTTATGTTTGTGACAATGGTTTAGCTATGTCATATTGTCTCATGTCACCTTTACCAAACCTCACTTTGCTCTAATGTTCTTGAGGGAAAAGCAACTTCCCTCTATTTTTCTAGCATAGCATGAACACAGCATGACTAAATACTGCCAGGTTTACATAGTTGAAATTGATTAAAACTTTTCTCTTAACTCTTAGTTTAGAAAGTGATTAAGCTGCTATTTTTTGGTCCACTCTGCCATTATGACTAATTCATTAAGACAATGCAAAATATGTGCTATTTATGCAAATGTGTGATTTTGACAGTAAACCTAAATGAGTTAATTCATTTGGGTATCAAACACTAATAATAACCTTATTTATTTAGCTGCATACACTAATCACAAGAAGAATGACATTATTTTTTATTAAGCTTCCAAAGAAGTGCAATCATTTCATCTTGCGCAGCAGCCTAATTACATACAAACTGCTGCTATTGTTTAAGAATTAATCACACTTGCAAAATTGTGTACCAGTGCTGACAAAACTTATTGCTATTGAACTTGTTTTCGTGTTCTGGAATGTACACCTGAAATCTGAAGTACATGATGACAATGACGTTATTCTCATAAACATCAGGATTACATAACAAAGAAGAAGCCATTACAGGTACATAACAACAAAATGAAAGTAACAAAATGAAAGTGCATATCTGGATTAGACAGGTTTTGTTCATAACAGATAAACGATATCTGGACTGAACTTTGAAATGTTGCCAGTTTAGACAGAAATCCAGATTAGTCAAAGGCATGTTTTCACAGAGTAAAGTGTGTGTGTGTGTGTGTGTGTGTGTGTGTGTGTGTGTGCAGATAGATACACTCACAGACATATATATATACACACACACACATAAACATTTAACATTTTAATTAGTCAGTATAATTCATGCATAATGTTTTTTTAATCCACATGCATGTAACATACACATAACACACATTAAACACACCTGCGTGCACACATACAGACAGAAAGACACAAACACACACACATACACACAAACACACACACATTAACACATGCAGACTATATATTTTGCATAAAAATATTTATACACACTTATAAGTTACATAATTCTTTTTAAGGAACAGAAGTAAGACATACTGCATGCTGCCTCGTCACTTCCATCACTGCAGTCGTCTTCACCATCACACACCCACGTCCTCTGTATACACTTGGAGTCACTGTGACACTTGAACTGCCAGGCAGGACACGTAGTCAGTGTACAGTTCCTCTCGTCAGAGCCATCGCCACAGTCATCCACCCCGTTACACACACTATATGTGTCAACACACCTTCCATCAGCACAGCGGAAACTTCCAACACAAGTAGCTGAGGTGAGATCAAACAACAAACAATTACAACTAAAATAATACCAGTATAACAACAATTACAACTGAAGTGAAAGTAACACCAGTTTAACAACACTTACAACTGAAATAATAGTAACACCAGTATAACAGCAATTACAACTGAAATGAAAGTAAAACAAACACAACAACAATTATAGTTAGAATTAGAATTAAAATAAGAATAACATTTTTTTATAATTTCTATTATTTTAAAATAAAGATATAAAAGTGAAACAAACCATTGTGTTCACAACCGACTTCATCTGATCCATCATGGCAGTCATCAGCAAAGTCACACCTCCACGACTTGGGAATACATTTCTTATTCTGACATTCGAACTGATCAGCATCACATGGCTTGTACACTACAACACAGAACATACTGTATTTAACACTGCAACACAAAATACACTGTATTTATTTTAGCATCACAAAATATACTGTATTTATTATTTGTCACAAAATATATGACTTCAGTAAGCACTAAATGTTTTATAAAACCAGTGATATACCATATTAAAGTTTACGTAACTCACCACACTTGTGTGACTTCAGTAAGCAATGTGTATTTTACAGAACCAGTGATATACCATGTAACTCACCACAGTTGCGTTCATCATCCCCTTCAGGGCAGTCAAGATCACTGTCACATCGCCAGCGCATTGGAATACAACTACCTTCACTGCATGTCATCTGGTCAGGGGGACACGTGGTGTATGCTACATATCAATTAAGAAATAATGACAACGTTGAAACTGCCATGGTGAAAACAAGTAATTTCAAATGTACAATAATGAAAAAATTATAAAATGCAAATGACATGAAAAAGTTAGTAAGATTAACTGAAATGTTGTAAGGAGATCTTATTTTATTTATCAAATCAATTAGTGAGACAAAAATCATAAAATTTGAACATTGACAAAAACAAAGTATCCATAAGTACTATAGAACAAACTAGCCTTGAAAAAGAAAAGTTTTGACAAAAAAGTACTTTACACCTTTCTAATACATGTGTAACTTACGACAATCCATTTCATCACTATGGTCAGGACAGTCATTGTCACGGTCACACTGCCATGGAAACGGGATGCAGTGAAGGTGGTCAGCACACATAAATTGATCTTCAGAACATTTAGTACCTGAAACATTAAAATTACTCTGTTCTTTACAAGTAACAAAAAAACTAGGATCTTGCAAACAAACTTTTAATTTTGTCTTTCACTTATTTTGTACTACACTGAAACACTTGCTGTTTTGTACAACTGAAATACTTGCTGTTTTGAACAAGACTGAAATATTTAGTTTTGTACAACATTGAAACACGAGATAGCAACACTTACTTTTAAGTATGAGATACAAACACTTGTTGTTTTAGTATCAGATTGAAAATTTAAAGTTTTGTACATGATAAAAACATTTACTGTTTTGTACAAGATTGAGACACTTACTGTTTTGAACAAGTCTGAGACACTTACTGTTTTGAACAAGACTGAGATACTTAGTGTTTTGTACAAGATTGAGACACTTACTATTCTGTACAAGACTGAGACACTTACTGTTCTGTACAAGATTGAGACATTTACTGTTTTGTACAAGACTGAGACACTGTTCTGTACAAGATTGAGACACTTACTGTTCTGTACAAGATTGAGATACTTACTGTTTTGTACAAGATTGAGACACTTACTATTCTGTACAAGACTGAGACACTTACTGTTCTGTACAAGACTGAGACACTTACTGTTCTGTACAAGATTGAGACATTTACTGTTTTGTACAAGACTGAGACACTGTTCTGTACAAGATTGAGACACTTACTGTTCTGTACAAGATTGAGATACTTACTGTTTTGTACAAGACTGAGACACTGTTCTGTACAAGATTGAGACACTTACTGTTCTGTACAAGATTGAGATACTTACTGTTTTGTACAAGAATGCAATTTCCATTTTTATCCATTTTCTCATTGAAACTGTTACAGCGACACTGTTCATCACCCGATGACAGCTGTACATGCATGGGCACATTGTCAGCACATTTACATGTTCTGTTCGGCCGACCGTGACCAGACTGTGGAGGTTTGGGTAGACACAGCTGAGTGCAAGGATGGTTGCCACGGCTACATGCACTGCTCACTAAAATGTATTAACATCAATCCAAATACAGTCTAAGATTAATTAATGCTCTGCTAAAGCTGCAGATGGAGAAAGCCACATATATCCATACCATGCTGTTTTGTACGATAGAAACACTTACTGTTTTGTATAACATAGAAATATTTACTTTTATGTACAAGATAGAAACATTTACTGTTTTGTATGAGATAGAAACACTTACTTTTTTGAATATTTGCAAACAATATTCACTTAGTCTACAATTATATAATTAAAACAAAAAATGTGTATATATTTTAACTAATTATGCTGCTGTGATAAGTAAATACTCTGCTGTGATATTTTAACTAAGTACACTGCTGTGATATTTTAAATACTCTGCTGTGATATTTTAACTAAGTACACTGCTGTGATATTTTAACTAAGTACACTGCTGTGATATTTTAACTAAGTACACTGCTGTGATATTTTAAATACTCTGCTGTGATATTTTAAATACTCTGCTGTGATATTTTAAATACTCTGCTGTGATATTTTAACTGTGTATGCTGCTGTGATATTTTAACTAAATACTCTGCTGTGATATTTTAACTAAATACTCTGCTGTGATATTTTAAGTACTCTGCTGTGATATTTTAGCTGTGTATGCTGCTGTGATATTTTAACTAAATACTCTGCTGTGATATTTTAACTGTGTATGCTGCTGTGATATTTTAACTAAGTACACTGCTGTGATATTTTAACTAAGTACTCTGCTGTGATATTTTAACTGTGTATGCTGCTGTGATATTTTAGCTAATTACCTTGCTGTGATATTTTAACTAATTACCTTGCTGTGCTGTTCTTGAGACAATCTTCAAATCAGTAACACCAATCTGCTGAGACAGAACTGGATGTATGGCTTCTCCGTTGCTTTTGTCTGCCATCATTACAGCATTCTTACCAGAGTCAGTCCAGTAAATAAAGGACTGAAAAGAAAAATGTTATCTCAGTAGTTATATAGTGCATGATTGAAAAAATAAAAAACACAAACAAATTCTTTACATATTTAGATGGAATATCAGATTTGATAAACAAATGAAATGAAACAAAATTCATATTTTTTGTACAAACAAATTTAAATGAAAAGAATATTAAGAATACTGTTGAATTGACAAGAAAAAAAAAAAAAAAACAGTATGAATATTATATGAGTAAAATTTGTACAATTATAAAGAGATGTGGCTGACAGGCATGTGTTTATATTAATTGTAATTCTGACAATTACTCTCAAAAGTGTGACTTAATTGTTCTGATGTATCATTTCTGAAAAATTATTTAAATAAAGGTGATTTCATTAGTTGCTTATTGGTAAAGATAAAACTTTTTTTTCCAGTTTGATATGTTTAACAAAATGCTGTCACTTCAAACAGACACTGACATCAACTGAGTTGATGTTCTACTATGCTTTGTGTAAACAATTTGGTGTTCATTTATGTCTGACTGGATCTATACAAAACACAGCAGTATTACATCTAATTCACAGGATTAATTTTCACCAATTATAGAAATTTAATCAAAGGTTAAGTCATATGGATTTTTCAAAAACAAAATAATAAATTAAATTTACGAAAAGATTGTAAGATTAATCAGGCTGCCTTAAAATGAATGAAGATGAGAAACCTGTATGTGATTAACTAGAGAGCTTTATGTATGTACCTTATATATTCCAATAGAAAATGGGTGAGGTAGATTGTACACTCCAGACACCAGAACAATCCTGTTTTTCCCATTCATGTCTGATGACATTATCCTGTGCAGTCCAGCGTCTGTCCAGTACAGGCGTTCAGCAACGAGGTCAATGGCCAGGCCATTAGGCACCTGAACCACAGAACTGTTTATCACTGTCTCAACAGTGCTGCTGCCGTCCATCCACGCACGGGCAATGCGGGGTGTGGTGGCAGACCAGTCTGTCCAGTACATGTACCTAAAATAAATAAATAAGTAAAATAATTAATCTAAAAATAAGAGTAAATATATATAAAAAAATATATATATATATTAACAAATAAATATCAATGAAAAACAATTTGAAACATTTTCTAAAAATATTGATTATGATTTTTTGCCAATTACTTCAAGATACTCAGAATCTGAATGGTTGAAGAAATGAATTACTCAAAAACATATATTCTTATCCAAGCTAATTTCTTCACAGGCACATAAATTAAATTAATATCTTAATCAAAATCCATTTCTTACCCATGAAGTGGATCCAAAACAAGAGATCGTGGACGGTCCAGTTTGTCTGTCCCATTATAAAGAATCCTTCTGAATGTTCCATCTTTACGAGCTACTTCAATTTTATGAGAGGAAGCGTCAATCCAGAAGATGTTTCCACCTGTCCACTCATAAGCCAGACCTTCAATAGTGGCCATGTTGAAACTGAGGATTGTCTCCCTTTCAGTTCTGTTTCCACTAAGACACTGCCGCTAAAACAGAAAACAATTTGTGTCATTTAGCAACAATACACTTCCGCACAAGTAAACTTGGAGATTTCTGTGCTTACATTCATTTCAAAAACAAGTACAACATAATGCAAAAGATAGTATCACCAAAACTATTTAAAATAAAATTAAAATAAGAAGAGCAAAGACACTTCAGGTGGGACACTAAATATTACATAATTAACACAAACAAAATGATACATCTTGCCCCAGCTGTTTAAACCAGAAATAGAATTCATGTCTGATGGAGAATTTAAACCAGATTTGATGTTTGTGTGTGTGTGTGTGTGTGTGTGTGTGTGTGTGTTTGTGTGTCTGTGTCTATGTCTATATGTAACTGTTATATATAGTATTGATGATATGTCATACAAACCTTGATCACATCCTCCTGTATATCTGCCCAGTATACACAGTTGTCCTTATAATCAAAGTCAATGTACTTGGCAGCAGTGAGTCCTCTCACAAGGACCTCATGGTGGTTGTTGTTGAGGTCAATTCTTGAGATTGTTGTTCTTGTTGAATACAGAATAAACTCTTGTTTCTCTGAAAATGTTATCTGTTTCTATGACTGAATTCTAAAGTGACATTTTGATTATTTTCTGCACAGAGAATAGCATAAATGGCCAAGTGAATGTATCTGGGCTTAAATTCACATATTTAAATAAATATTTAACTCCAATCCATCACTGTGTTTCTAGGATTAACATAATATGTTGGCTCACTCAGCTACACAAAGAGAACAGTCTATAACTTACAGAGTACCTATGTTGACTATTTCAGGAAAATAATAAGACATGTATATACCAAACAAGAACTACATGTCCCTATACTGACCTGTGACTGGACAGGAATACTTGAGAGGCATGTACTTGTACTCCACTCCACCCTGACATGTGTCTCCAGCAACCTTACGATACCTGTAGTAAAAGGAAACTGTTTTTACACTAACAGTTATTTATCATAAAAGATCATCTCTAATTTCTGTCAACTTTTCTTGTGCTAGCAAATAACTACACAATAATATATGTGTGTGTTTTACACATTATATTTTAGTTAACCATAATCTATTTTTCATTTTCCAAACATATATATCTGAAAGCTAACACCGCCTCTACTTAGTTTTACTGCCTGCTTTACTAAATTTACAGATATAACTGTTGTGGCATAATCAGTATCTAAATGGTTTGAATGTGTATTTAAATCTTACCCTCGTGTGTATGGGTAAAATGATCCTGGAGGGCAGTGTGCTGGCAACTGGTGGATCACGGTGAGGTTACTCTGTGGGTCTTGTATACACCGACGATAACCCGGATCCAGCATGAACCCAAAATCACTATAATCATAAATTACAAATAAAACACTGTAATCGTAAATTATAAATAAATCACTGTATTCATAAATTATGGATGTAAATGACTATAATCACAAATAAACTAGAAGTAAATCTCTAGAAACATAAATAAACTGGAAGTAAATCATTAGAAACATAAATAAACTGGAAGTAAATCACTAGAAACATAAATAAACTAGAAGTAAATCATTAGAAACATAAATAAACTAGAAGTAAATCATTAGAAACATAAATAAACTGGAAGTAAATCATTAGAAACATAAATAAACTGGAAGAAAATCATTAGAAACATAAATAAACTAGAAGTAAATCATTAGAAACATAAATAAACTAGAAGTAAATCACTAGAAACATAAATAAACTAGAAGTAAATCACTAGAAACATAAATAAACTAGAAGTAAATAACTAGAAATATAGTCATAAATTAATTTTTTGTCAGAAATAAATCCTTGCGAATTTAACTTTAAATATACTAATATGGATTAATGTCAGCCAAAATAGCTGATTTATAATTACAAAGTAACATAGATTCTGAAAATAAAAAAATTAAAAAAAAGAAACAACCTTTCTTTTCTAAACCTTGATTCTAGATTAAAAATATCAGATTCACAATTTTGTTAAAAAAGTCAACAAAAATAATCAAATAAACTGTCACCATTCAAAATCCTGTCTTGTACATGAACAGTTCTCTTTGCGAATTACTCTCATGTAATCTCTGCCATTATAACAAACAGCATCAGCAATTTTTCTTTCATACACCACTCTCCTGCCAAGCAGACATCCGTGTATGTAAGTCTTTGGCAATGTCCAGTTCCTATAGTCTTCACGTACACATTTCTTAGCTGAAATAATTTAACAACAGAATGCATCAACAAAACTATGTAACATTTTTTTTTCTTTTATTTATTTAAGTATCATTAAAAACAAAAAAATAACTACAGGTTTTATGTAAATATAGTTTTAAATTATCTGTGTTACTGCAGCAGTCATGCAATGTCTATTTTGTTAACAGAGTAATATTTTTTAATAAAAAGAACTCAGTTGAGGAGTTGTAAATTTACCTGGTCTCAGATCAATCTGAGTTAAAATCCAGCTGTGTGGTCCTAAGTGAGATCCAAATATAGAGAAAATGCTAGTTGTCTCGCCTGGTTCAGTCAGGACACCATAGACTCTAATTTTTGTCTTAGAAAATGTGACATTCCTCCAGGATCTTCCCTCATCGTTTGAAACACTGGAAATAAATCAGCATGTATATATTATTAACACTACTACTGAAAAACGTATGCAGTCTGCTGTTTAAAAAATGTTGGTGTCACCACCTAAACTTTCTCTAAACTTTTCATCTTAAAACACATTAAATTAGAATATTTACTTACAAAATGGTGTCTGTCGCTGCAAACTGTTTGACTGCAACAATGATGCCACCGTGGTCAGCAAATGTGTACAGGTAGTTTCCTTGCAGGACCTGCACCATAATAATTTAACAAAACAGTAACAAGGTAAACAGAAAATTTAACAACCTATTTCATTATCTCAGTGCAACAGTCACACCCAACAATAACAATCACTCTGAAGGACAAAAGATTTAGTAAAAATATATACTTCATTCAGAAACTATAAACTATCCATTATGTTATAACATGAAACATTTTATTTCCAATTTAAAAAAAAATTAAAATTCTTGATAGTATAGAAAGGTTTTCCTACAAAAGTGAACTGTTAAGAAATGTGGTACAGCTTGTCACTTTTAAAGTCACCTGGTGCCAGGAAATGCCAGCATCTGCAGAGACAAACACATCTGGGTTTGTTTTCATGTTTCTGCCTATAACACCTGATGCAAGGATGATTCCAGGAGCAGACTTGCGAGAGAGGATGGGCACTGCCCTGCTGCCAGGGTAGAACTGGTGAAGCAGCTGGGTGAGGTGCAGGGAACAGTTATCTAGCTGTAAGAAGAAACAGAGTTATTTTTTTTATAAGCTGTAAACTGTTTCAACAGAGAACAAAACTAGAATGGGTTTTGGAGTGAAAATGTGTTTTTGTTCTGTCTTTGTATTAACATACATTAAAAAACAGCTTTAAAAAATTCCAGTCGAAACTATATTTCAAAAAGAAAAAGTTTTTAAAACATATACCAACCATTAAACCTGAAATATAAACATAATAAAAATAACACAGAGATGCAAACAAGAAGAAATGAAACTGAAATTTTCTATGTACTAAAGCAGAAACTGAAGTTAAAAAAAAATAAAAAATCAACTTCAAGATCCACACAAACATGTATCCCACACCCTGATGCATGCTGACAAAATACAAACCTTTGAAATATTCATATTCTATCTCTATTATCTGATTGCTTGAATATTCAGATGAGCATGGCTTGATTAATACAAACTTGATGCATTGTAATCAACATATAATCAGTACAGAGATAAATTGACATACAATCACATAGGGTTCAGTGTGAGTAAATTCTATTACAACCTGGGTCAGCAAAAACCATCATATCTCTAAAGTATAGCTGCACATCTTCTTTTATTACAGAGATAATAGTTCTCAAGAACTGTTCTTTTGATCAATGTAAAATCCAATATTACTAATAATATAAAATTAATTTCATATTAAAGAATATAATTACCATTTTAATAGTATGTTGATAATAAGTAAATAAAAAAATAAATTATCATGCAAGCACTCACATGCTGCAACAAATAAAATAATATTAAAAAAAATTATATTTTTGTTGTTGTTGTTATTGTGGGGAAAATAACTTCTGAAATTCATTTACAATTTTTTGTCACATCATCATCATCATTATTATTATTATTAACTTATCAGCAATTAATTTCTTTAGCTAGCAAATATAACTTAGATCAATTTGATTTTTATTTCATTTTTGATGTTTTATTATAGCACAGAGAATGTAGAGAAATTTTCAGTGTAAAAGATAAAAGAAAAGCAAATTAATAATTATTATACAGAAAAGTTAAAATATTTTTTCATTTTATATACACATCCAGAAACAACACACATACATACCCAAAAATATAAATATATGCATGCATACATATACACACACAAATCAAAAAAACAACTTAAATGCACATTACTTTTAATCCTTAAATAAAAACAACTAAAGCATTCAAAAAAAAAAAAAAAAAAAAAAATTAAAAAGAAATGTCTTATTCACCCTAAGGGCAAAACCACACCAATGTACATAAAACAAATATCAAAATATATATATATATATATACACAAAACAATAAATAATAACAAACAAAACAACAAAAGCACATGCACATTAAATTCTGTGTAGACTTTGAGTCTGATCTGAAATTTCTCTACTCTACAACATGCTGAGAAGCTACTTTTTTGTACATTTTTTTTTTCTCTTTGCACATCCAAAACACGAGTTACCTTATCTTTTGACCAATGCGTGATCTTTTCCTAAAGAAAACAAAATTAAAACAAAAAATGCTAATATTAGTAAACAATATTTTTAAAAAAAGAACATCTAATAAATCAGAATTATTGTCAGATATATTAACAAATTAAGTTTATAATGTCTGCTAAATTACAACGATGTGATGGATGCTGTATAGTTAAAACCATGTTTTCCTTTAAAAATCTTAATAAATCAGCATTGTATGGTAATGTTTGTAAACTGATCAGAAACAAAACATTTTTTACTGGATATCATAATGAAACTTAATTAATTCCAATTTAAACTTTTTATTAAACATTTTATTAATATACTTGTGCATCTTTTTAATTTTTAAGTTTTGTCACATTCTGTTAATAAATCAACTTTAAAGAAATACTGATGTAAATAGCAAGTAAATAAAAATCAAGACTTTCTCATACAGATCATCTTGGATCACTGGTTCTAAATAAAATGTCTCTGTGTTATAATCTTTTTGTTATACTTAATTATTTTTTATGTTTTTTATTTTATTTTACTACATTTTTTTGTTAGTTGTTAAACTAACACAGTTGAGATTCTGTTTTCTGTAATAACACTGTAGATATGAATTGCAGATACTAAAGAAAATTTAACTACAAGACATATTGTTGTGAGTGTTACAAAATATCCCAAAAGAATAAAATTATTAAAATTATTTTATACTAATTATTTTATTATATACTTTTTATTAGAAGATAAAAGCAAGATGTTTCACTACTATAACATTAATAGCACTATGTAACAAACAATACTATGTAAGTTTTGTGTAACATTGACAGTGATGAGTAACACTGACAGTAATGTGTAACACTAACATTGATGAGTTACACTAACAATAACATGTAGATAATAAAGACGGTTTAACTACAAGACATAGTAACAATTGCCATTAGTGTTTCAAAATATCCCAAAAGAATAAAATTAGCTTACACTAACAATAATAAAAAAAAAACTATACTTTTTGTTACAAGATGTTTCACTACTATAACACTAATAGTATTATGTAACACAAATAATACTATGTAATGCCAACAGTTTTGTGTAATACTGACAGTGACGAGTAACACTGACAGTGATGTGTAACACTGACAGTGATATCTAATGCTAACTAATGTGTAACAAATGTGTAACAATGAGTAACACTAACAGTGATGAGTAACACTGATGAATAACACTGACAGTGATGAGTAACACTGACAGTGATGAGTAACACTGACAATGAGTAACATTAAGTTGTGTAACAGTAACAGTTCTGTGTAACACTAACAGATATGTATAACACTAACATTCCTGTGTAATGATCACAGAGACACGTAACACTAGTGATGAATAACACTAACAATAACATGTGTCACTAACAGTTCTGTGTAACATTGATCTAACAATAATTGTAAAAACAACAGCAATATTTAACAATATGTGTAACAAACATGTTTTCCTTTAAAATGAAAGAATTAGTATTTATATTTCTATCAAAATTTGCAAACATATATTTTTATTCCCCAAAAAGCTCTGCAGCAAGTTAGAAGTGAAACAGAAAAAGATGTATTGAACAGGTGAGGTAAAAAGATTATTACCACTGAGCAGTTAGTGGCGTGTCCAGATACATCATAATCAGGTGCTCTCAGCAGTCTCCATTCCCCTCCCTTGTCAAACGTGATCAGACTCCTCTGCTTGTTTACATCAAAAGTGTTGTTTATCACCTGCGATGCAATATAGATTCCTCTCATACCATCCACTTTGTGTATATCTGCAAATGTCACATTGGCATAGTACCTGTTTCAAAACATAGTAAAAATCATTACTGATTCAATATTGTAAAAGGATTCTTTTTTTTGATTGACAAAAACCATTAAACTAATGGGGAGTTTTGGGAATGGTTGATTTATTTTTCTATTATACTGAGATATGTTAGTCAGACAATTCTCATAAAAAAAGCAATGGTAGAAGACAAATGACAAAGAGAGTTCTACCTGAGCCAGGTGTCATTGTTGGCTCCCTTTGGATTGAAATAAACGACTCGCTCCAGCGACAGTGAGAACTTGAGTCCCTGCACCTCAGACACGTACAGGTGAGTTACTG
This sequence comes from Chrysomallon squamiferum, assembly GCA_012295275.1. Taxonomy (NCBI): domain Eukaryota; kingdom Metazoa; phylum Mollusca; class Gastropoda; order Neomphalida; family Peltospiridae; genus Chrysomallon; species Chrysomallon squamiferum. The sequence continues at coordinate 879,033 of CM022676.1, forward strand.
TGCGGTTGTGGTTGACACAGACCATAACCTGAGATTCTGATGCATCAGCAATGTAAAACTCCTGAAATAATCATACAAATTACATCTTTATACACCCAGAATGTAACCAGACAGAACACATTTCATACATTACTCTTTTCATTTCCTAGCTGTTCTAATATCAATGACTAAACAAACTTGCATAACCTTTCGAACCAATCACTGTTCAGAAGGTCCAACTCCTAAGTGTGGTTAGTTATTACTATAAACAGACATAATAATAATTATGTAAATTAGTAATAAGTTGTTTTAGGGTGTTACTAGATGAATAAGGTATAATGTGGAATTTCCCAATATTACCACAGTAGTGAGTCTGTCTTATCACTTTCTCTTTCACAGCATAACTTGTATATCTCAACATGAGATGTTAATTACACATAGTTTTAGAACAAAATAAATCTTGGACAAGATTCACCTCTTCATGCATATGGACAGGAAATTCTGCTTTTCTGAAGTCACCTCTGTTATAGGATACCCATAACTGAGTGGCAGGAAGCCGGGCTCCAAGTAAACGCTGTAGTCAAAAAAACAAAATAAATATTATTTTAGTCATTTCATAGATAATAACTAATTAATGCAAAATTGTCTGTAATTAAACCTCAGTATTTCCTAAAGATTTTAATTTTAAAAAAAATAAAAATAAAAATAGAAGTTTAGTAATTTTATATTTAGAGATGTAGCTGTGGATACAGTTTCTTTTTCTTATTAATTTAAGTTACATACTCTTGCACACACATATATTCCTGAAAATTATGGAACACATGTTATATAAGGTTAGTAAGAAAAATACTCCACTGTATCTTTCAAACATTCTTTTTGTATGTATGTGTGTGTGTCTGTGTGTGTGTGTGTGTGTGTGTGCAAGCACGCAGGTTTGTACATGTATATATGTATATATATATATATATGCATTTGAAATATCTTTATATATATATATGTATAAAGATATTTCAAATGAATAAAAATACTCACTACATGTTTTGTGGCAAACAGATACTGATCTCTGACCTGGAAATCTCTTACACCTGAAATAAGCAGTTGTGACGTTTGGAAATAATCTGTGCTTTTCAAAACATTGTTCCCATCAGAACCGCGGATTTCTTCCACATAGATGTCAGTGTTGTTGTCATAAGGCAATACTCCCCTGTAAATAAAACAATGTAAAAAAGAAAGTCTGAATTCTTGTTAATTCGGATTAAGATGGTTTATAAGATTTTATTAACAGCTCTACCACAGCTCAGAATGTTCGATGTCAAACTTGTTACAAGCAAAAAATTAAAAGGATGACAAAAACAAAAGGAAATAAAAACGCCTATAACTGTAGTATTAGGATGATAGTCTTTACTGGAAGCATTAGCAATTAAAGAAAAAGCTGTTGATAGCAAGGTAACAAAATAACTGTAACAAATATCAGAAAAAGAAAACAACTTTTTTCTTTCTGTGTTTGTGCCAAGTAAGAATTCAACAACAAAACAAAAAGAACACTGTTTAACAAGGACATCAAACCAAAAGGTTGCAGAGACAAATACAAGAGAAGTTTGAATTATTCTGCCAGAGACAAAATGTATTAAGACAGCAGCTTACATACCAGTAAAAGGCTTTTATGTGATCATGAATTTCTCGCCATGAAAATCCAAAATTTTCAGATATAAACAGCTGGAAGAAGAAATAAAAACAGATTTTCACAAAAATTTATGTTACAGTTTACTGAAAATGAATTATTTATCAAGGTTAAGTTTTTCTGACTATCACATAAGACTAAATAAAAATATATCACTTTTATCATCCACAGAAGACAGCAATTAAAAACAAGACAAAAAATAATATAATGCTTTATTTTATTATTATTATATACTAAATAAATATTGTTTTGTCTGTTGATATGGTGACACAGTATTATGTTTTCTATGACAAAAAGATATCACACAGCATGTCTGACTATTTGTAACATTTTCATAACATCTATTTTCATATAAAATTTATTTTTCACATTTTAATTTACATTTTAAAATTCAAAACTAATTTCCTTTAAGAAGTTTACTTAACAGTTTCAAACAGAAAATATTTCTCAACAACTATGTTTCACAATATTAATCTAAAACAAATTGTGGGATTTTGACACTAACGTGTCTGTGTATTGTTAATTAGTGTTTACCTTTTTTGTGTCACTCTCCTCATCCATGATGAGGATGATGCTGGGGTTAGTTTCATGTATGGACACAGTTCTCGGTTTAAACTGCAGGTGACAGTAGCGTGTCACTGTCAACGCATAGTCTCTCGTTGTGAAGATACACTTGTTGATGATGTCAGTGAACACATACTGCAAACACACCTCAGTTTATTACCATTTGTAATTAATAATCATCAAATTATTTAAACCAGATTCAATATTTATGGTTATATATTACATTGTAATACATTCAAATGGCCTAAATGTTTTGTTTCTGAATGTTTCTGATAATACAAAGTTCTACATATATTATTTCATACAATGAAATGAAACAAACCCCTGTCAGAAAGTAATCAGTGTAAGAAACACTCACACACACCTATACACATACATGTATATCTTTTGTCATTTTGTTTTATTGATTTCTAGATATAATAATAAATAAATAAATAAATGTTACAGTGAAAATTCTCTCACATTATACATTCCACAAGGCTTGTTATGTTTATCATCAGCAATTTTTGGTGAATATAAACACATTAAATGATTATTTGGAAACACATAAAAGGATATTCTGTATATTTTCCTTCAACCACAAAAGCTATGAATGGTGTATTGTAAACTTAGTAAAATGAGAAAGAAAACAGAGAAAACCAAGACAAATAAATACACCTGATTTGATTGAACTGTTTTTCTCATCTAATAGAATTCATATTTTGTTTTCCTAATATAAAGAAATATGCCGAATTCATTTAACAGATTTAATCTGAATAGAGATGGTTAACATGGGGATATGTGATGAAATAAGTACAATAAACAGAAATAAAATACAGAAAACAGATCTGTATCATTACAAAACAAACATTTTTACATGCAACAAATAAAATAATCATCAATAATTTATTAAAACTTTCTATGATTTAGACATTCTTTCTTCACTGTTTTTTAATAAAATTATTTAAAATCCATAAAACAAATTTATGATAAATTTGAGGTGCTATCAGCATATTCACAATTATTTACATAAATATAACAAGGTCAAGTTTCAGCTTTGTTAACAGAAGAAATAATTTATAGAATTACATTATGTATTTGTTGAGAACTATCACTACTAACAAATAATCAGATTTCTGTGCAAAAAGTATGTTAATATTAACATGTGTATTGACAGAGTACAAATAAACACATACTGTTTACTATTTATTAACAACATTTGATTTTTTGTCAACTGATTACACAGATGATGAAGAAATGATGAGAAAGTATAACTGTATCATCTGCTGTAACAACAGTGGAAAATAAAAAATATTGAATATTCCTCATACATAGGCAGCTTTGTCTGACAGGTGACAGTATTTCCAAAACATTGTTATTAAGGCTGACATACTCACATGACTGTTGTATAATTTTGTGTTGTAATAACGATCGATAACTGCATTCGCTCCATTTTCCAGCTGAAATTTGCTGTTAATTTTAGTGAATGTCTTTCCATAATCCCTCGAGATAAATACATTGCTATCTGACCCCCTCAGTCCATTTTTAGAAAGTGCAAGGATGACATCGCTTCCTTTACCAGCCCAGTGAACTATCAGAGTTGTATGATTGTCATTTAGATGAAACTATAAAAATAACATCAATGGTGATCATAACAGAATCAGTTTTAAACATACAGAACAGACATCAGTTATTTTATATTTATGTGTGTGTGTGTGTGTGTGTGTGTGTGTGTGTGTGTGTCTGTATGACTGAGTAGCCTATATTTATATAATCAACATTAGTTATAAATTTCTATCTTTTATGTTCAAAATAAATTGTTCAAAAATTGGTGGTCGAAATAACATTCTAATAAACTTTATAAAGGTTGTAAACAACAAAATGAAAACATTTCTAATAACCATAAAAATTAACTACTGTAATTATTTTTTCAGAAACTAATGATACAGAATGTCTAAAATGCAAAAGAGAAATGTACACCAGAAACCTAAGCCAAATGTTCAGTGGGGTGAAAAGAACAGAGATCAGTTTCCAGGATTACTTTTGTTCATATAACAATTCTGGGTTTTGTATTTTACTAACCAAGGTTACAGGTCAAATCCTCTTATAAAGGAAAACTTAGGCAAAACAGTGGAACTATGTTCATTTAACCAAGCTGCTGTCTAAATTTACATTAAAAATACATTACTTAAAACTACATTTGTATATTTAATTAATTAAATCTTGATATAATCAACTGTTTATTCTTTATTTTTATTAATAATATAGTAATTAGTATGCTCTCTTTAAAACTGTAATTCAGAAATACCAACCTTAAAAATGATATTAAAACCAAACAACATTAAATCAGTAAAATTTATACAGAAAACATAATTACAAAGTAAGCACTAAAGTAAAATTATGATAAACTTGGACAAAAAGATATTTTTAAATCTGAAAAAAGAAAACATTAAATTTATTATTCTTTGAATAAACTGAATATTATTGTTTAAATTATAATCAACCATTTCCTTAAAAAAAAATTCTGTAGGTAACAAATAAATAAAGCAACAAAATATATTAAGCATTTACAAACCTGTACCCAAACAAAAACTGTGTACCCAAACAAAAACATTTCTTTTTGCGAAGTGTATCTGTAATCATGAATGTCTTTATTTTACACTAGAACTTACATTATGTATCAAAAATATATTTCAAACAAAACTTTAAATTGTTCACTGAAAAAATAAATTAATGAAAAATGTAAAATCAAATCATTTCTCTGAGTAGAAGAAACATATTTAAATCATTTACTCGTGGTATCAGTTTTCACTCAGATAAGCAACAATTTTGAGTTGTGCAGAAATAATGATGTCATTGTTGTCATATATATATATATATGTTTAAAATATAAACATTAAATGCAATATATATTGCGAGTTTTTGTTTGTTTCTAGTTAGTATGTGTATGCTGTAACATTCTTACCTTTTTAATATTGTATGGGTTTTGACCCAGAATGTTGTCAGTCAAAATCCAAAAACAATAACTCCTAACTGGTTAAATATTTTCACAGTCAGCAAACAACAGTTTTCTGTGCAGATTATGAGTGAAATTCATTGTGAAACTTTGGAGATACAGGGTTGTTTATATATGGCTAAAAAGTGCCGTATGAAAAACAGTACTTATAGTTATACTATAGTTAATTGTTTACTCTTACCGCAAACATGTGTATAGGACGCATTGCTTTATTTGGTAGGTAAAAAATTAAAAAATCCGTAAACAGAATTTTGTCCATGATTATGCGCACTTGTTATTTAACGAAGGTGCGTCAAAACCCATACTATATAATTATAAATTAAATTAATAACAAAATAAGCCAAATTTTTTATGAAATTTAGTGTTTATAATAAGAAATAATAGTTAATTATAATAATCTGCAAAATAATTATCATTATTCTAAAAACAAATTAGCTTCTTATAACAAGGTGGGTAAACACGGAAGTAAATATGTTTACCTCAGAAAAGCCAGGTGCTTTTGGTTTCTGAGGGGCGTCGACTGATCTTGCATAACGTTTAAGCAAGATATCAACCTCGTCTTCTTCGACAATGTCAGCTTGCAAAATCGTTAAAGAACTCTCAGATTCAGGTGGAAAGAATAAACTATCTGCTCTCTGACCAAATCTGGTAACCTTTCCTTGTGTCGACGATAAAAACATAAACACAAATACACAGCAAAAATATTTCCATTTTTCGTCCGCCATTATCATTGATTATTGATAGTTTCCTCCAAACAATACTGTGCACTTTAAACTGAGAATTTTCTATTTCTCTAAGTAGATATACACTATATATATTTATTGACTGCTGCAGTTACATTCTCGAAAGTAATATATAAACAAATATTCAGACAGAGTCATTCATATCAACATGTACATATATATATATATATATATATACATACAAATGCACATACAAATTACTATTATTTTTTTTTAATTGCTCTATTGTATTTTTAAACTTTTATTTTATTGTTATTCATATTTTATTCTTTTAACTGTTGCAGTTATACGGACGAAAATAAATAGAAAAAATATATAACGTCACATAAAACGTGCACGCACACACATACACACACGTACACATACTGTGACAGATACACACACACAAATAAGTTTGATGTAAACCGTAAATATATATTTTTTTTAAATTTCACCTCTGACAGAACTAATAATCATTCTAAATTACTAGAGAGATAAATGGCAATGACAAAGGACTAATTTGTGAATTAACAGTAATACATGTTCATCCGTTTTATGTTGTATACTTTTTCAACCATCACCACGCCCCAGGCCTTTTTGGTATAAGGGAAATGGAAATATGTTTGTTATTATTTGTGAGATATATGTTGTTTAATTTATTTATTTTAAATTATTTTTGTCGACAGACGGTGTAACGTGTCATTTGTATGAGCTGTTAGTGGGAAATAATCTTTGTGTATAACTTATGCAATATCTACGTCAGTTTCAGTTAATAATTATTTATTTAAAATATTTTTCTTTCTTTCTATCTTTCTTTCTTTCTTCTTCTTCTTCTTCTTCCTATTATTATTATTATTATTATTATTATTATTATTATTATTTATTTATTTATTTATTTATTTATTTTTGTATAAGACAGTGACTCGAGTGAGAGAGATTGATAATGATAGATACTTTTCAAAACTATGTTGTTGTTTTTTATCCACCAAAGTACATGAAATTTTGTATCTAATAATTTTGTATCTAATAGTATTATATTGTTTAATATAATATTAATTCCCATTTCTGCAATACAAACGTAAGAATAATTATCAACAAATCTCTTGAACGAGGGAGGACTATTCAAAAGCCATAACAAAATGGCGGTCAACCTAGCCTGGGTTGTTTATGTTGTCTCCGAACTTGTCTAATGTATTACTAAACGAACAGGTAAGGATTGAAATATACGAGTTTTAAGCATGTAAATTATAATGAGGTTAAATAAAATAATAAAGGCACGACTATAATATTACATTTTCATATGTTAATGATGATAAAACAAAACTCATTTCGGCTGTTCTAGTCATTAGCCTGGGAGTGTCTTCTTACACCAAGCCGTCATACTATTAAGACAAAATGTTTTGATCTTCATGTTATTTCATAGTCATTGGTCTCGCAGATATATTCTAATATTATCTGATGAAACAATGTTTTAGCTAAGAACTGACATCTTATCAAAAAGTTTTAAAACTGACAGGCGTTATATGGGTTAATTTACATTCCCACTGACTGTTGTATTCACAGTATTGTAAGAAAGTTTTTGATTGGTTAATTCATTCTTAATTTCTAGCTAAATGAAACACTTAATGTCCCTAATAAAATCCTTAATAATTAGTAACGCCAAAGATATGGTAAAGGATGAACTTGCTCTCTGAATTACTTAATTATTTTTTATGTTTTTTATTTTATTTTATTTTATTTTATTTTATTTTATTTTTTTAATGCGATAAAGCAATATCTAAAACTTGTAAAAGTTAAAAGTTCATATAAAAAAAAATACCTAATATAATAAATATGAAATAAAACCTTGTTTTAATTATTTAACAAATAATAACGGGAACTTGTATTAATTTTAAATAAATGCAAGTCACTAAAATAATAATTTAAGAATGACTGTTTGAATGAAAGAGCTATTTGTATGAATCTGCATAGACACACATATATATATATAAATAACTGACTACTTTATCTATAGTAATTAATATAAAAAAAAAAAAAAAAAAATGAAGATTTCAATAATTTAATATGTTTTTATATAACTACTTTATTACTATTAATTTATTTTAAATTCCTTTCTTCTTTTTTTTTTTTTTTTTTTTTGAATTTTCAGTTATCATCATCTTCTAGTCAAAAGCATATGGGAATAATATATAATACTTTCTGTAAAATGAAACTGAAGACAGTGAATATATTTACACTCACATCAACTTGATGTATATATGACAATGGAGAACAGACAAGAATACACCAGCAACCAAAGTGTTAATATTTCCTATGAGACTGCTATGACAACATATTATCAGGTTAGTGCTGATCAGCAGCATGGTCCTGTAACTCTTCATGTGGGTGATACTTCACTTCCCATAGTCAGTGATCTGCATGGAGAACGACCTGATGTGTTGGCACTGGCAACAGCCACCCTGCTGCAGGGATCTTACTCTGACACACCAGCTTACATGCCAGTTCAGAATCTTGTTCTAAGTCAGGGTTCACAGTTCTCACAGTTAGGACAACTGATGGAAACCTCATTAACACAACAATCTAGTCAACAGGACAACATTGTTCAAGGCCAGGAGGGAATTATTCGCACTCTGACAGCACATGAAGAACTAACAGAGGATCATACAACAGGAAATTCAGGACAGTCGTCTCATGACAACAGAATTTCCTGTCAGTCCCAGGTCTTAGACAGTTCGGTACTTCACGTGCAGACAAGTGATGACCTGCATATTCCAACATCTAGCTCCTTCATACAGCTATCCACAATACAACAGGTTGAGCCTGGAATAGTATTTGGAAGCCAACAGACCAACACCTCATTAACAGACAGCAGTGTAATGTTGGTAAAACCAACTTATCCATTAGATTCCATGGTTGTTTACTTGGACTCATCCACAACATGTCATGAAACAGATACTCATTACAACCAGACACCAACATTTGTTGAAAAGAAAAAACGAGCTGCACGGTCAAAACCACCTGCCAAGAAGAAAGAATCACAGGCTAATGCTATTGACCTTAAGCCAAAACAAATCCCTACTCTGCCACCTGATGGCATTATTTCTCCTGAGGATCTGAAAGGTATGGAGATGACATCAAACACAATCATTGCTCTAATGAAAAAGAAATTTAACAAAAAAGGTTTGAAAATCAATGAATGCCCTTACTGCAAGAAAGGTCTTTCATCACGTGAGGCACTCAGAACACATCTCAGAACCCACACAGGTAATCTTACCTTTTTCTCTTATACATACTAAGCCAGACCATTTGTCCAGCAAGCTTGGAACTGTAGATGATCAGGATTTTAAATTTCTGATTTTCAGGACTAAGACTTATAAGACTAAGATATATACTAACATAAATTATAAAATAGAATGAAAAATATAAGCTGGAAACTGGATAAATGGTCTGATACCTGTATTTTACAACAGGTTGTGTATGTGTGATATAATTTTTATTGCTAAATTTTATTTAATTATCCTAAGTTTCACACTTGTTTTTCATTTCTGTTGAATTAAATATGTATATACATTATGACAAAAATTATTACAGAATATAGTTTATTTCTGACTAGCATAACTATGTGCAAATAATACCAAAAATACACTTGCATCACTAGTAATTAAAATACTGAGTTTGAAATACATCAGAAACAATATAGGTAATTAAGAATAAAATAATACAAATTATTGTCATTATTGTTTTTATTTCAAAGATTGTGGTAGATTATATAAAGTTAGCTTATTCATTTTAAACAAACATTTCTCTGATGAATATAATTGATTAAAAACAAAAAAAAGCAAATTACAATTTACTAATAAGAATTGTGTTGCCAAATTTCCTAGGAGAGAGACCATATCAGTGTGAAGACTGTGGAAAAAGTTTCAGTGACTGCAGTGTTTTTCGACGTCATCAACGCATCCACACTGGAGAAAAACCTTATGTCTGCGATGTCTGTGGCAGAGCTTTCAACCAGTCAACTTCACTAGAGGCTCACAAAAGGACCCACACAGGAACAAAGAAATATACCTGTGAAGTATGTGGTTTAGGATTTGATAAACTTCAAATGTTATTAGATCATTGCAGATCAGAAAAACATGGAAACATAAGGATGTACAAATGTACAAAGTGCTGTGTGGAAGTCCAAGATGAGGCGGCCTTAAAGAGACACATGTGTTCCCATACTGGAGAACGAGCATATGCTTGTCATATCTGTGGTGCCAAATGGGAAAAGCACTATGGATTGATGGAACATTTACGCATGCATGCTGGAATTAAGCCTTACAGCTGTCCTGAATGTGAGGAGAAGTTTGTGAGAAAAGGAGATCTTCGCATTCACATGAGTCGACATGTAACAGCAAAGTTCACACCACATAAATGCCCTATTTGTGGGGAAGGATTCAAGCAGAAAGCCCAGTTGATGGTACATAAACGTATTCACACAGGAATCAAGCCATATGATTGTAAAGGTTGTGGCAAATGTTTCTACTCGTGGAAGGATCTTCGAGAACACAGAAGAAAACATTCTGGTAAGCGCATTTATAAATGTGATTGTTGTAACAGGACTTTTGCAGCTTTGAATACTCTGAAGGTGCATATAAAGATGCATATGAAGAATGGACCTTTAAGCTGCAGTATTTGTTTACAGATCTTTAGCAACACAAATGACTTCATTAGCCATACTAGATTTGATCACAGTGTTAAAACAGAAAACTCAAACAATTCCGAATCATCTGATACAGATAACTGTGAACTGCCAATAAAAAAAAAACAACAATGGTTAAAGAGAAAATGAAAACAAAAAATTCTTATCAGCTGGAAAAGAAATGCAGTTCAGCCAGTGAAGAGTCATCTGATGATTCAAGAAGTGAGCCAGATGATGAATTTTCATCATCAGAACAGTCAGGTAGTGATTTGGACAAAGACTGTTTATCACCTGTCTTTCAGGATGAAACCAATGATAGTAGTCATCAGTGTTCTGAGCAACCCACTGAGAACAAAGTGAAAACAAGGGATATTTCCAAAGAAGCAAATAATGAAGACAATAACAAACATCTTAACAAAGATTCAGTTATTCAAAGTGTATGTTTATTGTCAAACACTGATGCTGGGTCAGCTACACAGAATGACATTCATGTTAATTATGCTCGGAACTTAACAGGTATAGAAACTCTAGTTAGAGCAAGTGTGTTGTCTGATGCAACCTCCACTGCTACCACTTTACAAACAGAAGTTTCCTTGTCAAAACCAAACTGTACTGATTCATCAATCAGCTTATCACTTCTGGAAACTGAATGCACTCAGACAGAGTCTGCTGTTGATAAACATCATGTTTATTCTGACAGATCAGCACAGCTAACTCTGCTTGGTGCATATGCCACCTCTGAACAGTGTGCATCAGTATCCTGCAGTTCAAATGCTGACATCAAACATGAATATAAGAAGATGGATGCCAATCAAAATTCTGATTATGTTCAGGGTTCTAAAGGATTTCAGCTTAACAGCAATGACATTACTATTAACCCAGAGCTTGACAGTGTTCAGCATTCATCAGACACTAATAACTGTAGCACATTGGAGAAACAAGTAAGAATTGAAGCTCACGTACAACACATTTTTGCAAATAATCAGCAGACAGTAGAATTAAGTATAAAACAACCAATTAATGGTCAGCAGTTTGCATCAACAAATCATGAAAACAAGAAATCTTTATCTGCAGACAACAAAGAAGTTCCTGCTGAGGCAAATTCTGACGCTCCACATTTAAGTGAAAAAAATATTCATGATTGTCATTCAGAAAATTTAAATAGTGGCAATGTTTTGACAGTTCCAGAATATAGTGAAACATTAGAAAATGATAGCCAACAACAATTCTGTAATGAAATTAAGACCATGTATTATGAAGCATCAAATACTGAAGAAAATAACTCAGGAGAAACTCATATATTAAGCCTTGGAAGAGTATCATCTACCCCAGAACAGAGCAGATTAAAAGCAAACAGCGAGTCACAAGCTGTTACTGTTTCTGAACAATTAGTCAACTGCCAGGATGTTGGATTTTTACCGTTTGGAAAGTATTTGACAGCGCCTTCTTCAAACAGTTCTCATGGATTAGAAACTATATATTCATCTGTATCACCTATTAAAGATTATGCCAATAATTTATCATTGTATGGATTACAATTTACTCAAGGATTTGCTCAATCATCATCAGCTGCATTCATAACAGATAGTGCTACACACGAATCAAAGTTTTCTTTAGATGGAGGTTATAATAATATAGGATACAATCAGCTTAATAATGCTTCAGAATTTACAAATCAACATCCAGGACAGTCAGATAATTCAAGAACAGTTCCTACCAGCATTGACTACTCTATAAATCTTCAGACTTTAATTAACACATCACTTGCTCAAGAAGAAGCCAAAGTGGTCAAAGATGCATCACAAGAAAGACATTTAGAGAAAAGATATTCTAAAAAATTCTGTAAAAATTTAGAATGTCAGTATTGTGGAAAAGGCTTATCTTCTATTCCAGCTCTGAAAAACCATGAAATGATTCATACTGGAGAAAGACCATACAAATGTGAATGTGGAAAAAGTTTCATTGACTCAAGCACATTCAAAAGACATCAGCGCATTCATACTGGAATCAAGCCGTACATGTGTGATGTGTGTGGGAAACAGTTTAATCAGTCCAATTCATACCGGACCCACATGACTTGTCACACAGGTGAGAAACATTACAAATGCAATGTCTGTGGACACAGCTACGACAAGCTCAAGAAACTTATGGAACACAATCAACGTGAAAATCATGGTGACTTGAAACAACAGACATGCAGTGTATGCAGTGCAGTGTTCCGCGATGTTTCATCTCTTAACCGACACATGTGCAGTCATACAGGTGAGAAAGCATTTAAGTGTGAATACTGTAACAAAACATATGAGAAACAATATCAGTTTACTGAGCACCTGCACTCTCATGCAGGATTCAAACCTTTTAAGTGTAATATTTGTGGAGATTCATTTCTTCGGAAAGGACAGCTGAAATTTCATGAATATAAGCATCAGTATGGAAGGCAGTTTGAATGTGATATGTGTCATCAAGCTTTTTATCGGTCAACAGATCTCACTGTTCACAAACGCATCCACACTGGCGAGAAGCCGTTTAAATGTGATCTGTGTGATAAACCCTTTCGTCAGAAATGGGAATGTAAAAATCACATGTTATGGGATCACTCAAATAAAAAACCATTTACTTGTGAGAAATGTTGCAAGTCATTCAGAAAAGCTTATAGTTTAAAAGTACACATGCAAAATAAACATGAGAATGATAAAAAGCACAGGTGTTTTGTTTGTAAAAAACGATTCCGCAAACTGGAAAATTTGAAGAAACATAGCAAGAAACATCGAAGCTTAAACTGCCGGCTGTGTGGGAAAATGTTTCTCACAGAAAAGAAAACTCAACAGCATTTGCAGAAATTCCATAAGGATGACAAAAAAGTAATGAAGATAACAAAACGAAAAGAAAAACAAAAGCTTGAATGCATGGACTGTGGAAAGAAATTTTGTTTCAAGTATGATTTAGAGGAACATCAAAGACTACACACAGGTGAAAGTATTTATAAGTGCACAATATGCAGTAAGATATTTTCCAGAGAATATCATTTAAATATTCACACAATGAAACATACTGGTGAGAAACGATTCAAATGTGATGAGTGTGGGGAGCCATTTGCTTCTGGGAAGAATTTAAAAATGCATCGTATTGAGCAGCATGGTGCTAGTGATGCTGATATCTTTAAATGTGAGATTTGTCAGCATGAGTTTGCTGATAGGAATACCATGAAGAAACACATGAAATCTCACAGCAAGGAAAAGCCATATGAATGTAAAATATGTGGAAGACATTATCAGTATTCATGGAATTTAAAGATACACGAGAAATCCACTCATACAGGGGATATGCCATTTAAATGTAAGTTTTGTCAGAAAAAGTTCTCACACAGACGTGACTACAGACACCATGTTAAATCTCATACTGATGACCTCCCTTTCAAATGCAGTGAGCCTAAGTGTGGTAGAAGTTTTGCTAGCCAGAGAGCACTGCGAATGCATGAACCAGCTCATTCTAGTAAATTCATTAGACATGTTGTACCTTCTTCTCAAGCAGGATTCAGCATTCCAAATGTGCTGGAGATAGATAGTATTAACAAAACACAGCAAAATACTGTTGCAGCAGAGTCACTATTACAAAATGATTGTAAATTAGTTTATTTAGTAAATAACAAAGACAGTGCTCAAAACAACAAAATGGAGACTGCAGATATGAATCTGAGTTGTATTCAGAATGAAACACATATTGCAGTCAGTGATAAATCTGATGGAAAACAAACAGGGTGTGTTCCATTGATCCAAACTACCAATTTTCATCATGGTCATCACTTAGCCTGTTCTGGAAGCAGTTGCCTTTCGACTGATGATATGGAAAACACCATTGAAAATGATCTTACCAAATCTGTTACAGAGTCGGATAAAAGTTTAGGAACAGAAACATGTCATAATCAGGCCTCGCAGTCTGTCATTACTACCAGTTTTTCAGAGATAGGATTTGCATGTGGAAAAGAGAATAAAACCATAACAGATTATCAAGTATCTACTGAATCATCATGTCTTTCTTCTGTGTTTTTGGAAGGAAATCCTATTAACTATGCTGATGCTTTTCATAATCACAGCAACAGTTTGACATCACAAGCAATTAAGGATCAAATTCTTTTCTCAGACAAAACCTATGGCTTACCAACATCTGTGACATACTCAGCAGTGTCAGTGCCTTATTACGATCCACAATCAGTCTATCCCCAAAGTGACGACAGTCACTGGAACAGACTGTCAGAACTTCAGTCAGTTTACACTTCACTGTACAATGTAACAGATCCTGCTAACATCAGAAGATGTCATACAGGATCTGAAGAACATGAACATCAAACAGTGCCTGATTATAGACTTAAGACAGCTGCTCTAGAAATTGATTCTGATCAGAGAGAAAAGGGCATCACTGCAGATAATTCTGTAGATGATTCTAGAGCTTCATTAAAGTTACAACAAGGTTTTGAGAAATACAGATACTTGATCAATGAGCAGAAATCATGTTTGTCTTCAGAGAACAAACCATCAGTGGTTAGTTCTGTATCTGAGAATCACATCAGTATACAAACACAATCTGCATGTTCTCATAGCAAGCATACAGCTTGTTCTCTCTGTCAGACGTCAGACATAACCACAGTCTGTACATCACAGAATGCTTCCTTAATTTCATCAACAAAAAATGAAACATATACATTTCAAAATAACATTATATTTGATAGAACTATTGAAAATTCGACATCACTGAAAAAAAGTAAATTTGTCCAAGAACACCGTTTAGATTCTCCAAGCCAAGCCACTAATCACACACCATCAGAGATAAGTGGTTATTTATCCAGGGAGGAATGTTCAGCAGAGACAGACAGAAATTTGCAAGAACTGTTGCCTGTTGATCAAAATAATCTTCACCACCACCAGGACGAAAATTTTAATCTACAGGAATCAGCTACTTACATCCTTCATTCTGGCATTCAAGACAGTCATTTCCAAAGCCAACGTGAAAATATTGACATCCACAATAATATTTCTGAAAATTCTGCACAGATGAATTTAAATGTTACTAAATACAAAGATCTGGATGAAATAAGTTCAGGGAAACCAGCATTGTCTGCTGGTGGGGAAATCCACTTAAACATGCCTAGTATTGATAGAACAGTTACAAAAGTATCAGATACCAACTATTATTGTTACAACTGGTCAAGAGCAGCTATAACTGCATCCAGTTATTCATTGATTGATAAAGATAATACTGAACAAAATGCAGATACCATTCACCTGCAGACCGTCACTGACAGTGAAAAAAATGGCAACAGCACATAGATTTTGCTTAATCATTGACAAACATAATTAGAAATAATCAGTGTGTATTAGCAGTCTTTAGCAATCATTTTTCCAATCTAAACTCCAGAATTAAAAAAATAATATTAGCCTAATTAAAGGAACAAATTTTAAATCAGTTTAAAGGAAATCATTAATGAAAGAAAGAAATGTGTATTTTAGTTCTAAAATTTAATAATAAAAATTATTTTCATTTAAAAAGTATTGAAAGCAAAACCCATAAATGCCTTGAGTTTGTAGGTGTTGTTGACATTCGTGTGTCAGTTTTCAGATGCATTTGCTTTTTATTATAAATACTACTAATAAAACATGCCAGCTTCGAAAAACAATTTTTAATAATATTCAAATTAGTTCTTTTCAGGAATTTTTTAAAGGCATCTAAATTTTTTAATATTTTATGCTATTTGTCTTTTAAATAAATAATGTTTTGTACATTCATGAGTTTTCTTTTATTTCTTAAATTTCATTTGAATTTTACTTTAATTGAGTAATAATGCTAAGCTTCTCATTTCACAACCTCTCTGTCACTTTCACCCAGAAAAAAGAAAACAACAAACAGAATCTGACACTCAGTAACCAATAAAAAATCTAGACAGTTATTTTCTGTTAGAAATAATGTGTAATGTAACAGATATAAAAATCAGTTAGAGTTGTATCATCTCACTTTGTCATACAATCCAGAAAAAAAATCTGTCTTCAAAATAGTTAATCTTTTTGATTGTTTTGAATTTATATTAACACTTTCATTTACAAAAGAAACTTTTTTTATATGTGATTGTTGAACAGATTTCTTCCCACTACAAGTGGGCTATAAACAGACATAATCTGTCATATTTACCACGTATTTCCCATTCCAACCACACCACACAAATATAAAATATCCATTGTCATTCTGTAGACACAACTCTGTAAAACTCTCTGTAATAGGCAAAACACTTTATTTTTGTTTTCATTATTTATGTATGTATGAATTTATCTAATTACAACACCAAACTGTACACAAGATTCATATTTTACCAATTTGATATCAAATAGTCCGAGGTCAATAACAGTTTAATATTAAACCTGGCTCGTGTTTTGTACTATATTATTTTTTTTACTTCAAAGCTTAACCAGAAGTATGATTTATATTCCTCCTGACATGAGACAGCTAATCCAGTATTGAACTTTTAAGATGAAGGGCAGACAGTCCAAAAAAAAGAAGTTAGAAATGGTGAATACATAAATTGTGTATATTTTTGCTATTTTATGCAAAAGCACATTTTCAGAATTCTTATTAATCTGTGGTGCAGTTCAGTCTAAACTGAATAAAATATTTAATTAATTACACAGTAAGGCCTGTATTTCTAAACTGGTTTAATTTTTTTGAAATTAAATAAATTATGCAAATAAATAAATTAATTAATTAATTATAATAATAAACCAAAAATCAGCAGTGATGAATAGGTGTGTTTCCGATTTTGAACCAGGGATGTTTAAAAATCTGATTCACTGTTGGTCGCTCTTCTTTTGCCACACAGAGACACAGCTGCACCAGATCCTTCATCTCCAGTGACAACCCATCTCGGAAACGAGGCTCAAACTTCACCATTTGTTGAGCTGAGTCAAAAGGAAGACAACCCATCACCATAGCATAAAGGATTACCCCTAGTGACCAGACTGTGGCTGACTGGGCATGATATTTGTGATGCAGCATCCACTCTGGGGGACTGTACTGTGCAGATCCTGAATATATATATACATATTTCAAATATATAATAATTAGTTTAATAAGAAAGTAATAACTAAAGAAGATCAATAAAAGACATTTTATATATAATTCTTTTTAGACAATTTTTTTTTTTTACACCCTCTTACAGAGACTATGTGCATGTGTGCAAGCATGTGTATGACTGCATGTGTGTGTGCATGATGTATTGAGTAAATGCTTTTTGTAAAAAAATCTATAAATTTTTACATTTCATCTGCATATCACAGTTGAAATAAAAAAATGTTCCTGTATTTTTTAACGCTTTCTGTAATACGAAAAGTCCTTCACTGAGCTGCCTTACAAACTTGTGGAAAACAGCAAGATTGCATGCATTGTGTTTGGATAATTATGATAAATCAAGCATGCCCAGAAAGCATGAAAGGTCATGTTTCTATTGACTTTGACTGGTACGGGTACCAGTGCATCTTGCTGATCAGCCTGTGAGATTATGTTAAACAAACGCCCTTAGAAAATTATTATATTAACTATTTTGATGTGGTAGGAACAACAAGGATATGTTTCAAGCAGTTATTCTCATTGGTTCAGTGATGGTCTGTAACCTGTACATAAATGCATATTTAAATCATGTTGCAGTTGACCTAGATAAAAGAAAAAGAAAGAAACAATAGCACTGAATGGTTATTGAATGTTAATGGATGTGATCGTGTCGTTTTTGTTTGACTAAATTTTTCAGAGGATTTGACAGATGACAGAGAATTATATGAGGATAAAGAGGATTATACAAATTATGAATCAAAGTCCATTTCAACTTCAGCGATGACCTATTTCATAAATGCATTAATACTCTCCTTTTTTATTCAGTTATTCATTTATTCAGTTTTTCTTTTCTAGAAATAAATTAACAAAATATTGAATAAATATGTGAATCACATTATTAGTTAGAATAGCAACACTAAAAATGTTCATAAAAAGAGAATCGAAAAATAATCACCAGAAAAGTGATACTCACCCAGACCACTGTTGTAATAACCATTTCTGAGGTAGTCACAACAACCAAAGTCGGTCAGAGTTATCTTTCCTGCTTTGTCAACGAGAATATTTTCTAATTTCAGATCTCTGTGAAAAACGCCGGCCTGGTGAATTTTTCCAACAATTTTTAATAACTGATAAAAGAAATCTTTAGCGATGTCTTCTTCCAAGATCCCTTTTTCTGTGATATGATAGAGAAGATCTCTGGCAGTTCGTGGACGGTCCATGACTAGAAAATAACCATCTGCCATTTTGTGATACGCCAGCATTGCAATAACACCCGTGACGTGTTGAACTTGTTGTAATAAACAAATTTCTAATGGCACCATGCACCCATTTAGCTGTAATATAATGGCGAGGTATATTTTACTAAAAGACCACATGATTCAAATAAAATTTCATGATACATTAACAATATAAAACATACTGTATTGAAACAGAATTCCACAAAATTATGAACCGTCATCATACCCATGTCTATTTATTTTCTTTCTAACAATAAATAAACAAATATAAAGAGAAAAATAATACATTTGTGAACGATAACCGACAGGTTATCTATTTCACTTCGTTTATCATTTTGTGCACGAGGTTTCTATGTTGGAAATAGCAACTAGAAAAAGACAAGTGAATGGTGTGTGCCTATCATCCCACAGAACAAATGATTTCACAGTTTCAGTAATAACATAGTCTGCTGGAAGATATTACATGTTTAGGAAATGACGTAATATGACGACAAATTGGAAATAATTTTGATCATCATCATCATTTAACAAAAAATTAAATAAAATAACTTACACAGGCCCATTTTTCAACCGTCGTATTTGCAATCATTTTTACTGCCACCTACAATAAATAGTATAAGTAATAATAACAAGATATTTTAAAACATTAAATTATTACCAATAAATTAAAATTTAAAAATCTTTGTTATTTATTAAAATAAATAAAGGATTAATTGGATTCTTGTAAATGAAACTGAAGAGTAATAAGCAATAGAAAGCATTTGAAGGAATTATAAAGTAAAGAAAATGGAAAAGTTTTAAATAAGGACAATATAATAATAATAATAATAATAATGTGTGTTGTTGACATAATAATAAATGATGACGATAATAATAATAGAAGCCTGTGTAAAAAGTGTACAAACGTACTCGGTGGTTATCGCTGGTTCGTACTGATGAGTACATCTTGCTACATGAACTGTTACACATGAGCTGACCAATAATGTAAGCTTCGCAGTAGGAAGCTCCCGTTTTCAAAACACCTCCATCACATGTCGCTTTCACAGATTTCTTCGCTAAAAAATGTATTGAGTTAACAGTATTAAAGATTCTAAATTTACTGTATCTCTGTTTTCTAAGACTTTTTTTTCCTTTTTTTTTTTTTTTTTTAGCGTTTTCGCCTTTTAATAACAAAATCATCATATAGCGATTATTATTATTATTATTATTATTAAATATTTTTAAATATTTCTGTTCGCGGACAGTTGGTAGAATTCTTTCATGCTAAGCATTAATATATGTTAAATATTAATCTTAACTAGTTTTATAAATTGTTTTTATTGTTTTTTAAATTTATTATTTTTTTTTTTCTTTTTTTTTTTTTTTTTTCTTTACTCTACTCTTATTATTTAATCACATTGTTTGAAAATAAATACAAATATTAACACTGGTACGTTAAGAACGTGTATTCTACATTAATAATTACTGATAAGCTAATATATGTTTAGTAACCTAACCATAACACAAACTAGCCATACCTGCTGCTTAGAAATTAGTAACTTATTGCCTATTTACAGAATAGTATCTACTTAAATATGAGACATACCTTTTGAAGAGAACGGTACGAGAATATTCATTGTTGGTCGAACTCGAGATTTCCGTCGTTTTGCCGTAACCTTAAAACATAAAGTATTACCCATTCTGTTCCACCATGCAGTTTGTGTACGACTTGTGTAAAGAGAAGAAACGTCCTCTAAGTGTAACCAAGACAACAGCACTTCGCTATGTGTAAATTGGTCATATACGTCAGCGTTTCTCATCCCACACATACATGTATAACTCCTTCTATTCCTTTTACTTTTCACAAATAATCTAGAATAATTTGCACATTTGCTTCAAAGTCTGCGTGTGTTTGTGCCTGTGTTGTGGGTTTGAGGTGTTGCAGGAAGAAGATACAAGATATATTATTTGTAAAATTACTGTTTAAAAATAAAATTACATGTTATCTCCTGTTGTTGTTGGTGTGTTTTTTCTTTTTTCTTCTTTTTGATCTTTTTAATAAATATACTGTGGTGAGTGTTTTGGGAAACGTTGACGACACACGAGTATTTCGTTTATGAAATAATTATAATCCAATATTTGATATATTATCAATACATTCATTGAATGACATTTCATTTTTTTTCTTTCTTTCTCTATTATTATTTCTTTTTTATTGGATTTTTTGGTGAGATATCTTATTTGGACTAAAAAAATGCAACAAAACAACAACAGCAATAATAATAATAATAATAATAATAATAATAATAATACAAATAACATACACAAAAAACGACATATTAAAAACACTGATTTATTAATAATGGAATAATGAAATAAATGATTCTAGTTCTCCGTTTGATAAAATACATACAAAAACATTAAATTTTAAAACTAAACTTTGTTTATTTATTTATAAGCCTCATTAATTATTAATCAATGGTACATTCCTGATTACCTGCGAACTCTGAACAAAAAACAATTCATTGGTCATTCACGGGTGGTTATCGTTGTGTATCAGCAGTAGAACATGTATAAATACATCTACATTAAAATGGTTTAATATAAATATATCAAATTTTAAAAAATATATATTTATAAATAATCCTTTAGGTAAGTATAGAAGTATGAATGTATTATGTATACATACAATGGACTCTGTCAAACCCGGACGGGTTCACGAGCGACAAACGAGACGCGCCGTTCTAGACGGATTAAATGACATGAAACTGAAGTATGAATGTAACGGCTATCGAGTTTCAGCTGAGAAACAGTATGTCATTGGTGACAGCGTTTTTTCTCTCCAAAACAAACTCTTCAGACATGGCCACCATGTTTAAAATTGGTTGCAACAATCTGTTTTCGTTAGTAGCAGCGAAATATTTAATTTATTTTAACATTTTCCGAAGTCCAATTTTGGATCACTGTGTGCGTATGTCAGTCCATTTAGGTTTTTTATTTTGCATGACGCTACTCGTTTTCTCTCTGAAGAAATGTTGGTTTCGTACAGCTGCCCGTAACTTCAATTTAAAATGTCAGATAATGTCGCTCTTCCTAACTTAAACAGTAGATTTTATGAAAACTCTTCTATTAATTTCGCTATAGACTGCAATGAAAGTTTGATCGTTACCTGTTTTAGGTCGCTCTGCCATTACGATCAATTCAATACGACAATACAAAATGTGCGCCATGCATATTTATGCCGACATCTGCTTTTGACACTAAATTTAAACGAGTAAATTCACTTAGCAGTCAACATACTAATAATAACCTTGTTCATTTAGCTGCATAAAGTATTTACAAGAAATATGGCACCAGTTTATTAAGCCTCCTAAAGCGCAAGTTTAACAACTAATCGTACTTGCAAAATTGTGTGCCGAGTTGACAAAGCTAATTGCTATACAATTGTTCTTTTGTTCTTGAATTTACACCCGGAATCCGAAGCAGACATCATCCGGATTAAACAGGTGTTTATTCATAACGAATAATGATAGCTGGACTGGACTTTGAAATGGTGCCGGTTTACATAGAAATCCGGATTAGTCAGAGGCCGGTTTTATAAAGTCCACTGTATGTTTGCATTATATCTGTACACATGGATTAAATGTTTTTATTAGTTTTATCCTGCAAAGGTTAGTATGCCCCGATCCAGCGAGCCTATGACGAGCTGCATCGGCCATTCGAACTGATTCTGATATTTTAAAGCAGTAACCAGTTATTTCTTTCATCCTGCAAACCTAAAAATAATAATAATAATAATAATAATAATAATAATAATAATAATAATAATAATAATAAAAGTTCTTAAATAACCACAATTTCAGAACTGTTTTTTTTTTTTTAAATTATATATATGTATCTGTTCAAAGTTAGTCCTTTAGTGTTTAATTGTATTTATTTTACACATATAAAACTATAAAAATAGTTCCATTCAACAAAACTTATTTGCTACTACGTACAGTGATTGCAGGATAAACATATATAACTTCTTAATAACTAAAATATATAAAATATGAAAGAAATTAATGATTTATATTATGTGATGAAATCTAAAAACTCTTAATTTTTTCATTCTCAGAACAGGAGTTACTGACAAGTCTTACACAATGATATAACCCTACTCTTCTGAAATAACGGAAAAGCCTTGAATGAACGGTGAACAGTAAATATTAAGTAAGTGTTTTTCATTTATAGTTATTTATGCTTGCATGCATATTGAACAATATCTGAAAAAGAAATGAAATTACTAACGCAGAGGACAAACTGCAGTGAGGCCATGTGTCTTTTCAAATATAAACATTATTTTTAATAATAATAATAATAATAATATATTAGAAAACCTTTTTTCACTCTTTTCAGTAATAAAATCAGATTTCACGTAAATATGTCTATAATAGATTAAATCCAAAGGATTTAACCAGTATTCTACAAATATAATATTTGTCACATAGTTTTGATATTTGTTTTCATAGAATTCGTTTTTGTGGAATACATCAGTCCTAATCTTATAAGCTGTTGTCTGAAAAAATGATCTCACCATATTTGTATTCAACAAAATCAAATTTGTTCTTTTATAAGAAACATTAGGACGCCACCTCCTTCTCGTTTGTATGTAGTAGAGGGCGACCACTTTCTTGCAGCATATTTCCACGTCTAAAAGATGTTTCCAGTTCCAACATGGCGGCAGGTAATTCTTCTTCCGGTGTGTTCCACACGGCATTGTCTTCAAAGAGGTTTTCTCCGAAAGGTCGGCCGAGCCCAGGCAAATATTTGAGTATTAGACCTGATATAAATTAGTATTAAATAATACTAAAATGTTTAAAGACGTGTGTGTATGTGCTCTTATATTTTATATATATATATCTGATTGTCTGTGCGTGTGTGTGTTAACCGAAATCATTTGCAAATGAAACGTTCTTAAGATCTGTCACATAATAGAAAATCCAGTGGAAACAAATTAATAAAAAACAAATACTCAAAATAGAAATTCATTTAAATTTATTATTTAAAAATAAGATTTTCTTTTTATTTAAATAAGCATGAACTGGCATATATTAATATCATTAGTTTTTAATTGTGAGTCAATAATTACCAGTGACAGCTCCACCTACGATAGCAACAGCTAACGTGACTGCCAGGGCCACCATTTGATATCCGGCCTGTACCAGCGCCGACCGACCTAGACTTGGTTCTACGTTCACGTGTGACAAAATGTCTTCCAGTTCCGTCGAGTTTGGTGGCGGCGCCCTAGCTGGAAACTGTTCGTACAGGCTGAAACAAAAGTAAAGTGCAAACATATCGACATAATACTGAAATGATTATTGCGTATATTTGGAAAGCCATAAAAACCTTCTGCAGAATTTTCCTCTTCTTATTTATTTATTTATTTACGTGGGGTTTTGGATGTTTTTTGTTTTTGTTTTTTTGTGTGGGGGGGGGTGTTCGTATTTTTATTACATCTTTTAGTTACTCTTTATTTTACGGTTTTATAACCAGCCAAAAGAAATTTAAAATTTATCTTTCCTATCTCAGTTAAGTATTGTAAATCAGTCTCATGAATTTCTTTTAATAAATAATATAAAATTATAAATTTTCTAAGTGAAATTCGAACCAAACGGCTTAAATTTTACGATTTTTGCTTTAACGTACAAGAGACATATTTAATACTAGCCTTGTTTAGCTGTTTTTAATTATCTGATCTAAATTAATTTTATATTTAATGTGTTTAGGTGTACGTGTGTTTAATGGTTGACCGAGTATCCACCCCCAAACAAGACAATGTATCTGTTACAGCATGAGAAGAAAAATTAAATTAAATTAAAACAAGAGTTTTAACATTAACGCGTACAGAGAATAATTTCTTTCATTAAATAATTTTAAACAATATAATATAAATTTATTATGAATAACAATTATTTAGATATTAACAGAAACTACTATGAAACTGAAACAGATACTGAATTTAAAACATCCAAATAATTTATTTTCCTATTTTAAAAATTTAAAATCAAGTTCGTTATAACAAACAAAAAACTTTTTAATTATATTTTATTAATTTATTTATTTGTTTATTGATTTGTTTGTTTGTTCAAAAAACGCATTTTTAAAATACTAAAAGGTTATTAAATACTCACCTGTATCCATACTGTTCGGTGGTGGCCAAGGCTGCAGCTACTGCACCAGCAATTCCTGCCATAATGGCCGGCATACCGTGCAGATTGTTAACTCCGCATGTGTCGTGAATTTTGAGTTTTTCATTCATCCAGGGCTGCAAAAGAAATTCTGTACATAAGAGAGAAATGAATATTTTTTTGATATATAATAGATATGCAGTTAATAGATATCTTTCCGAAAACCAACGTCTTTGCGCTATTGGTATGCTGTAAGCAGGAATCGCGCAAAATGAAGTTGATGTACACTGAAACACGAAAAAAACTTTATGGGATTTTAACAAAACAGGGCAGAATTGATGACTTGTCAAGGGCGGGCCGTCTGCGAGTGACGTCGCACCAATTAGATATCCATATTTGGATGCCTCATTTCCAAACTGCCAGTTTAGCAGCTCGAACCATTCCTGGGTTAATATTAGTGCCAGGACGTATGGAATCGGTTATGGGAACACAACATCCGGCGCCGACGACAAGCCACATGCCCACTTTTATTTCTACATCATCGGCACTCTCGTTTAACATAGCGTCAACAACATGTAAGGTCGAGCGACAAGACTGGGACAGTCTACTGTTCACAGGTGAGTTAAGGTTTCACCTCTGATGGACACGCAATGGTCTGCAGAGCAACGTTTAGACGAGGTTTGCGTTATTCAACGTCAGCCATTTGGAGGCGGAAGTGGGAAAAATGTGGGATCGTAACACAAAGAGGGACGGACCCAGGTATACGCTACCGAGATAACAACATTCGATCTCAAGTCCCACCATTAGCTCAAGCGCAGTATTACAGCATCACAACGCGCGCCCACATACCAAACGTGCTGTAAGAGACATCGTAAGACAACAGAACACTGATGTTCTTCCCTGGCCGCCAGTTTCTCCAGACCAGTTGAACATGTCTCGGATGAAATGGAACGACGTTTACGTGTTATCAGAATTAGCAGGGAACGCTTGCCCAGCTGGAACAAGCTTTGATTGAGATTTGGAACTCCAGTCCAGCATCTCTTTTTCAACTGTCTAGTTTTGTCTATGCGGCGTCGTTGTCAGGCCTGTGTCAAAGCTGATGATACTCACTTTATGATACTCATTTATGATACTCATTTATGATACTCACTTTATGATACTCACTCTGTGAATAACGTTTTGTTCCACCGTTATTTTGGGCTGTGGCTTAGTTAAAACGTGATGATTGTGAATTTCAATAAATAAACATTTAAGCATTTAGACTGTTTGGTTCGAATTTCACTTAACAGAAAATTTATAATTTTATATTTCTTGTTAAAAGAAATTTATGAGACTGATTTACAATACTTAACTGAGATAGGAAAGATAAACTTTAAATTTCTTTTGGCTGGATATAAAAACGTAAAATAAAGAGTAACTAAAAGATGTAATAAAAATAACCGTTATTCTTCTCTTTAAAAATAAATGTCTACGTGATATTATATTTATGTTTCAATATAACCAAAATTATGAATAATAATTACAAAAAGTTATATATATATTTAAAAGAATTATCGTTCAATTATTATTAATGTTCTTATATATGTATAAAGGATTTCTATAGAGACTTGTATACAGTGTAATTGGTTCGAGTTAACACGAGCGGTTGAAATGATTATCATATTAGTATTGGTATGCCAGATGTACAACTGCCAGATATAAACATGAAATCACATCCATTAATTTGTTCTGTGCATCTATATTAGTCTTTACTACATTGAATGTTCAACGCTAATGTGTTTGTTGTGTTTTAGTGTACAAAAACGTGATATGGTATTTGTAATATACTGCGTACATAGATCCCATAGAGCAAACCAACTCACGCACTAACCTGCCTGATACATATTTACAACTTAAGGGAATCCCCGTGACAAGCGAGTTACGTATGTATTACCTATTATCCTAATATCACATATCCACACACTCATACACACATACATACACACACACGCATATATATGTAACGTGATTTATATAATGTGATTTTAAGATAATAGGTAATAATATACGCACGTAATTTTACATAATATAATTTTGAAGATTTTATATATATGAAAAACTGATCCCTAATGTACTTACTGTAATATATTTATAACCAACCACTGACAAGATGGCCGCCAGAGAACCAATAATAAGTGCTCCAAATGGACCAATCATCATGTCAGCGCTGGTTCCTACAGCCACGCCCCCTGCTAGTGTAGCGTTCTGAATATGAACCTGCAAAACCAAGAAAATACAATTTATATACGTAAGACTTTAAAAATACACATACAGTGAGAGAACAGATCGCATAAGACTTACCATATCAAACTTTCCGTTTTTGTCCACGAGTGATGAAATAGCGAACGTCACCACACAACAGGCGGCCAGCGCGAAGTAGGTGTTGAGGACTGCGCGATGCTGATCGTCACCAGGGGCCAGGGCGCTGTTGAAGCTGGGCCAGAACATCCACAGAAAGACAGTACCTTTTACAATAACAGTGAACAAAAAATTAACTGAAAAGGTTCAACGTGAAAAAAAAAATATATATATATATACGATTTTTTTTTTTTTTTTTTTTTTGTTAATGTTGTTTGAAAATAGAAATAATACTGATAATTACAAAATTACGAAGAAGAGAATAAGAATAAGATATAGAAGAACAGCGCGGATAAGAAGAAGATGAAAACTCAAAATTTAGTGATTAATTCTTACCTATCATAGAGAAGACATCTGAATGGTAAACAGACCCTTCCTTCTTGGACTTCTCTGTATCTTTGTGATAGAGTACTCTGGACATAGATAACCCAAAATAAGCTCCAAAAGCATGCACAAACATAGATCCCCCAATATCTACAGCCTGAAATAATAAAAGGTATTAATTCCATTTCTTCCTAACTGCACTGATAGTGGCTAATTCTAGCATCATTGTCATGAATGACACAATGTACCTCACGTTAATAAACTAACTAAATAAATAAATAAATAAATAAATAAATAAATAAATAAATACAATGAATTGTAATGACAGAATAAATTAATAATAATAATAATAATAATAATAATAATAATAATAATAATAAATTATTATTATTATTATTATTATTATAACAATAATAATAATAATAACAGATAATACAAATTATTTAAAAAAAATAAAAAATAAAAAAGAAGGAAAATAGAATAAATTAAGATAAAGAAAACTCTGTATTAATATATGAAACTGCGATTCTAATTAATACTCACCTGGAACATAACTACACCGAGGTATTCATTAAAGGAAAAGATTACGATTTCTATCATAGTAACGATGACAAGCTGGGTGGGGCTAGTTTTTCCAAGCAATGCACCGTACGTGATCAGTACAGCGGCGGAGGCAAAGTCAGCGGTCAGCATACTGAAAACGAATCAGGTTTTATTAAGAATAGAAAATATTTACTTCTTTGTCAGGAATGAACACATACAAATAATTAGAAAACCGTTATTTAAATAATTAATATAAAAGTGATATAAAGCAGGCCTAGCTGCTGTCTCCGTTGTTGTTATGTTTATTGCTGTTGTTGTTGTTGTTATATTTATTACTATTGTTAGTTGGTATAACACTAAGTTATATGTGCTGTTTCTAAACTGTCAATCTATTTTTAAATTTGTAGTGGATGAATTTTACTTTCTGTCAGTGTACCTGGTGATACTGATGTGCAACTTGCCGCCGTGGCCGTGGAAGAATCCTCCCACTAATGTTGCCCACTGGATTGCGATAGCCGCGAGAAGCATGTTGAGCCCGACAGCGCTGAAGCCGTAACGTTTGAGAAACGTCATCAAGAACCCGAAACCAATGAATATCATGACGTGGACATCTTGAAACACTGAAATAACACAACAGTCATAGAAACAGTATTTCCAAAGTATCTATGTGTGCGTATGTGGGGGATAGATAGATATATATATATATATATATATATATATATATATATATATATATATATATATATATATATATATATATATATATATATATATATATACACACATATATATATACATACATACATATATATATATATATATACATACATATACAAAAAACACACACACACACACACACACACACACACACACACACATTTTATAACAAAAGAAGCATTTAATCATACATGTTCACAAACAATGTTTCCAGCAACAGTAGGCGTTGTATATGTTAACTGTGTTAACAAGAAACATTTTTCTTAACCTTGATTAACTTATTTGTGCTGCCTTCACATCTTTTCTTGTTCTTCTTATTCTTGTTATTATTATTATTATTATTATTATTATTATTATTATTATTATGATTATTATTATTATTATTATTGTTATTATTAAAATTGTTGTTGTACAGCTGCTGCTGCTTTCATCATTATCAATGACTTTATTATTATTGTTGTTTTTTCTGCTGCTGCTGGTATCTTCCATTCTTTCTTTTTTTCTTTCTTTTTTGATTGCTACTGTTATTGTTGTTGTCGAGGTTATTATTATCATTTTATTCCAAATGGCATCCCAGCTATGGGTTATTTCGGATTCGCAAAGAAACATTTCACCGTGAAATAGAGTGCCTGTGCTAGTTAATAGAGTTATTTCGCTAACAAAAAAACAAAGTGTCTGTTGAGGGTGAACGACCAGCCATCAACAGAACAAAGAACTGGCTCCGGGCAGTGACACTGTGTGTAAAGATTATATTTGACAACAGGTAAATTACAGCAGGGGTGGTATGTTCCAGGACATGTTAGATATTATATAAAATACCGTTTATGAAAGAAGATTTTAAAAAATATAAATATAATCATATAAAAAGTTTTGACCGTATATAATTACATTTGTTGGAAAATATCCTTGTATACAGAACTTCTAAATTATATACTCATAATTACAATTTCGCTTTGTATTATTATTATTATTATTATTATTATTATTATTATTATTATTATTATTATTATTTAACTATTTATATACATGAACTATATTTAGATTTGCGTTGTCCCAAATTTTTGTGACAATCTTTCGTATTCACATTTCACATCTTAAGACAGCAAAGAACAAGTATCCAGGGAAATCGAACACCAGGGGTAAACGGGGTCAGTCAAACAATGAACAGATTAGGTCGCGACTGCTAATATCAGTTTCAAATCTGAGTTTTGGTTTCACTGCAGTCAATCTACCGAGTCGCCTACAGATGTGCGGGAAATTTTTAAAAATTACTCTTATTTCATATGGAGAACATCCCTAAACTTCTGTGGCATCATATAAACAAATAAATAAATCAAATCAAAGAAATATATGCATAAATATAAATCAGTGAGTATTATGATGTGCAGACACTAGAAATCCCAGCAAAGTCGAAAATTTTCTCGCGCTGTGATTTGACCACTCCATTTGAATGCAGTATATAGTTTTATAGGACTTTTTTAAATTTACCTTCCCAGTTATTACAAATTTCTTTCATATTATTATCTAATGTCAAATAAATAGTTATTAAAAAAAGAAAAAAGAACAGTGTTACAACTCTGTAAAACTTTTTCCATGGTCTATTTTCAAGAGTATTACTAACATGTTTGAAGATAAGCTTTCATTACAGTGAAAATTAAAACTCAGACACTGATAAAACTTTGAAAAGAAATATTCTATAGTTATATGTTAAACAGCATAAAGCCAGGCTGACCATTTTAAAAGTCAGCTTATCATGTTTTATGTACTGCTATTGATTACATTGTACTCTGTTTGTATGAGAAAACACTGCTCAAGTAATATCACATTTCAACGAGAAAGATATGTAGACAGGTCGTACACTACTTAACGTCGACAGAATCATTTGCTGTAACATAATTCATAATTATTGTATTGTAATAGTAGTAGCAGTAGTAGTAGTAGTAGTAATATTGGTTGTGGCAGCATTCGTAGTAGTAATAGTAGTAGTAGCAACTGTAGTAGTACTGGCAATAGTAGAAGTAGTAGTAGTACTAGTACTAGTAGCGGCAAAACACGCATAATGAGTTTTCGACAAGCCCAATCAACTGAAATAATGTTTTAATTAATGTAGCTTCATCCATACATTGAGGCAAATACAAAGATTAACAAAATAAAGTACACTATTTATTTATTTATTTTTCTTTTGAATTCACGGAAGACAGAGAAAACAAATTCCTATAATGTTAAAGAACATCATATTTATAAAAAGCAACAACAACAACAAATAACAACAAAAAAAGATATTGTATAATTCCTAGAAACTATTTAATATCTACCGGACATTCAAATAGTTCTGTTGCTTGGCGAAGTTGAAGTGCAATGTTTATTTTGCACACTTTTATCTTTTTTAAAGGATTAAAATCGAAAAACGAAAACCCACCAACATTTCGTAATCTTTATCGCTATATTTTCATTACATAACTTTATATATCTGTCAGTCTATCTATCTACATACCTATATAAGGAAATGGATTCATATAAAAAGATATAGATTATGGATATGGATAAACAGACAGAACGGTAGAAAATATGTACTTGCATGTGTACACTGACACACGTAGCCTGTTCACACAGCAACTCGTCCCAGCTGAGTGAACAACAGCATGAAACTATTGTTAAATTCAATGATTAAACAAATTAAAATGTTAAAATAATTAAACTGTAAAATAATATTTAATAAATGTGTTTAAATAGATTACATCATGCAAAATTATAACAAAGTATCAGAGAAGATAATATAGCTTCCAGCCTAACTGAAAAAAACGCATTAAATTATGAATTGCTTCACTTATTGACTCCATTTTTCAAAGGTTTGTTTAGTTAAACTATTTTTATAAACACAATATACCACTGCACAGTTCAGGACCCCTTAACAAATGAACGGTAAAACAATTCTCATAATATCAGTATCACCCAACCACATCACGCCAAACACTGTCACGAATTACTTAAGGAAGTACAAATGCAGTGAGGTAGTTTGATTACAAACTTGACACGTAGTGAGGAGGAAACTGAAGTCTCAGATTACTGTACGCAGTTCTAGTATCTGCCTCTCTGTCCTCTTTAAACAAAGGGCTGACATATTATTAATCATACCAGTGTGTTTGTCTGACTTTATTATAAATGATAACCAACCTTATTTAATAACCATTTTAATAAAGCTGTAGAAAAATGTTTTTTTCTCACATATTTTCATCTCAGTCCTCATTCACTGGATTTTATAAGCTAAAACAATGACAGTACACACACTGTTGAAAGGAATGTTTTATCTGACTCAGCGTAGCAGAAGTTACTTAACTGCAGACAAATTATGTCTAATATAAATATTGTGATTATTTTAAAATATATAAAACATTTTAAGTCCTATTGAAAAGTTTCCTGTGAACGTTTGTCTCTCTATGCTTTTGATTAAAATTTATTTGAGTATTGTTTTTGTCTCTTTTTTTGTCTTTTTTTTCTTTAAGACGCTATAAAGTCTCTTCCCTTTGTTGCTTGTTATCCAACTTGTAAATCTTTCTTAACGCACGAGTGTCGAAAAGATAAAACTGATAACGTTCTAAACAAAAACCTTCTTTGGCAAGAGGCAATATCATTAAAGCGTCTAAATTCGCCGATTTTATTTTATTTATCTTCATCTGAATTTCCTTTATAACAAACTGCTTCCAAATGAAGTGCATACGTGATCGTTTGTAGGTCTCCACACACACACACTCATACACACACACACACACACACAGACACACACACACACACACACACACACACACACACACACACACACACACACACACACACACACACACACACACACACACACACACACACATACACACAACACACACAGTCTGGTTAGTAAAAAGATTACTGGTTGATCACTCGAATGCCAGTTTGGTAATTTAATCTTGGTGGTTTATATTTACGGTGAATACAATATTTTGATTAAACAATTTTTAATCTTGCATCTACAGCTACTACTAATAATCAAAATTTCATGTACCTTTCTAAGGTGAAACCAAACACATTTTTTTGTTCGGCCTTTTGTCTTATTATTATAATTGCATCGTATATTAGCTCGTCTAAAATCATCTTTCAAAATAAGAATTCATCTTTGTCAGCGTTTTTTTTTTTGTAACGTTATTATAACAAATGTATCGCTTCAGCTTTTTTGTATATTTAGTAATTTTTTTTTTTTTTTTTTTTAATCTTTATAAAACACGTCACCCGTTTATGAAAACTGACAGCACTGGTCTTTATCTAATCTGCTTTTCAACTAAATGTAAAGTAGTTATAATCTGACTAAACAGTATTATCTAACACATCTCCGTAGCATACACACTAACACACACACACACACACACACACACACACACACACACACACACACACACACACACACATATGCATACAGACAAAAAGTGAGGTAGAATTATTGTCGGTGATATTCTGCAGTTTCATCTGAAAAAAATTTATTAAACATTTCTTTCTATCAGTATAACGCATATTAGTATGATTATTATTATTATTATTTATTTTATTATTATTATTATTATTATTATTATTATTATTATTATTATTATTATTACTCTGTATATACTAGAAATACGACAAATGTTAGAAAATCAATTGTAACTTTTAACATAGGATATTTGATATTCTGAACTTACTGGGATAAAAATCTGGTAATGGTTGGCTTCTTCCCAATTTTGTTTCATTATTTTTCCGTTCTACAACAGGTCGTGCAGTTTCATCGTAATCCACAGAGAGAGCGAATAAAACAATAAACACAATTTCAATAAACAAAAGTAGCAGAGGAAATCGTAAGCGAGTGAAGACCAACGAAGCCATTGTGAATCTAACGACACGTACCGCAGCAGACGATAACACCTGTGGGAAATATCACGCGCGCCGCTTTGTTATGACCTTCACCTTACACAGAATAGTTAAATGGCCATCCAGATGTGATTTTGCTCGCCATTCACTGAAGAGATGTTTGAATTATACAAAATGCTATGAAAATATCTGTAGTAATAAATGTAACGAATTTATATTACTGGAATGATATCTTAAATTATGCAACACTTCACAAGTTTTATGATATATCTTTGTTACATTATATGTATCTATGTAGTATGAATTAATTAATTTACGGGTCTTTTCTTTATGAATTAATTATTTGCATGTATGTATATATGTATGTCTGTGAATCGATGATTTTCCATCCAGGTGATACTGGAATATTGACTCTCATTAATTATTTAGCGATTAATCTTTTTTCAACTTCACACACACACACACACACACACACACACACACACACACACACACACATACACACACAGAGAGAGAGAGAGTTGCTTCTTATCAGTTTATTTGACTGGACACGATGTATTTATTACAAAATGGGGGCGTTTCTTGTTTCAGCACGACAGCAAGCTGACATGCAAAAAAAAAATAAAAAAAAATGCCACAATAAAAAAAATAAAAAAATGCCCCCAAGTGAGCTTTTAGAATCCTTGAACTTCGTGACACGACCTTAACACAGAAGTTGACATCTCATTAGACGTTTATCAGCTTTCTTATGTAACACGTCAGAATGCTATTTGATTGGTCTTCACGCCGTATTCTGCAGATAAAAAAATATATATAATAATAGTAATAACAAACAAAAAAATCGTTAAATGTAAAAACAATAATAATAAAAATAACAGCTACAACAATAACAATAGTAATAAGAAACTATGTAAGTAAGAAATTAAGATTGTAATTAATATTCAATTATTTTATTATAATTTCCTGCTCATAATTATTATTTCTTGTAATCACTTTTATCTCAATACTCAGTTACTCATTTACTAATTTGCTTATCTTAGATAAAAACGCACTGATAAGTAATACTAAACTGACCCATGTGTGAAGTAACCATTCGTTCTAAATGCATGGTACATAACATGTCGGTTCAGCGCTGTGGCAAATCCCAGAGCGAGCAAGACCAGATTAGGTCGCTGATAGTAGAACAGTTCCCATTGCTGAACCTGAGGGGCGTATGAGGCTTACAACATTTGTACAAGCATTTGACAATAGTTGTTGTTGTAGCAGCTGCATTTTATGAAGAATGTTGAGTTATTAAATTATTGGTCCGATTTTAAATATTTTAAACTGTCACGTGTTAATTAATATGCTTTTTTCGACATAATACGTTATCATATTTTGTTGCACATGTTGTTCTGTGCGTACAACTTACTTTTGTTGTTTGTTTTTTTATTTTGTAGGGGGAGGTCGTGGGTTTTTTTCTTTTACGGGCCACAGTGTTTTGTTTCCAACTTTATCAATATCATCACACGACACAGTATCGACTAAATGAAACCAAAATTTGGTCTAGTTTGAAAATAACTGAGTTTTAGCCATCCGTATCTACTGATGTTTTCATGTTATATGATCTGTCTATATGTGTGTCCAAGTTTGCTTTAAAAAGTGTCAAGTTTCGAAGCTTCTTTACCATTCTGTATTAAATAATTCAGGCGAAACAAGGTTTTAAAACAACTGTCCACTTCAGTGTTAAGAATCTTGAAATGTAGTCGATTGTTGAAATCTGATCAGAAGATTAAATTTGAAACACGTTTTTCGTACACGTAACTATTCACCCGAATAGTCACCCTCCTTAGCAAGCCTCAGAAATAAACTGAAGTTTTTTCAAAATCAGTAGGACACAAAAACCTTTCTGTAACATCGAATAATTGGTTTCGATTATTTCATTTTTTATTATTTTTGTTTAATTTATTATTATTATTATTATTACTTAATAACAAAATAATCCGCAGGAACACGTCCCTCCCTGTCCTAGTCTTTGTGTTAGTTAATGTGAATCAAGTAGAAAATACGAATCATGCAGCTTTATTTACTTATAATTTATGTAATGATGACTCACAAGGAAGTTGCACGCACGCATCCACACACACATAAAACGACAAAACGCACACAAACACAACGACAATAGTTTTGGACTTTTTGGCTAACGGGAATTAATCTGACAGAAGATATCTGCTCAGGTATTAAAACTATTTCAAAGTTTACACAGAATATTATTTTTCATGTGTCATCGATTTATTAATGCAGTAATCAGTTTATACTGGAAATTGTAATAACTGATTATTATTTAAATTGTTTACTTTCTGAGTTACGTGTTTGTTTTTTCAACAGTTATTTAATATGGTTTTCTTCCATTGTATTTCAACAATTCAAAGCCTAATTTCCACGGTATTTTCCAATATATAAATTCGTTATGTTCTTTATGTTCCATTATAACAATACTTTAGGGTCATACTAATTTGAAATGGAAATCGCAGCAGACAGTATATTATTACAGTCTATAAAACAATTTTTTTTTTTTTTTTTTTTTTATTTTTTTTTTTTTTTTTTTTTTTTTTTACTTATAATAAAATCCAGTGGGCGGTTCACATTAACCAGTACATCATTCTAGATTTTTGTGTAAGTTAGTAGAAGAAATTCAAATCGAGCTTTTCGAACTTGGTCCAGAAAATAATAATACAAATTTACAGAACAGGCTACAAAATAATAGTAAACTGTCTGTGACGGCTGAAAAGATCTGCCTTCACCTCAGTGGGATGTCGCGTTTCACCTGACTGGTATTACCTAATAATAGAAGAAGAAAACGCTGACAAAGATGAATTTTTTTGTAAAATAATTTTTGACAAGCCTATATACAATGCAAATATAATAAGTAAGATGAAAGGCTCAAAAACATAAATTAAAGTAAGAACAGAAGAAAGGATCAAAATGGAAAAAACACTAACGAAGCTGAATAATTACAGAAGGATTTACTGTGATCATAAAACGGTTAAATTAAAGCTACTTTTTTCTTTATCATAGACATTTAAAATATTAATATTTTATGTATGTTATTTACACTCCAACACACTAAACGTTCAGAACAGTCAACTTTAACAGGCCATTCGGCAGACCTCTTTACCTATGTAAAAAGTTTGTTCACATGCTAATACTCTAACTGAAGGGGTGACAATAACCAGAATGACTGGGAATGAAAAGAAGCCCAAACGAAGCATTACCTCCTCGTTATCAAATTCTTAAAGAGAGAAAAACAAAGACGCGACATACGACTCTTCATTCTAGCATCACAAAGGCAGCAACGTCTTCATGCTCCGTTGTATCTTCTGATAACTCGGATGATGCTCAGCCTCGCCACTCATCAAGGGATGAGTTTCAGCTTGGTGACAGCGCATCTGTGTAGTAATTAATTTATTATTTATTTTTATATTAATTTTAGTCGGAAAAAAAAAAAACGACTTTAATTAAATATAAACAATATGTATTTGTATGTATGGAATGTATACGCCGTTTACATTTGTGCGCGCACACACACAACACACACACACACACGATTCTTACAGGCTAGTGCAAGAACGGTAAAATATATGAAATCAATTAACTGCCCATGCACGGTCTATTACTGTTATTTGTCATCGCATTTGACTTTCATGTCCAAAAAGAAAAATTCAACGTACAGAGATGTAGGGTTGTTTTGTTTCATTTTTATTGTTGCTGTTGTTGTTTGATTGTACTACTATTATTATTACTATTTATTTATTTATTTATTTATTTATTTATTTAATGGTTATTGAGAATTGATTACTTTGGTAAAAATGCAGATTTTCAACGGCATTCCACCGAAGCAGGATAAAACACATATCTTAAAACAGTAACCACAAAGAAACCCAAATGTAATAATTACATCTCAAGTTAAAAAGTAACCGTATATAAAAATGAGTTGTCTCCCATGGTACGGTGATGAAGCAAGTGGAAACGTTCCGAATCACTGAGTAACGTGCTAAAGCTACTTAATTTCACTGATTATACCGAATTTAAAAAAAAAAATTAATAATAATAATAAAACAATTAATTATTATTTATTTTTGAAAGAAAGAAATAACACATACACATTTATAAATGCATTTTCATGTTCACACCAAATATACATATATTAAATATCCATATAGTTTTTTTATTAGGCTAAAGCTGTAGTTAATTCCCTCCCTTGACCTATTTCGATAAGAGCATTGTGCTTTACGTGGAAAATAAACTGAAAGGGAATTGAGTGTGTGTTCCTTCAGATGTTTTCATTTATCACTATGCCATAGAAATTAAGTTCTCCGATCCTGTTGATAAACAATAAATATAAACTGATCAATAAGCTTTCTTTATAACACATATAATATTAGTCAATTATCCAAACGCTATTTTTTTACAGCTATAAGAAAACTGCAAAATAATAATAATAATAATATACTACTACTACTACTACTACTACTACTACTAATAATAATAATAATAATAATAATAATAATAATAAATAAATAAATAAATAAATAAATAAATAAATAAATAAATAAAATAATAATAATAATAATAAATAAATAAATAAAATAATAATAATAAATAAATAAATAAAATAATAATAATAATAAAGTAGTGAGATAGAAAAAAAAAATGTACAGGACACAAAATTATTCTGCAGAATTACAGTGTGCTATTTTAACAACAATAATTATCGAAATGCTAGAAAATTTGATATATATACAAGGAATCTTAAAACAGTGAAATTATATTTTAATTTCTGCCTTTAGTTTCTAATGTTTAATCTGTTTTGTATTTCCTTGCGTTAAATTGGTTATGATCTAATTAATTTAATAATC
Organism: Chrysomallon squamiferum; assembly: GCA_012295275.1. Lineage (NCBI taxonomy): Eukaryota > Metazoa > Mollusca > Gastropoda > Neomphalida > Peltospiridae > Chrysomallon > Chrysomallon squamiferum. The sequence continues at coordinate 917,882 of CM022676.1, forward strand.
CATTTCCTAAATATTTATATATAACGGATGTTGCAAACTACAAAATTTCATTTAAGTCAGAATAGTCACTTGCGATGTAAGCGATACAAGTGACTTCTTTAAAAATGTTACGCTATCTGAAATGACTAACTGAATCACAAATTGTTATAATACCAGTTGAATTCAGCACATGCGTATAATGTAGCGCCCTCTTTTGTCCGAGGTGTCCAAAATGGTGGGTTGATTATTGTTTGAACTCTTGAAAAATATACATTAATTTCAGTTTAAATTCTTTTAAAGGTTTAAACTTTAATAAAACAGTAAATAATTGTTAATTATATGAGTTTATAACAGTAGTTATAAATCTAGAAACATCTGTATTTTAACAGTTAATGTTTGCATGAAACCCACACGTGGTCGGTACTTGAAATTTGTATTATTTACCGTACCTTGCGTATATAGAAGTGTTATTAATACACACTCGACTCGTTAATTTTCATTATAAATTCATTTTGTTATGGTAAGTGGATTGTCAAAATAATCAGATATTACAGAATATTGATATTCAATGATACTGGTAAAATCTCGGTTTTAATAGCAACACTTGCACTGAGAGAGAGATCATCCGAAATATGTAGGTATATGGACAAAAAATTCAATCAACACCAAATTCAACATAAATAACATTGCTGAAAAGAACTCTAAAAACCCTGTAAAAAAACAACAAACGTGATTCTGTTGAGTATTAAGGAAGTTACAGCATTTTAACGTTTTCAATTAACACTAATTAATTGTTCTATTATTTAGTTCATTTGCATTACAATGGCGTGACCAAAATCCTATTGTTTTTCACTAAAATGCATGTAACTTTCTTAATCAAATTTTATTAGTGAAATTTGGACTGAAGATAGATGGTAACTAGTTCTCTCAATTCAAGCTATTAAAAGTGCAATATAAATAATTAGTAATACAGCAGATTTTAATTCTGACGTTTTAAGAGATCCTGTTTCTCACTTCCTGTTTGGCAAATTGCAAACTTTCATGATATCTCTCAGTTATGGCACTTTCTTATCTGCCTGGTTTTCAGTGAGGACACAGCAACAGGCTTGGTACTGGGAAGAACAATGACATTTTCTTCATCAACCTGAGGGACTTCCACTGGCTGGATAATACATGACATAACTGTGGAAATAGTACTGGTCAGGTTCAGCTGTTCAAAACTTTCATGACAAATGGAATCAAACATTGAATTCCACAGTATCACTGAGTTTCTTGAACTTGTTGTTGTCAACAAGTTTCTGAATTTGTGATGTAATATAATTCAAAACTGTATTTCTCTGATGACCAGTAATATTATTGGGGATATATGATTGAAGTTCTCTAAAGGTCTTCGCACGGCTTTTTTTGCAGCGAAAGACAAAAATAAACAATACTGAATACGTGACCATTTAAGAAATTCGCCAAAGAAACTGGAATTCCATTGGGAAAGTTCTCTTCCAAGTGTTGGTTGGCTATACCAGTCCTTGGATTGGGGGATTTTCTTTTCTGCTTCAAGTTAGGCATCCCGAAAAGAAGGCCAACATAATAAAAATGATTACTAAATTTCAAAATTAGTTCATACCGACTGGCTGAAGGCACTCGCAAAATCCACAGTCATCCACATATTTACAATCCATTGGGTAATAAAAGTGTGACATAGAGTACAGTCGTATATTTATACAGCATCACAATCTGTTCTATCACTCATTTATCAAACATAGCTGAAATTGAGGGTAGAAATCATTTCAGTTTCACTCGAATTTTCATCCGCCATGTTTGATTTTGAAGCCATTTTGATTTTACAGCTCGTCTTTCCAGGGTTTATAACTTTTCTCAGCTATGTCAGATTTCAATATAAATTCACATATAATAAAATTAAATATTGTTCTTTGCCTCCATCTACCTTAGATTATCCTCCGATATCGAAAACGACAGATTTTAACGTGTTGAATACAAAAAAAAAATCGAACTCTTCTCCAAAACAAACCAGTTGACCGAACTGAAAAATTCGAAAACGAGTGAGTATACAGGAATTTCCCGCTAATTATACTATCAGGGATAACCGAAACTCCCAGCCCCTGACTAATGAAAAGCGATTTATGCAGAGACACCACTCGCCATCAGGGGAGATTCAGGTCACACGGATATAGCAGAAAATGGCAGACGCAGTTCTGGCAGTAATACACATACCTAAAATATGAATTGCTGTTAGTAAAGTACAATAAATAATACATACTAATAACTTAATATGTTAATAGCATCTAATTTTTTAAGTTTACTGTATGTGATGGTGCACAGAGAATTCAGTGAATTGATATTAGACAAATTTGTATGATTAGATAAAAATTTCATTTATATGGTGATCTGAGAAAACCCTTGACATTACTTTTAATTATTTAGAAAATAAGACATCTTCAGATAAAATTGCAGAAAACAAACAAAATATCACTATTTCATTGTGTAAAATGGTAATGCATTCATTATTTATTAATCATTTTAACCCTCTGTGAAACTAAAAAAGAAATAGTTTCTTTATAAACAGTGACACCCTGCTAAAAAATGTGTCAAATGTGAAAGACCAGCCATCAGTTTTATTAATCTGCTCGAATCATTGATTTGATTTTTACATTAATTTCTGTAAAGTGTTGATTTTATAAGTTCAGCATCATTTATAGGACATAATATAAAATCCATTAACAAAGTTGTCTAAAGAAATTTCTATTCTAAATTCTTCACATTGTGGCAAAAAGTGAGCACACTTTGGTTCCTTTGGCAGTCAGTAGGTGCAGCTATCTTGAGTGTAACAAAAGATCCACAATTTTTGCCTATCAACTGGTTGGTAATCAAATAAATGAGCAAGGCTTTCAGAAGTAAAAGAAACTTCATTTTAAATATAACTGGGTCCAAGGAGTTATGGTTATATTTGTAAATGTCGGTAATTATAATGTATTTATTTTGTAAATGAAAACCAATATCAAAATTATCTTTTGCCATCTAAACTAGCAATTAAAAATGGCAGAAGTAACTCAGAACCACTGAACTGAGATGACCTCATGTTAATCAGCTGACCTTTGCATGCCTATTCAGGTTGATTCAGACAAGGCTTAATTTTTGAACTGGTAATTTATGATAGTTACTGGGTTTCTTCTTGTAGCATGTTTATGTACTATTACATGGTAATGTTAAATGAATATGCTGGCCAGAATTGTTAGCTGTATCAGAGATAATTATGTGTAAGTGAAGCTACTTAAATTTTTCTGTTTACACATACATACAGAATACTAAATGCATAATTGAGGATTACAGCTTGCACATTATTGATTATTAGTATTGTGGGTATAATACAAATATATGGAAATTTTGGGATATTGGGTTGACATGCTTGAGATTTAAATCTACTTAACTAAATTATAGGCTAATTGATTGCATGAGACATAACTTTATATAAACATTTAAAGCAGATTAAAATAAAAAAATAAAGTATATTCTTCAAATGGCAGTATTTTCAACTGAAGATGTTAAACAGTTTGCATCTTTTTTATTTAGGGAGCCAAAAAGCAGGATCCCAAAGGAGGGTCAAAAAAAGGACCAGCCAAACCAAAGAAAGATGGAGGAAGTGGGGGTGGAAAAGCGAAGAAGAAGGTAAATCAGAAAAATCTTTTCTGGCAGTTTTTTTTTTTTTTATATATATATATATACACACACATATATATATATGTGTATATACATATATATATATATAAACACACACATATACATATATAACAGGGAAAAAATAAAAGGATTTATTAAAAGAAAATATATTTTTGATCAATCCAATATCCAGTAAAGATACAGCCAATTTATAAAAATGTAATAATATATTTTATTATTAAATTTAATAAACTTTTATTCTTTCATTTGAACATCATGATTGACATTGAATGTTTTGGCTTTTGTAGAAGTGGTCTAAGGGAAAAGTTCGAGATAAACTGAACAACTTGATTTTGTTTGACAAGGGCACGTATGAGAAACTGTACAAGGAGGTTCCCAGTTACAAACTGATAACACCCTCTGTAGTTTCAGAAAGGTTAAAAATCAGAGGATCTCTGGCAAAGGCTGGACTTAGAGAACTTCATTCAAAAGGTTAACACACTTTTCTGATAATAATTTGATGAAGGTGGGGAAATAAATTCTTACTTAAAAATGTATCTTGGTCATAAAAAATGTAAAATTTTAACTTTATAATTTCTTTATAACCTGTTGAGATTAGAATGTCACCTATGGGTTGAAATTTATATTTTCTTTGAACTTTTTTATAAAAGGAAAGTGAACAAGAAAATATTCCCAGCATAAGAATTTATCCTGTATATTATTAGATTAATAAATAATTTTAATGAGATTATTCTAACAAAAATTTATTGTAAGCACTTTTTGATGAAAGTGATTTTGGCAGGGTTCCTGAATAATTGCTTTGACATTATTATTTTTTGTGAAAACTGAATTTAAAAGTAAATTTATACTGTTCATAATATTTATGATGACTTGTCTTATTATGCCTTATGTAATAATTAAAAACAACAACAGTAACAGTAATGTAATAATAATAATCCTCTTAGTGCATGCATTAAATGGTAGATAACATTTGAGTGTATTTGTAGGAACATCTTCACTGTCTAAAATAACAGTAATTAATTGTTCATTGCAGGTCAGATACGTCTGATCTCCAAACATCACTCACAGCTCATTTATACTCGAGCAACAAAAGGAGAAGAAGCATAAAAATGGACTTTAAATAAAATGTTTAAAAAAACAGATCGTGTTTGTATTAACTTTTGTCTTGTAGGGAAATGCATAAATAAAATGGTGTTAATATTTTTTATAAAATACTAAGAACAAATTGTTAACTAATAACTCTGCATATTAATCTAAGTTAAATTTTCAAAACTGAAATAGTTTGTAATTTAAAGCAAGGCATCCAAACACTTATTTGATCAAGTTTAGATAGTATGGTGTTTGTTAATACTGAGAAATAGCCAAGTGCTATCAGAAGTATTTACCAATAACAAAAATTTTAATCAACTGAGTTTTTATATTTTGTTTTATACAAAGTATTTCCAGATCTCAGTAGTAATGTCATTCTGAATTCCCAAATGACAGACTTGTGTAATAAGAAACAAGTTTGCATTAGTCTATTTTTTTTTTTTTTTTTTTTTTATTTACATTATGATGTGAATACATGTAAAATAAATGAATGGTATGTGAAAGAGTAGTTGGTTCTGTACTGTATACATCTCTAATGTGAAGAGATCTTGTCTTGTGAGCATTGCCAGTCTATACTAACATGTCTGAGTACATTTAGAATAAGCAAATGAGAAATGTATCAGAATTATGTTGTTTCTAAGAAACTTGAAATTCCAAAGAGTACAATATCAAAAAAGTAAAGAAAACAAATAACATTTATTTTGTATATTTATATTATTATTATTATTATTATTTTTTTTATCTTTCATTGTATAATTTTATATACCATTATAGTCGAACTACATGTGCTGATGTCATTAATAACAGCATTAAAACAACTTCACGAACTAAAGTATTTTAACTCATGGATATCTGTAATAACTGCCAACCATAACAAACTGACAGTGTTTTCCAGTGATGATCGTAACTGTGGGGTTAAGCTTATCGCCGTCCTCAGCCAGTGTCACGTGCAAACAGTTTGGTATTTTATTAATGAACGTAAAACAGTTATTTTTATAAAAACATGACCAGTGATATTTTTATATCGTACAGTGGTCAAAGTATTTAACCTTTCGATTCGCTATATATTGCCTAAACGAGGTCAATGTGACAAGCATCTGCCAGTGTATTGCTGTTGCTATGGTGCTGATCTAGCCACGTGATGTAAGCAAAAGCAATGGTGTATTGATTGCTTTGTCCTTAAGTGAGCGTTTTATATGCTAGCCTTCGCAATTTTCAGACAGCTTGTCCGCTAGAGTTTGTATATAACAAAGAAGAAAAATGGATGTACTGATAGTTCGTTTTACCTTCATCGCGCTGTTATCCCTCATTCCTTCATGCACAGCCAAATGGGTGGAAGGGTACCTGGACACGGATAAGGTACGTCAGACATTCTTCGATAAACATAAAATCGATTTATTTGTTGCATCATTACACACAGATAAATCATACTTTATAGCAGAAGAGCAGAAATTAAAACAGTTTTAATATGTTGGAATGTCTATACTTAGAAAAAACAAAACAAACAACAGCAAAAAAAAAAAAAAGAAAAGAAAAACGATATTGACATATTAATCTAATATTATAATTAAACTATAAATTAATACTATTTACCAGTTTTATATTAGCATATAAATACATTGCCTTAATATAGAGATAATTTTCCTGTTATAGGTATATATATTTTAATATTCACATTTACTACTACTACTAGTGTAACTTTTAAATCTTATCTTATAGGTATTTTCTAGTGTTTCAAAAACTTGGTATGTTATACAGAAGTAAATAACAAAACAACATATCATTTGTAATGTAAATGTTAATCCATTTATGTTTCACAGAACTTGAATATTTTGTTATTTTAATAGTCGCAGTTATTAATAATTTATTGTTAATTTAATAAATTAAAAAAAAATAAAAAAAAAAAATTAAAGAAGGATAATGTAACCATGGTATTAAATAATGCGGTTATAATTGCAATAATTATTTGAAATGTCACATTTAGGTTTTAATACTAGAATATGTACAGTGTTTCATACTTTCTATGCTGAGACATCAAAATAATTTAAGTTGAAAATAAAAATAGGCAGCACTCTGAAATGTTTGTAAATGAACCTATTTTGGTTTGTGTGTGAGTGTGTGGAATCATTCTGTAAAATATAAAGTCTAAAGAAGGCAATGGACAATGTTTTATTTCACAATATATATTCTGAATTTACATCTTACACAAATGGACCATTGCATGGTTTCACTGTAGTTATACCTTGACACACCTTTCCTTTAAGTTATTATAATGTTTTTAGTTGATTTGCAAACTCTTTATACTAACCACATGAGCAGTAATTTGTGCATGTAGACATTTTTTAATAATGAACTCTTGAAATATGCTTGTTGTAATGTATACTCATGCCTTTATCATCCAAAAATAATAACTGATTTTTTTCATAACTAAACTCATTCTCATATTTTTGCCCTATCACTATTTCATTACAAGCTAATTTGGTTAGTTCTTAATTAAACAAAAATAATAACCATATTTTAAATATTTTATAACTAAATAGTTAAATATTATTTATGGTGACAATAACATTTCATATACAAATATTATTTAAATAGTAACAGTATTACCTTAATAAAATGTATAAATATTTGAAAATAAAATAACAAAATAAATCTAAAAAAAATAAATTTAAATCAAAAGTTAAATGATAGGACATTTGATTAAAATAACAAAATAAAAATTTACTAATTGTGGTTATTTATATTATTTTATTTTAAAAATAGCAGTTGTTTCAGAATTATAGTAATAAAGATATTTCTTAATTTGAACACATAATTGCCTGAAATTGTTTATAAGCAAGCAACTAAAAGTTGTGTTAGTAATAATTTTTATTTTATACACACACACTTAAAAATAAATATATGTGTGTGTGTGTGTGTGTGTGTTAATATTGCAGTGATATATTATTTCTTTTTTTTTTTAAATTTTTAATGGAAGAGTTTCTCCTAGTCAAAAATTTAGGATCTAAATTTCATATTGATCATAAGAATAATACCAAAAAAAACAAACATTTGTTGCCAAAAAAATATTATTCAGTGTTTTTTGGTTTTGTTTCTGTCACTTTCAGAACTAATCCAAAAATAAATCTGATCTTTTTCATTCATTCAATAATTTAGAATTAATGTGTAAAGTCCCATAATAGCCCATTGTTAATACCTGCATATTTTTCATAAAGATATGATTATTTCTTCCAAACAAATTGTTAAATCAGGTTATTATTATCATTTAATTTAATATTCTTTTATTTATTTTGTTTACGATTCTTAATATATTCCATTATGTACTTTCATATTAAAAAATTATCTGACATAAAATCAATTAATGTTTCAGAAACCTTATAAGAGAATCTATTTGCACTTCGTGAAGTATATTCTCCAGTGTGAAAACTATTAGTCACAAAATTTACATACATTTGTTTTTCATATCAACACCTGTAATGTTCACTTTGAATTTACATACTGTTTTCTGAGGAAAAGCTAGTCTACTGTTCACTTTACACTTGAATTTACTCTTTAATTTAACTTGTTTTATAATATATTTAAAGCTCAGTTGTTTTATTTTTATATATATATATATATATATATATTTCTGTTGTTGTTGTTTTTAGTAATATTCACTCCAGTCAGTATCTTGCTATTAGAAAAGAAATGAATAAATCATGTTTTTACAAAAAATGTTTAATTCTGACCTTGGTGACACAAAAATTAAAAGTAATTGGTATCTTAATTAAATACAGTATCATATAAATTGATAAGTTCTTGTAGGGGAGGTTGTGATAGTGATAATCAGTGTAATAAACAAAATGTTTAAATAAATTCATTACAAACATGGTTTCTATTACTAGGTGTATTCAACTATGTCTGTAGAGTGTATATTTAGTTTATTGCAACATTCCATAATTTTGTTTATTTTACTTTTTTTTTTTACCTCAACAACCAAAAGATAAACACAATATATGTGTTTAGTTGTTACATTTGAAAGTTAATAATTAAACGTTATTATTATTATTATTATTATTATTACTACAGATATCTGGAAATCTTTTGTAGCAATTGATTATTTGGTATTCTTACTAAAATTTTCAGTTGTTGCAATCATTTGTTATAATTGATGATAATAGAAATATTATAAAATACTGAGCATAAAATTTCTTTGTAGTCATTAAAAAATTCAGATGTTTACAAACTTCCTTACAGGAATTTATTATTTATTTCAGGATTGGCAGTTTCTAGGGAGATTTTGCTTTTTGTCTGAACAAGGGACGCTGGAATACAATTTTATTTATCCAGTTGTAAGTCTATGCTTAGAAATATTAGTTAACAATACTTAGCAAGTCACAGTAAATAATTTAATTTAAAGAAAAATAATTTTTAAACTCTTCTCTAGGGTAAAGTCAGATTATAAAAATATTGTTTAGTTTGATGTTTTACATGAATTAGAAATTATTGTTCTGAATTCTGAGAAATACTTTTTTCTTTTCTTTTTTTTTTGTCCTAATTTGTTTATAAAAATATGAACATACATTTTGACTAATATATTTTATTTTTAATGAAACATTTAGGTTTTTTTGGACTACACTGCTAATTAATCATACACCGATACATGCCTATTTGAAAGTAAATCTTATTAAAATAAGTACACCAATTCTAAAAAAAAATAATATAAAAAAATAACTTTGTTTCAGTTCAGACAAAAGTTTTGTTTATTGTTGCTGTCATGGTTTTCTTCCTTCATGACTTTATTTCTGTTTGTTCAATGTTTTTTTGTCTATTGTTTGTTCGTGATCAGCAAAGAATTGATCTATTTATGGTAACTCGTCATATTGCTTGATAAATCAGCATGCATGGTGGGGTTCTCAAACATTCATGTCAGGCATGACTGATTTCTGATAACACTATAAGACTGTGTATTATTATTAGGTTCAATATCTAAATCAGTTTTATAAGTAAAATACAGAAATCAAAATATTGTGTATATATATATGTCATTGCCTTATTTATTGTTTAATATGTTTTAATCTTTACATGAAATAATACCTGAAATTTAGTTATTTATTTTATACATATAATGAGGAGGGGATGTGTCTTGTGAGACCATAATGTTGGTATAAATGATAATACATATGTAACCCACTACATACTCACTACAAAAACTCACTAAGGAATAAACAATCAAGAGGGGATTTCAATAAAGGGCTTTAATAGTATGTAATCCCTGCTACAACATGGTAACTCTGGCACAGTTTAGCAGGCTGATTCAGTCTGAACAGACTAGTACAAGGAAAGCGTTATCACTGGTTGACTTTCATTCAGTATTGTAATAAGCAATCACAGTGTATGAAGTAATAACACTACACTGTATTCAAAATGTAGATAACAAATAATCAATAAATCAGACATTACATATACCTGAACATTTGTAGATTGTAAATGTTCCCAGTAACAAGTACACATCCACCTATGTATGTATAGTTACACTGTTGAGTCTCCATAAACATGTATGTTCTTTTATGTGATTCCTGGAAGCTGTGTTTGTGTTTTGTATGTATATAGTGAAAACTAAACACTGGTTTTGTTTGTATGTAGGTCAACCAGCTATAGAAACATATATTATTTATAGTTCAGTTTGTGAAAGAAATCAATCGCACATTAAAAGTATATAGCAGTGAATTATTAAATTTCTGCATGGGAATTAAATTAATACATTTATTTCGTTTTAAGCAAAGTAATTAAAAAAATGAATCAAGAAATGTTCTGTATTTCATGGGACAGGGTTATTAAACATTTTATTGATAATAACTATTTAAAACTTTATTTCAGGCGTACAGTACAGAAGACATATTGTTATATTATGATACTGACAGCCAGTGGCCTTCTGTTTATCCATCCAGCAAGGTAAATACCAGAATATAACAACTGTTATAGAGTCTTCTACCTTTTAATTTCTAATTACTTCTCTGTGTGTGTGTGTGTGTGTGTGTGTGTGTGTGTGTGTGTGTGTGTGTGTGAAACAGAGCAATCATAATTCTAATATTTCAGTTTTGTTCATTATAAAATTGTTGACTAATACTGACATTTATAAAAATAAAGAGAATTCAACAACAGAATTCCTTACCGCTCACAGAGATTAACATGTTATGGGTTGATGACTTTCTTTAACAGTATCCCAGTAACACAGCTATAAACAACATTATTATCTGCAAGTTAAAATATCATTATTTGTTAAGTGCCAGATCTGTGTAGCCAATTAGGAAATCTAACTCCAGAAAAGGGGAAATAATCAATTTTTACTGTCACTCATCAAAACATTTTCATGGACAAACTGTGTGCAATAATATTTAAATTCTATTTTTAACTTTAAAATAATTTGTCACAAACTGACAATAACAGATATGTTGCAAAAACTGTTATTTGAATTTGTATTTGTTAGTATTTGTAAGCAGATGAAATTGAATATACCTCTAATTGACATTTCTCCTTAACACCATTTCACAAATAGTAATGTTAGCATTGAAAAGAAACTGACATCTGAGGTTTACTGTTGATATGTTTTTTATTTTTATTTTTTGTCTTGATATTTAAGAGAACTGTCACATAATAATCTTTGGTTTGTTGTTGTTTATATTATGTGTTTTTGTGTGGGTTTTTTTGTTTTCTTTTTAAGAATTGAGGATTTAAACTTGCTCTGATCACAGTAAATGTAAAATACAACTAATTTGTAAAACTAGGGGAAGCAGTATAAGTAATATAAACAGGTTAATGATACAAAACAGTAGTTCTGCATTCTACTTCATTCTGGGGGTTTATATCCTCATTTTTTATACAATTTTAATTAATACCAGTGACAAAATATATCAACAAAAGAATTCAGAAAAAATAAATATCTAGCTGAGGCCATTTTTCTACTACCTTCATCAGTTCACCTTGTCCTCAGTGATTCCTAATTTCAGACTTTGATATGAACTCTTTAGAGATGTTTATTGTGGTGTTATAATTTATTACTGAAATGATAGTCTGCTCAAATAAAAATGCATGAATAAAATTTTTTTTTTTTTTTTACCATTTATTTGTCCATAACTTCACTTTAAATATTAAATATTTGTTATGTTTAATTGTTGTCATTATTTTCAGAGTTGTGGAGAAAAGTTTTCAGTTTTGAGTATAGATAATAATCAAGTAATATCACTTAACACAAGTTACACAAGAACATCTTCCTTCTCTGGATGTAAAATAAGTGTTTACAATGGTGAATCAGTTTATAACTGTACTCAGAGTCGCCGGTTCTCGTCTCGCAGGGAGCGATGGTGGTACATTGCAGTCTCCAGATGTCATCAGCCATCTGAGAAGGTTTGTTATTACAATTTACAAAATATATCAATTTAATTTTTTCTTTTACAGTCTTGTGAAGAAAAATTTGCCGTTCTTAATGTTGAAAACTATCAAGTGATCTCACTAAATGACAGTAGGGCTTACATTTCATCTGCATATTCTGGCTGTTTTAAATTTAATAAGACAACAAGTGATGCGAAGGGAGAACAGTACTGGAACTGCACTGGTAGTAGAACATTTAGGTCAATGCGAGAACGCTGGTGGTTCATTGCTACTTCCCGATGTTACCCACAAACGGTATTCCAGACTTATAGCAATCTGCACGCATGCTCTTTTCTTATTGGTGCATTATCTATTTATTATTTTATTTTATTTCATTTAGTTGTATTTCATTTATCTATTGCTCATGCCTTCAGTTTTCATTCTGTTTTAATCTTTCCTTTTTTGCAGCTTTTATAATATAGTTTAGTAATAAATTCTAATATTTGTACTCATAAATTTATTGTTGATTATCCTACATTATGTTTCAGTTCAACTTGTGTTTAAATATTGCTAAAAGAACACAGATTAATATTTGATAACTATTTGGCTTAGCTTACATTAATATAGTAACATAGCAGATAAGCAAACTATGCTAATTTTGCTAGAACAGAAAATTTAAAACATGAATTTCAAATTTTGATTTAAACTGTTTAATAAGTTAGCTGTAGGGAAACACTATTTTAATGGTTAAAGTTTTTGAAATGTTTATCATTTGTACCCAGCAGATTATGTAACTGTCAATTTTATTTAACTCGCTTATTTTAGTGTAGTGACTTGCCTTTAATATTTGTTTGTGTAGGGCAATAATATCAATCTTATTTTTCTTAAAAGAAGAAATTGCTTATTATGGTTTAATCTTTAAAGCCATTTAATTTTATAAAATCCATCATGCCTCTTATTAAACTGTTACTGTGTACAATAAATCTTATAATATTTTTTCTACTTGTCATTAAAATGATTAATAATGATAATATCACTTTGTCAGTAAATTAAAAATTTAGAATATGTTGATGCATTCAAACAAACTTATACAAGCAAGAATTCTAGGATTTCTAAAAATCAGAGAAAAGAAAGAATTGATTAAATAACAAGAATGTATTTGACCCAAAGGCCAATAAAACAATAAAATAAAGATAAATATTTTATGCAGAATGTTTATACAAATTTTAAATATTTAGTTAATATGAATCATAATATCACATTTTATTTTCAGTTGTATATCAGCATTAACTTTTTCTTGTATTTATTATGACATTAATCAAGAAATGTACAATTATTTAAAATATGGATATACAGTTTAATAATGTGTATGTGTGTGTGTCTGAAATAGATTTTAATTTAGAAGATTAACATTTTATTTTTGCTATGTATTTAATAATGATTAAATAACATCTTTGCTTTTAATTAATATTTTCAAACATCAGTTAATATTTAATATATTACTATTACTTTTTAATTTCTTTTTAGTGACAGCACCAATAAGATTTTTTTCCCCATGTCATTGCTGATTTTTTATGGCATTGTTATTAAATATTTTTGTTACTAATAAATATTTTACTTGTAAATATTTTTATATCAAAATTGTTTCAGAAAGCTCTTTACCACACACATGTGTATGTTTCTTGATAAATATTTTTCATTGGACTTTTTGTTTATTCTGAACAGTCACTCACACACAGACAAACATAGTAACATTATAAATATGATTGCTTGAAATAAATATTTTATAAATTTAATTAAAATCATTATCCATATTTTGATATTGAATATATACTGAACAGCACTGAAAAATGCATCCATGGTATTATTTTCAATATTACATGTTTTAATACAAACATTAGAACATTCAGTTATATACCACAGACAGTAAAAAAAAATGCACTTTTACGACAATGTACTCCTAGATAAAATCACACAAAATTACATACATACATATTCAAAATATATTGTCTAATGCACTAAATATTTTTGATATGTATTATTTTTACAAATTAATGCTTTAGTTAAGTAAAATGAATTTATACATTGTTTATTAAATTTAGCCTAAAGGAATGAAGCTGCAATACTCCATGCACATGACAAATGGCAGAAAGGATGAAATTCTTTATTATGAGTTTTCAGCAGATGAATTTTGTAAGTTCTTAAAGTGACTCATTTCTTCAAAGTTTAACTAAACAAAACATTGTTATTTGTTTATCATATTCTGTGGACACCTTTGTTTGGTTATTTATTGTTTAATATGTATTTCTGTCACTGAGATTTATCAGTGAAAAACAAGCATTTCTTTTTTTTTTTTGTCTCTGTCTATGTGTGTGTTTAAAAATAAATTTAAAATAAATTATTATAAAAATGTTATCTTTAATATAATTTGTTATTTCATTTATTTTTTGTCATTGATATATATATATATATTTATAAAATTAGTTTTGAGAAGTTTAGTTTTATTATTACTGAAAGTAAATACATGTTGTTTTAAATAGTCTATTTTTTTATTTATTTTTGCAGACATTTTGCCGACAGACATTACGTTTCTCCTGATACATTTAGTAATTTTATGTCTGACTGTGGTATGTGCTGGTGAGTTTTCTTCACTTGTAATTTACACCAAAATAAAGTATTAATATTAAATTGAAACATTTCAAATTAATGTGTTGTGGAGAAAGCGTTTGTTAATAGAGAAGTAACAGATTCACATTTGAAAATTTCTGTAATCTCCATTATGCTCACTCTAATCCTAAATCTAACTCCAACCTCAACTCTAATCCCAAGCGACAAAATGCAACAAAAAGAACAACACCAACCCAAGCCTGACATCATCCACTAATTAATTGTAGCCTTTATGAAAAATCAAAACACTGATGTTACTGTTGTTTGCAAGTCTAAATGAACTCAGAACAATTCAGTGTATAACAGTATTCATTAATGATCCAAAAGTAATCTTTACAAATGATAAAAATGATTATTAACCATTTTTCCCTTTCACAACTAAATCATGACAGATAGGTTTATTTTTCTCAGTATACTTTATAAGAATAGCAATGAAAATGAAAAAACTTGGATATATTTTTAACTGTTGTCTTTTGTTCTCATACTTTATCATTAATTAAGACTGGATGTCAAGGAACCAGTTGAATTTAATTTAAAATATGGTTTATTGTTTCTACATACAAGCAAAGGTAGGCCATTAACATTAACTAGGACTAGTTACTCAGTAAATTATATGCACATTAAGAACTAGATATTCAAGGATATAAACTGAAAATATTTCCTATGCCTACATGGGTTGTGTCAAGTCATTGTATGTTTTTCAGGTGCTCTTCGAGACCGTCAGCTTTTCCACACAACATACAAGATGTATTTTGCTGCAGTCAGTTTGTGGACATTCCACATCCTTCTGCTGACTATTGCATATGGAAAGTACTCACACACAGGCCGGTCTCAGAGATCTACCAAAGTAACAGGTAGCAACATAATTACAACAATGTTAACTGTTTACAGCATTCACAGTCAAATATCATGTTTGCCAAAATTGTTTAAACTAGATATAAACAAATATGTGACTATGGTGATGATTATTACTATTATTAGTGTAATAAAAGTAATACTAATAGTAGTAACAGTAGTAGTGGTAGTAGTTGTAGTAGAGAATTAATAATGATAGATCAGATTTTTATTTTTTTATGTTTTTATTTTGTGTTTTTAAATTTCAGCACGAGTTTTCTCATCTGCTTCTGAACTGATATTTCTGCTGATGTTGATTCTGATGGCAAGTGGGTACACAATAACACGGGGAAAACTGAAATCTCTGGAGACAATCATCTTCACAGTGTTCACCTGCATCTACTCCATTGTGTACATTGTCCTCCTCATCTGGGAGGCAGTGGTGTGTTACAATCTTTTTTTTTTTTTTTTAAAATATTTTTATGATACTTTTTAAAAATAGAATTACTAGTGACCTCTTTTTAATAATAACAGCCAAACAGCCTACAAAAAACAAAACAAAGCCCACCAATTATTCCTATTTTGTGTTTCTTTGTAACACAAAGAGGTTCAAGATTAATGCTTTCTTATAAACTTCACATGTTATTTGTTTGTTACCAAAGACTGATTAAAATAAATAATTTTAAACAAAACTCACTCAGTTAGTTTAAAAGATAAAATTTAAAGATAAATATATTTTTGATTTCAGCTCTTTGACCCAGGTCAGGTGTTGTACATCTATCAGAGTCCTGCTGGTTATGGAATCATTGCGCTCCACATATTTGGCTGGCTCTGGTTTGTGACAGCTGTGTTTTTCACACTGAAAAAATTTCCTTCCAAAGGGAAATTCTATGTCCCTTTTACCATATTCTACACAATCTGGTGAGTATCCCACAGTTTACTGCCAACAACAATTTGATGAAAATCTGAGAATACTGATATTCTGTATGTACTTTCATGTGAATCTGACACTGTATGTGTCAGAGGTCAAAGGTCAACTTCAGTAAATATGTTAAAACAAAGAAGCCATGTTTTAAATAATTTTTGAGCTCTGTAGTTATGTTTATAAAAATATTAAATTATGCCACTGAATTTTAATTATTATTATTGTTATTAATAAAATTAATGATCTGTAAAATGATAATTTAATCATTACAAGCATGAAAAATAAATTTAAGTTCTGAAGAAATAAATACGTATTTGTGAGATAGACGTGCTTTATTCAGACCAATTCAAATCAGAAAAGAAACCAATAATTTTGACAAATGCGTATATTTGCTTTGTTACTTATTTATTTATTTTGTGTTCTCCTCTTTTACTTTGTCATTTTTTCACTTTTATTTCATTAACTATTTTATTTTAGGTTTTTTGCAACACCAATTATTATTTTAATTTCCAATCTTGCTCTGCCTCAGTGGATGCGGGAAAAAACAGTGAATGCTGTGGAGTTGTTTATAGGTCTTTCAGGACATGTCTTCTTCCTTGTGAGTCTTTCATTAGAGAAAGAGATCATAATAAAAGTTCATAAAATGTTGTGATTTCTATTGAATAAATACTTGGTTTTTGAATATGATTATTTTTCAGTGAATAAACACACACATAAAATATTAAATAGAATTGATAATGTTTTGAGTTAAAAGTAGAATTAAATAGAGAATTTTCAAACTAGCCTAGCCTGACATGTTTTATATTTGTATTTAGGTGTTGACCAGACCAGCTGCTGCTAATACCAATTTTCCTTACCATGTGCGAACCAGCCAGGTAACATTAGAACAGTTCAGTTTAGAAAATATAATTTTATTTTTGTAATTAATAGATGAGTTAAACATTTGTTTATCAATATATTTCATGACATAAATCTTTTCTTTTTCAATACATCTGTTAACTATTTTTCACTAGATTGGATCACTTGATGGTACAGAGGGAGAGAGAGAGGAGACGACAAACATAAATACATATTCTGCAGGCACTGGCCCTGATTTCTCTCATCTCTTCCTTGTATCACATACATACACCAGCCAGCCTCAGTCACAAACTAGCAATGGCTACAACAACAACAACACCCATGTCCCTAAGTCTGCTGAGGTAAGACGTGTTCCCAGCTAATTATGCAAAACAAAAAAAAACAAAAAATTCTTTGTTATTTCATTACAAACAATAGTTCTTAGGACATCTGTTCCATATTCTTTTAAAGCATAGGCACAATAAGGTAACTATCATGCCATACCAGAAAGGATGATTCAGTGCCACGTTTATTGAATATGAAATGATAAATTTAAATAAATAAATAAATAAATCATTATTGAGTTTGGATTACAATTTAAAATAATTGTCAGAAATATGTGGTTTCTTCTATTTTCTTTTTTTTTTTTTTCTTTTAACATTCTTAAATCTGAAACTGAGATAAACATTATGGATATTTAAATACTTTTGATGATGGGACAAATTTTGTGATGAAAGAGTTCAGTATAGAAACTGTATAGTAGAATAATTATATATAGCCAAATGTGATATTTTTTTTATTTGTTCATTTTTCTAATGCAGACTGTAATTTCTAATGGAGTTCTTCCACCGTTAAATGGAGTAACCAGACCTGCTTTTCTTCCTGAACAAGAAATACAACTTCCTCCCAGACTTCCTCCACTAAATCCAACAGCACCACCTATCAATGAACCTGTAGTCATGCCACCAAGTTATGATACATTATTTCAAGCCTCAGGCACAGTGAAAAATGGCTGATGTATTTTCCTCTCCTATAAAAAGAAAGATAAAAAATATATTAAAAAACAAACTAATGCTGCTTGGAATTAGAAGACTAACAAAAAAGTTGGTTGTGTTAAAACCTCTGTGATAATTTGTTTAATGACTCGACTAATTTCTATTCTAGAAATGTGACTAATAAACAATGTGTGTAAATATTTTAATTTTTTAAATTTTATATTTATAGATTGAACAAATGTATGAAAACATTGCTTTTTCAAAAGTGAAAAGAAAGTAATTTGACATTCTTAAATGTAAATGAAATGAAATGAAAAGTGAAGAAAGAGGAAATGTAAATTGTCGAGATTTGGAAGTGAAGCATGAAAAAATTATAAAATGTGTAAAAAAACAAACAAAAATAACCTGTGCAGTTAATTTAATTTGAATGTGTGGACTCACTTTTTATTTGCATTCTCTAATGTAATATTTTTGAAGTAATCAGTAACAAATCAGAACAAACTCACAAATAAAATAATAAATACTTTATTCTGTGCACATAGAAACTGTCTTTATACATGAATCAGCAATAGAAACTGAATGACATAATATAAACTAAATGAATAATATAATGATTTTTTTAAAATTAATTTAAGTAAGTTGCAGTTAAGCTGAACTGATTGGGAAAGCAAATAAATTTTGTTAAAGTGCCTTTATTAAAGTAATCAAATATAAACTGCTGTGTTTATACATACATTATATTGTACATAGATGTGCTAATAAGTATTATTAAACCGTAGAATGAATATTTATGATAATTTTCATAAGTAAGTTTTAGTAAGTTTGCTTATACCTGTATACACTGACAAAGCTATTCAGTGATTGACAGTACAACCCATAATTGTTTTCTTTTAAATTTTAGATAAATATGTCACTATGATCCTTTTTAACCAGCTATCATTATTATTATTATTGTTATTATTATTATTAGTAGTAGTAGTAGTAGTATTACTGAACAGACTTGGTAATTTTCTTCTTTTTTATTTGTTATAACTGTATATGTTGTGTATAACTATATATTTTAGTGAACTTAGAATGCTAATAACAAATCATGAGTCTAAGTTGACAGACTAACAAAGAACTAATGATATTCATATGTAGTTAATCCAGCCTTATTGAGAGTGACTCATAGACTGTGTATGTCTATTGTCAATCTGAACAGAGGAATATAAGAAAATGAGATCAGCACAATTAAAATGTGGCTGTTAACTGCTAAAGAAATAATAATAATAATAAGAAGAAGAAGAAGAAGAAGAAGAAGAAGAAGAAGAAATTACACATCATCATGGTTAAATATTTCTGCTATTTAGATTTAGATAGTTATTTTTAACTCTAGTTAACTGTCAGTGGTGTTTTGGTGACCAGTCTAAGAGCTGTTTAACAAATTACTTTGCATGTGAACTCTTCAATTTTTTAATAAGCAGTTGCTATTAGAACTGCAAACCTGATTCCAAGAGATTCAGTATTTAAAAAATGTTTAGATAGTTATTTATTCATTTTATTATCTAAAATGAAATACATTCAGACAGAAATTAAATGTAAATGGTTTATTTGTATTTTTACAAATCTGATATATATTTTTTTATCTTCATAGTTTTTTGTCTCCTGTCTATTTCCTCACAAAGTCTATTTTTTTTACTTGTACATATATAAATAAATACAGTTGCATGTTTATAAATAAAACAATTTATATGCATATTTCTGGTTCTTGGTTCTTTTATTTATCTAATTATTATTATATCCTTTTTCATACCTTTTATTAATTTTCTTTTAAATTTTTCTTATCTTTATAATTTTGTAGATTCTGTTAAACTGCTTATTAAATAATGCTAGTAGCAGATGAAATGTGTTATTTTCAAAAAATTTCTCTCGCTTAAAGGTTGATATTTATTGCTTTGAAACTTTCAAATGTTCATTCCTCATTAATTGTAATCTCTACCTTTGTCCTGTGTGTAGCAGTTTTTTAATAATTTTTAATTAACATAGTAAAATTATTACAATGAAAGAATGACTCAGGAAAATATTTTAATGTGTTTTGGAAGAAGAAAAAAATAGTTTAAAAAGTTATTATTAATAAATTATACAGTTCTTAGAAAGTTAGCATTTTTATATAATGTTTTTGAAAAAAACATAAAGAAAGAAAAATTAGAATGAAAAATTGTTTTTATCCTGATTAAGTGTAAATTATATAACATCTAATTACAGTTTGATGCAAGTAGATAAGGAAAACACAGGCCTGCAGGGTTAAGCCAGCACTTGGCCATCCTTTTTCATGTTTCTCCAAGTTTCAAACACTGTAAATAACTTTACAGTTAACAGATTTATCAAAATTTTTCAGATGACATGACTGTACTCTCAATATCACATTTGTCAGAGCAGAATTCACCATGATATTCAGCCTCCTCCTCCTTACTACTACACCGTCTGCTGGTGTGACGGAAGAATCTTTGTGTCACTTGTATCTCTGACTGATTAATTATCACCTCGGAAGTGGTGGGTGTTACGGGTTCTTGTTTCACAGAATGATCTGGCAACAGACGTCTAGCAGCAAGGTTCATAACACTTTGCCAAATAATGCTAGTCCTTTTTCTTTCTTATAAAAGCCTTGAGATTTTTTTTGTTAGGGGCAGAACTGTGAAATGATTATCATGGAAAGGCTGCTGTCCCCTGAATGCACTTGGTAACTAGTTATTTATATATTATATTTGCTATTTTCATTGTATTAACCTGTAATGTAATTGATGTGACAGATTACAATATTTCTATTCCTCTATATTAGTCTGTATATATTGAATGTTCAATGCTAGTGCAAATACAGACTTGTGTTTGTTGTGTTCTAGTGCACAAACATGTGATACAGTATTTACATATTACATAGATCTCTTAACAGATACCCTAGAGCAAGCCAACTCTGGTAGTAACATGCTTGATACATATTTACAATTTAGGAGAATCCCAGTGATTCTGGTTTTCTCCTGATCTCTTCTTCAGGCGAACTCAATATCAAAGAAGTAGCCAGTCTTTGTAGTTTCATGGCTGCTTCAGCCATTACTAAAATGTCATAGTGTCAATAGATAAAAATAACAGAAATTTCAGTGAAAATGTGGTGCAAAATATTTAAAAATGATGACTGTTTACAAGTTGTTCAAAAAGTACTGTTTATTTTAATAACAACATAGAATAATATGAATTGTTTAAAAATCTTTATTACAAAATGAGAAAACTTTTGCACTCATTACAAAATTAAAGAGACACTACAAAGATAATTTGATGAAATGAAAAATTAATGCATTTTATTAATTTTTAATTTACTTTCTAACAAGTTTGATCAAGATCAAAATTCAGTTACAATTTCTTAAATACTCCACATACAAAACATAAACACACACATAAAAAACATTTATTGATATCAGTGTTAAGTGTGTGATACTACACTCTGAACAGAATGGGTGTGACCAAGAACAGATATTGTTTATGAAAATAATTCAGCTGTTATGAAAATCATTAAATTCACTAATACACATCCATAATCAATATTTTCAACATTAATCCTTTCATTTGTTCCACCTAAGTTTCAACTCTGAGCTAACCGATTTTGTACCTGAAACATGGCCTCATAGCGTGGAATGTTGGAACGACGGTGGTGTTCTCGGTATGGATATGAACTGTGCATGTTGTTCTGGGATAACAAACAGTCTCCACTTTGATTTCCTCCAAGCATAGGCTATAAAAATATAAAATTCTTTACTTTTTTTTCTTTTTTTTTTGAAACCCAGTATAAGAACCCCAAATAATTTAAAATAAATAAGTAAAAAATGAAACATTTATACATCATTAAAACACAAGACATACAATGTTGTGTATGTGTATATGCATCTGTGAATATTGGTATGAATATGGTTGGTTGTGTGTGTGTGTGTGTGTATGTGTGTTTACTGTTATGAATATTGATATGTAATGGTTTTGTGTGTCTGTGTGTTTTGTGCGTTCTTTTGTAGTGTGCTTTTCATTTATTTGTATTTAGGAGTCATGTATGTTTTTATTTATTTTTATTTTTTTATATAATAATATTGTTTTGGGCAATAAAACTAAAACATATTTTAAACCAGAAACATTTGACTGTGTACTTGTTGCTCAGTGAGTGGCTCAGTGTTTAAAGTCTTCAAGAAAAACTGAGACATTAATAATAGGGTCTAAATATTTCATTTCTTATTTTTGCATTTTTCTCATTTTCTGTTTTTCAGTCTGCATGCAACACTACAATCAAAATGTCTCAGGAACTATCTAGTCTTTCCAGTGAAACTCAGCACATTTGTATTAGTGTCAGGTTGACGTTACAATAGAGAGATTTAGGAGATTTCTATTTTTTTTTATAGTTTTCACTTTATAAAGGTTGATTGCTTAAAAGGGCACACAATTAAAAGGATTTAAAAAAAGAAAAAAAGAAGTAAAAACATTTAATGATCACGAGCAAAAAATATCTCTGTATTGTTATACAAAATACATTCTGCAAAAACCTTCCTCTGTAATGTATTTGGTAGGTAAAAAATCATTTCTTGAAAACCTAATATTCCGCCACGCAATAAACAGGTTGAAAATCAAAAGCAGCTTGGCATAACCTCACAGCAGTTAGGAATTCAAACCTAACTTTATTTTTATTATATATATATATATATATATCTATTTTAGAAGACTATTTAACATTAATAATTTTTACTGTTTCATATCTTGCTTGAGGAGAGTCGGGGATGACCTGAGGTTCCTGTCTCTTTGTGTAGGTCTGTGAGACAACAAACAGAGCTGAGAAGTCAGGACCTTGTCCCACAGCATACTCATTTATGCTGCTTACTTCTGTCCCATCCATAAAGCCAATCTGTGATACATCATGTTAAAACAAAATAACTATTTTAACATGGAGACTGAATAATATTTTGTTGCCATATTATTCATAAATTATAGATATTTTAATATTTTTATTTACTGCAAATAATAAAGATATTAATTATCTCTAAATTAATGTGAAATTTCAACAAAATATAAAAATGTATTCAATTTGGTCCAATTCAATAAAAACAAACACCAAAAAGTGTCCTTAATAAGAATTTTAAATGTCATTAAATGTCATTTATAAAACTGTCACCTGGGATGTCCTGATGTGATATGGGAAATTTTTATTGGCAGCTGATGGACTTGTCAACACCTGCAATAGTAATTATTATTATCATTATCATTATCATTTTTAATATTAAATATGCATTCCAAATTTTAAAGGTTTTTTGTTTGGTTATTGTTGTTTTTTTTGTTTGTATTTTGTTTTTTCATAATGTTTTATTTATTTTTTTTGATTTTTTTTTTTTTTTTTTTTGAGTTATATAAAATATAAAATATAAAATGAATAATAAAATAATTCACAAGAAAGAAGAGATGTCCAATTAAACCAATAAACAGTTCAATTCCATTCACAGTTTTTTCTCTCATCCACAGAGGCAACGCCAGGTTTGAGATGAGAATCATCAAAGGAGTAAGAAAAAACCTGCAAACACAAAATCACATTAGAGGACACACTCCACCAATACAGTTTGCAACCAATGTTTTTTATTCTTCAATTCCACTAAATTATGTTAATTCACCTTATCTGAAATCATGAATCTGTTTCTACATCTGTGGATGTAGGACTGGATATGAGCTTTTTATATCTCATTTAATACTGCTGATATGTACCTTTTGTAATACAAAGAAATAGTTGTCCAAGTAATTATTTATTTGTTTTCTGCTTCCAGCCTAACTTAATAAAGTTGTATAACCACAAAAGAGAACATTGAAAAATGTCTGGCTGAAAACATTTTTCTGCAGTTGTAGCATCATGGGGCATATTAATAACATAATCAAATTAATAAACATCTTATGTATTAACACGTAACATGATATGTTGATCAGCAAGTGGATGTTATATTTACAGTTTTGATGCAAGATGAATAACAGAGAACACACTCACCAAACAGTGTAAAATAAGTAGAATGGAATGTAGAATTTGCGTTTTGACTCGAAGTGTAGGTAGGTATCAAATGAAAAGTAGGAGAATAAAAACCACGCAATAATTCTCAGACCAACAAGACAATAGCCAGCATCACTTTCATAGATGTACAGAACCAAGCCTTCATCAAACATCTGCAACAACCATGTTTACTTTTCCTCAGTTTCTATGTCATTCACCGACATATTGTGAATAATAATAATAATAATAATAATAATAATAACAAAAATAATAAAAATAATAATAAATAATTTTGAATAACATTTTTACTCAGGATTACAAAATTTTGTAACCAGATAATTGTACAGATCAAGTTAAAAAATATATCATCAACACCTGTTGAGGAAATTTAAAATAAATAAATATAATTTTAAACCTACTGTCTCTTCCCAAATAAGTAGAACAGAGTATGCAACAATGTAAACACATGTGAAAACTGTAAAGATAATATTTTCACATGATTTCAGTTTTCCTCGTGTTATGGAGAAACCACTTGCCATAAGCAGAATAAGTAGCAGGAAAATAATGTCACTGGCAGATGAAACAATACGAGCTGAAAAAACAAACAAAACAACTTGAAAGTGCCCATTCTTAAACTGTAATGGAAACTGATTTCTTTCAGACAAACTCAATAATAACTTTTTATATATCCATCTAGCAAAAATGTGTAACATGCAGTACTAGATATTAGTTATCCATATTCAACACTGACACAAAAACAAAAAACAAAATATCACATGAAAAAAGATTTACTAAATAAAAAGATATATAATTTTAGATGATTTATTTTCTGCCAATCAAAGAAAAAAAAATCTTCTAAATTGATCTATGTTTGACCAACATTTAGCAGAGAATAAAATGTGATATTATTGATACCTGTCACTTTTGTACCTCGTATTGATCTCCCAGTATTTGAATATTTCCCATATGCAATGGTCAGGAGAAAAAGGTGGAAAGTCCAAAGAGCAACAGCAACAATATACATCTTAAACGTTGTATGCAGCAGTTGGCGTTTATTAAGCATGACTAAAAGTATAACAGTATATATATAGTATCTTAAAATAAATTATTTCTCAAGAGAGAAAAATTCAGAAGATGATGTTAGTATAATTTCAATCAAGAACTTAGCATTTATAACGTATGTAAATATTTATGATAGGAATGAAACTTCTTTCAGGATCCATTGAGCAACTTTGGAGTGTGCTAAATGGATTTGAAAAATTACAGTTCTCAGTTAACTTTGACATGGTTTATATTGTTCGACTTATTTAGGAAGAGACAGTAACTTTAAAGTTTTAGTTTTGTTGTTTTTATTTCTAACTGATGATACATTTTCTTCAGCTTGACTTGTACACTTATCAGGTAACAATTATCTCAGTTTCAATACAGGCTGTTAAATCTAAACTCTGTGCTGCACATGGTGTGTTGTATCACCAACATAAAACTTTCAGTGGTGTGAATTAGCACCACATCAGCTGAGACTAGTTGACTAGCACTGGTCACTGACTGGCTGATACTAATCATTACACTAGAAACCATACTATGCTTATGGACATTTGAAAATTATGACTTTCAAACAAATTCAAAAGCTATTTTTTAAAATTAATTTCATTTGTTTCAAGTTCTGGAGGACCCCATTACTCTCCTGTTTGTGGGTTGGTGCATACAAAAGTTTTGTTGAATTGGTAGAAGCAGATTTCCTGTCATTTTCTTGTCATTACCAATGCCATATAATTATTCTTTAAATAGAACATTTACTTCCTTCCTTGCAGTGAATGAAAATGTGTAACTAACCTGAAAATGCTACAGTGCATCCTAAAATTATCAAATGTATGAGGAAGAATGTGATGTCAGTAGGCAGAATATCTGTAATTAAAATTAAATTTTAATTAATCTTGTTTATTTATATAAAAATTATTAATGTACATCAACACATTTAGATTAAGTTACTAACATTGGCTATTTCAGCCAGACCTTTCAAAATTCTCATACAGCATACTTTTCAAATAGGATCATCTTGAAATGATGTCATCAGATTAAATCATAAAATAAAAATGTTCTTACAAAATTCATCTGCAGAGAATTCATAATATAGTTTTTCATCAGGTTCACCATTAGTCAGGTGGATAGAGTACTTGAGTTTTAAACCATGCTATAAAATGAATAATACATTTTATATACTTCTCTGAATTTATTATAAAAATTGTTATAAGATATGATTAGCAAAAGCATTTTTAAATATTTTAATAAATATTTTTCAGCTGCAAGTAAAAATTTGTTTGTAATACACTTTCCAAATCAGTCTATTTTTGATGTTTTAAACTTGTGTTAAAAACTAAACAGCTAAAAATAAAAAACAAATAGCATACTGATGCTTGTAGACATCTTGACACAGCTATGAACCACCAGGTTTCACGCTGTGTACGAAATGTTCGTCGTCCAGAACAGTTCCAGTATAAATTTGATTTTCCATCGTGACTTGGCATAAAAACTTTGTAACATTTTGACTGTGGAGACAGGTACATTGAACTATTGTCAAGATAAATAATCTGATTTTGTAACACATCAAGCACAGCTAATTTTTCAATACAGCTCTGAAACAGAACAATTATTATTATTATTATTATTAACTTTTTCTATTTTTTAAATTTTATTACAGATAAATAATAAACTAAAAACCTCAGTGACAATGGGGACTAATTAAAATTGCTACGTGAATAGTTTTTACATTCTTCCAGAAGGTGAATAAAATTATCCATTAATATGATATATATTTAAATTTCTAGAAGAGGTTTACTTTTTTCAATAGTGCAGTATCAAAATCCATAGTAATATGTGGGATGGACAATATAATCCACACACTTTAAATAAAACAAGAAATGTGTTACCTTATCTGAAGGATAAATTTTATGCCAAACTTTATCATTGTAAAACAACATATCAAGTGTGTCATGGGTCTGGAAAAAAATTTTAAAAATCCTGAAAGTTTATTTTTTATCTAGCAATAATTTGAGCAAAGAGAATTAATTTACTTTTAAATTATTAAAAACAACACTTGTTTTACAAAACTGGTATCAGACATGCTCTTACACCATTGTTATTAATTATCAGCAACTAATCATTTATATACAAATTTTATAATCAAGACAAACACTTTCTTTGATAAATCATCTGTTGCATTCTGGTTGGAATTCAAAATACCGGAAATCAGTTTTCTATGACCTTTCTTGAAACAAATTCTGAGATACAACCTATTCCATTCAGAATATACATGATCATTATATTATAGCTATAAATAAATTAAACTTATTATTCCTAAAAAAGCATTTTTTAAAGTAATATACATACAGTAGGATAAAAAAAGGTGTATGTGAAAGCCCCTTTTTCACTTAAAAAACAAAACCGGGTGAGAAACTTCCAGTTCATCTGAAATGTCAATTAATCGATTATAATATACACCTATTCAAGCACAATTAAGAATATAAAAATAACAAATAAATAAATAAATTTAATTAAAATTTATTTTTTGTTATGTAAAACCTTTAATCTTATACACATAACACTTTTTAATTTTAATAATAATAACATGAATATGAAACGTTTAGAAACAGCGTAGAAAGAAAAAAAATAGATAATAAGTAAATGCAATAGCGAATCTAAAGCAAGTAATGTGCTTTAAAAGAAAACCTCCAAACTGCAGTTTTACGGAAAACAAAACTATGATTTCATATGTATTTATTTATACCTTTGCGATGAACGTTGGTTTTATTTTAATTAATAACAAAAGAATAACGAATAATTTTAAAATCAAAATTTATATTGAGTCCATTATATATGAAATACATAACCTTGCTTTTTGTCGTGTCTATATAGCCTTCAACCCATTTCGCTAATGAACCAGAAACAAAAAATAAAAGATTAAAACAAAATAAAACTAAAGTTTTTGCATCCATTGAAAACTTGTACATCTTTAATTACGTCATATTTTAACCAAAAATCACGCAGTGCAAATTTTTTTGCTGTGCAAAAGTAATGCGGAAAATACTTTTCCAGATTTTTCCAGAAATATCTTCAAGAAATATCAAAAGTAACGTTTGATCATTTAGGTCAATGTTAAAAGTAATATCCCAAACTTAATGTAAAAGTCTTTAGTGCGAAAGTTTGCCTGCTTAACTTTAATTAGATTCGTTATTTTTCGCTCCGATCTGCTCGTTACTTTTCGGTGAACACATTCGGGAATTGTCATCTATAATTACTATTATTATTTTTTGTTGTTCTCGTTGTTTCGTCATCCATGTTTTCCGTCCTTTATTTAAATAGTTAACAACTGAATGTATCCTCCTCGGTTCTAATTAATTCCATACTAGCTGAAAGAGCGAGAAAAAAGAAGAAAAAAAGTATAAAACGGGGCTACATTACATTTTTCAGTAGATGGAGATTAAAATTTTATTTTGAAAGTTATGTAAGTGAAATAATTACATTTACTGAGGTTTTTAATGTGCTTTTCTATTTTGGTGTTCTAATAAGACTTCGGCATTTACTATTTTTAAAGTTGTTCTTCTTATGCTTCTATTACTACTACTATAACTACTACTACCACGAATGTTATATGTTATTGTTGTTGTTGCTGTACGTTAATTAATCATATTATTTTTTTATTATTATTTCCCCCCCCCCCACGAACTGTAGGTAATGGCGTCCTGAATCAGATAAGACTTGGTGTCTTTACCCGGCTCGCCACAGATACATTATGATGAAATGAGAATGCAATGACTACCACAGTAAAGAGCAGCATTTCCATTGTTCGTTTTTGTTTTGATGGAAGCGATTTTTGTTTTATTATTTATTTATTTTATTTATGCCCTTTCGTGCAATAGCGAGACGTGCCTTTCTATGCATCGGAAAATACAGTTTCAGTTTCTGCACTCATGTTATATCTTCTTACACAACACTCATCCACGCAGTCAAAGTATTTAAGACCTTACGTCAAAAATGTTAGTGATACAGGCCCAAACAGACGCAGGCAGACTAAATACTGCCATTTGAACTTGTTGAAAGTTTATCATGAGCGTAAGCCAGCAGTGCAAATCACGGCAGTAAACCTTCCCGATGTGTCGAAACGTGAGGTGAAAATGCTTATAGAAGTATATATTCCGTTATTTACGGATGCTCCAAATGTAACTAACATTCTGGCTCAAGATGTGTCTCATATGGACAAGAAACCCAGATGACATTCCACAAGAAGAGTATGCAGAATTCTACAAGTTCCCGACGCATTATCGAGAGCTCATTGCGGATAGAACTGTTAATTAACATTAAAGTTTTTGTCAAGTGTTCATTACGATGTGTCACCAAAATGATTGACTTTCGTGGTTCATGATGATCACTTGTGTATTATTTCATATATGTATTGTTGTATGCATTATTGTATTTATCATGAATATGTTATTGTATTCATCATGTATGTATTATTATATTTATGATGTTTGCATTATCATATTTATCATTGTATGTATTACTGTATTTATCATGTATGTATCTTATTTTAAGTTCCTTGATTTACCATGGATAAACTGCATAGAGTCTTACATTGATAATACGTTTTACAATATGTATATTTCAGTACCTTAGGTAGGGGAACTAGTCTGTTTTTCTGGGGGAGGGGGCCGTATGAAGGTAAACCGGTTTTTTAATTTTTTATCTTACGTAGTAGGGCTCTTAATCATACCCTAATATGGCCTCGTTCAAACTGTGAACAGTTTTCTCGGCAATATTTAGATGTACTGTTTTCTGTGTTTGTTTAACTTTAAAAATTCGTCCTAATTTATTTACAAAGCCACGGATCGCAGTTTACCTACTTAGTTGAATCCGCTGACTGCTATTTTTTTTTTTTACTTATTATAATATTTTATATTACTGTACTTTTAAGGTATAGTTTTTGAAAATGTCGGTAGCATATTTACTATTTACCTAAATAGCCTACTTTAATACAGTTTAACATCTCGTAATTAACCTGTATGCATCATTAAAGTAAGTAAATATATTCCTAACAGTATGTATTAATTAAATATCTGCTGTTAGTTGACAGTAACCCAATTACTGAAATCAGCTAACAATTAACGATCATTAGCGAGAGACAAAATGGAATTTGTGTCAGCTTCAGGGAAGTCCGCGACGTGTTTATTTAAATAAATTTTAAAATGAGATGAGACGACACGCCAGCTCGTTACGATTCGATATGCTGGACACCTCTTTTGTCCTGCAATCGTAACGAGAACCCCTTTCTTTTTCCTTCCCCAAAACTCTTTTTCTGCGACAGACACGCCCTCGTGTCTGTCAGAAAGCATGCCCGTCATAGACATGCTCGCTCTAATTAGCACGTTAAATTTTTTCCAGTTCCAGTTCCAGAGACGACACAGAACAAAGTGGAGAAGACATGGGTGGGAGTGAGAAATTGGCGGCCATTATTAGGCAATTATGTTGGTAAATATGTTTTGCGTTATCATTGTTTAAGTCGGATGTAGGGACAAATGGTTATCTTGTTTCTGTATGCTCTGTTTGATTTGTTGATCAAGTTGATGTAACCTGTATATGCTCCACAGAGAGTTTGAGTTATATATATTTCAACATGACCTGTAAGAATTATATTTCATTTTACGCCAACTCCCACGTCCTCAACCACTAAATACATGTGTAAAATAAATAATTATCTTTGTAATATAAATATTGTGTTTTGTTTTGTGTTCATAGTGGATACTTAATATTGTATATAGTTTATATCTGTAGTATATGCAAACATTTTTATCTGTTATAATAAACCGTCACAGTTTCTTAATTACACAGTCAGTGGGTTCACCAAAGGCGCAAACCGTAGACAAGAAACAAGCCATATTTTAACTGGGTCGTTAGCACTTGAAAGCTAACACCTTTTATGCGCTGGGCCTCTGACATTAAGAACCTGATAATGCCCTTGAGAAATATAAATGAAATATTCGTAGCTTTATAAGTGTATTGCTGTTTTAGAAATAAACCGTATTTTGCGCTGCAAGTGACTCAGTCATTTGAGTCATCCCACCATGTTTGTGGTTGAAGTATGTCCGAGTTAGTGAAATATATTACTAAATAAAATTGCCCAGTTATATATATATTACTAAATAAAATTGATATATATATATATATTGACCGGATGAAATTGATATATATATATATATATATATATATATATATATATATATATATATATATATATATATATATATATATTTTATTTAGTAATATACATATAACTGGGCATCCGGTCAATTATAATACTAGATTCATTGAACTATGCCCTTGAAACAGTAGATATGAAAAGACATACATTTGATTAAAATACTGATGTCAAGGTCGATACCTAGCTAACACATAACGTAACCATAAAGTAACCAATACACGAATTCCTTCGTGACAGAATCACAAATATGACTCATTTCAAGTGCTGCCTCATGCATTCTGTTTTAATGAACGCAAATAAAAAAGATCCCTTTTAAATAATTACTATCTATATATACTACCTAACAACTACCATATATAATATAGGCCTACACTATAGTTTAAGATCAGCAGTTGATTCCGTTCCAACGACTAAATTCGAAACGGTCATACAATATAAAATACATACATAAAATATTCACTCCTGTGCTATTTATTTATTGTTATGTTGTTTTTGTTTTTGATTCGTATTATTGTTTTTCTCTCTCTTTGGTATTTTTTTTTTCATATTTAAACTGATGCATATATTTCTTAATTAAAAATTTAAATGTCGTTATGGAATCACATATTTAGAGAGATGGAATCACATAACTCTGTCGTCTAAACTTCGTTTCTACTGCGTTGTGGTTTCTTACACATTATATACTGAGTAAACACTAGCTCAGTTCGCTTAAACAGTTCAATGGATACTCATACACACATACACTCAGTCCTGCAGGCAGAGACGGATCTATTATGAAACTCATCTCTCTTCAAAATTTTAATAAAAGTTGGAGATGTGGCTAATCTTTTAAATATTGTCATGGAGCTTTGGCCCAGAAGATAAGACCTCGTTGCTGTTTGAGAAGGGCCCATAACGGTTCAAGCTTTCGGGCCCCTAAAAAGTAGGACCCGTACTTCCTGCAGGAATACACGTCAACAACATAACTGACTGTAGCAAATGTTTTTATTTTATTTATTTGTTGTTGTTGTTATTGTTGTTGTTGTTGTTGTTGTTGTTGTTGTTGTTGTTGTTGTTGTTATTTCCTTCATAAAAGCTAAACATTAATAAACTTGATGCAGTCCATATAGACAAGTACTGTAATTTTAAAGCATCAGGAAATCAGTTTTTTTCAAGCTGAATTTTAAGCTGATGTTCATGTGGTAAATGTTACTATAACAAATACAACTGCAGATAAAGTGAAACTGAAATATAATAATAATGGGTCATTCCATGTCAAATCAACCTCCCACACACTGTTTTTTTTTTTAAACCCGACCGTCTCAGATTTTTATGAAATCTATATTGTGGCTAAACAAAAAAATTACACTTCTGAAACTTTTATACGTTTTAGTTAACATTTGGAAGATTAAATTTCAAGAAAGGTTATCTCAAGGTCATGTGATCCACAAGGTCAATTTCAAGGTTATAACAAAGGTCGAAAGTTTAGTGTACCCCACCATTCTCCAAACTGAACAATAATGGCAGATTTGAAAACCATGTCATATTGCCTTTTCAACAACAATTTTATGAAGAATGGCCCAGCAGATTCCTGAGATACGAGGGTTCAAAGGCTGGTGGTCACGCCCATTTTGGCCAAATATCTCAAAATTCGGGGGGCCTTATCTCCCAAATCACTGGTCCGATTGCCTAAAATTTCGGATTTGGTGCTGTGGGATCCCAGTCAACAAGTATACCAAGTTTCATAAAAACCTGAGACGGTCTGGTTTAACCCATTGGGTGATTTGACATAGAATGACCCTAACACGAATATGATGATGTTTAACAAAATATAATGAAAATATCACTAGAATTAAGTTGTTAAAAAGAGTATGTAATCATTTTAACATATTACCCTGTACATTGATCTCAAATAAAGTTATTTAACGTTCTACAGAACATCCGTGGCGTTTTCATTTCCAGAGACTTTCATTATTATTATTATTTTTATTATTATTACTATTAATTCATTTATTTATTATTAAAATAAAAAATACTATGTTGTTGGGGTTTTATTTTAATTTTAATTTTAATTTTTAATATAAATATTTAGTTACTTCAATTCAATGATTCTTTAAATTGGTCTGTTAATATAACATGTTTTATTTTTTTCTTATTATTTATTTATTTGTTGTTGTTTTTTTTTTTTTTTTTTTTTTTTTTGTTTTGGCAACAAATTTAATTAAACGTTATTTCCCCACTCCACCAAATAGCTATACAGCTGATCTGATGATATATATATATATTTCATTAGTTATCAATGGCGTTTTGTACGTGACATAAAAATGAATAATTTCTTATGACTCCTGTCTGACAACACTCGAGTGAAGGAATAAAGATAACCTATTTAAATAGCCTTGACCAGTTTTATTAGTCAACATTTTATTTCTAGAAAAAGAATCAGCCTGGTAACGTAAGAGTCATCTCGCTAGTTGAAAACAGTTCCAAAACGGTATAATAGCACTGTTGTTAGAGACAGAGGGATGGATGGATGGATGGATGGATAATAGATAGATACAGATATAGATATTGATTTCAAATGATATTAAAAATCCGATTCATTGCTAACTCAGTGTACATAGTTATTTGTGAACAACACATGGACAAGGCTCGCAAGGTCTCAGTAGTATGTCACTGGGTCACTGGTTAGTACACATAGTGCACAGAAACGTTTCTCTTTTTCTTTTCTTTTCACCTATAGCTTACAATATACTTACTGAATGTGCACTGCCACGTTTATTTATTTATTTATTTATTTATTTATTATTATTATTTAAAATTAATTTTGTCTAGAAAATTATACATTTTTGAAATACTGAATATATAATCTGTTTCGACTACTCAGAAAAAACAAACAAAAAACAATTCAATAAAAAATATCAGTCTAAATATAGTTCACATTCACATGAGAGAGAGAGAGAGAGAGAGAGAGAGAGAGAGAGAGAGAGAGAGAGAGAGAGAGAGAGAGAGATTATAGAATGTTTTATTCTCAGCGAGTGTTTGTATTCATTTTCATTACAAAAAAAGAAAAAAAGAAAAAACGAAACACGCACACACACAAAACCCCCAAAACCCCAAACAACATAATAATAAATAAATGAATAAAGGAAAAATAACAAACAAACAAAAAATAAAATATTTCCGAGACATTTCTTCGTTAAATTATGCAAATGAAGCAACCTTGAACCACTTCCTTTTAAAGCTATTTGCTTCTGGCAAGCAAGATTTCTGTATGGCCTAGAAGAAAGTCTACCTCCAGTTTAATTATAGTTTGTTGTGGAACTCTCTTGCGTTGAGTACACATGTATGGCGTACATGTGGTGATGTGTATACGCAGTTGATAAATATTAAAAGTTGGCTGTACTGCTGGCAGTTCTAGGGATATGCTCAGAAACTTCAGTACACGCGGTCTTAACTATATATTCCAGCGTCGTCTGCCCGCTAAAGCCTTATCGGCGGGATGTGGCAGGACCGAAAGGACCGAAAGGAATGAAAAAAGATTCATCAGCTGGTGCGAAGAAAATTTTGATGGGTCATTTCAGAAAAATTCGTCTAAATGGATTGCTGTTGGAACTGCCGCTGTTGTTGGTAAATATTAAAAGATATTATTCTTTATCAGTGTTAACATTGTCTGTATTTAAGCTATTTGAAATGCAAAAATATAGTAAAACTGAATAAAAAATTTAAAAGGAGAAACAAAGATTAAAATTAAAATTTAGATATTAATATTAACAATTATTATTATTGCTGCTGTATGCTGATTTATAACACTTGCCACATATTCTTAATCAGTTAATGATATTATATAGAAAGAAGATGACCTTCTATTTGTATTTATTTATATTGCTGTTTAATATAGACTCCAAGGTATATGTATTGCCACTTATCAAGACAAAATGATTCGTTTTCCACAGAACATGCAGAATTTGAGAATGAAATATATCTTAGTTAACAAAATTAATAATAAAATATCGAATAAAGCAAATATTCTAATCGGTCATCTCACGTACATTTTAAGTTATATTAATAATAATTAAATAATAATAATAATATTTATTTTAAATTTAATTTTTGAAAAAGTTATTTAAGAAACAACTATCGCAACTAAAATATAAATTTAATATAAATATATATATATATATATATGATGACTCAGTTAATCAGCAACTAGAAAGCTAATCGCTGCATTCAACTGTAGGTTTACGATCATGGTCAATTTATAATAGCGTTAGCTAGAGAAACTGACAGATTCTTTAGAGATTTAATATTATTCCATTTTTATATAATAAAAAAAAAACCCAAAAAACACTTTTTGTTTTCTTTTTTTTTGACTTTCCATTAAAAGTAAAAATTTCATAGAACTGAAATTATTTCTGATTTATTTTTCAAACATGATATAAGTCGTAAAAAAATGGCTGTCACGGTTTCAATACATTTTGTATCCTGGGGTATTTATTTTTTATTAACGCAAATGAATAAAACATGCCATTTAGTTTCTTAGAAAAAAAAGAATGATGAAAAAAGAAAGTTTATAGTATAATAACAACATTTATGTGTCTATTTTGTTTACGTCGCTATACCAGTGTGTTAATTTATTCTTAGCTCATTTTTAAAATATGATTTAACTGTAAAATAATCTAGGAGACGATAACGATATAAATGTTAAAACTGATTTAAAATAATTAACATTTTCACCCCTACAGAGAGTAATTGAAATAACACCATGACCACCCCCACAACAACAATAATAACGTGAACTTGGAAAATTGCAAACAATTTTTAAACAATTAAAATGATTAATTAAATAAACTAGTTACAATGGAGGAAATAGATATTCCTTTAACTAGTGCTGAGCTACTGTTTTGAGAGTGTTTTGAATAAATTCATTAACAGAAAAAATATTTGAAAAAATTTGGTAAACAATTATTAGCATTTGAAGCTAAAGGCGAGCGTTATTATATCAATCAATTTAACTGAAAAGAGCAAAATATTATAATTATATAATTTTATTTATTCGTTTGTTGATTTATTTAAAAAAAAAAAAATTTGTAACTGCATTTAAACAAGGACATGGTCTTGAGATAATATACATTTGCGAATAACAAACGATTTCTTACACTCTGACTTGCAGTATACTTAATGTCCGATATAATACAGCTTTGTAATGTTATATTTTAAAATATTTTATAATATCAAAGGGAAAACCAGCTACTTCTCTATTAGTTCTGAATAATTAAATGTAGTCAAAAGGTGACCTTTTGTAATTTTAGCCCAAGCTAAACAGGTCATTCAGTGAAGCGAATTGTAAGTATGCAAGCTTATCAGATTTGGCCTTGGCCTTATTGTTTCGAGGAATTCAAACTGTTGGGCAGGCCATAACAGTTACAGAGCTGTTACCCGAATAAATAATTTATTAGGTTAAGATTATTCATTGTGTATGTGGTACACGTGCACTGAATATATATATATATATAATTATAATAAAATAAACAAAAAAAAAGAAAGAAAAGAAAAGAAAGTAGACAATATAATAAATTAGAACAAAGCTGTTTTATACTGTTTGTTTTAAAAACATTTGTTCTTGTAGAACAGTGCTGCCCAACGTCTGGCCCACGAAGCCTTAGAATCCGGCCCACTAGTCAGTCTTCAATTTATTCCTTAATTATTCAATAAAATTGTTTTATTATTGAAATACAAAGCCATTTATTTGAACAAATGTTTTTTTAATCTTGACAATTGTTAAATTTGTTTTATAGAATGTAAGGTTCTAAATCAAAATTTTTAATGGTCATTTCGTATTCATGTAATATCTGGAGACTATAATTTTTTGATAGCAGTGAAGAAGTAATAGAAATAGTATCATATGTAGGACCCCTGTGTTTAAATTGAGTTATGAATTATAATTGTAGAATGGATAATTTCTATAAATAGAATAATAGAATCAATGTTTTCAGTTCTGAATACTTTTTCAAACCATTTCAAGTAGTTGTATTAAAACATGAAAGGCTAGAAATGTGAGTCCGGCCCACTGGCATCGTTTTTTCTTAAATCCGGCCCATGTTCGGAAAAGGTTGGGCAGCACTGTCGTAGAACTTAACAAAAAAGGATATAGTTTTAAAATGTAAAGCAAAAGTAGTTTAAACTGCATTATATACGGACAAAATAAAGTCTTACAATACACCTCGTAATAAAAACATAAATTAACCAAGAACGACCCTCCCTAATAAATAAATAAATAAATAAATAAAAGGAAAAAGAGAAGTTAATGAAACACTTATTAAATAGATAAATAAATAAATAATGATGATGATGATGATGATAATACTTTTTAATAAAAGATAAAAAAAAAGAAAAAAAAAAAGAGTTGATACTACTACTAATAATAAAATATGCATTGTTATTATTATTCTTTTTTAAACAGCTGTGTGCTTCCCTCTGATTTCAGACAAACATGTTAACTTACCACTGATTATTCACAACTATAATCTTAACAATAAATGTAATCATAATTTCCTTTTTGAAACAAACAATTCCAAGATGTTTCATTTAGTTTTTGTGGAAAGATTTTCCATGATGGTAGAAAACGTTTTCGTTAAAGAATGTTGACATATAACGAAGTAGAGTGAGATGAAATAGTAGGCGAGGTGTACGTTCACCTTGGAGGCGTCAGTGAATCACGTGCGTGCCTTCTCTCACAACAGCCACTCAAATCCCGAGATCGATTTTACTAAACTTTTCATATATCTGTTATTGTTTAATTTTTTAATTTTATTTTTTTTTTAAATCGATTATTTTCAAACTGTCTTTTTAACCTTCTACGATAAGAAAATTCCTAATATGCCTAATTTCAAGTTAACAAAAAAACAAAAAAAAACAAACAAAAATAAATAAATAAACAAAAAATAAAAAATATTATGTAACAGTAAGTATGGCAGTAGTAAAAAAAAAGAAAGTGCAATTTTTCCCTATCTTCTCAACATATAAGTTGAAAGTGCATGGAGTTGACAGATATATATATATTTTTAATTATTCTGATACTGTACGTTTCATTATATATTTTAATTTAATTATATTCTGATTTGAATGATGCGTTCTGCACCTTACTTTACCCAGTGGGAACCATATAAATAATAATAATAATAATAATGGCAAAAAAAATATGCAAACGTGATGTTAAAAACAGATCATGGTCTCGATTTGAAAGGTATAATTTTATCCAGGTGACCGGTTTGTGTTTTACACAGTACATAATAGTTTCACCTTGTTTTATTACTTTCTTGTCCTTGACACCTATATTTCGCCTCTAAGAAATCGCTCTAGTAACAAGGTCAGTTTTATATTTTTCTTTTTTAAATTTATCCTAGACTTTTATGCACACATGCTGAGATGGACAGAATTGCGATTAGATCTGTTCTCATTTTAGATTCCGACATCACTATCTTTTCCCTCTTTTATTTTTTCTCTCTTTCTCTTTCTGGTTATTTTTTATTTTTTTGTTATTTATTTTATTTTTTTTTCATGTTAGTGGATTGTTTGCAGCTCTACATTTTTCTTCTTATTATTCTTAATGAGAAAAGTTAATCGGACACACACACATATTTTTCCTATAATTTAATTTAATTAATGCAGATAACGATGCTTTTATGTGAGACATCAATTGGAAATGTAACAATAACCGAACTGGACTAAAGTATAGTAACAGAAAGTGCTGATTTTAGGGATTGTTTATACCAAATATAAAATACACTGATGTCAGTGATAACGCGTGAAATCATGAGTCCTGTTTGCGAATATAATAAAATCTTAATAAAAACAATAAATAAATGTTTGTATAAAATTGTATGGATCATGAAAATCGATGTTCTTTTTTGTCCACCGTTTGTTTAAGCTCTGAACAAGTCGTAAAATCGTTCACATTTTAGTTTAGTTGTATATATTATTGACGGAAAATTGTATTTGAAATAAATATGGATAAAGAATAATAAATAATAACTGTATTAGCGTACCAAGGTTTGCATTATATAAAGCAGTAAACCATCCAACCCTCCACCTCCCCCAAAATAATAATAATAATAATAATAATAATAATAATAATCTAAAAAAGAGTTAATAAAATCTAGAAAAAAAAAAAAAAAAATCTCTGACAAATTTTTTTTTTATAATAACTATTCCTTTGGAGAAATAATGTGTCACAAACAATGGTTTCAAGTTTTTCTTATTTACATTTTGGTTGATTTTTGTCAGAGATTTTGTTTCTAGATTTTATTAACTCTTTTTTAGATTATTATTATTATTACTATTATATATTATTTATTTATTAGGAGCTGCTGTGTTCTGGAGCTGGCACAGTGAAGTATTTGCATCTGCTAAAAGTGCACCTGAAGTATTCTGCAAAGACTTGCCAACATTTAAAAACGAAGAAGTGGCCCAACACAAAACAAAAGAAAAAGGGATATGGGTAACCTATAAAAGAGGAGTTTATGATGTCACTGATTTTATTCCAGAACATCCTGGAGGAAACAAGATTTTGCTTGCAGCAGGATCTGATATTGAGCCCTACTGGGATCTCTATGGTGTCCACAAAGAACCAAATGTTGTGAAAATGTTAGAGAAATATAGAATTGGAAATATTGACAAAGTCTATGTGGCTCAGAAGACCTCCAGGGACGACCCGTATAGGAATGACCCCAAAAGGAATCCTCTCCTAGTACCAGCTTCAGAGAAACCTTTCAATGCTGAAACTCCTACACCATTTATGGCTGAAGCTTTCTTAACCTCCAATGATCTATTTTTTGTACGAAATCATCTTCCAGTACCAGATCTCAAAACAGTGAATCTGCAAATTGGCATAGAGGGCTCATCAAAATGTAAAACCTTCTCACTGGCAGAATTGAAGAAGGAATTTCCTAAGAAGACGGTTGTTTCTGTTATTCAGTGTGCTGGAAACCGCCGAAGTGATATGCTCAAGATTAAAGAGGTGAAGGGTTTATTTTGGGGAGCTGGTGCTATTGGGAATGCAGAATGGTCTGGTGCTCTTCTTAATGATGTCTTGAAAGTGTCAGGGATAGACATAGACACTGTGAAAACAAAACACATTCAGTTTGAAGGACTGGACAAAGGTCCTGATGGGTCCACATATGGAGCTTCAATTCCAATTGAAATAGCAAAAGATCTAAAAAATGATATCATTTTAGCTTATGAAATGAATGGCATGGATCTGCCAAGGGATCATGGGTACCCGCTGCGTGTTATTATTCCTGGTGTTGTTGGAGCACGGCAGGTGAAGTGGCTCAGTAAGATAACTCTGAGTGACAAGGAAAGTGG
This sequence comes from Chrysomallon squamiferum, assembly GCA_012295275.1. NCBI lineage: Eukaryota > Metazoa > Mollusca > Gastropoda > Neomphalida > Peltospiridae > Chrysomallon > Chrysomallon squamiferum. The sequence goes on from CM022676.1 coordinate 958,879, forward strand.
ATGCCATTGGCAGCAGCGAGACTACAAAGGTTTCAACAGCTCAACTGACTGGCACAATGTGAACTTTGATAAATCCTGTGCCATCCAACATTTGCCAGTTATCTCTGCCATCTGTGAACCAACTGAAGACCAAGTCCTCCAAGAGGAAGATGAAGAAGTAACAATGAGAGGATATGCATACAGCGGTGGTGGAAGAGCAATAATACGTGTTGATGTTTCAGTAGATGGGGGAAACACTTGGTATGAAGCTGATCTTCAGCCAACCAATCAGTCTCTTTATAGAACATGGTCATGGACTCTGTGGGATGCAACTGTACCTCTTCCAGAAACCCACGGAAAGAGAATTGACCTGGTCTGCAAGGCAATAGATGTATCCTACAATGTACAGCCAGACAATGTGGAAGGAATCTGGAATCTGCGAGGTGTCCTAAGCAATGCCTGGCACAGGGTTACTGTAAATGTACATCCAAACCATCAACATGTGCCAAACACTTAGAAACAAAATGTGGATTTGATTTTGTTAATATTAATTACATAAACAGATGGTGACAATTAGAGGATAAACAAAGGTATTCAGTTACAATTAAAAATGCTCTGTTTAATGATGCAGATAGAAAATTACATGTTATAGATACATTTGCAGTATGTATGAGCGATAAATGTAGATGGTTATTATACAGTACATTTTAATTACATTTAGTAAGTGGTTGGAAAAATATTTTTAAAAACTGAATTATATTTAAAGCTTTTTGACTTTTTAATGGGTAAGCATTACATAGGTTTACGTTAAATTACTGATTTACAGACAAAAACATATTACATATTGTTAGAGTTTGATTAGAAACTAAAATACTTGTTAACAAGACCATTTCATGTGCCTTATTTGATAAATAGCCATTAATGCTTTATTTTAAATATTTTTAATTATAATGTATAACTATTTAACATCATTTAAACAAAATAGTTATTAATCATCAGCCATTATCAATTACAAAGTTAGTTCCAACAAAATATATGGAATTCAAATTTTTCTATATTTTTTTACAGAAGATTTTTTCTCAAATATTTTTTTTTTTTTACAAATATACCTAATTATGTAAATTAAGAAATAAATGCCAAAAATAAAAAATATAACTAACTGTGAAAGTCCATTAAGACCTAGTTAAAAAATGCATACAGCATCTTTAAGTCTTTGGTTTCTTTTTATGGCATCAAATAAATTTAACAAAGCAATATTTTATTTTGTTTTGGACAAAATCTCTGCTAAGACAAAAAACCATGACTACTGTGAACAAACTCATTTCTGGGTTTGGTGTTACAGGACTGGCCCACTCTTTGAGGTTTTCACAGCATATTTTATTTTCAAATTTGTTCTCATTAATGGAATGAATGACTTTCATGTTGATTTGCCCGTCCATTAATTTAAACTGCTGAAATGTAGAAATAAGATTATTTTTTGTGAATTTTTAATGTATACAAATCTATTTTAACCTGACAGGCATTTTAATCAACAGTAACACATTCCTTTTTAATTTTGTCATAAATACCTGTTGATAGTGTTTTTATTTTAATGAAGGAAATATGTTACAAATTTAAGAAAGCAGATTTATGGAAAAAATTAATAATACCTGTATGGTATGTTGCTGCATTAAAAAAGATAAGGTAATTTTTCTTTTCAGAAATTACTTCATGAAATACAAGACTGATAAAATGAATACTGGATTTTGTATTTCTTGTGAAATTTATAAATGATGACTCCTCATTCATTTTGCATTCCTCTGTAACAAGTGCTGACCATCTTTAAGCAAGACAAGACTTTTCTTGCATGACAAATTTGGAAACGCACGAACCTTTATTCAGGGACTTGATTTTTATTTTTTATCTTATTTTACAAAAGAATTTATAATTGCAAAATATATGTCATTATATTTACTATATTATTATTTTTACCATTTTATTTGTAACTAAAATGCAAATTGTGACAAGAAGCATTTATTAATGAAATGTTACTTTTTGTGATTTTGTTAATTTTATGTTTGATTTTGTATATTCATTAGTCAGAATGTTTAAATTATATTATTCAAGATTTATTTTTATAATATCCAAGATGTTGAATTTGCACTGTATAAACTGCTTAAATTTAAATTGCAGTTTTTATCGGGTTAATGGTGTTATTATTTAACATTGTTAAATTTTATTTATGGTTTTTAAATAAACAATATTTTTGAATTGTTGTTTGAAACATTTAAATCATGCATTTATATAAAAATTCCAATTTCTCAGACTTAAATATGCCATCTGAAATTTAAAAATAAACATCCATGACAACCCAAAATAATTGTTACCTTTATTTATCCACCAGACACTTATTTATTGTCTGGGATCTAATTTGAGTAACATTTTATCCTTTTACCAGGATTCAATAACAATTCTGTTTGGGCACATATTTGAAATAGAGTAAATACATCAAAATATGATTTCAGATAATTCTAACACTGACATAAACAGAAAAGTTGAAGTTTTTAGATCCATTTGCAAAATTACCTCTGCGTTTGAATTCTTGGTTAGGTTCAAAAACTAATACGGTCAGCTTATAAATCCATTATTATTTATTTAAATAAGAATACCATTCAGTAACTAGATATAATCTGCAAATTACTTTACACAAGAAGCTTTTAGAATATAAACATTTTGATTTCACAGATTTTTTAATTGCTGATAATGTGTAGTCCCCCTAAATCTGTAACGTGGTTGAGTTTCAAATAAGTACTCAGTAATTTATTACAAGTTTAAACTGTTTAATATAGTTTATCAACTGATCTCATAAAATATCATTACTGCAGTGATAAACATATTACAACATGACTGTTCTGTATTCTATTCCAATTTTCTAGAATGAAACTATTGTTCCAATTAAAAACACAATTGTTTCAATAATTTTCAACAACCACTAAGAAAAAAAAAATAAAAAAAAAAAAAATAAAAATAAAAAAGATAATAATTAAAAAAATAAAATAAAATAGGAAAGGTATTAAAAAGAAATTAACATTGTGAATAACAAGTGTTGATTTGAACAACATACAGTACATTTTATTAACAATTTAATTCCTTGTTTTTTATTCCAGACAAGAAAGTTCTGTCAGTCATTTAGTTTGGAATTCCTGTGTCTTACAATATTTGGATTTTTTATTTTGCCAGTGTTAGAGTGACAGCTGTTCTTCAGAACTATTCAACCTACATTCGAAGTTATTTACAGATCATAAAAAGTACTTTTGATGATGTTATGGAAAGACAGACTGAATATGACTTGGTATGGTTTATTTGATCTACAAATAATTAATCCATATGGCACATCAATCTTATTGTTTTTAAACCCAAATCACATCACATACATGTTAATATATGAAAATGAAAATATAAATTATCTGAAGTTGCATTAGTAAATCACATATGATAAATAAATTATTTTATTTAAAAGTCAAAATTTATATATCATTTGAAACCGACATGAGACATTTAATGTAATCAGTCAGATTTATTACCAGCCCCTGACACCACTAGTATCTACCATCACCAGCCTCCACTGACAGTTTAACACATTAAAACAATTTATCTGATTTTTCACAGCTCATAGAAAAATAGATTCATGTTTTGTAATATTAACTGTACAGATGCAATTCTGCTGGTGACATCATTTAGATGATAAAGCACTGTCATCATTTTCTTCCTTAGTCATGATGTAATTGAGCAGATCTATTCGGGTCACAATTCCAAATATCATCTGTTTCTCCACCATTGTACCTTTACCACCATCTGCTTGAAAACAAAGTACAAAGAGTAGATCTTTATAAATGAGATACAAATGAATAGTCTAAAAAAGTTCTTTGTACCAACAAGTTATTATATTATTTTGTTTGAATTACCTACCATTAAAACAGTGTTACATGTACCATTTCTCTGCTTCTTAACTAAATTGTGTTGTCACTGTGTACATGTCTGACCTACATATTTGTAATGACATAGAACAAGAAAAAATTGATCCACCTGTATGATGATGTCACAATCGCTGAAAAATGGCAGCATTATTTTTTAATCTGAAATTCATTTCTTATTACAGTTCATTAAAATATAATTAGAAAAACATAACCTGGAAGCATTCAGAATATAAGAATTTTTTTTCTTAGAGCATTAAAGTTACATTTCACTTATTACATTTATAATTTCAAAATGAATAAAAAACATTTCCATTTTTCATCTATCCTTTGTGATTAGTATTTGAATACAGTTCTCTCTAGTAATAGTGAGGTGTAGATGAAATTAAATTTTATTACATTAACATTTCTATATAAAAATATACTTACACTGTTTCTGATTGTGAACTATCAATACAAAATGATCTGTGTCCAGCATTCGAGACAACTCTCCCAATGTTGTATCCATGGTGATCTGAAATTAAACGGTGTATCAGAAATACAAAACAACATTCTGAAATTTACAGTAGGTGTGCTCTTGTTGTTTGTCCATATTTTATACAGTTCCTTGTTTTACAGTGTGTGCGTCCTCATGTGTATATTTATATGTCTGTGAATTTTCTGTCTGCAAGTTTCTTTAACATAAATAACATAAAAATAAATTAAGATAACCTACTATTTAATTAAAACAGAAAGTGAACTAACCTTTTTGAACTGTTTGTACATGACCTTTGACACAGGGTCACTGGATTTTGCTTTGTTTTTCACCACCTGTGACATCATGTTACCTATTGTGACCATTCCAAGAATTTCTCTGTGCAAATAAAACAGTGTAATAACAAAATGAAACTGCAACCACAGTAAGACACCCCACACACCACACACTCTGAAATGTGTCAATGAGGAAGTAAACTGTAGACTGAACATATGTCTATGTACAGTGTGAAGTTGTAATCTTAATAAGTCTGAATGGCTTTAGGAAACAAATTATATCAAAGACTAAAGTAGTTAATCATCATATTTCAATGCAGCACAAACCAGAACATTAATATATATATGATCTAGTGGCTATTATAAACACTATTTTGCTGTAAAACTTATGGATATATAATTCCATATTTAACAAATTAATATTGAATCATCTTTTGTTTAACTATTGATTTAATAAAATTGATTTACTTCTTACCCTGACTGGTTAACTACAGGCACCTGATCAAACCCATCTTGGTTGAGAAGTTCTAATGTTTCTTGAATTGTCACATCAGACATCACAGTCAGTGGTGTCTTAATGGTTAGTGTACTCACGTTCAAATTCCACCACCTGCAATAAAAGTTCATTCTTATTTAAAACAATTTATATTAGTAGTACTACACTCTTTTTCTCTGTGTATGTGTGTGTGTTAAAATGTAATTGGAGCAAAAAACAACATTTCATTTAAAGACAACTGGACAAACAATATAATTATACAAAACACATGAGCCAAGACGTCAAATATTTGAAATGAAATAATATTCTGTTAAATACTGCTCTGTTAAAACATTTCCTTTTCTTGGAATAATGTTGCAATGACTCAGAGATGGGATTGTCTTTTTATTAAATTCTTCTTGATCCACTTGTGATGTATTAACAAATTTATTTCTGCTTTGTCTTGGTAAAATGCTGATATGCAATATACAGTACTTATTTTGTTTCTGAGATTTCTATTTTATATAATAATAATAATAAATATATATATATATATATATATATATATATATATATATATATATATATATTACACAAATGTTTGACAATAAATTTTATTATCTACAATTTTTGTACGTAAACTTACTAACTAATATGTAAAACACAATTACAGAAATAAAATCTTAACCGAGAGCAACAAATTAAAAGGAGGTATCAATTTTCTTACATTTATTGTTTTTACAAAATATGGTACATCAATAATAAATAGTTCAGCAAGACTGATCACTATAAAAGAATTTAATTTTATTACTTTGAACGTGAATTAAAATAAAAAACAAGTTCTTTTTCTTTTTCAGATGTCTGTTTTACATGAATCACAGAAAATGTTTTACAGTCTGTTAGAAATCTCTTTAAGTAATTCCTAATTAAGGTAATTTTAAAATAAAACAGAAAACAATATAATATAATAAATAATAATAAAAGTAAAGAACTAAAATTAAATACTACTTAAGATAAAAATTAAAACAAATTAAAATAATTATAAACAGAAATAAGCAAAACAATAAATTAACAATTTTATTTATTATTTTTTTTTTTTTACTGCTGATTAATAACCAAAATCAAATTAAATCCAAAAGTAAATAAAATGATAAATATCTAATTAAAAAATAAATTAAAAAGAGTCTGCTATGTGAAAGTAAGTGATAATCTATTTTATTATCATCATACTTACCACAAACAACTGAAAAATTTAGAAAAAACCAAAATGAAACAAAATAGAATAAAATATTTGCTGTGTATTTTTTTTTTTCTTAAGATTTTGCATTTGATTTTGCAATTTGTCAAACAGAGACCACTGTAAGAACAAAGCACATCATACAGGAATAGGTAAAACCAATACACTGACATTAACAGTTTTTATTCTTTGTTTTATGAAATTTGACCAGTGCACTTTCTGTGAATGATATGGCTTCTATCAAAAGATGAAAGTTATTTAAATTTTAATTTATTACTTTCTTCAGCTTTGTACAAAAGTGCAATACACAATTTATGTAAGAATGAAAGATGTTAGAGTTTGTTTATGAGTGAAATGAAAAATGTTAAGCTGTCCCTATGAAAATAGTCAAAATTATTTTCAAACACTGATATAACTCTTATATTCCTGTACCAAGCTGACAAACAAGAAGAAAGGCAATACAGCACTGTTACTGACCACAGATTAGCCTGCTCAGATTTCATTCCAGTCTCCAGAAAATTTCTTTCTAGCATCCAGTCATCATTAAGGAACTTTGTCCTGTTGATATAATAATACATGATGTTAACAAACAAACTGAAATGTGCTACCACCATTTCACTTTGAACTTTCTATTTAAACAAACAGCATTTTTATGGATTTTTAGAGTTTGAAACAAACAGGAAAACAAAGCTGATTTTAAAACATGAAGTATTTTTTTGAATTGTAAACTATAAACACAGTGGTGTTGTTCATATGTAAAGTATAAAACAGTGTTGATGTTGATTGTAAAGTATAAAACAGTATTGATGTTGATATATAAAGTATAAATTGTTGATGTTGATTGTACAGTATAAAACGGTGTTGATGTTGATATGTAAAGTATAAAACACAGTACTGGCGTTTGTATGTAAATTAAGAAAGACAGAACTGTGTGAAACACTTACATGTAGTTTCTCACAGAGTCTGGAAGTATAACAACACAGCGTTGTCCTTTCTTTAGACCAAAGTCCTTTATAGCCTTCACAGCACAGTACATTGCTGACCCACTGCTGCCACCTGGCAGAAATAACAAATTTTCTGATCACTGGAAATTAAAACTGATGTTGAACTGCTTTCAAACTAGACTTAACAAGTTAATACTTTGTTGATGTTGGACACGAAATCTGCTCATTGGTTTGAAAAGTCAATTAATAAATGTATCTAGTGACAACTTACTATCTTTACTAACATGTTGTGAGTGTTTTAAGATATACAGTGATTTGTGAAATGAAAGCATGTGCCAAAACTTCAGTGGTAACCCAGTTATTATCAACTTGTTTTTAGAAAAGAGCACTTTGCTAGAGAAATGTCACACACCACAGAGCAGACCCTCCTCACTGATGAGCCGTCTCGCCATCTGAAACGATTCCTTGTCTGCCGACTTGTACCACCTAGTAACCAACTAAAAACAAAGAGAAACCTTCAATGCTAATCAGTGATCAGTTATTAGTTTTTTGCCATTTTTTTGGCAAGTTGACTAAAAGAATTTTCTTACATATCTAGAGAAAAACATTTTCATTATTTAAAGAAAAAGACATGAAAAAGAAATGACTATTTCTGAGTAATATAATGAACTATCCCTGTATAAAACACCCAGAACTGGCAAATGTGTTAATTTGAATTGTTTGGCAAATAATGTACATTTTTCTATGCTTTTATTTGCTGTTGTTTATGTTTAAACATCTGTTTTCTTTTCTTTAGTTCACTAAATAAAATTATAAATTTAAAAATAAATAAACAACAAATTAAATAACCTTTGCCGGAATCACAATCTGAATAAAAAATAAAAAATAAAATATAAAATTAATGTGTTTTGCATGTTTTAAATTAATAATTTTAATTTAAGAAATGAAAAAAAAGAACAGTTACCTTTCTCTCACAGACTGTAGGAATAAAATCGTACCCAACTCCCTCCACTTCATAAAACGTTTTATCTGTTTTGTTTAAATCTTCGGGCTCAGCAAGTATTGAACCTTCTGGGTCTACACCTATAATCTGTGAGTGAGTCAGTGTTTATCCACAATGATGAAAATGTAATACAAAATTAAGATGACAATGTACATAATATTAATGAGAATCATTACAATCAGAACATTTCTTTCAAAAAAAATCATTAAAAAAATCAAGAATAAATCAAATACATTTTTAATATAACTGAAGTAAAAACAGAAAAGAATATTTGCAAACTGCACAATACTATATATACAAATCTTTACTAAATAAGCTTTTAAAATTCTTGGGGTTTTAATTCTATCTGAATACAAATTTATAGATCTAGTTTTAATATTAGAATGTTAATGAAAAACTATGGTTTTAAATAAACATTTTACCAAACAATCGGGACATTTCTCATGGATTTTTCGAGCTACTCCAGTGAGTGTACCCCCTGTTCCAGCTCCTAGCACAACCATGTCAATTTTATCTGTAAATACCATGCAAGTTAAACTTTTTAAATTGTAATTTATTATTATATACATGAAAAATAAAAAATTATTTAAGAGGATATATAAGTAAATGAAAGGAATACAAAATTAGTAACAAAAGGAAAGAAATATTTTATTTATCCACACGTTTAGCACATTTTATTTATAGTTTACATGACATATAATTAAAGACAACAGAGACAACAAGTGAGGACATTAAGACAGGAATGTTGATACCATTACACTATTCACAAATTCTTCTTCAAATGTAAAGGAAATTGTAATGTTAGCAAAATGCAGAAATCAAAACTTGTAAAACAGTACTGAATGTTCTATCTGAAAATGCTGAGCAGATTGCTGAAGCTTCAGATATAGTTATGCAGTTTTAAATATTTGCAAATAGTTGTTTTTTCAATTTTTCTAAATATTTATATGTTGTGTCTTGAAAAAGATCTACACCAGCTCCACATTATAGCTATGCCATACAACTTTTTTTTTTTTTTTTTAATTTCTGTCAGAACAAAACAAAACAAAATATAAAGAAAAATGCAAAGAGAATGATCAATTTTAAAAATTTACACTCACACAGAACTTATGCTGGCAGGTTAGAAAACACAGAAATAATGAAAAACATCATAGGCTGATGAAAACATAGACAGAAATAACTTACTGTCACACGCAAGCAGTATTTCTTCAGCTGTACCATCATAATGTGCTACTGGATTGCTTGCATTTCTGTACTAAAGGAAGCAACAAGAATTGATATTTCTCTTTGCCTTAATCAACCAAACAGCATCCTGCCTTAAAATAACACTGAACTACACCTCTTAAAAGAGTTACTTTATAATCTAGCTTTTGCTATAAACATTTCACATCAACCATTGTGTTAATCTTTGTAAATTATAATTTTTAATATAAATGTTAACATATTTCTATCTGAAAGAAATGAAAATGGCATGCTTGGACAAACCAGTCACAGTATTTACTGATTTGAATTTTGCTTTTCTGCAAAATTTATGTTTTTGTCTTCAAAACATTTTTGCCAAATTCTGTGAAAATAATGCATTTAAGAATGAAAAATATGAATAGAGCAATGCTCTTACTGTAATGTGATGCTGCTGTAATTATTAATTTTAATAATCAGTACTTTGTGAATGATGGTATTACATGAGCCTGCAACACTTGTATTTCACAGAGACACCATCACTGGCACAGAAAGATTTATTTTAGTTTTCACCCACTATAAAATTTATCAATTTAATCATCTTTCCATTTATTGATTTCTTTAATTCCCATCAGCTTCATCATAGAAAATGTTTAACCTGAATATGAAATTTTGTAAGATTTAAATTAAATGAAAAGAATTTAAAAGTGGTTTTTTTTCAATCATTAACTGATTAAGCTAATTTTACCTGATCTAAAAGTTTGGCATTTGGAATTTCCTCCAAAAGTCTTCTTGCAACTCCAATGTGGGATTCAGGTGAATCAAATGCTGCTGATGTTGGTGTTCTGACTATCTCAGCCCCCAGACCTCGAAGAACATCAACCTATAAACACAGTTTTATTATTTGAAAGAAGTTAACTCTTTTTGGCAAGTTGCTTAAAGAATGAATTCATAATCTAATGAGTGTAACTGCAGAATTTAAATATTTAGAAGAATGAGTGTTTACATAAATACATACATACATTACCTATATGTATATGTTACAAACGTGTACACATGCATATACTTGCTACATGTATAACCATAGGTAAATGCACAAACACTTTCACTGTATATAATTTCTTACCATATCAACCATCAATTAACAATTCTGTGCAGTTTGAAAAAGTGTGAAATATTATGATGAAATATTAATTTTAAAATTTATAATAAGCACTTCTTACAAAATAAAATTTCTAACTGTTTTTGATCTTTTTCTCTACTCTATTTTTCACATGTTAATAATCAAAAACTTTACCTTTTCTTTACTCATTTTCTCAGGCATGACAATAATACATCGATATCCTTTCACTGCAGCAGCCAAAGCAAGGCCAATTCCTTAGGAAAAATAAAGAGTAACAAATAGAAGAAACTTTATAGCTTACTGATCCACATCATGACCAAATAAAACAATGGTGCATTATAATAATTTAATTTTACTTAAAGTCTTGTTATTATCACTAACAAAATACAAATAAGTAATGTAGGTTTGAATACAATATTGTTTTATATCAGTGATCTAGATTTGAATAGAATAGTGTTGTGTCAGTAATCTAGATTTGAATACAATATTGTGTTATGTCTGTAATCTAGATTTGAATACAACAGGGTCATTCTGTGTAAAATACCCAATGGGTTGAACCCGACTGTCTCAGATTTTTATGAAACTTGGAATACTTGGGATCCCGCAGCACCAAATCTGAAATTTTAGGCCAATTGGATCAGTGGTGTGGGACATATGGCCCCTCGAATTTTGAGATTTTTGGCAAAAATGGGAGTGACCACCAACCTCTGAACCCTTATTTTTCAGGAACTACTGGGCCAATCTTCATAAAATTGGTATTGCTGAAAGGGCAATATGACAAGGATTCCAAATCGGGGGGGGGGGTCACTGACCGTTTGACCTTGAAATTGACCGTGTGGAACATGTGACCTTTAGATGACATTTATTGAAATTTAATTTCCCACATGTTAACTAAAACATATAAAAGTTTCCTGGGTGTAATAATTTTTGTTTAGCCATAATAGAGATTTAAAAAATGCACATCCATGAAAATAACACCTTTTCTGCCATTAACATCTGATTAACTAAAACCTGAATGATCAGTTCTGGATGCTAGGAATCACCATCTCTCTTGATCATTGAGTAAGACATTGTAGGCCTACATGTATGCATAAAGTTCACATACATTTGAGAGAACTAGGTGTTTCTGATGCTTAAACTTCTCACCATCTTTGTTTCAAATGCTCACTGTATCCTTCATTCCCAGACACATTCTACTGTTCTTCTCACTTTCATAAAATTGGACTATTTCCTCCTTCAATTCATTTGACAGAACTTTCCTTTGTTTCTTATCACAGAGGGACAGAATCCCTTTCTCTTTCTTCACAAGGTAATTTGTTGTTTCAAATTCATTCATTGTCCTTTCAGTGGTAAAGGGTGACAAAATCAAAATTTGCACACGCTCTGGGTAGGATTCAGACTTGTTGAATTTCCCTTTTAAATCCTCCAACATGTTCCTGAATAAATGAAGATCCGATTTTTCTGATGAGTCAAGGTCACTTTCAGGAGAATGAAGCAGAATATGATAGACTCTTTCAAGATGTCATTTTAATGTTACTGTACTGATGCTAGTTTTTTCTGTCCTTTCATTCGTTTACTGGAACATGCTAGTGAATGGAGTTTAATAGGAGTTTTGCCTAAACTCGACAGGGAAGAATTCAAATCAAAGTCCTTTTCTGGGGAAAGAACAACTGGCAGTTTGTCTGGCAAGTTACCATCAAATTCTCCAATAGTAATAGTGCCCATACTAAAGCCATCCTCTGCAGGGGTTTGGACCTTTGATTTCTGAAGGCTAATCAGGCAGTAACATCACAACTTGTCTCCTGGCACTAGTGTCTTTGGATTTACTAAGCATTTGTAAGTGCCCATGCTAACAATTCTTAAAGATCTAGTGCATGCTTGCTTAGGATGGCGATTAAGGGATCACAACACTTGTTCTGCAATGTTGAAAACTTGATTAAAAGTTCTTGTTCATGATGTGAACAGATTCTCTTGATGTCCCATGTTCTGATCCCACTTTGAAGAGGGAGGAGTTCGACTTCCTCAGTTTTCCATACACTTCGCAACAACTCCTTGTTGGTATGATGGCATTGATAACAAACATTTTCAGAAGAGTAATTGCCATCTGCTCAATGGGGATTTCACCAGTTCCTGACATGCCTGAAGCATCACTTCCTGTTAAACCTTTGACATGTCAGGTGGGTTTTAACTCCAAAGATGAGTTTTTATTCTCAGAGAAGTGTATATATGTAGAAAATGTACATTGTAATGCAAAAATCTCAAAATTCGGTGGGCCATATCTCCCACACCACTGGTCCGATTGGCCCCAAATTTAAGATTTGGTGCTGTGGGATTACAGTCAACAAGAATACCAAGTTTCATAAAAATCTGAGACTGTCGGGTTTAAATGTTTTTTTGGGGGTGATTTGACATGGAATGACCCAATACTGTTTTATGTCAGTAATCTAGATTTGAATAGAATACTGTTTTATGTCAGTAATCTAGGTTTGAATACAATATTGTTTTATGTCAGTAATCTAGATTTGAATACAGTATTGTTTTGTCAGTAATCTAGATTTGAATAGAAGACATATCAGTAATCTAATTTTGATACAATACTGTTTTATATTAGTAATCTGGATTTGAATACAATACTTTCTTGTATCAGTAATCTAGATTTGAACACAATACTGTTTGATGTCAGTAATCTAGGTTTGATTACAATACTGTTTTATGTTAGTAATCTAGATTTGAATACAATACTCTTGTGTTAGTAATCTAGATTTGAATACAATACTCTTATGTTAATAATCTAGGTTTGAATACAATACTGTTTTATCTCAATAATGTAAGTTTGAATAGAATATTGTTTTATATCAGTAATCTAGGTTTCAGTACAATACTATTATATCAATAATCGCAGGTTGAACAATAACATTTTATGTCAGTAATCTATGAATACAATACTGTTTTATGTAAGTAATATCAATTTGAATACAATACTGTTTTATGTAAGTAATATCAATTTGAATACAATACTGTTTTAAGTAAGTAATATCAATTTGAATACAATACTGTTTTAAGTAAGTCATATCAATTTGAATACAATACTGTTTTATGTAAGTTTGAATACGATACTGTTGTATCAGTAACATCAACCTGTGTTTCCTGACGTGGGCTCAATGAGAACGTCTCCAGGCTGCAAGTGACCTCGCTCCTCAGCATCTTCAATCATTCGCAGTCCAATTCTGTCCTTCACACTCCCACCAGCATTGAAAAACTCACATTTAGCCACTGTAAAAATACAAATAATTAAATACAATTCAGACGGTTCATAAATTCACTTTTAATCAAACTGATAATAAATAACTCAACTGATCTGACAACAAATAATTAAGAATTGGTTCAGATTCAATGCTTGCACAGAAACCTGTTAACTTGTAACAAAATGATACTCCTAATATCTTTTTAATCGTTTGTAAAGACATGTCTCGTTATGAAAATGCATCTTAATAAGACTTATTAATTAAAATTAATTTAAAACTTTTAATTCAAAACAAAACAGAAACAAAAATAGAAATTAACAAGATTAAATGATGTTTCAGTCAAATGATTTCTCTACTGATTGCATATTACAAAATAAATTCAAATTTTATAATTGTTTTTAATATTTGTAAATTTATTCAATATTACTGCAAAAAATAAATTCAAAACTTACAAATTTCACACTCAACGTTATCATTTTTTGAGATGCGATTGATGCGAACTAAAGGTGTGTTGCCAATGTTGTCAAGAATAGAGGACATGATTTCTTGTCTTTTCTTACTAAAATGTTTTAAAAAACCTCATTAAATTATTTAATAAGTTGCTTACTTCAACAGACTAAATCAGTTGTTTTTGTTTTTTTACAAGCTACTAATCTAATAAATATACAGCAAAAAATAATAATAATAAATAAATGAATAAATAAATATAATAAAACTAAATAAAATAAAATAAAATAAAATTCTAAGAAGAAATCATTAACCGTCTTTTTTCTTAAATTTTATCAGTATTATAACATTCATCCTTTATCTATTTTAATTAGATGGCTTAATGAAAAATATAATTTTTTTGTTTTTGTTTTTTTGTTAAATATTACAGACAGACAGGCATGGACAAGTGTCAGATGAGCCAAAATTGAAATATCAGTTGCTTCAGTTACATGTATGAGTCCCTTATTTATAACATAATATAATATAAAAAATTCTGAAGAGAACTAAATAAGATTTTCAGTCACTGATAGACTGGAAAATCAAATCAAATAATACAACCATAGGAACACAAAAAAGAAAAAAAAAAAGGAAGAAGAATTATAATACTTAAAAAACAGTAATTATGAAGAACACTAATTAAGTATATAAAAGTGTGAGAACAAAAGGTTCTTGTAAATGTTGAAAACAAACACAGTTCTGTGAACATGAGGACTGGGCAAGTCTGATCCATAGGTACACTGACTTGGTAGATCAGGACGCTTCCATATCCGAAATGGACATTCTGATGTCGTCATTGTCTAAAATATATCACAACATTTAAAATAAAAACATATTAATACATACATATATACGTTTTGGGTATAACCATGCATGTCCAAAAGTATAGACTACTAGTGAACAATACCATGATCAATTGTCATAAATCTTGCAATACTTTGTTATTAATTTTATAAATGCATTTTTAATTAATAAAATAAATTACATAAACAGTAATAATAATAATAATAACAAATGCCATACTTTAAAATGAAAAATAATAAAATGATAACAAAAGAATTATATTATTTAAGATTAAAATGTTATATATGGCAAACTACTAGCAAAAGGTTTTACTCTATATAACTATTAGTATTACCTTTACGTTTCAAAAATATACTTATTTAATATATAATGAAAGATAAAATTAAATTACAGTTGTAAAATAATAATAATAATAATTCTGTGGTTTTTTGATGATCAACTAATTATTTTTGGAGGGACTGGGAAATTGTAATGATGATGTTATGCACCGGTTGTAAATGGACCAACTAAAGGTAAAAGTTAACAGAGACAGAGACTGACGGCATAAAATACAGAAACAAAGAGTTTTTATACAATTTTTTCTTCTTTACTTAATAATAATAATAATAATAATAATAATAATATTATCGTTAATATGTAGATCTGTGTTTCTGGTGACAATGTACTATTCACTAAAGGTACACGTACACATTCACTGACGGGACACGTTTTACTCTATGATTCTATCGCACTTCGGTGCAAAGTGGATTCAAAAGCCAGATACATTAAAGTCCGAATTTATTTTAAAAACGTACTGTGTCGTCTACTGACTGTGACAACTAAATATAAAGATCAAAAGACACTTGAAATGCTAAGAAAATTACTATACAATATACCGACAGTAGAGCTGCCGTCTATCAGAAAGGACACACTAACCGAGTCAAATAACTTTATCGACAATTTTTGGACTAAACCATATTAAACGTAGGGGTGAAGGAATGCAGCAATGGAATCTAGCTTCTATGAGATTCTATTTCTGATTGGTTTGTTACTAGCCACTGGTTATTATTATTATTATTATTAAGGAAATGACTTTTGCAGTGACTTTAAATATAATGTCGTTAATAAAAATTATGGAAATAAAATAATTTACTTGTAGAGAGGAAAAACATTTTAAAATAATAAAATAACAATTACGAATAAAAAGAAAACAAATTAAAAAAGAACAAATTAAAGCAATAAATAAATAAATTGAAAAAGACTAATAATACTAAAAATTCTTAAAATGATAATTAAAAAAAAACACACCTGAAACCCCCCCTAATAATAATAATAATAATAATAATAATAATACATGTACTGAACCAATTGTTCAGGGCTTTCAGAAATCTGGAAAATCCACAAAGCTGGCTATATTTCATCTCCTGTATTGAGTTAACAAACCCTGTACAGTATCAGAAAAACATTTTATTTCTTTACTTGTTTAAGTGAATTAATTAATTTTGAACTATGCTTTAGAGGTGGATTAATTTGTGTTTGGTATATAGTATCAGAAAAACATTTTATTTCTTTACTTGTTAAAGTGAATTAATTAATTTTGAACTATGCTTTAGAAGTCGATTAATTTGTGCCTGTGCAATACTGTGCAATATAATTTCATTTCCTGTACAATTGTACAGAGTTAAATAAAAGCATATTCTTTACTTTTCTCAGGTTAATTTTCTTTTATTACACAGTACTCTATACAGGTATTTTTATGAATTTAAAACAATAATGTATTCAAATGTAGAATAATAGTATTCCTGTCTATTCTATGTGGAACAGATATTCTATGTAAGTATTTTAAGAATTTTAAATCAATAATTAATAATAAAATGGCATAATTACAAACATATCAAATAAAATAATTTTAGGAAAATAAAAAAAAGAATAAAGCAAAATAAAAAATAAAAAAAACATGAAAAGATAATACTAAAATTAATTTTATTAATAATTTTTGTTTATTATTATTTTATATAAAAGAAAATTACATAAAATTTATAAATAAATATTCCTTTCCTTCAAAGATCAGTGTCTTCAAGTGACTATGTATAATTGTAAGAAAACATAAGAAATAATACAAACAAAACTAAATAAAACTAAATAAAATAGACAGAAAACTGAAAAATAAATATATAGTGTTTTATTATTAAAAATCTCTGAAGTTAGATAGCAACTAATGTTGTTATTTTATTATTAATGTTTATTATGTTTATTATGTTTGTTATGAAAATATAATCAGTTCCTCTTTGAACAAAAGAAGACTACATCTCTAGTGAGAAAATCTCCCATTGAGAATTATTCAGTCATGTCACACAGAGGAAGATCATTTTTGGTTTTGTAGTTGAAAAGTCAATTTCAGTGGATCATGATCAAATGCATTATTGATTTCTTCATCAGTCCACTTTATCAACTCAGCTTTATTGACTGTTATTGATTTATTGTCAAACAGAAACATGTCTATTGAGTGTTCTGATGGTCTGATCACATGTAGTTCCTTAGGAATGCACTTCTCAACAATTTCTGCTTTCAGATTGAAATCACCACCAACAATCACAGGACACTGAAATTCATTTCTCATCAAAATCACCATTTCACCAAAAAAACGGATGACTTCTGTTTTTCTGTCAGTTGAATATCGATAGTGAGGTCCATGCCAAGATATACAGAGAAGTTTAAAATCTGGCACACCTTTACTTTCCATCATACAAATACTCATTCTGGAACGTTCTGCTCTGTTGAGGAAATCTGGACGTCTTTGCAGACTTTCGTATATGCGAATAACTTTTGTTTTGTGATCAAGACGTGTCACAGTTACCTCTCTTGTGTCATAAACAAATCCAGCTTCTTTGTGCCCTATGTACTGATAGTAGTCTGGCACATCAATCTCTTTCCAAGCTCTTGAATGAATATCTTTCCAGACAAACTCTTGCATGAAAACTACAAGAGGATTTTCTTCTCTTAATAACTGGGCAATTGATTGTTTCCTGGTGTTAATCCTACCTTTTACTGAAGGTCCATTAGCGTTCATGTCAATCAAATGTAATTCTTTAACATCTTTTCCTACTGCAACATTAGCCAGCATTTTTCAATGGTCAATCTTTACAATAAAAATAAATAAAATAAAATAATAAAAATTATATTAAATTTAAATAATGCAATATTTGCATACAATAATATTAATAATAATAATGATAAATCAAATTTTTCACAAACAGCAAGCATTCTGTATTTAATATGAAGCAGATAGATATTCATAAGGCTTCTGTACAAATAACATCTTGCCATTTTATAAATGAATTATTTTCAAAATATTCCCAGTTTTACCTTTATCAGTAGGAATTACTATTCTACAACAATAACTACAGCAACTACTACAACTATTACTACTATTATTACTACTACTTCTACTTATTATTATTATTATTATTATTATTATTATTTGGGAGCATAATTAGATTAAAGAAAATAATAAAAAAATAAAAAAAAGCCTTTTCAAGACAAATTTTTGTGTGACTGCAACAGTCAATGTCCAAATTAAATATGACAATTATTATCACATTTCAAATATATGACAAAAAGTAAGGAACCTTAAATAATTAAAACCTTGTCTGTTCTGCCACTATCACTATCAGGATGTAGGAATTACAACTCTACAACAACAACTAC
This sequence comes from Chrysomallon squamiferum, assembly GCA_012295275.1. NCBI lineage: Eukaryota > Metazoa > Mollusca > Gastropoda > Neomphalida > Peltospiridae > Chrysomallon > Chrysomallon squamiferum. The sequence continues at coordinate 977,744 of CM022676.1, forward strand.
TACCTGCTTTTACTTCTACAACCACTGGTATTATTATTATTATTATTATTATTATTATTATTATTATTATTATTATTATTACTTGGCAGCATAACTGGGTGTGGAGGTTGGAAATAAAAATAAAATGAGAGTTTTCTTATTTCCGTAAATTTCGATATTACGTGTGGATGAGACAGCCACTCTCAAAATTACATTTTACAACTATTAATATCATTTCAAATATATATGACAAAAAGATATGATTAATTAATTTATAGGAAAAATAAAGTAAGATATCTTACCAAAAATTAACAGTTTGTTTTAACTGTACAAGGTGAAAATTAACAATAACTAAACTTGCTGAATAAAGATTTCGGAGAAACCCCGTGATATAAAGCCTATTATTAGAATAATGACGTCAGTGAAATCAGGAAGTAGTTGAAGTTGACTGTCACGATGTCAGTTTCTGCTGAAAATAAAAAATACTGTAAAGTAACAGGAGGGTACACACGGACAAACACACATATTGTATTCAAACAGAGATACTACATACATGCAAATATACACATACTCAAACATATTTATATACATACATATATACATATATACATTCATACATATATACATATATACATTCATACATATATACATATATACATTCATACATGCATACATACAAATTAATATATAAATAGTTACACTGAACCATATAAGTATTTAGAAAGCGCATATATAATATATATGTGTTGATGTATGTGATTGTCTTATGCATATATGTGTATCGTGTATATGATGTTTTTGTTGTGTTTTTGAATGCCTGTATGAGTATATGTGTTTGTTTGTCTGTGTCTGTTTCTGTGTATATATGTGTGTGTGACTAATGTGTTTGTTTGTGTGTGCGTGCGTGCGTGTGTTCGTCATATTTCGTCATTCATGGTGCAAAGTAAAACAGAAATAACTGACGCACCACAAATAGAGGAGGAAATATACGACAAAAAGAGCATTCTAAAATTAAATATGGCTGCCAGTGATTCTGCAGATGATTCTCTCTATCCAATAGCAGTTTTAATTGATGAATTAAGGAATGAAGATGTTCAGGTAATAGCGACTTGTTTCCTTATTATTTTAAAATTAAATATATATTAATATTTAAGGAAAATATTAGGTTTTTGTTATATGATGGTCCACTTTTCGGTCACCTAATCAACCGTTCTGTTTTATTATTATTTAATTTTAAAAATTAAAAAAATATATCTTTGGCAACTGAAAACAACAACAACAATAACAACAACAACAACAATAATTATAATAATAGATATGGAATGAGTAATAATTACTTTGAATAAAAAATTATAATTAGTATTAATTTTATGATAGAAAATCAAATCTGTTTCTGATAAAATGACATTGTTACATGCGTTATACTTAAAAAAAAAGTTGTATTACTCAGATTTACAAGTTTACATTAATATGTAAATGATAATTTGATTTTTTAAAAATTAAGAAAAAAATTAAATAATTATTCAATAAATTGGCAAGAATACTCACATGTAATAACTACTAATAGGTATGAGCTTATTATCACTAAGTAAACTTTGATTATCCATAAATGTACACATACATCAAAGTTCAAGTAAGGCTGGAAAAATAGGGATAATTGATTTCTTGTTAGGATGAAGTAAGAAAATTTAGAGACAGAAACTAGGTCAATATCATTTCTTGGAGTTGAAGACTTGGACTTTGAGCTACAAAAAACAAATTAACACTTTCAATTAAATTAGGCTCATCAGCTGGATATAAAGTTATTGGCTGAATTAATATCCATGTCAGTCATCCCAAGACACAACAGGAACAGAAAAACAGATGAGATTGTGTTGTGATTACAACTGGCTAGCTTTGTCAGCATGCACATCTTGATTGTCAGTATTTGAACATGCTTAAAAATATCAAAGACAATATTGATTGTCAGAAATGGAATGAGACAGTGTAAAAAAATGTTTTTTTTTTTTTTTGCTTATTTGTCATTTTAAGTATTTTTCTCATTTTTATGTGTTGAATTTTTTTATGTTAATAAAAAAAAATATATATATATTTATACATTTTTAAGTTACCCAACGTATGTGTTAATTTTAAGAATTTTAATTTATATTTCGTAAATTTAAAAAAACAAAACATGAATTATTTGGATAGCTTGGAGAATATGATAGGCATGATGATTTAGCAACTGACTTCACTGTTCCTTGTGAAGGATGCTGATTGATAGAATACATAAAAACCTGAGAGTGAATGTAGCCATATATGACTGTTTTAATATAAGAGTAAACTGATAGGCATTTTTCATTCAAACAATATGCTGCAGAGGCCAAAAAAAATCAATTAATGTCAATAAATTAATTTTATTATCTAAAATAAGAAACAGAAGTTCTCCAACTGACCATTTGAAATACATTTCAGTTTTGTGCTGGGAACCAAAATCTAGGCTTGTGGAATGACATAAGTAAATAATCATGTGATATTTTATTTAGTTTAATAGTTCTTATAGACTATGAGTTGCCACTGGTGTAAGTAACATTTGCTTATATAAATACTGACAGTGTGTGAAAGTCATTTAATTTCCAGACCACAAGTGAAATTAAAATGACTTGGTGAACTGGAATAGGTAAATGTTAACTTCTGAATAATACTTTGAAACTGAAATTGATTTTTAAATATTATGTATTGTAACTTGATAACAGTTTTATTAAAAATATATTTATTATGAATGTAAATTGCCACATCTTTTTCCTTAAAAACTATTCCTTACAGAAGTTACTGTAAAATAAATTCAGTATGAAATGGACAATATTTAATTTATAAACCAGCTTACTGGCTGCAAAAGAGTTAAAGCTGTTTGTTTCTCCTAAATTAATTCTTTTCCAGTGGTGAATTTTCATCATACATCATTTATAGTCAGGTTGTAGAATTCTGTAGAATTTTAAATGCTTTCAGTTTTTGGAAATGATCTTTCTGGAAATGTGTATTTAAGTAATACTACTTTTTGTCATTAGTTGTATGCCAGTTGATGTCGATGAATGATGCTTTTTACATTTCAGGCAATGTCAGAATGTGTCAAGAAATTATGTTGAAAAGTCCAGCAAAGAATAATTGTAAAATTTATAGTTTAAATATGTAATTCTGAAAAGCAATCTAAACTAAAAATATTAAACCTTCCAAAAAGAAATGATATTTGTTGCTTAAAAGCTACATGTTGATGATCCTGTATCTGAAATTTTGAAATTGAGAAATTGAAAATGTTTGTGTTTAACTAAAATGTTAATATCTCACAATTTTTGGAGGGTTTATTAACACTTACTAATTTTATTTCATAATCAAAATTATTTTAATACTAAAGAAATTCTGCAGTCTAAATTTATAAGATGTTTATGAAATATAAATGGAATTTGTTCTCTGGTTATTTCTTTATATTCCAAAATCCTAAACATTCAGAAATCTGTAATACTTAGTGTTCCAAACATTTCAGATAAGGGATCCTAAATCTGTATTTTTAATGTGTATTTATAAAATTTAGTTATCTTTGCACAGCTTCGTCTCAATAGTATAAAGAAGCTTTCTACAATTGCTTTGGCACTTGGAGTGGAACGGACCAGAAGTGAACTGATACCATTTCTTACTGGTTGGTATTTCACACACACACACACACACACCATAATCAGCATAACTGCCTCACATCACTATTGGGCATGTGTACACACATACAGGCACAAACACTATAATTAAAGAAAAATTGAAGCAAAAAAAACCCCACCCAGATTTGATATGGAATAGATTTACTTTAAAAAAAAATATATGACTTTAACATTATTACAGAAGTTGTTTTTCCATTCAGATACAATCTATGATGAGGATGAAGTACTACTGGCGCTAGCTGAACAGCTAGGTAACTTTACACCTCTTGTTGGTGGTCCAGAGTATGTCCACTGTTTGCTGGTATGTTTTCACCATTTCAATTATATGCAGTTTGCAGATAGAATTCTAGTATATTAACATGCAGATGTTAATGGTGCTTTTGTGGTTATAAAATGTGTACCAATTAGAGGCAGTAAAAAAGTAATTATTTTTAGGAAGAAAACCAAGCATTGGAGAGGTACAAATTGTCAGGTGCAAGTTAATTATTCTGCCACTAAATGACTAATACAGTTAGCACATTTTTTTATAATTACTTCACTTAAATAATGCTATTATTTTTTTCAACCAAATTTTCTTAATTGTGTTTGTAATGTATAATATTATTTTATTATGGTTTTGTTACTATTTAAAAAAAAAAAAATGTTTAATGTAAACATTTTCTGTATTTAAATATGTAATAAGAGGAATTTATTTCTGTGTTAAAGCCTCCTTTGGAGAGTTTGGCAACTGTGGAGGAGACAGTTGTACGTGACAAAGCTGTTGATTCACTACGAGCAATAGCAACACAGCACTCGCAGGCAAATCTAGAAAATCACTTTGTTCCTCTTGTCAAGCGACTGTCAGGAGGTGAGTGAATTGTCTTGTTTTCCTTTATATGTTTTTGGCATAATTTTTGAGTAAATAATTAAATATCCAAATGTATTGAATAAATATTTAAAATGCTATTGAAATAACAGAAACAGCCCACATTATCATATTCACGAACAACCCAATAATCATTTTCTTTCTAGGTGATTGGTTCACATCAAGGACTTCAGCATGCGGTCTTTTTTCTGTCTGCTACCAACGTGTTTCTAACAATGTGAAAGCAGAACTACGTCAGTATGTACAGATTTAATTTATTCATCACCTCTACCAAGATAAGTATATTGTTCTGTTACTCGTGACAGATTTGATACTGAAAAAAATGTGAACCTTATTTACAATGTTATTATGTTCATAGAATATCTTTTATTCACAGTAGCAAAGGTACATCACGAAAACAGTTTTAAAATTGTTTATTCCAACAGACACTTCAAGAACTTGTGCAGTGATGACACACCAATGGTGCGGCGAGCAGCAGCAGGGAAACTGGGAGAATTTGCCAAAGTGGTTGAGAAAGAGTACCTCAAGTCTGACCTCATTCCACTGTTCACAGCACTGGCACAGGATGAGCAGGTGACTATTTTTATATTTTGCAGAGAATTCTTTTGTAACAGAATATTTTCAATACCATTTCAGTTTTTCTCTACAAAACTACTGTTATTCTATCTGTGTTTAACTGGACTGCAAATCAGAATTTGTAAGTACTACAAGTTTTATGTTCAGGTGTGCATTTTCCAAGAGCACACACCCATTGGTCTGGTTATTTTTCATACATTAATTGCACGAAATTGTAAATGAAATGGCCAGTATTATTCTCAGACTGAATAAAGTTTTGTCTCTACAGTAAGTCTGTTTAATTGGAAGAATGACTGTCATTTCATTCATTTCATTCACTGATGTTAATACTGTGTATGTGTGTGTGTATGTATCTATCTATCTATCTATCTACCTAACGCTTATGTTAATACTATGTATGTATGTATTTATTTATGTATGTATCTATCTATCTATCTATCTACTGAACGATTTATCTGTCTGTATATTGGTCCACACACACACACACACACACACACACACACACACACACACACATTTATATATATTTTGATTGACTCTCATATTAATTTATGTTTGTTATTGTTAGGTTAAAGTGAAAGAAAATGTGTGGTAGTTGTAGGGAAATCTGTATCATTTCAAAGAGAACATTGTGACTTAGAAGAATCATTTTAAATACATTTTAGTGATGCTATTATGCATTTAGAGTCATAACCAAATTTGTTTTTCTGCAATATTCTTGGTCATTTTAATTAAATTTGAAAGAGTTACTTTCATTTTAAATGTTAAAAAGTTGTCATTTTGCATATAGCTTATTTTAGACGTCTGCTCTGAGAACAGTGGATACACATATGATCTTAATATATTTAATAAAAAAACTGATGTGTATTTTTCAGGATTCTGTTCGCCTTCTTGCAGTGGAGGCTTGTGTGAGTATTGCATCATTGCTGCCCACAGAGGATACAGAGCTGTTGGTAATGCCAACTCTGCGACAAGCAGCAGAAGACAAATCATGGAGAGTGAGGTACATGGTGGCTGACAAATTCACAGATGTAAGTAACACAGTCCATTAATGAATCAACTGACAGTTGTAATCTAACATTAGTATTTTTTGTGACAATATTTGAGCAGTAATCATCAGTATTAAGATACTTTCAGATGTTGTGGTTTTCTCAGGATTAAATCTTCATTTTTATTGCAAGTTATTCTCAACAAAACTAATATATCAAAGCCTGTTGTGTCTGCTTACAAGTCTGAGAATAGTTGCATCTAGATTAGGTAGTTGTGTAGATAGTCTGCTGTCTCATTATTACTAATGACTAACACTAAGTGAATTAATCATGTGTGTCTGGTGAATAATTATTATTATTATTACTCTTTTTTTTTAATTGGATTTCTTCATTCAAATCTACTTTAAAGCTTGCTAGTTAAATGACATATGTTATTGTCTTTTTAGTGAAACAAAGTGAAAAATCTAAATGTACCAGATGAAATTAATTTGTTATATCTCACCATTTAAATAGAATACAAGTGATGGTGTTATAAATATAAGATATTATATATAAAAAAATAGGCCAAAACAATATGTTACTCATTCTCCCACAAGTATTGAAATGACATAAAAATTCCCAGTTTGTCCTCTTTTTAAAGAGAATGAAATAAAATTAACTGAAACAAAGATTAGAATTGCTTAGAAAATCTTTTCACTTTGTTTTTCAGTTACAAAAGGCTGTAGGACCTGAGATTACAAAGAATGATCTTGTCCCTGCATTTCAAAGTCTTCTCAAGGACTGTGAGGCAGAGGTCAGGGCTGCATCTGCTCACAAGGTCAAAGGTCAGTAATATATTAATTAGTTTTAATATTTATTTGTTTGGAGACAAAATCAGAGTTTGTTGATCTTCTCCTTTCTAATCAAAATTAGAATTCTAAAAATTAATTTCAGAATCCATAATATTACTTTTTTGGACAGAGTGCAAAAAACCCAAATGAGAAGTGAAAATAAAATAAATATATCTGGTTTAATAGATTCTGTTTTGATGAAAGTTATTACCAAAGGCAAAGTAACAGATATTTGCAACAACTCTTTTTGTTTTATTGTGAACTTAATGTATTTTTTGTAATATATTATTTTCAGAATTCTGTCAAAACCTGTCGACTGATTCACGGGAGACTATTATTATGACAAACATCCTGCCCTGTGTCAAAGATCTGGTATCAGATGCGAATCAGCATGTCAAATCAGCCCTAGCTTCTGTCATTATGGGTTTGTCACCTATTCTTGGAAAGGAGAAGTAAGCTGAAATGTTATATCTAAAATATAATGAAATACTTTTATTTCACTGACAATTCATACTGTGGTAAATTTCTTCATTGAAGATGGGATTTTTTGCACACCAAATAATATCCCTAATTAGAAAAGATTGGTTTGAATTGTGGACATTTTGCAACATAATATCCTTTACTCTAGATCAGGATTAGGCAAACTTGGGCCACATGGCTCATCCTCATGCAGGCCACACGCACTAATTCATAGTATAAATGGAACAATTAGGAGGGCCATTCAGAAAGCTGCATGAAAAACAACATTTTCTATGGTATTGTTTTATGTTAACATAGATTATAATCAGACTGTTTGTAACTGGTACTCTAAATAGATCAGATTATAGGTCTGTAAAGTTGAGTATGCTTTATTTTGTAAAAAAAATTCAGTAGAGTTATTGCCAGTTTTTCAGAAAAACATATTTGGTAACTTTCTTTTACATCTCTTTTCAGCACAATAGAACATCTACTTCCATTGTTCCTGGCTCAGCTAAAAGATGAGTGCCCTGAGGTGCGCCTGAACATCATCTCTAACCTGGACTGCGTGAATGAAGTAATTGGCATAACACAGTTGTCACAAAGCCTGCTTCCAGCCATTGTTGAGCTGGCTGAGGACACAAAGTGGAGAGTGCGTTTGGCCATCATTGAATACATGCCACTTCTAGCTGGACAGCTGGTTAGTACTATTACATAAGAACCTATAATTGTTAGCATTATGATATTTAAAAATGTCAGGCATAATTATGCTTTGCACAAAGAATTCTGTTGACAGAAGCTGTTATATGTAGTTTTTAACAAGTAAGTGAAAAGTCTTAGGAAGATAGGTTCATCTGATAGGAGAAATAAGTGATTATTATTATGATAAACATCCTGCCCTGTGTCAAAGATCTGGTATCAGATGCAAATCAGCATGTCAAATCAGCCCTAGCTTCTGCCTTTATGGGTTTGTCATCTATTCTTGGAAAGGAGAAGTAAGCTGAAATGTTATATATAATGAAATACTTTTATTTCACTGACAATTCATACTGTGGTAAATTTCTTCATTGAAGATGGGATTTTTTGCACACCAAATAATATCCCTAATTAGAAAAGATTGGTTTGAATTGTGGACATTTTGCAACATAATATCCTTTACTCTAGATCAGGATTAGGCAAACTTTTTCGAGAAGCGGGCCACATGGCTCATCCTCATGTGGGCCACACGCACTAATTCATAGTATAAATGGAACAATTAGGAGGGCCCATGATTGCTCTAGATTAAATATATTATATATACACACTGAGATGATTGCCAGTACTGAACAACATTTTCCATGGTATTGTTTTATGTTAACATAGATTATGTCATCAATAGTAAGGTAGAAACAATGAATGGAACATGTATGGATTTTTCACTGAATACATATATCAGTCCAGTAATAAACATGTTTTAGATATTGTTATATTTCACAACAGTAAGTTTTTTTTAAAGTAAAACAGAATTTGATCTGGTGAAATTTATATTTGTTTTCATTTTATGTAATACATAGGAAAAACTTCATATTTTTTACTTTTAATGAATATGATTTAATTATAGACTTGATACAGGATGAATATTTGACACAGTGTTAAATAATTGTTTTCAGGGAGTGGAATTTTTCGATGAAAAGCTGAATTCATTGTGCATGACATGGCTTGTGGATCACGGTGTGTGCTCTTTTTTCATATTTTAGTAAAAAACACATTCCTTATGCTCAGTGCAAGAAAGTAATTTTATTATTTGAATTAATGTTACAAAATTCTTTCTTTAATTTATATATAACAGATAAGCTGACTATTGATGATTTTCTGAATAGGAAGTGTTCATACAACATAATAATATTATACCATTTATTGAATTTAGTTATATATGATTCATTTAATAAATGATTTCTGAATTTAAAAAAAAAAAAACTTTTAATCCTAATAACAATGGCTCAATTATAGGGATAAAACTGAGTATTCAAATAAGCGATTAGCATTTGGTAAACAGTTCAATGTTAATTTTAACAATGAAAAATATCAGTGGTGAACTTGTTTACATTTACTTAATTCATCAAGCTATTTGTTTTATGTCATCCTTAATGTGAAAGTAATTCCAGCAGCTATTCATTTTTCATTCGATAGACTTTATTTTTTTATCTTATTTTTCCATTTAAGGTCTTTGTTTATGTTATATATTTTATATATCTGTGTATGTTAAGCACTAACTATCTAGCAAACAATAATGCATGCAAAAATATAAGATATGTGACCATAAATTGTAAATCATTCTTTTTAGTATATGCCATCCGAGAAGCAGCAACTCTGAATTTGAAGAAGTTGGTGGAAAAGTTTGGCTTAGATTGGGCTCAGCAGACCATTGTGCCCAAAGTTCTGCAGATGTCACGTGACCCTAACTATCTTCATAGACTTACCTGTCTTTTCTGTGTTAATGTAAGATTTTGAAACCAGTTGAGATCATTGAAAACAAGCATGCACAAACAAAACATTCACCTTATTTTATTCTCTAATGTATTAGTAATTTTATATATATATTTATATATATATATATATATTGGACATTTCTGTTTATTTTTGTAGCTTTTAGCAGAAGTGTTTGGAGGTCCACTCACCGTGAAGTTGATGCTGCCAACCATTATTGGAATGGCATCAGATAGTGTAGCCAATGTCAGATTCAATGTAGCAAAAACTCTACAGAGACTGGGTCCTATGTTAGATCCGCCGTAAGTGAACTGAAGCTACTAAACTAACACTAATCTCAACTAGAAAAGCCATTATATTTTGTAAATTTGTATGTTAATTATAGATGAATTAAGTAATTTTCTAATTCATGCAAACTTATGTTTCTATTTGTAGACTTTTAGCTTACTCAAAATGATAAATTGTTTAAGAGGTTTTGAGACAGACCAGACTATTCAGAGTACCAGTTACAAACAGTTTGAATAGTGAAGAAAATTAAATTTGTATAATCAACAGAAATTTGAATAACAAATAGCTGTACAAAGTTGGACTTTGTTGTAAGGAAAAAGAAAGAGTGAATAAATGACTATTCTGTTTTAGGTTTCATCCTAAATGAATTTTAATATACTTGTCAGTAAAAATCAACAGATATTGAAATTTAGATAAATATGCTATACAGAATTATTGATTCTTCTGTTTCTGCACATGGAGTATCCATGGCATGCCCAAGTTTCGTGACCTTGTTGTGCACTTTTAAAAAAATTTAAAAAAAATATATTTTAGATCAGTTATTTTGGAACATGAACAAGGAATGTGTGCGAACAAGATTAGTGCTGAGTATAGAATGGCATAGATACAGGTCACTGTACTGAAAGTAAGACTGCATTCTAAAATCTTGTTATTTCTTTCAGTATTATTCAGAACCAGATTAAGCCATGTTTAGAAAAGCTGAAAGTCGACCAAGACTTAGATGTCCAGTTTTATGCTTTGGAAGCTTTGCATGGTAAGTACTAATGTTTGTTATGTGATAAAACAAGCCAGACATATTCAGGTGATGCAACTTCATGTAACAATGTTGATGCTGTTAATAATTTAATATACCTTTTTCATTCTACAGTGTGAATAAGTAATACAAATTTATTTTTCAGAACTTAAATTGAGTTAAAGAAGAAAATAAAATAAGGTAAATTTTATTTATATAGTGTAACTTTGTGAATAACAAATTACGTTCACTAATGAAGAATAGGTAAGTGTTATATAAATGTACTGGATTCTTTAATAATATCTTTGTATTCCAAGTTATTGCATTTGTTTGCTGCTAATGGTAAGGAATTTAGTGAATGTATCATAACAGCACAGAATAGCTGTGACCTGGCTCATACATTCCAAAGTGCCCATTACACAAAGAAATTTCCTAATATGTGAAACATTCAGTATATAGTGTTGTTTTTATGTATTGCCTTTTTCATGTCTAAACAAATTCTGTTTTCGACAATAAAATTATCACAGGATACAATGTGGTAAAGATTGAAATCACAGACCCATTTTTTAATGAAAGTACCCAGTTATAGAAGCTTGGTTATGTTTGTCCTCAGTTGAACAGCTGCTACTAAATGGTCTCATTTTGGCCAGGGAATTCTATAGAATTATATCAGGAATGCTGAAATTGAAAACAATAAATTGTTCATGAGTTAGCCGAGAATTTGCTGATCAGTTTCTCTGGAACCCAGTTTCAAACGGCAGGCATGATAACATAATTTAGTTTATTGTTACAACAGTCAGTCTTGCTGATTTCTCCGAGCAGGACACTGCTGGTTGACAGAATTTTCAGGAAACAAGAAAAAAGCATTTTTTTTTTTAATTCAGTATTTTTACTGTGGAGTAATTGTTTCACACAAAGTTTCTGAATGCCTATCACTGATCAAAGGGTCATACATTATAGAAATTTAAGAAGATGGCCTCCATGTAATGTTAAAATCTATGGCTCGATTTGAATTTGTCAGTATACATATGTATGTCAGGTTTTGGTCCTGATATATGTAGAAATGATCAAACTAGTATATTGGCAAACATTGGTGATTATGCACTTGTGCTAAGAGAAAAGGTATTGAAAACATATTAAAACAGAAAACGAATATATACTCGGACAACGTATAGTGTAGCCAGATGATGTAACTTGGTGGAGCTAGTGACCTGCAAACAATTGTTCTGTCTCTGTATTTTGTAGCTTTTTTTACTGAGGTTTCCCTAGTGAGAAATGAAGTATTTGCATGCCAAACAAGTGTGAAAATTTTAGTATTTTTATGACTACATTCTGTCATATGACTTGCTATGCAAATGGTATAGTGTAGCAGGTACACATAATGGTTTTAAATTATACCAATAAGGCATACTAAAATAATACTTACAATTTTATTGGGGCAAGTTATAACAATATTATATTTGTTTGTTTTTTTCCAGTCAAACAATGTGCACATTTTAGAACAGAAATTTTTATTCTCATATTTTAATATTTAATTTTTTATGTTTCAGAAAATAATGAGAGTTCATGATGATCTGTGACCACGATGACGCTATAGAGATTAAAGTTACAACAAGTGTCACTAAAGATAAATTTTGTGTTTGTTACCATTGGACGTCTAGCTATCACCACTGAATACATTTACCAGTGGTTTTATTTAATCTTAGTTCACCTGTCAGTTGTTCACAAATTACATTAGCTTATGTTATTTTTATTTGTGGCTGCTTTATTTCTCTTTGTAAAAAAAAAAAAACACCACTCATTTTAATTCTTTTCATTGGTTAAATTACAGAATAAAATAAACTTATCATATTATTTGAAGTTTTATCAGAACAACTAAAAATCCTTCCTGTAAAAAGGTAATTCATATATTTATAATAATACATATGACTGGATTACTAAATGTTGCTTGTGGAATGATTTGATTAGATGGAAAATGCATTATACATTACATTTGTATAGCTGTTGAAATGAGTTTTTTCTTCTTTTTTTTTTAGCTTTTAGTAACTTAAAATACAAAGTGATGGGCAATACTTTTTTCTTGTCAGACTAAAATTTTGAAAAAATACATTCCTAAAAAGAATTTTAAAAAACACAATACTGAAGTTTGAAACAATGGGGTAAAATGGAATAAGAATTTTAAGACTTTTTCAGTGGGTATGAACATCTGAACTACAGAACAAACAACTTTAAAAAATTCATATTTCCCAAATTCTTTGCTATATTGTAAAGTTAAAAATTAGAAAAGTAATGTATTTCTGGAGTTTCTGTTTTGAAGTGGACATGAAAACGACATTAAATTTCTAAATATTGAAGTTGTTAGTACAAAGAAAAACCTGCTTCATTATTTTTTTAATTATTATTATTTTCCCAGATAAAATTAAAAAACAACAACAGATAAATCAGTATGAAAATATATAATACAGTTATTGTTACTCTGTACTTAGCTGATCTGGTTTGTAATAAACAGAAACATTATTTATTTTAAATTAATCTGCCATGACAGTTTCTATGTTGATTAGATATTTTTTTTATAAAACTGATTACAGTATTTTTCAAGATTTATTTTAATTTATTTTTAAAGGAGAAATTTTCATTTCTTATGTCTGAAAACAAAAAATAACAAAGCAGAAGATTTCATTATTTGTGAGTTTGTTTTATTCTCTCTAGTTTTCCTTACATTGTGGTGTACAGTACCCTGAGAATAACTAGCGAAATCTGTCATCCAACATTTACAAGAATCTGTTGTATTTATGTAATGTAAATGTGACCAGTTTAATAAATGTTTTTGTGTCGGTTGACATTTTTTTTGTTTTGTAAGTATAATGTTATATCTTATTTCTGGCTGAATGATATTAACATACGTTTGTAGTGTCATTCGATATAAGCCAATATTTTAAAAATCAAGACAATTCCAGTGTATAGTCAAACATAATACAACCTGAAAAATATTACATCTCTGTTGGAGAGCTTCATAAATTAATGAGTTTGAATATAAATGTAATGAAGGTACATAATCTCATCTTTTTTTAATGCAAAACTTGGTTATCTATGAGCCTGCGTTTCATTATATACACTTTAATAACATACTAATTTTTATATATTTAATCTTAAGGTTATTTTGTTTCTATAATAGAGTAAAGATAAATTAATGACAAACTTCAAATTTCAAATTTATTAATACAAATGTAGTCAGTAAATAAACTGCCTTTTAGTGCCCATATATGCAAATTAAAGTTCTGTCTGACCATCCATAATAATATTTAGATAAAACTATTCGATGATGAACTTTTAAAGGCAGTTTTTAAATTGTAAAGTTGCCTTAATTAGTGGCCATGATATTACAAGTTTAATGTGACAAACTAAAATGGCTTTAAAATTTGTCCACTCACATGGCTTTGCTTTTTTTCATTCTGATTCCACGGTTTTCACCGACGTCCACAGGAATCTTATGGGCTTCAGGGTTGAAATTCAAGTTCTGGTTTTGGGAAGTGACAAGCGGGTGTTTGCACATGGTAGCAGTTCTGTTTCATGAACTTGAAGTTCACGGGAGAGAATATGAAACTGACCTTGCTTTGAAAAGCATGTGGTATGACACCTTTCTTCTTCTTTTTTTTGGCTTGTAATCTGTTTTTAACAGTGTATTGTTTGGTATATATATGTTACAGTCAAACTAGTCGTTTGGCCTAATGGCCAAAAGTTCCAGGAATTAGGCCATATGACTGGATTTTGTTTGGTGCTGTTTGACATTCTGCCTGATAGCAATTCAGGCAATCAGTCAAATGGATTTAATGCTTTGTTTACATCTGTTCAGTGTAGGGATTAGTGGTTCAATTAAAAGCTTTATTATCATAAGCTTTACACCTTAATGATATACAATGTCAATAATAAAATTAAAAAAAATGAAAGAATTACAAATCATGACAGTATGATCAAAAAGACCAAAAAAAATTTGGAGAATAGAAATAGCAGATAAATTATATATAACTAATAAAAACTTTTCTAAATTGAAATGTTTGAAACAAATATTTCCCCAAATTACACAGTGATTTCTTATTTTCAATTTTATCTTGAAACTCACCACTGATACATACTATACATATTTTTTTTCTGCTACTTCAGTATTCCTATATCTTCCCGTCTTAGCTGCCAGCTGATGTGCAGATATCCTCACTTTTGTTAAGTATAAGTATCTTTTATAAATCATTGGTATAGATTTAAGCAAATAAAATTGAATTGATACACCATCTGTAATGAATTTATATAGACTGTTGCATTTCACAGTGTATTTAGCTGAATTGAAAGATTCTGCCTTACTTGGTCATAACTTCTTTGCTTAATTATGCACAGATACTTTTTTTTTATTTTCATTAATCTAGTCCTGCTCTGTCCATATGTATCCCAATCCCCAGTTCATTAAAAGTTTTCCTAATAAAAGTCACCCAACATAAAATACAATTTTTACAAACATCTCAGTAATATGCTTTTTGAAAACCCCATAAAACAGCACACTAGTTATATATGTATCAAACACTGACAATAGAGAAATGTTATTTAAAAACGGTATTCTTCAGGTATACGTTGCCTTATTGTTGTATTATTTTTACATCAAAGACCAATGATTTAATACCGACAGTCTATAGTTTACTTGTTCAGTTTTCAAGGACATGTTTAATACTTAAAAAACACATCTCATTAGTGTTGGGCACTGGCTTCATTGGTCAATGTTGATAGGTGGTAATAAAAATACAGAAGCTATGATCACACTGTGTCCACCATGGAGGTTCCTGTAGAAGATCACTTTAAGAGAGAACTGTTTAAGAAGTACGAAGCGGTGCAAGAGAGTGTACATTCCAAAGGAAGAGTACTTCTTGATTATGGACCAACTAAACAAGATCGCTATTGACCCCAGGAAGAAAACCCAGCATGAGTACTACCTCATGAAATTATTCAGTGTGGAGACCTGCAGAAACTGACAAAGAATTGCCAAACAGATAAAGACATACCTCTGTTCTACGTTTCCATTGAAGACACCTTTGACTTCAAGCGGCCACACAACAGGTGGACGAGACCAGATGCTGAAAGAATTATCCAAAAAGTATATGAATTGGAAGTATAATAATGGATCCGAGTTTACAGTAGTCAAGCAACTGATGGAATTGTGGACCGAATTGGTTATTATGCACGGGAAACCAAGACATCCCCAAAGCCAGGGCTCTGTAGAGCAGGCAAACTCGGACATTAAAGACATGTTAGTATCCTGGATGAGCGAGAACGACACAAGGTACTCGAGTGTAGGCATCAAGTTTGTTCAGTTCAGGAAGAACTCGAGGTACAATGCTGGCATCAAGTTTTAACTGTTGTAATAAACAGAACACTTCTTGATGTGTTTCGAAATAAGTTTTCATGCAACTGCAAGCCACTCTTTTTCGGTCTAGAGGTCTATTTCAGTCGTTTGGCCTAAATCCTGGAAATGACAGCCATTAGGTCAAATTCCTGACAGTCTTAGGCGTTAGGCTAAATGCCTAAACATTTCTGGCATTAGGTGAAATGAATAGTTTACTTATTGAGTGTAACATACGTACATACATACATACATACATACATACATACATACATACATACATACGTATTTATACAGTGACTTACGAGTGTACCAACTTAGGATTCTTCCGATTTACAAGCATTTTTGCGCAACAATCAACACGACATCCACTCAGCATCCTGCGTCTCACTTGGTTACCTTGTCGTGGAAGTATCTCTGTTGTGGTTTGCAGTTTTTGCCAAATGTCTTTTTTGAAACCTAAGAAAGGACAGTATTGAGAAGAAGAAGCGGGTGATGTCCATAATTAAAGCATGAAATTGTAGAAAAATACGACCGAGGTGTGCGTGTAGTCAACATGGCTAGGCAGTACGAACATAGCATTTCTACGATATGTATCATACTGAAGCAGAAGGAATCGATAAAGGCTATAATACCGGCTAAAGGCGTTAAAATAATTTGGATGATCTCAAAGATGAATACACTTTACGAAATCAAATTTATTTCTTTGCATTCTCTTTCCATTTTTATTTTTATTATTATTTTTTTTTTAGCAATATTTGTCGTTTATAAATACATTTTTCTTATTTAAAAACGTTACAAAAAACTGGGATGGGTTTTGGGGGGCTGGAACGGATTAATTGTATTTTAATTTCAGTTGGGAACATTTATTTGAAATACTAGTAAATTGAGTTAAAAGCTCGGTCACGGAACGAATTAAACACGTAAGTGAAGGTACCATTATAAATTTACATTAAAGTAATAACTTGTTTCTCCCGTGAACGATTCCGTCTTTAATTATTTAAACTCCGGTTTCCTAAATTAAAGGCGCATGTGTGATAAGTCGCATCATTTTTTATTTGAAACAAAAAACATAAAACAGTTTTCTTAGCTAATTTGTACTTCGATTTGACTGCAGACAAACGTTATCTATCATGTAACGATTGTTGTTATTTCTTCTGATGGAGCTAATCAATATTTCATGCAAAAATAAACCAAGTGTTAAAAGTCAATTACTGATATTAAAAAAGATAAGTTTATTTTTAATTCAGAATTAACAGTTAAAAGTGTAGTTTATTAAAGATATGTTTTAACCAAGCATAGTATGCAATGCGCATTCTGTATACTACATAAAACTAATATGCTTACATTCAAGCTTACTTGGTAAAAGACTATTAGTTGATGAGACAGGTCGAATTTGGGTACCAAATGATGAACTGATCCAATACGGATATCTGGAAAACAGCTACAATTTCAACCAAATATACCCAGAAACATTCAGTTTGATTATGTTTTCTTCTGTATAAAATTCTGCACATCCTGGTTTATAGTTATTTATAATGCACTTGCTAAAATCAATAATATTGCTGAAAAGACAGGATTATTCGAGTTTGTTTTTCGTGATACAACTAAAAACGTTTTCTGTCGTTTTATATTCAGGCCAATTTTCTTTCTGAATCAGAAGTTTATGATGCAGTCATGAAATTGGTTAAATGAAGTTCATCAGATATCTTTTAGCTTGTTTAGATTGTTTTTATATAAGAATTTATCACTGAAACGTTTGACATTGTTTTCCCTGGCGGTAACAAAAAATTGCTATTAGGCACAATATAAAGAGTTCAGTTTTACAAATGACCTGTGTGCATTCAGAATCTGTTATTATTATGCAACCATTTAGAAATTTCATGTCTGTACTGGTTTTATGGACATTAAGCAGGAAAAATCTGGAAATTCCAAATTAACCACTGATAGTTTTCAAACAAAAATTTTATGCGTAATACACTTAGATATAATATAAATAATACTTCTTTCTTTTTTTCTCTTTTTTCCTAATGTAATAAATATATTAACTTTCTGATATTATATATATACTCTCTTACAGCATACGTATAAATATCAGGAATATTTATCTTTTGTCTATATCGGAAAATGTTTTTAGATTTAAGAAGAGGGACATGTAATCAGAATGTTATAGATATTATTACACTGTCATAGGGCAAAATTTAGTATAAACAATAAACAGAATAAAACACTCATTGCACGACAAACCTACTTGGATAAATAAAATTTGGTTAAAAATTATCAGTGTGACAATTAACAGAAAGACATTTTATAAACCGATCTACCAACATAATAAGCAATTTAATTGTAATAAAAATGCCAGCAGCTTCATAAACTATTATGGCAAAAAGAAATAATAGCAGTTAAACATATAACAGAGAAAAATCCGATTTGCTATAGCTTTAACATGACAGTTCACAATGAAAAATAATTCAAGTTGTCATTCTTCTTCTCTAGGTCAATTAATACCTTCATCCCTAGCTACATTCTCCCGAATTAGCTCGAAAGCTGAATTAGAAAACAAATAAAAGAGAATACGAAACTTTCACTGGTATAATGCCAATATTTAGAAAATCTGTATTCAAAAGTTGTTGCATTATAAATTTTAACATATAAATGATGTAATCATTAGTTTTAATATGAATACAATTTAGTGCATTTTTACAGTAATCATAAACAGTTGCCCACGTATTCTGGAGAAATAGCACAGCAAAACGCTGTGCCCTGTACATGGGAATACAAAAACTGAATTTTAAATATATCACATTCACACAATTTACATACATTTTCCTTCACTCACTACGAATAGTGGCAAGATATGACTAGATACAAATAAAACTTTCTGGGGCAGAACTATATTTATGTCAATAAATTACTTCCGTTATATATATATATATATATATATATATAATTTATGTATTTAGTAATTAATTGCTGGTTATAAAAGATCGTAAAAGACGATTTTAAAATCAGTTTTCATTTACAAATTTAATATATTGTTTCTGTTTAAGAACTGTAAACACTTTAGGTCTCATCAAGGATGGCAAAAAGTATCATATACTCATTCCACAAAGATTGGAAAAATCGCCGAAAGTGTCTGAGATTTAAAATAACATTCCTCTGTTTATTAGGTATTTTGAAACTAGAACAAACGTTCTTCAAGAACACAATTTACGAGTTCTTCCAATACATCAGACATTTTTACTTATTCTCAGACGACACTGACGTGAAAAGCTGTTAATTAGCTGATCTTTACGTCATGCTTCAGGTCAATTCAAATATTTTTAAGATTTCCGAGTTGGTGATTTACGATAGGGGTCTTGGGTGTCGACTAGATAGGACTTTTTATGGTTGCAGAGATCTAAAGGAACTTAAACAATATACAAATCAAATAACATAATAACAATAATAATATTAATAACTCGGAAATATTCAGTTATTAATTATGACGGCTATAAGTTGGATGTTTGGATCAGTCTAGAAATTATGTAGGCAGGACATAAAATAAATCCGTTTCAAACTTTTTACATTTTGTTTTATCTCGCTCTCTTGCCGAAAAATGTTTATAGCAAAATAGGAAATTATATTTGAACTATATGTTATTTATTTTCATTGAAAAAAAAAAAAAAATATAATAATAATAATAATAATAATGATAAACTTGAAGAAATCTGTCAACCAACGCAGAATACTGAGCTGGTCTAACCTTTCAGACAAGGTGTTCAGGATACCTAATATATTACGTAATTGTTTCTTGCTTAAAACGTCAGCAGTTTTTATATTTTTCTGAAAAGGATCTAAAGCAAGTGCTATATGATAAGTATAATTAATATATTTATTTGCAACAATGACCTACTGGAATAACATTTCAATACTAACATTCATTGTTCTGTGGTCAACGGGTATGTTTGATTCCGGAATTGTATAAGAAAATAAATAAATATAGTCATTACATCAATAAATAAATAAATAAATAAAAATAAAAATAAAAATACTGCTTAAAATAAAACATAAAGAAGAAAAATATTTAAAAATTAAAATATTAGAAATAATAATAATAATAATAATAATAATAATAATAATAATAATTTAAAATTTAAAGTTACAAAAAGGGCAGAAAAGAAATTTGGTAGCAATATTTTTAGAAGCCTGTATGCGCATATGTTATGATATGGATTTTGTAAGATTTCATGCATTTTCTGTCTTTATTTCAGTATTTATTTATTTATTTATTAAGACCTTTTTTGCCAATAACATGGATACACAGTCAAAACTACAGCTGTCTCTCAGGGGATGGAAATCTTTATAACTGAGCGTGCGAAAATGCGCCAGATCTTTGATCCAAAATTATATAAAATTATGGAAGGGAAAAGAAACTGATTAAACTAGTTTATCTAATGCATATTCATACTGCTTCAAACGAAACTGACCGTAAAAGATTGTCGGGTACAGGTTTAACGAGTTCTGGAAAAGACATTATTTTCTCCTGTTAAGTTCCAAGATCAAAATACTGCCATATTGTAGGACGTTTATTTTTTTTATTTAGTTCTTTTTAAGTCATTATATTTAATCAAATATTTTAACACGTTTACTTATTTATTTTTAAGTTTATTTAATAGAAAAAGGAACGAAACTAACAGTAAGTCCACAAACTATCATTGCTGGTGCAACGAGACGAGTAGTAGTGAGATGTGTTCCTGGTAACTTTGTTAGTAACGTCAGATCGATAGATACTCTCACGATTAAAAGATCCGTTAAAATATCTCATTATCCAGTTAGAGTTGCTCGTATTACACGGACTTCACGGAAAGCAGAACTGAAAGACCCGCTATTGAGCACAAGAGTCAATGTGTCTGGAATGATAAACGAAAAAGTTAAAGCAAAATCGTTTATTGAAATAGAATTCTCTTTGTATTACTGTCACGACTCAAAAAACTATTTCTGTGAAGTGGGTTACGTCGCCGTCGATGGTACGCCTGGAATGTCAAAACACAGCCTCAATATTACTATAGAAAGTAAGCGTTAAAATTTAATCTGCTATTAATATTCCTTCTATCGTCATCATTATCATTACCATCATCATTTTTATTATTAAAGTAAAGAAATTAAAATTATGAAATGTTTATTTATTTAATTAGTATTAGTAACTTTTAAAAATTATTATTAATATTATTAATTTTATTTAATAATGATTTTTCACAATAAAGTGTAGAAATACAGTTACACGACATACGTTATATTTGTATATACACTTTCAGTTCATGGAAATACCTGTATCACTTTTTTATATATTTA
Organism: Chrysomallon squamiferum; assembly: GCA_012295275.1. Taxonomy (NCBI): domain Eukaryota; kingdom Metazoa; phylum Mollusca; class Gastropoda; order Neomphalida; family Peltospiridae; genus Chrysomallon; species Chrysomallon squamiferum. The sequence continues at coordinate 999,329 of CM022676.1, forward strand.
TTTAACCCTGTAAGTTATTATACAACTCAGAAACTGGTATTTTATATGTTCCCCAAGTGCGCGTGCACACACACACACACACACACACACACACACACACACACACACACACAGGTATATATATATGTATATGTTATTGATAATTGTAGACTGCGGGAGACGAAGAGGAAAAGAAAGTTAGTTAAATTGTTTTGGTTTAATTATAAATATTTAGATGTTTTGACGTAATCTTAATGTACTGCAGCTTTAAAACGATTATACTCGTATTTAAAAATTTAATATTTGTTTTAGTCGTTTTTCTATAATTTCTCTTATATGATTATTTCATTTTATTATTTTATAATGGTGCTTACCTCTTTCTACATCAGTACAAGATATTCATTTTATAATATCTAAAACTGGTCAAATTATAAAACATCATTCTATACAATAAGCAGTCTTGCAGGTTGGTTTCTCATTATTAAGAACTTTCAAAAATTGGATTCGTGCTAGCTTCACTTATATATGTGTGTGTGTAAATGTGTATATTGTTTATAATTCAACTACTGTAAATTGATAAATGTAAACTAATATAATATTTTGAAACATATTTTCTCTGTATTTCTTGGCCTCAGGGAAATGAATAACTGACTATATTAATAGGAATGTATTATATGAGTCTATCTGTCTATCAATATATTTGTCACTTAGACTTTGTCTGTCTTCTTGTCGTTACTAAACCACTGTTATTAAAAGAAAATATATTTGTTTGCAGTTAAAGGAATTAGTTTAACCATTTTTCCACAAACTGTCATAGCAGGTAAGACAAGTGTTTTAATGAGATGTGTTCCTGGTAACTTAATCAAACAGGTGCAACGACTCACTGCCCTGTTTATCAAAAGATATGTGGCTGTCTCCCATGAGCCAGTTGAAATAGTAGGTATTTCAATATATTCAAGGGAAATTATACTGAGAGATAAAACTTTTAGGTCAAGAATAATTATGACAGGAAAATTAGAGAACGAAAGGTCTTTCATTCAGATTGAAATCTCTGAGGTTTACTGTCACGAGTCAAAAAGCTACTTCTGTGAAGTGGGTTATGTGGCCGTTGATGGAACACCTGGAACGTCAAAAGACAGCCTCAGTATTACTATAGAAAGTAAGTACTGAATAAACATTCTATTAGTAGTAGTAGTAGAAAAAAAAATATTTGTTTTTTTTTTTTTTTAAATACCAGCATTTAAAGACAATTTATTTACTGTTTGTCGTTTATTTATCTTTTCTCTATTTCATGAGATTAAACAATAAAATTTACTGTAGTTAGAATATGCAAATGAAATATATCTACTGAAGCACGGTATCCCATTATCCGGGTTTTACGTTAAAACGAAGACGAGATTAGAGAGGTTTAGCACAGATTTAATCCGTTCACGTATCTGATTACTTACGGAGCACAAGGCTCATATTGAAACAGGAAGGGAAGTAACTATGGATCTCTATCTAGAACTCATAAAAATCATTATTTGGATATATAAATTATCCACATTTGGTTTGAACATGTATAAGCTATTGAATGTTTATGTTGCCAAATCAATCACAGGTTTTCCACAGATTACGAAAAAAACATAGGCAAATTTTATTGAGATAAAAATTCTTAATGTTTCTCATATCAAAGCTATCAAAGATGTCTTGAAGTCATTTTAATCTGTTCTTGTTGCTGTTTCTGATGATATATAATTTTATAGGAAAATTATATTTTTGAGAATTTTGTCACATACAATTATTTATTTGCTTCGCTACACAAAGGACTATGAAATGACCAGTATTTTTAAATGTTTTTCTATTTCTCAGAAAGAAGCAAAACAACACCTTAAGGCAGTATAAGGGCCAACAACGTTAATTTACTACTTTTTAAGCATTAGTTTCAATTTAGCACCCGAAATCGTAATCTATACATAAACACACACGTAATCTCGTTCAGCCAGCGACCAAGCGGCAAGCAAGTCCAACTACGGCTTTTTTGGAGAGAAGGGTTTCCGTCTTTGACATGTGAAAACCAAGCAATAAAATGTAACTTAAAAAGCACTAATCTCTGCAAAGATAATTAAAGAAAATCATAAAAACAAGGTTCACAGTTTATAATGTTTATAAACTGTAATACGAATGGGCCTGTCTTGTATCGAGGAAATCTCGCGAGAAAAGACGATATGGGTTCGGTACGTGAAAGTTACGTCTGTGCTAAACCTCTTTGATATTATCTTACCTAATTAAAACGTAATATATTATGTTATTACTCAATATGGCTGTACACATGATGTTACCTAGTGAAATCAGATTTAATGGGAGGGCTCGGAGGCAAATCACATATGATATACACGGGGTTTGATGGTCGTAAATTTGGCCAAAATTTTGAGGCACCAAGGCAAGTAATATGCAGATTCAGCTTCATCATCGTATTCGTTTTTTGCCATGTGAACCTTGAAAGCTAAGGAGAAACAACAGCGTCGTTTACCGTTTCAAACTTATCGTAACGCCGACAATGGTAAGCTTTTTCTCAAATTTGTCTCTTAATATGCCGAATTTTATACAAATATATGAGGTTGCAAACGACACATCCATAGCAGTCACAATTGCTGCTGAAGTCCGAGAAGTTCGATATTTCTTACAATTTTGTAGGAAAATGGATATTTTTGAAACTTTTGTTACATACTGTTATAGTGCTATTTCAGTTTCATGAGAAATAACAATGAAGCAGCTTAAGTTCAGCTTTCATACATGTCATGAAAGATGTCGCCTTAATAACAGTCAGACATTAAGGACCATGCTGCTGATATGAAGCTCAACCTGAATGGGTCATGTGTTCTGCTTATAAAATAATCTGTCAACTTTTCTTATCAACTGATTTTATTTTTAGTGTGGTTGACAAAAATCGTGTGACGTGTGTGAAGAAGGTTGTTACTAAATGTAGAACTCCTGAACATCCTACAGTCATTTTATGCCTGGCATTTGTCAAATTCGGCACATAAAAAAAATAGCTGGCAAACACTTTATACGGAACTGTTTAAAAGTTATTTTATTATTATTATATATTTTTTTTAATCTCTTCATACACACCTATAGCTTACACATAAACAAGCTCATTAACACAGCTTTATTATGAATTTCAGATTGTGAGGGCCATAGAAATAAAATAAGTTAGTATTTAATTTTTATTTATTTTAATTACTAGTAAGTTATTAAACTAAGTAAACTTAATTATTATCTTTACTATGACTTTTTAATCATCAAAAATTGTTCATTAAATATTTTATTCAATCTTTTTCTGGGTTTCTGTTACATTCTGTTTTATTTGTCACTTTTCATCCTTACAATGCCTGGCCTCTAAAAATTTCTATTTAATGTTTCACAATACTTGACTAACTTAGAACATGGCACTATATGTGTCTTTCATCTTCATCATTTTCATGCTAAGATGTATAGGGCTATATATTAAAATATATATAATTTGTTTTTCATTTGTTTAAAAAATTATGATTATAACTGTTTCTGGGAGTGGCCCCAAGTTACAGTTTTCATGGTATGGTGTAGAATATTTAATTTTTTTTTTTAAATCCATTGTTTTTGGTTGGAAATGTGTTTAACAGAGTATGTTTGTTTCTTGCTATGTAGCACAAAATTGCTCAACAAACAGAATGACTGTTTTCAGTATGTGGTAGAAATTTGTTTTTAAATAAAATGACTCTTTCCATGATAGCAGTATTGATTTTATGTTATCCTTTTATTGTACAGAAATTGTTTTACAACTGTTTCATGCAATGGTGCTGAAATTAAAAAAGAGAAAAGATTAGAATTCTCTTCATGTGTGGTGTAAAATGTTTTATACATGAATCATTTATTTTTACTGTGAATTCTAAAAAGTTGTAAACAATTAAGCCATTAATATTATCCTGATTCATATATATTCACATATATTCCCATATGTTCAGTTACCACAATTTCTTATTTGAAAAGTTATTACTGGGGTATAAATACTGAATAGCACTGGGCTGCCTTGTGAAGTGTTTTTTTTCTGATTTTATTTAGTAATCATTAGAGTAGTTTCCTTCAGTCGTGTAGGCCAGGAGCTTGTCATACTCTAATGACATTCAGCTGGTAATGATCATCAATATCAGGGGATTCAAATTTATAACAAAATTTCAAAGAAATTGAAGATTACCATATGAATAGGGTATACGAAATTGAGTAATTTGTAGCAAATACCTCAAACAATAACCTGTGTATTGAGTAAGCCTTTTCTACCACCTTAACTTTGCTAACAGATACTCTTTACAACTGTACCAAGACATGGTTATCCAAGTATTTGAGAATTTGAGAATACTTAACTGAATTATAAGTTAAACCTCATCATCATAATCACTGGCGTATATGAAAATGAAGTCTTGTCAATGGACATACCTTGACACTTCAGGTTCAAACATGTGATTCTGTTCCTGACATTTTCATAAAAACTTCATAAGCTGTGTTATTGTATCAGTTTAAACAGCTGCACACTGTATACAGTAATTATCACAAACCGAATACAGAACTATATCTGAAAATAATCACTCCAGTACAAGGTAGAAATATCTTCAACAGTGTTCTGCTCTTCATTTTATGGTGTAGAAATTTGTTTGAAACAGAACATGACTCTTTTCATTGGTATGGTGCAGACATTTGTCTAAAAATGTATATGACTGTTTATGGGTATACTGTATAATTTTTCTTATTTGTGAGAATATGGTATAAATTTGTTTAAAAAAGAATATCACTGTTTAAAACATAAACAGTATGAGTTACAAATTTGTTTAACAGTATATGACTGTTTCCAGGTCTAGGGTAGAAATTTCTTATAAAAAGTATATGGTTCTTTTGAAGTTGTATTAAAATGTATATGACTGTTTTGTAGTAGTATTAATGTTTCTGTGGTAGAAATCTGATTAACAGTTATGACTCTCTTTGTGATATTTCAAGGAGAGTATTACTGTTGTCATAGGTAAGGTATATTTGATTTGTTTCAAAAAGTTGCAGATGTTTCCATGTATGGAATAGAAATTGGTTTATAAAGAAGTCTGTCTGTTTCTGGCATGGGCAGGAATTATCTTAACAATTTTAATGGTGTGGTTCACAAAAAAGTGATGATGAAAAATTTGGTTGTAATCATGCTGATATTAGTTCAGTTATGAAACAAAGTCTGACTGTTTTCAAGATATGCTGTAGAAATGTGTTTCAAAAAAAGTATGATAGTTTCCTGCTATGCTGCAGATATTTGTTTTTAAAAAGATGACATTTGCTGAGAAAACAGGACATATGTTTCCAGATACAGTGCAGAAATTATTATTTTTTTTTTTTTAAAGAGAGGTATATAACTATTTTTGGGATTGTGACAGAAATTTGTTTATGGTTTGATGCAGAAAACTGTTTGAAGACAAATATTACTATTTTCATGATAGGCTGCAGAAATTTGTTTAAGAAAAAGTATGAATGTTATTTTGGTATAATGCAGAAATTATTTAGAAAAGAGTATGACAGTTGTCACAATATGACAGTATTGTGTAGAAATTCCTTTTTAAAAAATATGACTGTTTGGATGGAAATGACTTTCTGGGAAGGTGTTAGTAATTTATTTGAAGAGAATGTGACTTTTTTCATGGTATTGGGCAGAAATATGTTTTAAAAAGAATACAGCTGTCTTAATGGTATTGTGTAGAAGTTTGTTTAAAAAAGACTTTTACTGTTTGTGGCTATGGGATGGAAATTCAACAGTTCCACTCTTTTCAGAATTTGGTGCAGCTGACATAACTGTTTTTGTTGGGTCAGCAGTTGTTGTTGTAGGTATGATACTCACTGGTTGGTACTACTGGAATAGGCATCGTCATGGTATGTAGCCTTTCATATTATTTTATACTAAATAAATGTTTCAGTGCTTTTCTTTATGAAATAATTGAATTTGTACAAATATTAATTACTCTAAAAATAATCTATGTAACATTTATATACATGTGTGAGTGTTTTTTTTTGTGTGTGTTTGTTGTGTGTATAAGGAGTGACTGGTTACTATTTTATGTCAGATTTGTTCTGCAAATGTGAGAATGCTGAATTCCAGTGAAGCTTTGCCAAGCTGGATTTAACATTTCATAGTATACTACTCTGAATAGATTCATGCCTACTGATTTCATATCACTATACTTTGAAACAAAATAGTTGTTAAATAACAACAATTTGTTTGTTATTTAAACAGTAAAGAAGTAAATTTGACAATATATGTTAATAATATGTAAGTAATTTATCAAAGTAAATACACTGCTGTCCCCAAAAGTTATCTTTTTGGTGAGTTCTCAAACACACACACAGACACACTGATATTATTTACTTATACAAACACACATACCTAAATTGTATTTGATTTATTTCATATATTGCAGTACAAAGTGAAATGTAAGTAGCTATTAATTTTTATTTCAAAAAAGCATTACAATATTACTGTTTTAACATTACATTTATTTATTATTATCACATCCATTAGTAATAAAAGAAATCAAATAAAATAAAATTAACAATTAGTAATTGATATATAATTTAAGAATTAAAAAATATTTTAATTTGCGTTTGTGGATTTATTTTACACACACACATACACACACACACATTATTATTATTATTTTAATACATTAATCAAAATGAAGGAATAAAACAACAAAAAGAAGAAATTTGTGTTTATTTTACAGCAGAAAAGAAGATGAAATGGATAACGTTTGGACATAATTCACTTTAAATTAAGTTAATATTAACATATTCAATAGTACATTATATCTGTGAAATGAAATTGAACTGAATTTTTTTTTTTTTTTTTTTTTAAATGATACATTAAAATATAACTAACAGTTTTGATTCCATTACAAAGTAGGTATTAAATACATAAATAAAATAAAATAAAATAAAAATGATTAAGAAGTATTAAAAAAATTATATTGTAGTATTACTGTAATAAAACTGCATGAATATTATCATTAATATAAAATTGTATAAACTTCATTCTTGTTTTGTTTTATTTATTGTACTTTTAATATTAAAATTTTAATGTGTTATTTTAATTTAATATTAACAGCAATAATAAATGTCATCAAAGAATGTTACTTTTTTTTCCTTATCTTTATTATTTTTCCTTTTCATTTTAACATCTCTTTTGAGTCTTTAAAAATATTAATTTTCAAGTTGGTAGTCGTTAATTTGTCAGTCCTAGCAGAGGGATGATGTCTGCTGATAGATGTTACCAGGCCTCACACATCCCATCAAAAAACATGTATTAGCTGATTTATTTATATAAATGTTGGGTAAAGAAAAAATGGACTGGTAGCCCCAATTTTTAATAATATTGCTATCTTTAACCCTTTAAATCTTCAGTTACAGCTGTCAATCAGGAATTTGCCAAAAAAATTCTAATAAAAAAATCTTAAAAAAATTAAAAATTAAAAAAATTTATAATAATAATAATAATAATAATAATAATAAAATTCTATAAAACTTGATAATTCACTTGTCCAGTATATTTCAATTTCCATAAAATAAAGCACTGTATATGGACATGACAGAAAATTTTATATAAGATTTTAAACTGAAAAAGAAAAGAAAAAACAAAAATTATATTCAGTTGTATTATAAGTTTAACTTTTTACAGTGGCATAATTTAAATAAACTTTCAAAATGAGAATAATTATTATTATATTGAGATAATAGTATGTATTATTTGTATGTGTTGTGTGTTGTGTACACTGTTATATGTATGTTCAGGTTACAGTTAGAAGTGGATTTCTTGGGTTTTTATCAGTCTGCTTCTTTCTAACCAGACTGGGATCCCAATGTTTCATAACCATCATCTTGATGCTGTATGCTTCCTGATTCTTCACCTTTCTGTGTGCGGGTTTTCAGTGGGTGTGGATTTTGAAGTTGAGAACTGCTGCAGGGTGGATCTGGTGCTTGATTCATTGGTAGACTATCTTTGTGATTGTCTGCTGAACTGTTAACAAATTTATCCCAGGGTGCTTCATATGTCACCACTGCTTTCTGGTTGCTGTTGTTTGCTTTGCTGGAAATCATTGGCTCCAGGTACTCGGGGCTGTCAGGATGGTCCCATGGGGCAGTGTAGTCTGCTGATGTGACAGTAGTGGTGCCACGGGTATATCGAACTGGCGGTGGAGGTGGCATTTGTCCTGTGAGATTTTTCTTAGCTTTATTCTTTAACTGTCAATGTACATACATAAACATTCACCAAAAATAAACTTACGAGATAAACATGTGCATATAAAGCCATATCAATCCATGATAAAGAGGTAAAAAGGTATTGTGATTAGATATTATTTAATTATTATTATGAGAAGTTAAAAAGAGTCAAACAAAACAAACCATATCATCTGTGATTTCTGAATACTGTTCAGTATTGCAGCCATCTTGATCACTGACATTTGCTGTGTAACTAACACTGTATGGATCAACAGTCCTTGAAATAAAATATTCAAAAGATATATATATATATATATATATCACACACACACACACATCCAGACAGATTTATTTTTTAAAATACATATTAAATAATGATGATAACGACAACAAAGACAACAATGACAATAACAAGAACAAGAACGATCATGATGATGATAATAGGAGTAATAATAATAATAAAAACCACAATAACAGTAACTAATGATATTAAGAAAAGTAAATTTCTGTTCATAAAATTATTCTCCTGTGGCTGACTGGTCCACTAGGGTGTCACAAGCCCTCCTGTCAGTTACAGATTTTTAAATAGACAAATAAAGCATACTGATATTGTCAATAAATAAATAAAAGAGTAAATAATAGCTTTCCTAACATAATTTCATGTCAACATCTTACACAGAATGTGTACCAGCTGTATTTATTTAATGTCATTTGGAAATAAAGCTTTGAGATTGTAGATCTAGAGTTTTCTACCTTGAGACTCTTGTCTTCCTTTTCTGTTTGATCAAACAGATGACAACAATGAGGATAACAATGATGAGTAAGCCTGCGGATCCAGCACCTATAATCACTGAAAGATCTGTTTCTGTAAAGTGAAGTGAAGCAAAGGAGACATAAAAAAATTTGTTTACAAAAGTTTGCAAAAACAAATAATGATTAAAGAAAAGAAAATAATAAATACAGGACACTGACTACTATGTCTAGTTATTACTGTGGTAATACAAAGAAACTGTATAGTCCACTTTAAGTTTTATTTGTTTTTATCAATGAATCATAGCTAATAATGAAATATTAAAATATGAAAAGTAAATTAAAGAACATTTTTCTATAGTCATCATATTTCAGAGTAGATTGTAGACAAATTAACTGTTAGTTCCTTTTATTGTCATAAAAATATTTTATTAATTTTATTTATTCAGGTGATTTGAATAAAGTACAGTTTGATTTCTGATTTCTTGCTAAAAGATACATTTTTCATTAAATAGAACATAACAAAAGAATATGTTTACATTTGAAAAATAGACATTTAATAATATATACTGCTGCTACTACTACAGTTACCTTAAGTGCTGTTCTCATTATTTGAAAAATTGATTTGTCTCAAGAGAAAACAAAGCTTCCAATACACCAAGTAATAAATTTGTCTATATCAGCCATCATGTACCAATATAATTACAAGTCTGTCTGTGTTGTATTTAAATGGTGTTATAGTTAACATTGTTACAGTTTACGATGTTTAAGGGAACCGGAAGAAGGGACAGTATTATATATGAAGTCACCGGGAGCATGCGTCAGTTTTGTTCGTAGCAATTTTTGAAACGAAATAAATTATTTGGAAATTAAATGAACTTTATGTTTTAATGTTAAAACATAACAATTGGCGACGAGGATGGGATAACACTTATTGAACTGTTTCCTGAAATTAACTATTTATGAAATATGGCTACCTACGGTAAAGTTGAAGAGTTTGATCTAGAAAGTTCCGATTGGGATGAATACATCGAACGTTTGGAACAGTATCTGCTGGCGAATGATGTAGACGATGCCGAAAAGAAACGTTCCATTTTGTTGTCCGTATGTGGTGCCAAGACTTACAGGTTGATTCGAAATCTGACTTCACCCGAGAAACCGGCAAATAAGACTTACGAACAACTGAAAACTTTGGTAGGAAATCATCTCAAACCAAAACCTTTGGTGACTGCGGAACGGTTCAAATTCTATCAACGGAAACAAGAGCCCGGAGAGACTGTAAGTGAATTTTTGGCTGAATTAAGAAAATTGACAGAACATTGTGAATTTGGTGCATTTTTGACTGAAGCATTAAGAGACATTTTGGTCTGTGGTCTGTCTGAAAAGTCTATACAGAAAAAACTTCTCTCTGAACATGACTTATCACTGAGTAAAGCATTGCAAATAGCTGTTAGTATGGAAATGGCAGCTAGAGAAACTGACATGCTGAAAATTGGAATGAAGTCAGAAACGGAAAAGTTCCACAAAGTTTCTGTCATTGAATGCTTCCGGTGCGGTAAAACTAATCATCATCCTGATGCATGTTTTTACAAAAAGGCAAACTGTTATACGTGTAATGAAACAGGACATTTGAGTAGAAAATGTCGAAATCAAAAAAAAAAAAAAATAGAAAGACAGGAAAGCAAACTGCTGGAAAAAGGAAAAAGAAATTTCCAAAGTTGAAAAGAAAAATTCTAAACTGAATGTTGTGAATCAAGATTCTGATCGGGACCTTACGGAATCAGAAAGTGGTCCCAGTGATTCTGAAATTGAAAATGCTGAATCTGAAACAGGTTTAAAAATTCATGACGTTCAGGAAGAATCTGGAAGGAACGAAACTGAATCAGAAATTATAAAAGCTGTTCTTGAAAATAAAGAGGTTGCAATGGAAAGGAATGAAAGTGATTCTGAAACGTCAATTTTCACAGTGAAATCTACAAAAGCGAAAGAAATTCAAATTTCATTGGAACTCAATGGTGTGCCTTTCAAAATGGAAGTAGATACAGGTGCTTCTGTATCCATAATTTCTAATAAGGTTTATCAGGAAAAATTGAAGAAAACAGTGCCATTGAAATCAACATCGATTGTGTTGAAAACTTATACTGATGAAGTGGTGCCAGTTCTTGGGAAAATTGAGGTGACTGTTAAATATGGAAAGCAGAAAAAACTTTTACCTTTAATTGTGGTGAAAGGAAATGGACCAACTTTGTTTGGGCGGAATTGGTTCCAAAACATTCAGTTGGACTGGAACAGTATTAAGATTATGAAAGCCTGTGGAAACTCTGAAGATTTGTTCAGTAGATACTCAGTTTTTTCAAATAAGTTGGGAACAGTAAAAGGCATAAGAGCTCATCTGAAAGTGAAAGAGGATGCTACTCCAAAGTTTTTCAAGGCTAGACCAGTACCTTATGCTTTGAAGGAAAAGATAGCTGATGAACTTCACAGACTTGAAGCAGAAGGAATTCTAGAAAAGGTAGATTTTTCTGAATGGGCTTCTCCTGTTGTACCTGTTTTAAAACCTGACAATACCATTCGCATTTGTGGCGATTACAAGGTTACCATAAATCCTGTGTTGGAAGTGCCTGAGTACCCTTTGCCCACTGCAGAAGACATTTTCAGCAAACTCAATGGAGGACAAAAGTTCTCCAAACTGGATTTGTCACATGCATACCAGCAAGTGTTGCTTGATGAAAAGTCGAGGAACTATGTCACAATCAATACTCACCTTGGGCTTTATCGCTATACAAGGTTGCCATTTGGAGTTGCTGCAGCACCTGCTATTTTTCAACAAACTATGGACAAAGTGCTTCAAGGGCTAAAAGGGGTAGGTTACATTTTGGATGACATCATAGTCACTGGAAAGGATGACACCGAACACTTGAAACATTTGAAAAAGACTTTAAAACGCCTAGAAAAATATGGAATTCAACTGAAAAGGTCAAAATGTGCATTGATGAAAGATGAAGTTGAGTACTTTGCATTTATTGTGAACAAAAATGGGATTCAACCTTCTGAAAGAAAAGTTGAAGCTATTCTGAAAGTGCCTGAACCTAAGAACAAGATTGAGTTGCAATCTTGGTTAGGTATTGTGAATTACTATCGCAAGTTTGTACCCAACATGTCAACAGTGGTGGCACCGCTAACAGCGTTGTTAACCAAAGATACAGAGTGGAAATGGAGTGATGATTGTCAGCAAGCATTTTCCAAAGTGGGAAAACTGTTAGCATCATCTAAAATTCTTGTCCACTATGACCCAATGAAACCAGTAATGTTGGCAGTAGATGCATCTGCGCATGGTCTTGGAGTGGTAATATCACATGGAAATGAAGGATCAGATAGGCCAATAGCATACGCTTCTAGAACTCTGACATCAGCAGAACGCAAGTATTCCCAAATTGAGAAAGAAGCACTGGCAATAATTTTTGGAATACACAAGTTCCATCAGTACCTGTATGGTAGAAGATTTACTTTGTTCACAGATCATTAACCACTGACAATGATTCTTGGACCTAAAAAGAATATTCCAGTTCTGACAGCCTCTCGACTACAGCGTTGGGCTATTCAGTTAGCCGCATATCAGTTTGACATTAAATACAGAAAAACTACCAAAAATGGAAATGCTGATGCACTGTCCCAACTACCACTTCTGCAAACTGAAGAAATATCTGAAAGTGTGTTTTGGCATGAAGACAAGCAAGCAATGAGAAATCAAGTCAATGGATTACCTATCACTGCAAGACATATTGCTAAAGCAACTGCAGTTGACAAAGTATTATCTCGGGTTGTACATTATAACATGTATGGATGGCCAGAAGAGTCTTCTATTTCACCATAGCTGTTACCTTATTTCAGAGTGAAAGATGAATTAACCGTGGAGGAAAACTGTCTTCTCAGAGGAATGCGAGTGATTATTCCCGATAAATATCGAACAGATATTCTGTATTATCTTCATGAAAATCATCCTGGAATTGTGCGAATGAAATCTTTGGCTAGATTGCATGTGTGGTGGCCTCATATGGATATTGACATAGAAAAGAAAGTTAGCAAGTGTAAGTGTTGCCAACTACAACAAACAGTCATGCCAAAAAGTACAGCTAATGCATGGATTTGGCCCACCAAACCATGGCAAAGAATACATGTTGATTTTGCTGGACCATTCATGAAAGAAATGTTCATGATTGTGGTGGATGCACATTCTAAATGGATGGAAGTTTTTCGAATGTCCAGTACCAGAGTGACGCATGCAGTAGAGACATTGAGAAATCTCTTTGCAAGTTATGGAATGCCAGAGCAGTTGATTTCTGATAATGGACCTCAGTTTGTTTCAGAGGAATTTGAAACATTTCTTAAGAAAAATGGAGTGAAACACATCAAATCAGCTCCATACCATCCAAGTTCAAGTGGTGAGGCAGAAAGAACTGTTCGTACTTTCAAAACTGCAATGAAAACAGTTGAACATGAGTCACGAACCATGAACCAGAAGATTTCATCATTCTTGTTTTATGATCGGAACACTCCACACTGTACTACAAAATGTACTCCATCAGAATTGTTTCTTGGCAGGCGTGTTCGAACGAGATTGGATATTTTTGCGTCCAAGTTTGGAGAACTCTGTTAAAAAGAACTATTCCAAAAGCAAGTAAAACACGGGTGTTCAATGTTGGAGATTCAGTACAAGTGAGGAACTACAGAGGATCTGACAAGTGGTTGAGTGGAAAAGTATTGTGTCAGCTAGGGCCTGTTACCTACAGAGTGAAAATTGGAGATTTTGTGTGTAAAAGACATGTGGATCAACTTCAGAAATGTGTGCATTTGGAGGATAATAGGAACCCGTTCCCAGAACTGTCTGCAATTGGTACGGAGTCTGAAATGGAATTTGTTGAACCAACTGTTCAGGTGGAAGAGACTGAGATCGAAAATAGAACGGTTACTTCTAATGCCGTAGAGGATGCTTCTAATGCCATCGACGATACTGTTGACGATGTACGCGAACTACCAATACCGTCTACCCTAAGATACCCTAGGCGTGTTCGAAAAACACCTCAAAGACTGATAGAAACTATTTAAAGTGATTTAATCTGAATATGTGTAATACGGAATTCATTGAAAGATTGTAGAATTAGTGTTATTTTTTTTATTATATATTTTTGTTTTTAAATAATATTTGTGATTTGAAGTTCCATATGTGACCAATAAACATACTTGATAAACTGTAATTGAACTATTACGGTGTCCAATAAAAAAAAAAAAAAAAAAGTTTATTTTTTAAGTTTAAAGTTCCATTGTTTAATTATTACTAATTAGTAAATCAAACAAATTTATTTTAGAAATTTACATATAACATAATTTATGGGTAAATTGAAAATTTGGAGGGGAGGAAGTGTTGTATTTAAATGGTGTTATAGTTAACATTGTTACAGTTTACGATGTTTAAGGGAAGAAGGGACAGTATTATATATGAAGTCACCGGGAGCATGCGTCAGTTTTGTTCGTAGCAATTTTTGAAACGAAATAAATTATTTGGAAATTAAATGAACTTTATGTTTTAATGTTAAAACATAACAGTCTGATTTAAATGTGTGTGTGTGTGTGTGTGTGTGTGTGATTGTTGTTGAATGTATATTGTCATTATAATAAACGATGCCAACAAAAGGCAAATTGAAAAATAAATAATAATAATGGATATTTAACACATTGAAACCAAATTACCTTTAGGTATCAACCTGCACAAACATTGTAAATATGACAGCTGCTTATTGAAGAAATTTTCTGTCCTGTTTTCTACATTGCTTTTGAAACATTGAGGCACCACAGCACTCTCATTTTTGGCAGTGTATCTACGAGAAAAACATACTTCTATAGTGTGCATCTGAGCTTTTCTGATCCATGGGAAAAAAACTGTGTGTGTGTGTCTTTTGTTTTGTTTTGGTATGTTTTGAATGTTTAGTTTTATTTGAAGATATGAAGCAGTGTAACATACTTGCAGATTTGTTGAATAGTTTCAGTTTGTGTCGTGTAATTGATACACTCTCTTGTTTCTTTCCAGTCGTCATTGACAAATTCTTTTTTTGTGTGCTCTTCTAATATGTCTTTAATGTAAAGACGTTCCTGTTTGCTGCACTTTAAGTTCAACTCATCACTTTCCATGGGCTGGACCAGACTTCAGAGAGAGAGAGAGAGAGAGAATCAATACAACTTGATTGTTAATAACTTTCATTACTTTTTAAAATGAATCAAACCAAAACATTGTTTATATTAATGTCTTGTCTATGGTATATGTATGTATGTGTGTATATAACAGGAACAATGAACAGAATACTTACTCGCATATATGCTCCAATTTCAACTCTTCACCTGCTAGAACTCGGAATGGATTCTCCTTGTTGTAAATTTCATCCAAACAGCTTTCGTACTCCTGACATTTTTTACGAACTCTTTCTAAATCAACATTGTTGTTTATTTCTAAAAATATATATTTTATAAGTTTTTTTTTTTTTTCAGTTGAAACTGTGGACTATATTTGTCAGTGGTTTCTAATATAAATTGTGACAAACTACTTTAAAATCTGCCAGTAACGTATTTTCAAATGTCTTATATGTATAAAAAGAAATAATACTTTGTTACGGGTTTCTAATTTGATTTAACATTTTCAAATATTGTTACGTAATTGTCATACATTTACAGTTACCTATTTCTCTAACATTTACAGTTATGTAGTTCTCTAACGTTTGCAGTTGCGTACTTCTCAGACATTTTTAGTTACGTAGTTCTCTAATATTTATAATTACATAGTTCTCATACATTTACAGTTATATATTTCTCATTTATTGTGTATATAGTTTTCATACAATGCTATTTTAAAGTATTAAAAATTAATTTAATAAAAGAACCCATTTATATTCATTCTTTAATAATAAAGAAACCAACCAATAAAAATAAATAAATAAATAAATTAATTAATTAAATAAATACATACTGTCATCAATTTGACATTTTGTAGAAGTATGATCCATGGTTGTGTATATGATTTTGTAAATGAAATAGGAAAATTATGCTAACAAACAGGATGTGCTAGAAATTTTGAGGAGTGTCTGTTTGTGTGATTCACTGTGATGTCATTTCTTAGTAACTGCCTAATTGTCTTTCAACATAAATGTACTTAATATACTTTACATACATACATTCACATACATACACATATACCTACATATAGCAAACACATCAACTCATCTTTCATCCTTAATAAAAAAAAGTAATAAACATTTTATCTCAATTCACTCATTTCAACACATCAAATAATGGGCTATTTTTCAAGCAGCTGAAAAATGAATAAATTCACATTCACACTCACAGATTATATAGAAGGGGTGAGAGTACTTTAATAAACATTGCCACTGTGACAATAAACCAATCTAATTTCTAAACAAAATGTATTATTTTTAGAATGATCTTTGAATAACTCAATGATTTTCAGTTGATGCAGTCCACATTAATGGTCTGCCAAGTCAGTGTGTAACAGGAGTTCTAAGCCAGTGGATACTAAAATAACAGTCTTTTTGACATTAAACACCTTTTAAAGTAGGCATGAGCAACCTTTCTGGAGAAGCGGGCTACATGAGACATGGCTCATCCTCAGGTGGGCAAGGTACTAATTTAGGCGATTTTGTGTTTTTACGTAGAGTTTATTTTAAGAAATGTTTTATTTTCATTTACTTCAGGAACTGTTATAATTAAAAAAATGATATGTGTTTTAGTACATTAGTAGATACAAAACAGACTCATTTTATAAAATTTGAATTAACATTATTTTCCTTGTGAAATTAGGTGGGCCACTCAAAAAGCCACACAGGCTGCAGTTTGCCCATGACTGTTTTGAAGTGGCAGCTTTAAATTCTCTTGTGAATTTCATACTGCAGAACCACTAATATTCACATTAGCCATACTATACATGAGAATACGATTTATCACAAAAAAAAAGATATGGTCGTTTTGCAGTTTCAAACAACTCTTAAAAACAAATTAAAAGAAAAAAAAAAAAGACGAATAATAACAATCGGAATTGTTTAGGTACCAGTATGAAGAGTATCACCAAAAATTAATTTCTGACCAGATATGTTTATTTTATAATAATAATAATAATATATGGCCCTATCAAACTGCTTCTTCTATTATATATAATAATGTATATGAACACAAAATATCAATCTCAGTAGCATTTTTATTTTTTATTTTTTAAAAATTATTTTATTCTGTCATATAATTCTGAAATCGTACCATTTAGACGATAGTTTAGTGATTATATATATATATATATTTATGCATTTAACAGCAATAACAACTTCCGGTAAAACGAGTTTGGAGCAAGCACAAAGACAGAAAAAAATATATATTTCATATTATAATAATAATAATAATAATAATAATAATAATAATAATAATATTAAATGTTAATAATAATAACAATAATAATAAAATAAACAAATAAATAAACTCTTTTTTTAAAAAACAAAATTTTATTAGAAACAGGAAAATGGGTTTTTATCCATATAGATCGATCCCTTTGTCAAATTAACCGAAGATCGGTCATACTCGCATTAAAATAATTTTAATAAAACGCTCGCCTTCTATTTAATTACAGTAGTTCTTGAATGTGAGGAGTTATCCCCCTTGAATAACCGTTACATTTGTTTGGTAACGTAAAACAAATTTTTAAAATAGCATTAATACTAATTTGTTTGTTCATGGATGAAAATAAAATGTAAGTGACAAAATTTTAATGTATATCGTTCGTTGAATTCAGCATAGTTAATTATATAACTGTATCTACATATCATTTTCTTTTATTGTTTTTATTGTTTTTTTTTTAAATCCCTCTTTAAATACAATGCTAACAATTTTATTTATTGATTTATTTTTTTATTATTGTCAAATAAAGAAGTGTATTATAACAATCGAAACATTCAGAACCAAATGGAAAAAAAAAGAAAGAAAGAAAGAAGAAAAAAAATAGTATTGAATATACCTAAAAAATTTATTTACGATGTCAAAAATGGTCACTTGGAATTTAGGAATTTCAAAGATTTTGAAAAAAAAAAATAAGAAAAGAAAAAAAACAACCAACCTTATTTCAAGAGATATCTTTAACAAATCTGCATGATCAATCCAATAACATGTTTCTTTATAAAGACTTTAATAAAGGTAGATTTAACTTAATTAAATGTTGTTTTTGGCCCGTTTCAAAGAGTTGTTGTTCTTGAATAGGCAAATTTTCTATTATTTCGAAGTTTGCTTCTACAAACGACCTTTATAATTTGACTATTAAACACTAAATACGGGATTTCATTTTCAAAAAGAAAGCAGAATGTGAAAGAAGATAGGTCTAAATGTTCCATTTAAATAATCTAAGCAGCGTAATCGATCGTTTTCGTTTTTTACGATTTCCCTATTTTGCTTGTGAGAATAAATTTCAAACACGTTTCAAATGCATGTATAATTATTAAAACAGGATACACAAAGACAGAAATTAACATTTATAATAATAATAATAATAATAATAATAATAATAATAATAATAATAATAATAATAATAATAATTTTTCGTTAAATAAAGGAAATATGAGTTCCTTGAACAAAGTGGGAATACAGTATAATTCATTTTAGTTTATTTAATCCATGTGTTTAATTTTCAGAAAGAACCATCATCAGATATATTAAAGTTTCAAAGTAATACATCTTTGATATAATTAATTAGTGCACAGGAGTAGCATTATGACTTGCTTTTACTATTTTTAACATCAGTGTCATTTTATTTTTATTTATTTTAAGGTCTGTAACAGTAAAAGCAAAGTTATGGTCCAAGGCTGACAGAGACAGAAATCAGCCAGAAACCAGCATCAAAAAGGTTATAAAAACTGTCAAGCAGGATCACACAAACAAAAAACAAAATTAGAACATAAGGAATTATTTGCAAACAAATATTAAAGTTAACCTAAATAATTTTATTTTCACAGAATTCTTTAAAAAAAAAATCATCAAATAACAATAAAATAATAAAAAAAATAAAAAAGATATTATTAATATCCTAAAGTCAACACTTGAATTAATTTCTATGTAATGTTGATCATCAGTTTCTTACAAATATATAATATTTTTATTTCAGAACACTCGTGATGTCTCTCTCAGAGATGTGATTACCAAACATGCTGATGGTGACAGTAAGTTATATTTTTGTATGGTGAAATAATCCATTTTCAGTTGGATACATTGAGTCTTATGACATAGTGGTATGAAGGCTATATTTTCATTGCACCTTTTCATTTAACACAAATAATGTAAACACACAAAATCCTAATAGCCTCATGATACATTAACATTTTGTCAACAACAAAACTGTCTATATTTTCCAGACAAGTCAGAAAGAAAATCTTCAGTAAAATCTTCCAAAAAGAATGAAGAGGTTGATCTTACTTACAAACCTGTTCTTGATAAGGAATGGTCCCTATTGGATGACATCATGTCTCATGTTCAGAATTCTAATCAGTACAAGGAGATTTCAGAGTTTTTTGTAATTACTTGTTTTTAATTAAATTAATCTATTATTATTTATTCCTTTTTTAATGATAATTTAAGATCTCAATAGCACTAGCGTACACATGTGGACACACGCGCAAACACACACACACACACACACACACACAAGCCATCAAATGTAAATAAATTATAATATTAAAAATAAAAAGTAATTGTTAAGTTTCAGAAGAAAAGTGTGGAAAACATCCCATCAGAAGAAAATGAGGTGGTGAGATATCAGTTTTATGTTAAACAGTGAAAGTAAACTCTTCAAGAATATAAAAATAAATCAATAAAACTTACAATTAATATTAATTAGTATTATCCATTTCTATAATGTTAACCATTTCCCTTAGACAAATTCACACAAACACACATGATACAGAACGGACAAACTTAAACAGTACAGACATTCAAAAAATTATATATAAAAAAACTGTTTCATGTTTCAGGATAAAGAAAATGTTGAGGAAAGTGATTCTGAAAGCAGTGGTCAGTGTTTTCATCTACAAACTTAAAAACACATTAAGAAAATAACATCATATTATGTATGTTTAATAATAAAACATAATCATATAGTTTGTGAAGAGCAACATTTTATAATAATTTATCTAAAGGAGGGAGATAAATACAGCTATGTCAGTATCAGTGAATGTGTATGTGTATTAGTTCATTCAGTGCCAAATGATAATCATAACAGCTTGAGCACTCTGTTTGCAGCAAACATGGAAGTGAAAGATGAGTTTTATGAGGAAAAGGAGTGCTGTGAGGAAAAGGACGTAGATACTCCTAAACGAAACTGGTCACTGCTGGAAGACATTGTTTCTCACTTCAGTGGATCAGAACTCTATGGCGACATCTCACATATATTAGTAGGCTTGTTGTTATTATAGGCACAGTGTGTAGTCATAGAAGACACCAAAAATAGTTTACTTTTAGTATTTGTCACTGTAATCATGAGACAGTTTTTTAAAATGATACATAATTAGTGATACTGTTTAAATAATGAAGAAATATTAGTAATGATAATACTTTACAGAAAATAATGTTAATAATACTGCAGTGGTGTGAAAACTGGTACTTCAGTTTATAAACAAATAGCTGTAACCTAATAATAAAGGAAAATATTATTTTTTCCACAGTATATAAATAATCAGAATTTTGGCAATGTATTTATTTATTTATTATTATTATTTTTTTTAAATTCTTTTTTCAGACTAAAAACTCTAGTATTGAAGCTGATCTGGAAGACACAGTAATCCTTTTCTTAACACATTTTATTAATTTATTAAAGATAATAATGATCAAAAGAGCCTTATATTTTAATATCACAATTGTAATTAACTAGAAGTTATGAAATATTTTATTATTTTTGTTGTTATTTTGTTAGTAGATTAAATTTGGCATCCATACAAAATGTGAATCTTATAAGAATTTCTTCAATTTCAGGACGCAGAAGATGGCCCTTTGTCTGTTCTTATTAAGAGAGTAAATAGAAATGTTATGTTTATTTTAAAAACTTTTTACAAGAATGCCTCTAGAAAGCTGTAGTGATGCTACATCTTGACTGGGCAGGTTTTGTCAAATTTATGTTATTAAAACTATTTTTAAAATGTTAAGACATTGTTGCTGTGGATTATTAATTGATGTTTAAAATACTGTTATAATTTAGTATACTCATAAACAGAGATACATTGTAGTAAACATCTTTTATGTATTGTATTTTATTTATTTATTAATTTATTATTATTATTATTTATTCATTTATTTATTTATTTATTTATTTATTCATTTTTATTTATTATTTTTTTATTTTTAACAGAACAAACTCAAAAAGCAAGAGAAAACAGACATCAAATTATGTGAAAAAAAGGTAAACATCACATTACATCTTACAGTTTGCTCCTTCTCTGAATTTAGTTCTATGCAGTGATCAAACTCATGAATGATTTTGTTTTCAGGATCTGATTGACACCGGTGGAGACAGCACTGTACAGAACATGGAAGCAAGTGACAGTGAAATAACAAACAGAGAATCAGCAAACTGTGAACCAAACTCAGATGTAGCAGGTAAAAAAAAAAACGAAGAAAAAGTGAGGCCATTCGAAAATTTCATGATGCAAAAGGTAGTTATATTTTAAGAAAAGTTGCCTTCTTTATTTACATTTTTTTTAAATATTATATATTTGTGCTGATTGACTGACAAAGTTCTGTTTAATGATAAATAATTAGTGTTCTTACTGGTGATCTAGTTTATTTACTGGAAAACGTTATTTTATTAGAATTCTCACATTAATTAGAAACAATACAATACACTGAAAAGAATGTAATGGGGATGGAGAGGAGAGTGAGGAGTGATAGTCTGAGGAACAACCAAACAAAATTTAGTTACAAATCAGAGGACTTGAATAAGAGATGACCAGTGTTTGTATATTGTACGGGTGCTTTGTGTATTGAATTCTTAGCAGACCCCAGATTAGAAGCTGTGATCCCTTCTTATCTGTTCCTGACACTTTACATCTGAAATTTATTTCTGACCAGTGTCGCAGAAACAATAAATATGTATCAGCTTTGTTTACCAAGAAAATACTTAGTGTATTAATCATATTCATTTAAAAATTAATATTGACAATACTAATTATTATAAATTATAACTACTGTTAATTAAACTTACATCAAAATATTTAGTAAATCATATGTTAGCATATTTAATATAAATGAACTGAGAGTCCACAAGTGAAATTTGGCAATAAAATGCTCAGAACATATTGTCTCCTCTTTAATATATAACATCTTAATTATTCTGTTTAGTAGACCAGAGGCATGTGTAATATTATATTTGTGTGTAGTTTATAATATTTTGTAGACTGTAAATGGTATCTAAAGCCACAGTTTCTACAAAATGCAACATATGAAAGATACAAATGGCATTAGCAAACATATCTTTTAAAAATAAAAACAAATTATTTTCTTGATTTTGATATCAAAGTTATAGTAAATCAGTAGTATTTTTGTCTTGACTTTTGTAATTTCACATTTAGTAAACAGAAAGGCAAATGTCTTGGTTTAAATACAGTATTTTTAGTGCATTACAGAATAACTTAACATTTATTACTGTAAAAAGGACTATTTTGATAATCCTGAATTAATGTTTTACTAGCTATTGTATCACACTTTTTATTCAAAATGTCAGAATCTCTGGGATTCGTAAGTGAGAAAAAATAGAAACAACTTTAAATAAAGCAAATCTTTTGATTACAATATTTTTTCCTAGACGTGACTTTGCATTATAATTTAGTTCTTGAATTTCATAGAAGTCAATAGTACATCAATTATTGTAAATTCTGTTTTGCATTTTATATTTAATGTTTTGAACCCATTTTTATGTGATAGTTGATTTTTCCTAATTTTAATATATTAGTTTTAAAAGCACACATATCAGTAAAATAATTTAATGTTTTATCACACCATTCTAATAGTACTGTTGTGTCATCAGCAAACTGTAAAATTTTAAATTCAGTGCCATTTATCTTTGTTATTTCTTACCAAGAATTTCAATTAAATGCTATGAAATTGTACGAGATGCTTTCTCTGGCTTATTTGTATGTATGTGCAGTGTAATATATCATATGTAAGTCTAAATCCATTTTGATTTCTGGATACTATTGATGGGAGGACAGATTTGATTTTTTCTGTAATATATTCCTGAAATAATGTTTAATACGATACTGGTCTGCAATTCTTAACATATTCTCATACATTATCTTTCTTTGGAATAAGTGTAATTAATCCAAATTCTTGTGACTGATTCTTACCCAGTTTATAATAAAAAAGGTTTAAACTACTTAAAACAAAATATCTGACAAAAGAATTTGCTTTATTTGACAGTGACTTTATCCATTTTTTAAAAACCTTTAGTAACCTATTTAAAAGTTAATTCTCTTTCACTAGCAATTTTCATTTAATATCATTTAGTCTGGCTACTTTACAGTTATTAAGTCTAGGGTCAAATCAGTGTGTTGATTACTTTATAATGTTTAATGATTTTCTTGGTCTGTTAAATACAGTTGATGTTTTTGTTACATTTCTCTTTTCCAAGCTTCAAAAATATTTTGATGTTTTTTTTTTGTTTTCCTGTGTTCTACCCATTGAGATTATAGATGTAATTAAAACATCTTTCAGTTTTCTTTCCTCTGAGCTGCTAGATCATTTTTAAATGATTAAGATTTTTCTTCTAAAGACAAATCATCTATCTTTCGGTTGAAGAGAAGAAAAATCAATTTTTAAAATATTTTCTTCAACATTTTTTTTCTTAGATGCAAAAACTATTTTATGGCCTGTTATTGCTATGACTAAATAGTGTTTAATAGTATTCTAATAGTTTCTTTAACCATAAAAACTCAATTTTTATCATATAGAGGGAATTACAGTTTTCAAAAGCTGCTGTTTTGCAGTATCGAAAAGTTTTATTTCTAGTGAATGACATTAGTGTTTCTGTGGATATTTTGCACCAACTTCACCAACTAATATAAAATCTATGACCTTGTTTAAATGTGGCATTTTTTAGCCACCACATATTTTTTACTATCTGTGTGTTTGTGTTAGCAATATAATAGACAATATTCTTCAATTAGACTTAAAGTTTTGTTTCTGGCTTTTGTATTGTTTATTTTTTTAGATCTGCATGTTGGTCTAAACTTCAGTTCCAGTTGTCACTTATTATATATGATGCATTTCCCATTATTTCTAAAACTGAATCCAGTTGTTAAAAAACAAGTGCTGGTTTTACTTCATTGCTTGTCACATTATATTAATGCGAGTGAAACTTCTGCTTTTTTAGTGATGTGTCTATTCCAAAAGTTACTTGATTGTCACATTAAAATGATTTTTTGTGTTGTTAAAAAAATAGCCATGTCACTCAAAAAACTTAACTAAACTAAAACTAACACAAATTTTCTTACAGCTTGTAAAATATCTGCCCTGTAGCAGCTATACATTCAAGGGTTCATCTCTTAAATCATCAAAAACATCTTTTCTCTTTAGTGTGCACCCCTTGATAATTGATAGAAATAATTTTTAATATGTCACTTATTAGCAAAACAAAAAAGTACTTTCACACTGAGAGATGATTTTTTTTAAACTGAAATTAATAAAAACATTTTGACATACACTTTCACTCAGATACACATACTCTTTCAGAAACCCTATCAATCACAAATAAATGTGATTTTCAGTAAGTCTAGAAAGAGAAGAAAACCTAAAGGTGGTGTTGTCACAAGCTTCATGCTAAATAGTCAGCAAGAGCAAATAGCTTGTATACAAAGTCTATCCAAGCAAATGTTATTATACTGACAGCTAGTTTTACATAAAAACAGGTTATATTGGTAACTTTAAGATTCTGCAATAGAGATGATTTCTTTCTTTAATTTAGTATTTAGGCATTAACAAAAGAAAAACGAAAAAAGAAAAAAAAGAAATGGATGAATGGAGAACTCTTTTTACGTGCCCACGTCCAATTCAAGGTTCGGGCACGCCTATCACGGATCCGATCTCTGGGATCGCCAGGGATGGGTTCCTGGACAGGAGAGGGGAAGGGAAAAGGGGGAAAAGGAATGGGAGGGGAAGGGGAAGGGAAGGGGAAGGGGACTTTGAAGTGGGCAATTTGGAATAAACCTTTGAGTGGTTTTTAATTATTAAGATCCAAAAGGGTGCAGTAGAGACACATATATACAGACCCATACACATAGATACATGTACACACATGTGGAAATATATATATATATATATACACATACATACACACACACACACACATATATACATATATATATATGCATTGGGCACTGTTTAAGGGGTTTTATTTATTTATATTTATTTATTTATTTGTTTATTTATTTATTTATTTACTTAGTTTCTACTATTATTTAATAAAAAAAAAAAAAAAAAAGCTCGTCGTGACATCGTGTCGGGCATCTTTTTGCTTTTTGTTGTTGTTAACGTCGCGTTGTTGTTAGTTTTTGGAGTTCAGACGTCGAGGGGAGGTTGCCAGTTGGTTCTGGGGTTGGATACGGATGTGTTTATTTTATGTAGTGTTTTGTGAATGTGTCTGTGTTTATATTTTGACTTTTGTTGCTTCCACGAATCGCATTATCAGGTTGTCTACTTGTTTTTTTTAGGTGTTTGGGGGGGGTGGGGTTGAAAATGTCAGCTGGAGTAAATCTGACTTTGATGTTTGTTAAAGCTGTGTTTAGTTTGCGCCTGTCCTTGTCGTATTTGGTGCAGTAGAAAATATAGTGTCTGACGTTGTCCAGTTTATGGCATGTGCCGCACTTGTCACTCACAGTGTTGTCGAGTCTATGTCTACTGTCGTTTAGTCCGAAGGTCACTCCCACTCTGAGACGGGTTAAAGTTTGAGTTGTTTTGTTGTTGTCTGAGAGTGGGCTGGGCGAGTTTACTTTCGGTTTAATTATGTAGTGCCATAGTCTAGTCTTGTTGTCCCAGTCTTGTTGCCACGATTCTATCAGCTTATTGTGCGCTATGGTCATGATTTCGTTCACGTTGTACTTAGAGTCAAAGTCGATCGTGTCGTCGTCAAGCGAGTGTTTAGCGTTTTTGTCTGCCAGCTCGTTTCCAGTAACACCCACGTGGGCGGGTACCCACTCGAAGGTGACCTTGTGTCCTCTGTAGGTGATACAGTTTGTGAGTTCGATGATCTGTCTAATGTACTGGGAGCTGCTGAATTTGAGTTTGTGCAGAGCTTGCAATGAGCTGAGGGAGTCAGTCAGTATGAGGTATTTCTTTTTTGTGCTGTTGACGTAAGTTTGAGTTAAGACCCATTTAAGTGCCGAGAGAATAGCTATTAGTTCCGTAGTGAAGACGGATAGGTTGTTGGTCAGTCTACCTTTGTAGTTGAAGGGTACGTCGGGTAGTTCCGGCCTGACATGAAAGGCCATGCCGGTTCTTCCCGTGAGATGGTCTTTGGAGCCGTCCGTGTATATTTGTACGAAGTCCGAGTAGTGGTCGCTTAGTGCTGCTCTAAAAATTACGTTTTTAAATGGGTCGTGTTCCGTCTTCGATACTTCCTGTCTAAGCGTTAGAGGTATGTCTAGTTGTTTCATTGTCCATGGCGGTTCTAAGGGTGAAGGGTTGTTTTCAAGTTCTAGGTCTAGTAGGTTTAGTCTTTTTGCTGTCCTGTGTGTGTCGTTGAGTGATGCTTCTCTGTCGTTGATGTAGGGTAGGCTGTTTGGGATGATTGTGTTTATAGGATGGGTGGGGATGAGATTTTTGATTTTGAACCAGTGTTTGAGACACTGTGTGCTGCGTCGGATTCGCAGCGGCAGCATGTTCAGTTCCACAGACTGTCCGTCGGTGTGCCTGGGAATACCCTGGCAACAATTCTGAGTGCCTTGTTGTAGACCGTGTCTAGCCGTTTTAGTTGGTATTCAGACACACCGCTGAACGCCTGGGACCCATACTGGAGTCTTGACACTACTAGTGCTTCGAACACCATCAAGAGAGATGATCTGTTAGCTCCCCATTTGGCGTTCGAAAGCACTTTCAGTAGGTTGATGTATTTTGTGCACGTGTTGATTGTGTTGGTGATGTGTTGTTTGAAGTTAAGGCACCTGTCGAAGGTGACTCCCAGGAATTTGACTGCGTTTACTTGTGGGATTTTTGTGTTGTTGTAGTGTAGGTCTATTTTATTGTGTTTACTGTTGGCTTTTCTCCCAAAGGTTATGGTGACAGTCTTGGATTGGGAGATAGTGACTCCCCAAGTTTCCGCCCAATTTTGTAAGTTATTTAAGTCTTTTTGCATATCTGTTTCGATTTGATTAAGAAGTTTCCAGCACGCCAAAAGGCTGTATCATCCGCAAATAGTCCTATACTAAGCTTAGTTGCGGTTTTCGAGTTAGTGGCTAGTTTATGTGCTAGGTCATTAATAAAAATGCTAAAAAGTGTAGGGGCGATAACTGAACCCTGGGGGATCCCATTCTCCAAATCCAAGCTGTCTGAGAAGTTTTCGTCTACATTGACCGTAAAGGATCTATTTTTCAAGAACGCTTCTATAAAGCCGAACATAGGGCCTCTTATGCTCATGTTGTAGACTTTGATTAGAAGTCCATGTCTCCAGACCATATCATAGGCTTTTTCTATGTCAACAAACACTCCTACCACTTTTTGTCCAGTAAACAAAGATTCGGATATTTCAGATTGTAATCTGGTTATGTGGTCGCTTGTGGAGTGGTTCTTTCGGAAACCACTTTGAAAGGTCGAAATGAGTTGGTTTTTTTCCAGAAAATGTGTTAGGCGTTTGTTGACCATATCCTCCATGGTTTTGCAGACACTGGACGTTAGTGAGATAGGACGATAGTTGGAGGGGTTGGAAAGGTCCTTGCCCTGTTTTGGAAGGCTGAAGACTTCAGCATGCTTCCATTTGAGGGGAAGGTATCCTTCCTTCCAGATAGTGTTATAGAGTTCCAGAAATAGATTTAGCATGTCTGTGGGCATGTTTTGAAAGAACAGGTAGGATACTTTGTCTGGCCCGGGGGCCGTTCCTTTACGGTCGGAGAAGGCCGCTGTCATTTCTTGGAGTGTGAAGGGAATATTGTATTTCGTTCCTGAGGTTTTTGAGTCAGGTGGGATTTTGTTGACTGTTTCTAATTTATTTTTAATTTTTCGAAATTTGGGGGGAAAGTTGTTTGTACTCGAGTTGTGTTTAAAGACATCTCCCAGAGCAGCGGCCTTCTCTTTGTTTGTATGGAAGTTTTTGTTGCGGACTAGTAGTGTGTTCTTGCTAATTGGTTTGCCCTGTATGCGTTTGATTCTGGCCCAAATTTCCTTACTAGATGTGTTGATGTTGATAGATGTGCAGAAGGTTTTCCACGATTCTTTTTTTGCATGTAGCACGGCTTGTGAGACTTTGTGTTTACTGATTTTGAGGTTTGCGAGGTTGGTTGCTGAGTTATTTTTTTGGTATGTTTTGCGATGTTTCTTGCGTGCCTTTGTGAGGAGTTTTAGTTCTTCACTCCACCAAGGGACTGAATTATTTTTGTATTTATAATTAGAAATTGGAATAGTTTTATAGGCAATGCTAATTATTCTGTCAGTTAAATTTTGGTTAAAAGTGTCGATATTATTGCTTCGAATGAGTTTGGGATCTGTTTCCAGACATTGTTTTTTAAATTCAGTCCAGTTGGCTTTCGTGAAGTTCCATTTGTGTTTGTTTATTGGTACCTCTTTCCAGTTATTTTGTGTGTTGTATGAGATGAGTATTGGTAGGTGATCGCTGTTGAGGTTGTTGAGGACTGTCCATTCGCATTTAGAGGGAGGCTATTGTTTCAGACACTGTTGAGATATCAATGCATGACCAGGTGTTGTATATGTCTGATAGGAAGGTTGGCGTGCCATCGTTCAGACATATGTGTTTGTTAAGCTCCATAATTTTTTCGACGATGATTCCCTGTTTGCCTGTACTAGAGGAACCCCATAGGTGGTTTCTGCTGTTGAAGTCCCCTAGTACGATGGAGTTGTCGATATATTTAGCGGGAATGCTTTTAGTGTAGTGTTCGAGTGTTATGTTGTATTGATTTTTGCCTGGGTGGGTGTAATAGTTGAAAATGTTAATGTCCTCATCCTGGCCATGTATTGCTATCCCAAGTGTCTCTATGTTGATGTGGTGGTTTGTGAGTGTGATACGTGAGTAGGAGAGCTCATTTCTGACAAAATCGCTACTCCTCCTCTCGTGCAGTTGGTGTTGTGAAAGAAACCATAGAAACCTGGAATGTTAAAGTTTTGGAAGAGTTGATTCTTCCGTGTTTGTGTGTTGGTGTATCTGTATATTAGAGTTAGTTATGTAGTGTTTGAGTTCTTCGCCATGGCCTCCTGTTTTGAGGCCTTTGGCATTCCACTGTAGGATGTTAAGGCCTTTGGCTTGATTACTTTTAATGTTTTGTTTGTCTCCCATGTGTGGTGTGACGGAGTTTGGTAGCCTTGGAGATTGGTTCTGTTGCGTGTATTTTGATTGTATTTACTTTATTTGTTTAGTGTTCTCGGTGTTGATGTTGTTTTGGTAATAGTTGATTGCGTGTGGGAGCACAGTGTCAAGTTCCAGCGGTAGACCCAGGTGGTGTTGTAGGGTTTGACATGCTGCCGCAGTGGCTTTCTTTATGTCTGCAACCGATCTATTGGAGTTGGGGTTGGGGTTGGGGGTCCGCAGGGATCCGTCTAGGAATAGGCCAGTGACAACCCTGAGTAGTTGGAGGGCTGTCACTGGGCTGTCTTTGTTGGTTATTGTGCCTATTTGTCCTTGTTTTGCGTCTGTCGTGGGGGCTGGTGTGTATGAGTGTGTGCCTGATGAGTGAGGGGTGCTAGCTGTGTGTGTGTTTTTGGCCTCCACGTGTTTCAGTGCGTTGTGGTAGGCCGCGCATAGGTGGCTGTGTGTGTAGTGTCGGCCGTTGCAATTTGCGCATTGGACGGGTTGACGGCTCGGGTTGTCAGGCGTTTTCTTGGGGTGTTTGCCCCCACACCTGAAACACGTTGGGTGTCCCCGCAACGACCTGCACTTTTTTGTGTTGTGTCCCCATCGTTGACACTGGGCGCATTTGATGGGTTGTGTTGTGAATGTCAACAGTTGCAGGTGTTTGTTCTTGAAGCGGATGTGGTCTACTGTCGTGTTAGCAGACAGAAGCACATCCCAGTAGCCGTTGCTCCAGATGGTGATGGTCTGAATCATCACCTCTGGGTTTTCTTCTTTTGCTATCTGTAAGATTTGTGTAGCTGTTTCAGGAACTGGTTTTGCTTTCACCAGTCGCCTTAGCGAGTGATCTGCTGCTGTGGTGGTTGCTGTTGGTGTCGTGTGTATCTTAGGTGTTGTGTAATGAGTGTCTTTTTGTAGGGTGTTGTTTTGTTGTTGCGGAATGGCTTTTGCCCGTGCAGTTGGTGGCACGCTCGAGTAAAAAAACTCTCGGGGCCAGGTTCTTCCTGGTGTGAGGGTGAGGTGCGGGAACTCCTCTGTGTTGTTTGATAGATTGGGGGGGGGCTTTGGGGGATTTGTTTTGTGGGGTTATCATGGCGGTATTTGTATTTTTGTTTGGGTATTGTCGGGTTTGTGTTGTTTGCTACTTTTAAAAATTCCTTTTTGTGTGGTGTTTGTTTTGTTGTTTCTGTGTATGGTTTCTGTTTCTTTTTTTTTGATTTGGTGTTTGCCTGGGTTAGGGGTTCTGCAATGAAGGTGCAGTCCCCCCAGGTGCCGTAGGCCACCGTACGGTCCAATTGTTGATGGATTTCCTTGCTGCTCTTTTCGTCTTGGGAGTATCCTAGTTCGATGGGGGCAGAGGGGCTCAGGGTCTTCACTTGGATGGGTTCCCTCCTCTCTCTAGGTTCCTCCGTACACCTCGCGAGTGTGACACACACCTTTCGACACTCTGTGGGGTTGGGCATCAGCTCCATGCTGGTACCCAGTTTGGTGAGTGAGCTGTCCGACTCGGCCCTGACGAAAGTGGTCTCATCAGACAGCCGGGTGTGGAAGACTGTGTCGTCCAACAGTCGCGAGACGGACTGTTGGAAGAAGATAGCTTCGTACAGAGTCGGGTTTTTTTGTTGAACAAAACCCGCCTCAGCCCGGGGATTGGTGCCTTAGCGGGTCTAGGAGGACTGGCGGACAGTTTGAGGGATTTATGGGAGCCCTGTTGGGGGACAGCGATGTTGAGCATGTCCAGGGCCGAAAATCTGTTTGCAGTGCTGATTGGTAGCTGTTCTGGGGGAGATTGGACAGTTGGGTGGGTTTTGCGTTTTTTATTTTTAGGCTGGGGGGATTCCGGAACGGTGGTCAGTCCGGTTGGGACATTTATTTGGGGACATTCTGGGGGAGTGGACAGGTCGGGGCAGGGAGAACCGTCCGGTGTTGTCTGTACGAGCCCCACATAGATGATGTCGTCTAGTGAACTGTCAGATGTGTTTCCGTTGTCTTCTGGGAAGCCGAGAGAGAAGTCCGGGAGTTCCCTTTCTGTTTCTCCTAGTTTTTTGGGGGAACCCTCTTCGGTATTGGATGTTTCGACTGGTTTGGTTGTGTCCGCCATTGTATAATATGTTAACTTGCTTGTTTTATTTTTAATATAGTTACAATTAATATTTTAATACAAGATGTAGAATTTTAGTGAATTTAATATAATTTTTACTTAATTTTGTAATCAAAAAACGTTAAATCATTTAAATAACGATCAGATACATACATATATATATATATATACAATTAATGAGCGTTTATAGTATTAACAAGGACAGTGGGGGAGAGGGTTTGAGGTTGAAATAGGGAGGTAACAAGAGGGATTTTAAAATTTCGTGCTGGGAAAGTGAATTGTGTCGTGCTGGGAGGAGGATAGCATTCCGTTTCTTACCCAGTTTGATGTCGGTTGTTCGTCAGTGCTCGAAGTTCGAATTTGAAATTGGATTCCTAAGTGCGAAGAAGCGCAAAAGGTAAACAAACAGCTAATCCTCCGTATTAAAAAGGTGTTGCAGAGCTTAAAGGCGATTGGCTGCTGGCCGATTCAGTAGTCCGGTCGCTGTTCGGATTCTGATTGGCTGCAGTGATTCTTGAAGCGGATTGGTCGGAATGTGTCCTAAGATCTCTTGATGGCGATTGGTTGCTGGGTCCGAAGAGCTCTCGAAGGTGATGTGAGTCTGATTGGCTGCAGTGCTTCTCGAATTTGATTGGTCGGAATGTGTCCTAATCTCTCTTGATGGCGATTGGTTGGTTTTCGATTCCGTCGTAATCCCAAGTACGATAGTACGAGTAAAGAAAGTGAACTCCTGTTAACTGCACAAAAGAATTGAAACGAAATCCACGAGAATACCTCTGAGCTAATCCTGATTGACCGACGTCAAAATGTGAGCAAATCTGTCTGAGCGAATCTCTGTGAGCGAATCTGAAAATAAGAAAAGAAAAAAAAAAGTGATTCTTTAAACTATTAATCAACATATATAAGCTGAATTTGATTAGACTTACTTATTTTTTGCAAGTCTAGCTCTTTCATTACACTGTATGTTTACTCCTTGACTCAAATCACAAGATGAAATACTGGTTCTGTGAGCTTACAGTTTATACATGTGAAATTGTGTACTTTATTTTCTTTAAAGTGTTATTTAAAAATTAGATTAAAGGATACAGACTTGGAATGGTCCTAGTTCTCATAAATTTCTGTAATGTTAAAATATCAGCCTCTATAATTCTAAACACACACACAAAAGTGAAAAACCCCAGCAACTTGTATATATAGTAAATATATTGTAATGAAAAGGGTTTTAAAATAATAGTTTTGTTTCATTCATAACAAAAGAACAAATGAGATACACTTGATATTTGATTACCATTTACAGATCCCACTGCTAACAAAGCTCTGAAAAAGAGTCAGGAATCTTGTTTTATTTTACTGGCACCTAACTCACAAGCTTTGTACCTCAAAAATTAAGAACTAATAAACATTAAATAAACACTATGTTTTTGTTTTTGAAAAACATTTTTTTTTTTAAATGATTCTGTAATCTAATTGTGCTTTATACACTATACAAAAAAAAAAAAAAACAACAACAGAAAAATGAAATGGAACTTGTGGTACCCATGTCAGTGACACAGAATTTGTGTTCTTAATGTTTATTTTAAATTGTTTTTTATTTCATGTTTCAGCCAGGTTCTTAGTTTAATTTCTCAAGTAAATATTTCCATAAAGTGGAATTATTATAGAATTTCTTAAATTATAAACATTGTAATATATGTCTTACAGAACAGAAGGCACTGTAATCCTGCTGATGAAGTCAGACAGTTAGAAGAACAGTGAGTATTCAATTTTGCCAGCTGACCTTCCTGAAAATAAACTTGTTATAATATTTTTTTTTTTTTGCATACATGCAGAATTTAATATTTAACAGTAATATGACACATCTTTTTAACTGTTATTATGACATAACAAATAATGTCTCAAGTTTGAATAATTTATTTATTTTCTTTGGTTGGCATCCAAATTCTAAAATGATTTGTCTAAAATATATTTTGAAATTTACATTTCAGATTTGCTCAGATTGACTTTGAGGAACTGACCTCAACTGAAAATGGAAAGAAACTGCTGTATGAACAAGTGGACTTGTACATAGCCAGACTAATGCAGGGTATGTGAAATACTTAAGTAATTTTAGAACAAAATATCATATATTATTCATGTGAAATCCCCTATCAAAAGTAGACAGAAAAGACATTGTAAGAAATGTGAGCCGAGGTGTAATTTGTTATTTATAATGAACTCTACTACTTAATGTCCATTTATTGACACATTATATTGATTATTTCAGATAAATCAGAATCTAAAACAGAAGAGATCACAAAGACTTCTAATTATTTATTTTAACTTAAAGCTCATCTGTAGGTTTGATAGCAAGTAGTCAAAATGTATTTTGTACACATCCAGTTTTACCTGAGAACAAAGTATGACAGTAATATAGATTTTGGCATCACATAAAGATACCAGCTAGTTATATACAGATTTACAAGAGCAAATTGCTGGCTAAGTTGTATCAAGTTTTTATTTACTTTTCTAAATGCACATCAAAGGCTTTTTATATTATTGTGTACTTTGTTTACATATAAAATAATCACTTTAATGTATCCAAAATGTATTTAGACTATTTGTTTGATCTGTGAATTTTTTTACTTTACACTGGGAGATATGATTCTCTCTCTCTCTCCACACACACACACACACACACACACACACACACACACATATATAAAATTTAAATAATTTATTTATTTCATGTAGAGTTTTTAATATTATATATCAACAATGTTTGTTGAGAAAGTTCATTTGAAAGAAGTGTTGGGTATTTCAGAATAGTTTTAGTTTGTTACCAACCTTGTTATATGCAAATAAATATACAATTAAGATATTTTGTCTGTTTATATCATGTGTCATTTTGCAATACCTACATGGCTTTTGCACTCAGATTTCTAGTAAAGTGATGACTGTTTGAATGTAAAATGTATCTACATGTCGGAACAAAATTAGAACACGTTTACTGAAAAACAATAATAAATATTGTTAAAAATAATTAACAGTTGAAGGCACCTCCTAGATCAAACAGACATTATTATTCCTCATTTTATGAATTTTCCACCGATCCAAAGGCACTTGGCATTATGAGCAGAACAGGGTGATGAATTTTACAATATAAGAATTCTGTTTGTGTAACAGTTACAGGAATTTATTATGAAATTCTCAGATTCTGAATCCATTAACACAAAACTATGATTGCACTGCTGAAACCAAAATAATAATAATAATAATAATAATAAATAAATAAATACAGATTAAATTTTATTTTCAAGGCACAAATTGTTATAGATGGAATTAAAATTTTACACAACAAAATCTGTACTAGATATTGAACTTGAAAAAACAGCAAAATAATAAATAAATATATAAATTAAAAAATTAAATTAAATAATAAAACAAAAATAATAATAAATTCATAAAAGTTTAATTATATTTGATATAAATTTAAATTTATGTAATGGAATAACTTTATTATACTAACAAAAAAAAATAATAATAATAAATTAAAAAACAGTATTGTTCCACAGAATTTTTATTAGAATTTTAATGTATTATAGAAGATTATCAGTGATGTTTGGAATAAAAAAAAAAAATATTAAGCAATTTTAGAAAGTTCTTAGGAACAACCTTTTGCTATATGATGCACCTAAACCAGAGAGCAGGGATAATATCTCAGCTACATAATGTGCAACACCAGAGTAAATTATAACAGCTGACACTTTCCATGTGCATTTTTTATTTGGCAGTATGTAAAACATAAAAGCTGGATTATTGCAGTGTCATTTCATTTGAATGGCTTTGTTAATGTGTGCTTCATCTCTGATAACAGCTGTTTTCTTATGGTTTGTCCAGTGCCATTTCAGTATTGGGTAAACAGGTTTGCACACTTAGTCTTAGAAACCATCCATTAAAGGAGCATAATAACATGTAATAATTAATTTGCAAAATATTATTAACCATTAAATATTTTTTTTACAACAGTAATGCAGTATATTGGCAATGGTATACACACATTAAAAAAAATAAATAAAAAATATATGTATTTCAATGGCATTAGTTTTACATTTTGTAAGTTTTATATACATATGATATTTCGAATGACAAGAAAATCCTCATTAATACGAGAAATCTTTTTTATTTCAAAATAACTCTTTAAAGTAAATTATAACATTGCATAATCACAATTTACTTCATATTATTTTTCCTTTATTATTGTTTATATAATAATAATAATGTCTAATTATTAGGTAAGACTGATAAAAATGGTTATACGTTATTGTTGAATTGTTAAAAAACACACAAACACCATAAAAATATTCAAAAACAGAACTGAAATATTTTTTTTTATTTTCATAAATACTTTACATCAAAATTAAGTTTCAGCGTTAGAACAGCAAGATACATATATATTAATTTGATGCGCTCTGTGCTAAAATTTAGTAATGAACTATCACATTTGTTAAACTTACTGAAAATGATATTCCTGGTAACCTAAGACAATTATTTTGTTTTCAAAATTCTCATGATAAGTAGTGTATCAAAGAAATTTTGCTCAAATTCTGAATTAAAAATAAACTGATCATTGATTTTTAACACTTGGTTTATTTTTGCTTGTAATATTGATTAGCTCCATCAGAAGAAATAACAACAATAGTCAGATGATAGGTAACTTTTGTCTGCAGTCAAATCACAGCAAGTACAAAGCCACTTTTATGTTCCTGTTTCAAATATCTCACTTATCAGACCTGCACCTTTATTGTTCAGATTTTAGAATGGCATTAATAATATAATGTTGACCAGTGATTTTTCAGAATCAGTTGCACAGCATGATCTGTTTCAATCAATATCTCTCATAAACTATCCTTGCTAACCCAATTATCAAAAATATAAATATATTCTCACAGCTGATATCAGAAATTTGACGCAGCACCTTGAAATGAGTATACAAATCAAAAATTCATTTTTATGCTATTTTAGTGAAGCACCAGTCAGGACTAATACAATGTATAAAATTATTTTGATTTTTCTCACACCAGATAGTTAAAAATCAACATACAACCATAGAGTAAAATGTATGTTATATATTTTAAAAAATATGAAAAATAAGGAACTATAAATAAAACAACCAACAATAATGTATCTTTGTATATAATTTTGATCATCTAAATAATGATTATTTTAGTGTCTTGTATTTTATAACACACACACACACACTGAACACATTTAACATATTGAAAATGCACCACCAATTGATGATAACAAAAACACCAAAACACATACTGCAGTCATGGGTCTGTAAAGATGGTCGCTCAATAACCACTTTTATTTATGAACAGCAGTAGTGGAATGCTGTCCCCGAGAACTCTATTCAAAGATTACATTGTGTTGATGAGATGTGCTTGGCTTGTTGTTCCTGCAAATGGTGGTCATAAGCACTGTTGATGTTTCATTATAATTCTATGTGTCTTTGATACACAGATGAATTAAAACTAGACAAAGATTGTGCATCCTTTCTTGTTTGAGGTCATTATCAATCATCCATCTAGCACTGTTCACACAACATACTAAAATCAAGCATTCTTTTTGAAAACCAAATATTTATTATGGTGCATTTTCAATCTTTTTAAGACAGGACAAAATTAAAACAAAACGATTATGATAATAATAAAGAAATACATCTGGATGGCAGTCATACATTACAAATAATTACCAAATTCTAAAAACAAACATATATATATATCTTATTGTATCATTATATATATCATTATGTATATTTTAATTATCATTTTCTGAGTAATGTTTACAATTATGAATATTTATTTACTTAATCAATTAAGTAATAGATTTCTATAAAACAAAATGTTTGTATTTTTGTACTGATGAGTAATTTTGATTTTAAAATTCAAATGAATAAACTCTCACTGTTCATTCCAATAACATTTCCATGTGACTAGGAATCCAAATTTCTGGATGATCATAAAAGCAAATTTGATTGACACCAGAAAAATGATATTGATAATATAAAAAATAGTAAAATTTATAAATCTTTATAAAACAATTTAAAAAAAAGAAGTATTAAAGACCACTTATATTTTGTGCAACTATTCTACAGAACAACAAAACATTAATATCCCAAAAGTTTCAATGTCTTAAAAAAATATAGATATATGTTTAAAACTTCATGTAGTGAAAATTACAATAAAAATAGAAATTAACCAATAATTTCATTAAAGGAGATAAAATATAAAACTGATGTGGAATGATATTAGACAGACTTTTTGATTTATTATTAAAGACTCAAAAACATCTCTAGTGACAACTGTTTTTAATAATTTATTAATGAATCTATTTGGTGACAACTGGTTTTTCATAATTCTTTTAAACATCTCTAGAGAAAATGACCATTACAATAGGCTTTTTAGAAACACCTACTTTCGGGTAATGCTTAATAATTATATACATCTCAGGTTAGTGAGAAATGGCTTTTCATTACTCTCACATTCTTCTTCTCTTTCAGCATCATCAGTACAAACAATCACTTCTAGGAATTATAGGTTTCTCATCTTGTGACACCAGCAAATCTAGCCCTGACTATTCTAGTCCGTTCTGAAAAAATAACACATAATTACTACTAACAACAATAACAAGAAACCTAACTTAACAAGTTATCATTTTGAGGTACTAACAAATACCAGTGGTTTTCACTGAAGCAGAATAAATTGTTTCAGTAAATCAAACCTAATGTTCAATATAAATATCTTCTTCTGACACTTGATAATATGTATATCTAAAGAAACAAATACTGACTTTAAAAAAGTATTCACACAAATTCCAGACAACAAACAGATGGAATCCATACTAGAACTTTTAAAATCAGTAATTAATAATGAATGTTTACGAAAAAGGAAAAGCTAATTTTATTAGAAGGAAGATAAGAAATGATTAAGTCACCTGTACAGAAGCCTGTTT
Source organism: Chrysomallon squamiferum (assembly GCA_012295275.1). NCBI lineage: Eukaryota > Metazoa > Mollusca > Gastropoda > Neomphalida > Peltospiridae > Chrysomallon > Chrysomallon squamiferum. The sequence goes on from CM022676.1 coordinate 1,037,992, forward strand.
TTCACTGTCACTGTATTTTGTCTCATGTATGAGTGGAACCTCATCTTCAGCATTATCCAACTTTCAAAAAATTGGAAAATAAAGTAATTTCAAATGATAATAAAATATGTAATTACATTTATTTCAGATGTTTGTAGAACAATATTGTATAGATTTCTCCATTTAAAAATGCTTGTGATTTTCATTTTAAGATTTTCATGAATGTCATATGAATAAAAAAATGTGCAGCTATTTTAAATAATGTATGTGTAACAATGCAAATGGCTTGAAGAAAGTACTCGATTCTGACTGACTAACCAATCAGCAGTAGCATTATGGAATTGATGGTGTGCAGTACATTTACATTTTGCTAAGAGTTCAATGGCAAACACCACTTAGTGGCTTGAATTCATATGAGATCATCCATATCAGAATTGTTAAATCTTTATCTAAGGTGTGTATAGTGTTTGAATATAAAAGCCAACCTTCTTAGGTTTTTCTTCCACCTTTTCATATGGTATCTCTGAAACAAATATTTATAGAAGTATTTTGAGAAAAATAACAACATAAGTAAATAAAATGTATATATCATGACATGGGAGAAAACTTCTTCAGTCTAAGTACACTACAATAAACAAAGGTTTAATGTCACAATAATGCATTGTGAAAAATAAAAAGGATAGCCATTTTTAACATCAACAAGACAGGTTACTGAAAGAAATTCTCAATATTGCAAAACAAGAAACTGATGTAATCATAATATTAATTTGAAAAAATGTAAGTCAGTTTTATTTATGTTAATAAAGTAATACTAGGTACTGGTATGCACAGTTTCATCTTGGAACAGTAACTTATTTTCTTTTTGTTTCCTGTTATAGATATTTTTACAGAAAAAAAAGCCATAGGAAGTTGTTTCTATCTATATTTTCAACAGAAATAATTGCTGATAATGTTCTAAAATTTTTCAGTTAAAAACAGAGAATGCTGATATTGGATGTTCATAAATCTTTAACAATTTTATTCACAAATGCTTGAAAATGCATATTTTAAACATGAACATGTAGATTCTGTATTCTTCCAAATTCATACCATCTTGAGATCTAATTTACCAGCTTCCCCAAAATTGCACAACATTTTCTCCCAATATTTTAATTTATATATATCATTATAATATATATAATATGACGTTACCTAACCAACTACATCATGTTAAGGTAAATTATGCACACTTGCTGAAGCTGATTAACCAAATACATTAGATGGCTACAGTTGTGGTGATGGACATCACAGTCTGAACCAAGGTCATATTAACTGTTCTTCAAAATTTTTCTGTTACACATTCACTTTTATTTATGTAGATTATATCACAGGATAGATAACAAAAATATTTAAAAACCTGGCAAAAGGTTTCATAAAAATCTCCTTCCAATTCTACTTAAAAAGCGATACAAAAGATTATATTCTTTTAATAGTTCAGACAAAATGCATTTTACTAAGTTCAGTGATTTCTAGTTTTTACTTTACCTTCTGTGAGTTTATTTTTATCTTCATTCAAAGAGGTGTCAGCACTCTTCAAAGATTCTTCCAAAAATGCTTTTCTAGGAAATCATAAACTATTATGAAATAATAATAAATTACAACATTTACTGTCAATGAATTTTCATACAGGCAATAAATTTGACTCTTTGAATTTAACTTCAAAATATAATTTTGGCTATACAAAAAGAGAGAGAAAAGAACTCAAATATTTAGTTTTAATAATCATAGTGAATATTTTTACACAACAATCAATAAATAAAATTATAAACAAAAAATTATGAAGTATATCACTAATGTATCTAAAGTATCTAAAATTATTAATTATTAAATAAAAGATAAAGAATATATATAAAATCTTTTTTTAAATATATTCTTTATTAAAGAATCTTAATTATATATACTTACTGGTTCATTTCAACATCCAGTTCTGAAAGAAAAGGGTGCCGTTGTGACTGTTTTATACCAAGACTAATGAAAATTTATATAGTAATGAAATATTTATTTAATACAAATACCTATAAGTCATAGGCTAACTGCAGCCCCATTTCTGAGTGGCCCACCTAATTTCACAAGGAAAATAATGTTAATTCAAATGTTATAAAATGAGTATTTTGTATCTACTAATATACTAAAACACATGTAATTTTTTTATTAACAGTTCCTGAAGTAAGTGAAAATGAAAAATGTCTTAAAATAAACACAAAATCGCCTAAATTAGTACCTGCAGCCCGCCTGAGGATGAGCCATGTCTCATGTGGCCTGCTTCTCGAAAAAGGTTGCCCATGTCTGATCTATAGTAATGATATAGGTTTTTATTCACATTATAGTTGAAATACAGATTAAAATGAGCAGTAACAATAACCTTTTTGGTGTTTTCTTTTCCTGACAAACAGCAAAATAATAACAACAACAATGATGAAGATGATAATGATAGCAGCACAGATTCCAGCAATTAAACTATCACTTGCTTCTGCTACTTTCTGAGTTGCCATCACTGAAAATATATATATGAGCTCATTTAAAAACAATAAGAGCTCATACACAACAAACAAAGCTTGCTCTAATGATAATTTCTACAAAAAGTGGATAATCAAAATTAAATTGAATTAAATTAGGAGTGTGCATAATTTTCAAAGCAACTGATAACATGTCAAATTTTATTTATTATTTTACTTACTCTAAACACATTTGCATAATCGATTAACACCATTAAATTAATTTTTTTAATTCAAGTTAAAGAAGTAATTAATTGAAAAACATTATAATTTAAAACGAAAATGTGTGGCTATGGTATTTTCAATTAGTTTGGAAGCATAATAAACAACAGGTAGCCAGCACTGAAAAAAAACACATTTATTTTATCTTTCTGTGATAATGTACACAACTTACAAGTAGTAACCTTGATGACCTCTGTTGTTCCACTTTGACCTCTAATATTTTCAGCATACAGATGTATGTAATAGTCAGTGCTTGGCTCAAAGCCATCAACTGTTGCTGTCAGGTTTCCCTCCTCATCAACCAACTGATGTTGAATCTGTTTAGTCTTCCAATTTGTTTCTTCATATCTCTTGTAAGCAAGAACAAATGTCTGTTGAAATCCACCATTGTAGCCAGGAATCCAGTACAAAGTGATGGAATCACTGCCTGGTTCTACTGTAACGTTTGATGGGTCTAGAGGTGGTCCTGACGAAAAAGTGAATTAAGTAATAATTTACCTCACTCACACAGTTTTAAAAGCTGAGCTGCTTATTATCTATGTTCTGGTACTACTGTAAAATACCAAAAAGTGTTTTTGATAATCATTTAATCATTATATTTTGATAAAAATAGTGTTAGATTTTCAGAAATTTAAATTTATTATAATTATGTTTGCTTCTGAAATGCAGATTAACAGAGTGACATAAACTGAGATTTCACAACTTCAGAATTACAGCATAAATTCAGAAACTTAACATGATGTTAATATTAATTATTTCACCTTGAAGAGTTATATTAAAGTCAATGTAAGCTGAGCCTTCACTGTTTTCCACTTTAAAAGTGTACATCTCCAGCTGTACTTTCAGATCAATCATAAAAAGGAATTTATAAGCCATCAGATGTGCTGGCTCTAAGTTAACTGGCTGCACAATAACACTGTCTGCTACTTGATGTTGCCCCTGATGTATACGATACAGCATATACTCTGTAGGTTTTGGATATGAGATAATTTCCATGTAGACTGTCAGCGACTTTCCGTTTTCCTTGGCAAATGTGTGTGCAAATTTTGAACTTGCTCGTGGAAAACCTGAATTTGTAAATTAGAAAACTGATGATGTAACTACAATCAGAATTTTATATATGTAACAAAACAAAAAAGATACTTCAGGTTATATTCTTATAATAATAAAGTAACATAATAAAATAATAGACAATTATTTTTTTATTGCATTTTCCAAAGTTACATCATTAAACAATCTACATTTTCATGTACTTAAAATTATTATCTCTTTTCTACTGATAATTGTTTCTGAAGCATTTTGTTTCATTCAGTATGAGGATAATTGCTAAGATGAATACATATTTACAATTTTTTTTAAAAACTTACACAGAACTATCCATTTCCACATTATGCTGTTTACAGCCATTTCAATTCCATTATCCACCTTACAGTAATACTGCCCATAATCAGAGCAAGCCACAAGCTGTTGATAGACACTGTGAAACTGGTGACGGACAATACCATTCTCTTGAGACACAACTGGTGTTTTTTCTGACATCAGATCTGTATGGAATGGAACTGTCTTTTCACCAGCATACCAAGTGACGACAGGTCTAGGGTGACTGTCAATGCTACAGTTCATTAAAACCGTATCATTTTCTTTCAGTTTTAAAATGTTGAAAGATTGTTTAACTCCATTCTGATACAGATCAAGCTGGACAATTGGCAGATCTAGAACAAATATTACATTTTTTTTTAAATTAAAAACTACACTGCAAAAACATTTTCATTTTCTCTTTGAAAAATCTGTAATAAGGAAGAAAGATATTCTGAATATTAAAATTAAAAACAGTGAACCCTATCTACAATCATCATGGGTTTACGGTCTACACAATGCAAAAATCACTGTAAATGCATTTTGCTGCTGGGCAAAGAAGCCATATATTTTATTCTAAATATTAAGAATTGAAGCTGTTTGAAATGATCATACTGTTAAAATACATTAACACAAAAATTAACACCTCTGAAAAATATTTAATAGTATATTAATTATTTTTTATCTTGATTTTATTCTAAGTTCATTTGAACATTATTTTAAAAATATATGTGAATACTAAAATTTATATGTGTAACTATTAAAGCTTTTATTATGTAAGTATTTTTATTTTTCAAATAAAGTACTGTTACACTTTAATTTTACAAGAAACCAAACCATTGCATGCCAACATATAAAATGGAATTTAGGCTTTTTATAACTGATCTTTTTCTTAAATTTATTTATAACAATAACTCAGTTTTCTTGTTAATATATCTGTATCCACACATAACAGACACACACATTCACACACACAAAATCAAACTTGGATAATTTAAACATCAGTTTCTTGTAAACTATTGAGTTATTATTCTCATCTCCGCTCATTTGTTAAGTTCGTAGTTATGACCTTCAATTAAGCAAATGCGAATATGGTGAAAACCTCTATTTCTCAAGATCTTTTTACAGTTCCATATGACTTGATTAAGAGAAGTTACCTCTTGTCAGCTCAGTGTGCTGGACTGATCAAGCTATTGTTTCCCTTGGTAAACAATCGATCTCTGATTAAGTGGAACAAATTATGCCTGCTTCAATCATCTGTGTTTCTACACAGTGTAAGTGTAATCCTCTTTAATAAATAATAATAAACACAATGCAAAATAATTTTTGTAGTTAACTGATAAAGTTCACTGACATGTTTGTTCTTAAAAATGACTGTTGTGTACCACTGAACAGGTTTAGGAAGCCTGTGTAAATTTCAGATGTATCTAATAACTTTATGTGGAGTTACAGACACTGGGATGAATACAGTTTCTTTAAGAAACCACGCAAATAGATTTTCATATCTAACCTTTTTTGATAATGATTATTTGAACAAATTGTAGAGATGATTTTGTAATGTTGAACATCACATTTCTGTTAGAAATGACATTTATAAATACATATAATAATTACTAAGGTAGCGCTTGTTTTTCTTTTTTTTGTAGAATGTTTGTGATTTAAAATAGTTCTGTCATTATATATGAATTGAAATATTTGTAATCCAGTTATATTAAAACTTCAGTATGGAATGACATCATTCCACCAAGTTTAGAAATTCAGAAATACATTAACTTGATAGTTATTTTTGGTTATATATTTCAATTTGCTTTTGGTAATGTATGCACCTGTACATAGTCTCTATTTTTACTATTTTTCATATATTAATAAATGCATTTGAATAAACTTGTGTATTTGTGTGTCAAATTACAGAAGTTTGATTACATACTCACAACTAACACATATATCTTGCCCAAAGGTGATCCTTGTCTGAAATGATATTTATTTTTATATTATACCACACCAACTCAGTTTTGTAACTAAACTAAATTTAAACTGAAATTAAATTAAAACATAACTTACAGTAAATGTCAACATCCAAAGTGCGTGATGTCCTTCCATGTGGGTTTTCTACAATACACGTGTAATTTCCTTGATGTTTTCGAGCAACATTCTTTATTTTAAAAAATGCATCATTAGCAACAACCTTGTTTGTATTCATATTCAACCACTGAATTGTACAGCGAGGTTTACAGTCAGGTATGCAGAGAGTGTCCAAAACATTGCCAACAGCAACTGTTCTCATACCTTTATCAGGCACAAACATAATGTTTTTTGGTTTATCTGCAATAATATAAAAAGTGAAAGAAAAAATATGTAAATAATAAAAATTATTCACTTGGCCTGAAATGTTATGTGAATACATTAACTGAAACTAAATTTGAAATTTTTACAATTTATTTTATTGGTTTCTTCTTCACCTGTATGTTATTAATTAGATTTCAATAAAATGAAATTCATGATAATTTAAGATAAATATTTTATGATAATTACAACAGAAATTTTTACATTTTTTTTATTATTATTATTTTTTTAAAAGATTCGTACATTCCACATGGACTGTTATTAATTCACTTTCCTCAGAAACTAGTTTATGTTCTTCTGCTGAACAACTAAACTGTCGTCTGTCATCACGCAATGTCACGTGAAAAGAAAGCCGCTCTCCATTTGTTACGTATCTACTGTCTCTGACAACATTTCCATTCATCTTCCACTGATAGTTCATCGTTAGCATGTGATTATTTGGTGCACTTTTTGATCTTGTGATGCAGGTCAAGGTCAAATTATCACCTAAGACAGCAGGACTGGAATTATTAATAACTGGTTTTTCTGGTGTATCTGAAAAATGTTTTAAATGTAACATAAATATTATTTATTTATTTTTCTCTATTACTAACATGTTTAGTGACTCTTTTATTGCTATATTATAAATATTATAATTACAGAATCATATATCTGATACATAATACATGACCTTTGTTATATATCCATTTAATCAAAATGGGGTTAGTTAAGAAATAAAACATGCATTAATTATTTAAATAATCTCCAAATATATACTTACATGCTACAAATATTAATTATTATTAAATGTATATTTTAAATAATTTAAAAAAAAAAAGGGATTAAAAAGAAAAGAAAAGAAATGAAGAAATGTATATTAAAAATATAGTTATTACCTGCAAATATGAGAATGGAAACACACTCATTCGAACTGCCCTGTCTACAGATATATAACCCAGCATCTTCTCTTGAAACGTTCTTCACCAATATTATAATAACTGGTGAGAAAGAGACAACTTTTATTTTCTCTTTGTAAAGTTGAAAGACATGAGAGTTTGATTTTGTGATATCTGCAAGTATTTCTGAAGAATCACTGTGTGGTCTAATTATCTGCATTTTAATTGGATTTGCTGTATCATAATGACATTCTCCACAAGTCAAAGAAACATCTTCACCATAAACAGCGATTTGTTCTGATGAAAATCCAGCTCCTTAAATAAAATAAATAAGAGCTCAGTAATTTTATTAACTAGCAGTAATACATCTTTTGTAACAATCTTCTCCCAGACAGAAAGGTCAGATAACACAGCTAAAGACAACAGACAGCTTAATGGGCAAACCAAAAAAAAAAAAAAAAAGCAAAAGAAGCTGGTAATCATATTTCTGTTAAATTCAGTTATAAGAACTTATGTAGAAGTTCATAAAAGTGTACCTTTGGTCATATGAAGAGTTTTAATATATTTTGTACACTTACACTCTCTTCTCTCTCTCTCTCTCACACACACACACACACACACACACAGAGAAAACCACATATAGAGGCAGATATTCATATATAAATAAAATACAAATGAAAATTATTACAATATGTCTCTATGTCTTAATTTTATATGATTATGAATCACAGGCCAAACTGTCTATGACCAATCATTAAAACATGAACACACATACACAGGGTGGGGGTCACCAAGGGTCAGCAATATTTAAAAAATGTGTGTGTGAATTAATAGTGCTAATTTTAACAAAGACCCCAAGCTGAACAAGCTTACTGCAGTGATCAAAGTACCTGTGTATGATAATGTATGGTCAGCTACATCCTGTCAGCTTGAATGTTAGTGACAGCAGAGACAGAAAGCAAATGTTGAGTAGTGTCAAGTTTTGAATCATCTCTAAATGCTAAATTAACTCAACAAAATTAAAACCAAGCAAGAAGAAGAAAAAACAAAAGGCGCTGACATCACTGAGTGACTCTTCTCAGACTGTTTTAACATTTGTTGCTTCCGAGAAAAAAACATGGAGGTAATATTAAAGCAACTAAAGAGAATTAGTGAAAAATAAAGTAAAATATATCAAAAGTTGGATCAAAGATTTAAAAGAAAAATTAATTTAAATATTTTCAACTCTTGAAGAAAAACAAGCCACTTTTGAAACCAAAATTTTTCAAATGCAGTTAGAGAATGCTATGTTAAAGAAAGATATCATAAATATGAAAAATGAAAATGCAGAATCAAAACAACAAATAAAACTTATGTAAACATAACACAGGAAGAGCATTGATTAGGACCAACAATATATGAGGATAATATTCAATTGTTGGTGTAAAAGATGAAAATAAAGAAGGAAAATGTGCAAGAAACAGTAAGAAAAACTATCACAAAGTTATCTGAAGAAGAACACAATTTCCAGAAGGGGAAAGTGTGACAAAGGTAGATAATATCATCTTTGTTTAACATAAAACCAGCTATCTATGAAATTGTTTCATTAGATACATTTCTTTTGCGTATAATAACTACAGATATTTTATTAGATTGAGAGCATTAATTTTTATATTTATATAAACATGTGATTACCTGGTTTCTATATATGAAACAGAGAAAAGATAGAATAACAGTAATGTTAAATATGTATTAATAATTATAATCAGTAAATAAACTGACTTTAACTGCAAATAATTTAAATTATTTTGACAGTCCATAATACCTTTTGACAGGCAAATACATGATGATGAACTCTGAAAGGCAGTTTTTAAACTGTAAAGTTATATTAATTAGCAACTAACATGCTTAGTGTGACAAACTAACAGCTTTAAAATTTGAACACCTGCATGACTTCAATATTTTCTTTGATTCCAGTATTTACTGACATATGCAGGAATGTTATATCTATGGCCTATGTGACAAGGGGGTGTTGCAGACAATATCAGTCCCATTTGATGAACTCAGATTAGGGCAGAGAATTTGAAACTTTGGTAAGATACTCTTCTCTCTTTTTTTTATTATTTTATGACATCATGGCAGTGTAATCTGTGTCATCAATGGTGTATTGTTTAATATATATATAAAACATAAATTTATACTAATGATATCTTGATTCTCCCATGACTGAATTCGTCTTTAATTAGGACATGACCAATTGCATCTTTAATTATTTTAACCAAGGTTTCCACAATACAGTAAATAATTTAGTTGCATTTATTTTATTATATATTATTACAAAATATATTCTGGATATACATAAATAACTGTAACTGCATTCTTGACAGTCTTGTAGATGTTTTATTTATCTAGTGGTTATATATATATTTTACTGCCACAATTTAAAATTTACCAATCCTTGTCACTTTGTTCTAAACCCATGACATGATAATATAAAAATAATGACAAAAGTCCTAGCCCAGATGGGTTCCTTACAATATTTTTCGAATTATTGTGGACAGACATTGGACATTACATAGTCCGATCAATAAATTATGGCAATTCTATTAAGAAAATGTCCAATATCCAAACGTTCAGTATCAGAACATGCATACTGAAAACAAATATACCAAATAATTTATTAAAAATTAATGCCAATATCTTTGTTAAACTGCATATATAAAATTGCTGTTGATAATTGGAGAAAACCATGTTGTATAATGATATAATGAAATATAATGAACTATCTAGTTTTTTTAGCACTTGCAAGATTTTGACCTTCTATCACCCTATATTATTATATTATTATGAATTTTAGTGAGAAGCATTAAAGGTATCATCACTGATGCTACGTAATATTTATAAACCATTTTCATTGTTGATGGATCTTTTTTGTCTCTGAACAATGAAAAAACTTGTTTATTATACTGAAATATTAAGCCAAAATATTAACTAAATCAACCCTGACGTCATCTGGATAACCAGTAAAAACTATTCTAAGGATGTTTAAACCAATATAGTTTGATTGGAATAAAGTTTACTTTAAATATGATAATAGAATACTCTTTTGATTCTAAAATCAAGCCAATTAAGAATCTGATTTGAGTCTGGTCATCCAGAAAGCTTGCAATATTAGGTAGACTAACAGTTCTTAACATTAATAATTCCCTAAATCACTTATCTCCTAATATCATTACTAAATCTACCAAAATGAACTATAGGAGACCTAAATGTAATGTTTTTCAATTTCATTTGGCAAAATAAACCAGAAAAATTTAGAGACATATTAACCGAAGATTATAGATACATCAATATAAAAATGTCAGATATATATCATGTTACAAGCTTTTCAAAATTAATCTGAAAACTTCTGCATGATAAAAAGTGGATCAGTTTATATAATTATTTCATTACACTAACGTGAGAGGGAATTTTGGAAAGATGCTCTAATTTTTCAAGTTTTACTGCTTTGATGCTTCTCAATTTACAGCAATGCTAAATTATAAAGAATAATAAAGATGAACAAGGATTAAATATCTGGCATAATATCAAAATAATGAAACATAATAAACCATTTTTATATACTAGCTATATAAAGAATGGGATTATTTTCATAAATAATTGAAAGTCAAAAGATTTTAGATTTTATTAATCTTTTAAAGTTGGATCTAATCTAAAAACAAACATTTTGAATTATTTATCATTACTGAATGATGTATAGGCCATCTTCTCTCATTAAATAATGTTAACAACATATTTATTTCTGGCAAAATATTTATTTACCTTTCAAAATAAAACTATGCAAAACAGAAATTCTAAAACAAAAAAAAACAAAAATCAACCAACATAATATCAAAGTCACAACAAAATACACATCCACAGGTTTGATATTTGTTAATCGTATGTGGAAACAATTTTATTCCTTACCTTTCATGTTTTTGAAAGATACAGCATTATTATGAATTACTTTACAGAATTTTAGTTACTGTGTGGATCCTATCTGGAAATTAAAATAATTTTGTTTTCTAAATCTGATTTTTTTCTTACTATATACCAAATCTCATTATCATTCTATTGAAAACACCCAGAAATAATCAATTTCAAAGATTACTGAAATTAATTATGTGAAACTATGTGAAAAATTGTTAATATAATTTTGTATGCCTTACTATTTGTATATAACTTTTGTATGATATTGTAAGACAATGATTCAAGCTCTTGATATTGCCTATGATCTGGTGTTAATAATAAAAAAAATGAAACAAATAATGAAAAAAACAAAAACAAAAAGGAGTACCTGATTATCAGATTTGGTCTGAAAAGAAAAATATTAAAATTTTAAAATATATTAGCTTTTTTGTTTTATTTTGTTTTGTTTGTTTTCTTATCTTATGACTTATTTTTATTTATTTATTAACTGGACAATTGATTTGGTTGGTTATTACTATTATATGTTAGTTATTTTTAATTTAAAAAAGAAAAGAAAAAGAAAGCCAAAAGAAAAGACACCCTTTGTAACTAGACATTATATTTTTCTCTTTCTTCTCTTGTTTTGTTTTTTTTCTTTATTTGGGGTTGAAGAATAATGAAATAAATAATATAATATTTATCACTTTATGTAAAAGAGAATGAAAAAAGAAAGGATATTTGCACTGTGTTATGTTTTTGACATCCATAATAATTAGCCTTCAAAAATGTTAATTAAAACTTGTGTGAAGGGGAAACATCATTTTTGCACATACAAAATATAAATTATTTATTAATATACAATATTTTAATTTATTCTTTACAATGTTCATGCAGTACATCACCAAGCTATTAGTATTAGTAGCAATGCTAACACATCTTTGGGGTTTTTTAACTTTCAAATAATGATATATTCTACATCAATTAGAAGAAAACCAATTCCGAATGTAAAACAAAAAACTTTTTGAATATATCTATAACACTGTAAAAGATATCACATTTCAAAGTTTCCAAAATTAAAAAATCAACTTTAAGTCGCCAGAAACTTATTTCAAGAGTTACCTCTATCAAATTTGCATTCTCTATACAATAAAGTGTTCTTTTTTTTTATTGCGGTACCCTTACCGAGTTAAATATTATGTTCTAGGCCTGTTTCAACTGAAAGATAAACATGAGATAATGCTTTGAGTAAGAGCTGTCGTTCGTGAATAGGTAATTTTTTTTTTTTTTTGATGTTTACTTCTGCAGAGGACCATAGATGATTTGCCGTTCCTGAGCGGTTATGTTTCATGAATCTGGCCCTACCGTTTCGCTTCAAAAGCAATAAATATGTGGATTATTTGTAAAATACAAGACATAATGTGAAAGAAGATAGGTCTCAATATTCCATTTAAATAATCAATTCAGCGTAATCGACCGATTTCGTTTTTTAATGATTTTTGTTTCTAATATTCTGATGTGATTTTTACCTATTTGAAGTATTTCTATGTTTCAATTTATTTTCGGATTTTCAATTACGTCTTTTCAAGAAATTATCATAATAAAATGAACAGATATTTGATCTCATTCTCCTTTAAAAATATAGTAAACTAGCATAATATTTTAAGATTGGGAATTTGAAACTGCTGTACAAAGAAAAAGAAAAAAATAGCAAGCATACCTAGCGGCCATTCGTATTCACGGTATTGCTACTATTACTAATAGCTTATGTTCCAAATGTTGTGCGGGGTTTCATTCACAACAACGGAATAAGATTCTTGAAATTAAAGTTTTCCAAAGTTCGCTAACACTTCATTTATATAATGAATATTTACTTGCCTGTGTGGAATATGAGAAATCCTATGCACAGTTTTAAATACAACATGTCTTACTTGTTTAAAGATAAAATCAAGTTCATTTTAAAGTTTGCTTAAGAGTTAATCTTCCTTCCGGATTGTAATCTACAGATTGCTCGTCAACCTTCGTTATTTGTCGTTGTAATTCGTGTGTAATCGGGACACGACGACATGACGACAGCGGGTAGGTAACTTTTCCACAAATGTAGATTGGGAAGAAGTTTAAGTACGATAATGGTAATTTCTGGAAAAACTGTCATCATATCGTGTATATTTTTATTGATATTTTATATAATAATGTACAAACTTTATTATTTAATAATTATAACTCCCATTACTAAATTTAAATGTATTAATGGATACTTTATTTTTGAATATGATAATAATAATAATAATAATAATAATAATAATAATAATAATAATAATAATAAGATTCGATCTTACAGCATACATACAACTAGGATTACAAATTTGTTAACGTTATAAATGAGTATCACACGACATATCGCTTTGGTATAAGAAGTAGTCGTGTCCTTCATTGACGTTTTTAACTGGTGTTTACTTTTAGCAGAAGTAACCAATTTTTACCAGTTAAAAACAAATAACAAAAATGGATTAATAAATAATTTAACTGTCATAGTAGGTATACCAAAGCTCTGGTATTTGTGGTCCGCCATACTTTTTAGATCTATTTTATTACATTTGATCAACAGATTACTCTCTCTCTCTCTCTCTCTCTCTCTCTCTCTCTCTCTCTCTCTCTCTCTCTCTCTCTCTCTCTCTCTCTCTCTCTCTCTCTCTCTCTCTCTCTCTCTCTCTCTCTGCTTCAAGGCCTACATGAACAATACAATTTCATGAATGGAATACCTGAAGTGTTATCTTTCTGTTTATTGCACAAACGTTACCATGCGAGAAAAAAAAAAATAATAATAATCTCAGTCGTAAGTACCTTGGAGTAGCTGCCGTTTCATTGTATTTCTCCAAACATATTCGCGAACATCGTACGTACTCTAATTTTATGCTCATTAGTTAGTCCAATAAATAAGTTTTATTACCCGAAAATGTCTACAGTCTCTTGACAGTTTTCAAGCACCAGACCTCTTTCAGAATTATATAACTGTAAAGAGTCTTTAAAGAGTAACAATTCATTTTTTGAAAATAAAAACTGGAACTGAAGGTCAAAGCAAAGTACACGACGGTTTGCTCGACCTGAGACAGACGTCGTGTTTTGTGCCAGGCGTTACATCAAGATCATTCACTCTGTACATAATATTAGCATCAGACTGTTTGCTGGAGAATAATCAAATTATGATAAGCCTAAATATGTCTTTTCGAATTTGGTTTGACATTTGCTTCATAAAGTCCACTCCCACATTCAAACAGGTTCTCAGAATCATCTTCAAATGTCACTTCTAAAATCTTATCCAGGTGAACTTAAGCTTCTTCTCCATTTCTATTCACATCACAAAAAGTGTAATTTTTGTGATGTGATTATCACATTGTAATACTTTATCCACCAAGTTTCTGTCCATGTTTTCATAAGATACTCTCTTTGTAAAATGTTTTGAGTCAGAAAGAAAGGTTACTAAGCAAGTCACATTTATTATTATAATATTATAGCCTTACCAGATTAAACTGCAGCTTAAGATGAACTAATATCTCAGATTTCCTAACAGATCCCTTCTAAACGTATTTATCATCTAAATCTGTTCACTCTGATTAATTTGATATAAAAACAATTCTTATAGTACAAGTACAAGCAGAATTGAAGTTAAGATTTTTCAAATTTTTAAATTTTTTATCTAGCGCAGATGAATAAATATACTAATTTTGGCTTCACATATTAATGTTAATATACTTTGCAGAGTCGCGAAAAACTATTATACTGCAGCAGATCAAAACAGATCAGAAAGAAACTTGTCATATCAACATAAATTAGCATTTTAAGGTAAACATAAAGTCTCTGACAAGTGGGAAGAAGCTTTTTGTGTTATAATAAACCAGTCAAATCCAAGTATTCCTGTTTTTGTTTTAACAAGAAGAATGGATAGGGACCATTACACTGAAACCTTTTACGATCTCTTGGTGTTTTATTGTGAGAAGCCATCAGTACCTGCTCCAGAATGAGAGAAGGCTGCAGAAAACTGCAATGCCATAATCTACAAAACAGAAGATGATTTCTTCTTGTCTTGTAATGTTATTATCGAGCCTGACCTGTCTGTATCTGTGTGTCTGTGTTTATTTTTTATATGTACATTTGTATCCGAGGTGTGTATGTTTTGTACCATTGATCTTGTATGTGTGTGTGTGTTTTGTATTGTCATATGTGAGTATTGTGTATGTGGTTAGTACATTTAAAAAAAATATGCACTATCAAGAGAGATCTAAATAATATACATCAATATGAATGATGTACTGGTTAGAAAAAAAAATGATCAACAGCTAATAATATCTGACACAAGGCATAAGTTTTATTTATTTATTTATATGACAGTGACATTCACTGCATGTGCATTCCAAAGTTGTATAAAATTTAGAAACAATCGAGTTTTGTATAGAAAGGTGGTTGTGTATGCTTTCACCAATGTTATCCTGTTTGATACACAAGATGCAATGTGTACACTGAAGAGAATTTATTGTAGACATTCTTCATAAAGCAGAAAACAACTTTTGGTTATTACCTATTGCACACACTGGTATCGAAGTAATGCCATGATTGACCAGGCGGATTCAAACCACTGGTAATGGCACCTTATTATGAATTGCAAACAAAAGAAAGATATTATAGTGAAGAACAATTGTAACCAATTGTGAATTTTCTCTGACAATCAACAGTTTTTATTATTCGGAAGCACAAATCAGAGCTAATAGTTTAACCACTAAAAATAGTTTGATCATTATAGCTGTGTGCACATGTATTCGACTTTATATCCACGTAAAGCTGTAAGACCCATATTGACAAAATTCTGCGCCAGTTTCTGACCCGAATTTGCAGATGGAGTGCGTTTCCATTATAAAGGTTATCTTGCAGTTGCACTGTCTTGTTCATATTGTGAGTGTGTATGCGTGACTAAAACTAAACATGTAAGTCAGGTAACGTACTCTGAACAACATGTTTAGTACAGTTCCACCTCTTCATTGTTTTCGTTTCAAACGTACTCCTCGTGAAACAGCAAACACACATCCTGCATTCAGAAGTTTTGCTTTTAACAATGTCATCGACCTTTGAAAGTCGCTCTTATTACATTTACTAATAACAGAACTATCTTGTCTAATAATACCACCTGTAGCGCTGGTTTTACTATAATTAATACCAGCACTATCATGTCTAACAAGACTACCAGTAGCGCTCCTATTGCCATCATTAATACCAGCACCGTGATGTCGAGCACTATCATGTCTAATAATACCACCAGAAAAGATGCTACTACCTTCACTAATACCAGTACTATAATGTCTAATACCACCAGCACCGCTGCTATTACATTCTCTAATGCCAGCACTGTCGCGTCTAATAATACCAATGATATCCCTGCAGTTACCATCACAAACACCAAAATATTTTTAATTATTTAATTATTTGTTATCTTTATTGCGCTATTATCAAATCTGAAATAATTTCAGATATTAAAATGATATGGGAAGAAATTAGAAAAGTTAAAATTATCAATATTATAAAACAGAAATTTATCAATACACTTATGATAAAATCTATGAATCAGATATTACACTGAATACTTAAGTCACTCATTAATATTTTCTATTTCAACAAAATAAATCAGATTACAGATGAGAAGGATCTCTATCAAAAACATAATATGTATTCCTCTAAATCTGGTTATCCATTAAGTAGACATTAAGTTGTAGTAAATAGTTTCAGAGTTAACTATGCATACGTATTTAGATAGCTATTATCTTTTTATTTATTGGAATTATCTTCATTTAAAATAAAAAAATAAAAAATATATAAAAATAAAAATAAATAAACAAACAAACAAAAAAGGCAAAAGACAAGCAAAAACGAATACAAAAGTACAAAAATACATATGTAGTTTTTGTATGTCATTGTGTGTGTGTGTGTGTGTGTGTGTGTGTGTGTGTGTGTGTGTGTGTGAAGCACAGGACAACTTGCTCACCCCAAAATTCGCCAGTGGTGATAATAACAACGGCGACGACGAGAACAACAGCAATAACAATAATAACAACAATAATAATAATAGACATAAATATGAGAATACCCCCTAAAGATCAATAAAACAGTTTCAAACCGTAAAACTTTGTTACACAGTTGTTCTACTATTTAAGTATTTTAATACAGTACTATAATACATTTTTTTGTAATACAGTTGTCCTGTTTTTGTGTTAATATATTAATGTAATAATATATTGTTATACATTTGATCCATTTGATCATAAAACAATAATATCATTATACATTATAATAAAGTCAGTTTGTTTATTCATCACCAAACTGGTGTTTTCGACTAAACAAAAAATCAGGTGGGAAAAAAATTATACGTAAAATTATAAGAATAACTTTCATACTTTATTATTTATTTATTTATTTATTTATTTGTTGTTCTATCTGAATTATGAAAAGGTAAATGGCTATTTCAGAGTAATAAAAAACATCATCATGCTTCCGAGGTTTCCTCTCTGGCAAAACCTACAAATAAATATTTAAGATTTAGAAAATAAAATATGTTTAGTTGCTTTTTGTTCACTTGATAAAATGTGTATATATGGCAATTACTTTCTTGCGGGAGATAACTCATGTTAACATGAGCTTTCAATTAAAACATAAATTCTTTAATTAATGTTCTGTACTAAAACGGGAAATAACAGGAATTACTTTAAATGAAATTAATTTGTTGATTTATGGTCTATATCAGCCTTCTCAAACAGGAGACTATAATTAACGTTACCTGTTTTTCTTTTTCTGCATGATCACTGACTATGATGTTTCGCTGTATATATATATATATATATATATATATATATATATATATTTAAGAGAAAAAGGAAATTTTGTTCTTTCACATTAAAAAACATTAACATAATGTTATTAACGTACAAGTCTAAATTTAACTTGACGTTTTATTATTTATTTATTTTTATTTATTATTCTTCTTATTTTATAAATTAACAATATTAATTTACAACTGTTGTAAAGACACAAAATGTACGTTAGCATCCACTGACAGAGAGAATGAGCTTTACCCAGATTGAACTAATAATTATTTATTCAATTTCCCTAAATTATCTAACGCATTTGGGTACTTTCTGTATTTGAATTACCACTTTCAACTGCACCTATCTACGTTTTCTACTTGACTGAGACTTGTCTATTTTAGTTTCTTCTCTGTTCAAGCAAACTTCTGGGGACAAACACATTTGAAATAAAATATTTAATAAATCGTGCTTACAAAATAAAGTCAGTTACCACAAGTATTGTTTTTGTATCAGAGTATTTAACTAACTCTAATTCTTTCTGATAAAAAAAAAAATATATATATATATTAATAATGATAATAATAATGATAATAATAATAATAATAATAAGTAAAACAAAAAATAATAATAATAAAAAAATTTAAAATTAAATTTTAAAAAACAAATATAATTAAAAATGTATAACTGTTATCTGGGTTACTAAAAATTGTTGAAAACGAACATCAGGATTTATTTAAAATTCAGTAAATTTGTTATAATGCTCTATTGACTATAACCAGCCTTTTGGACCTGGAGGAAATAACACACATATTTTTGTGAACTGTTATATAATTATCGTTACTTTGTATTCTTTCCTACTTGTCATGCATTTATTATGATGTTTCGCTCTTAATATTTTTAAATCACTTTAAAAGTAAACTTTATTCTTTCTTATAAATTTAATTAGACTGTCAGTGGTGTTTTGTTTGCTTTTATTTAAAATAATTTATTATAATTATTACTGTTATTATTATTGTAATTATTATTATTTATAGATGTTGTTGTTGTTTTAGCCAAAATTATTATCGAGGAAAAGAAATGACTGCAAAGTTAATCTTGTATGATTGTGTGTAGATACTGCAGATAGTAAGTGTTTCTGCTTGATAAGTATAAACGGGATAAAGGGATAGAACACAGAACAGATCGGTAGGTGCAAACAGAATATATGTGCAGACAAACAAATAGATAAAGAAAGAAAGATAATAGATAAAGGTTCTTATTCCGTATTTCCGATGGTACTGCGGGCTCATCCTATAAAATAAAAAAAAAATTCCCCATTTTTTAAATATATTTTTTTTATATTATACAAACACAAACAGAATTTTTTAAACTTCGAAAATTTGATACATCTATGTTTTTAACTTTTTATTTTTTAAATTTATTTATTTATTCATATATTTATTATTATTATTATTATTATTATTATTATTATTATTATTATTATTATTATTATTATTATTTATTTTATTATTATTTATTTATTTATTTATTTATTTTTTGTGTGAAAAGAAATACATTTTAATTTGATGTCTTGCGTCAAAGATTTATTCGGAATTACAAATTACTCTCCGGCTGCCAACGCAGTCTCATGTAGAAATATCTAAAATTTTATTATTAAAATGTATTATTATAAATATTAACAAAATTATTAATAAACAGGAATCTCTTTTTATCGAACTAATGTCGTTACCAAGATGTGTGCGCGTGCAGTTAGGATGCTGCAATTGAAATCAATGGTTTATGAAAAGAAAAAAAACAGCTGTATTTAACACTGACCTCGTGGATCGGCAGATAAACTGTCAGAAATTCTGTCACGGTCAGTCAGTTTATAATATCTACAAGTGTTATTTGAGTCTTATAACGTGAGATCTACAAGAAGTGATGAAAATAAACGGAAGAGCTGTGATGAACTTCATTCGCCCTGAACTTTATACCAATATTTTATTATCTTGTTAATAATTACTCTTTGTATTTTTTCTGGTTATTTACAGAACGGCAACCACTCATTCCGGATGTTCAAAACATACTTTCGCGAACTAGGACGAAATTTTTTTTAGTTTGTAATTGGACGAATCTTTGATGTATGATCGATGTGTTTTGATCGGTTGAAATTGAGAATATTTTTATAATGAAGCGTATTACATGGAAAATTGACGGATTTGATAAATTCCAAAATGAGGATAAAGAGGGGCATTCATGAAAATGATAAATAAAATCTACTTTCCACCAGCATTATCGCTTTCACTTTTTGTTCTCTTGGGCGCCATATTGGATAGGGTATAATAATAAAAAAATATATATACACATAAAAGCAGCAACACCATAAAAAATGCCTGTAATCCTTTCTTTGACCTGGTTTTGACGTAAGCATCTTTTCTTATCTTTACCGACGTCAAAAGAAAGCTTGTCGTGGCGCGTCGCTGTAGTTCGTAACTCGGGACATTATTCGTAAACCGAGACAAAAATTGCCCTAGATCACACACATTATATATATCTATATAGACTGTTTTGATTTCTTTATTTGAAGAAAAAGCAGTTTTAATGATAGATCCATGTATAAATGTCCCAGCTCATCGTGTTAAACATCCATATCTATCTCTCTACCTATCTATCTTTCTATCAGCCAGTTCAAATGAAGGCCTTGTCTCTTAACTGTTAATGATTAACTATCTTTGTAGTAGTTGTGCTAGTAACTGCTAGGAGTGTTTGGGGCTGAAGAGAAAGAATTCAGACAGGGAATTGTTTTGGGGCTACACCGGATACCTTTTCAAATCAAGACTCCGATTTCACTTGCATTATTATAATTATTATCATTGTTTATTAGCTAGATACTTATTCATTATAATTTATATCATAATATAAATAAATTTAAAAAACAAACAAAACAATAAAATAACATTATTTTGGTATTCAGTTTTAGTGGGGTAACAGATGTAGATAATATTTAAATAGTTTGGAATTCAAAATTAAAATGTATAATCGGCAAGATATAATAAAATTACACAACAAACTGGAAAGAAACCTAACAGTGTGGTCATTTTAACTAATTTTTAAATTAATTCTGAATAACTTTAGAGGGAGAAATGCATCGAAAATAAAGAGAAGTAGGTTAAACTAAGCGATAAACTATGCGCTGACTTCCTGTCAGCACTAAACTCCTTTAGCTGGTGAATCGAACACGTGATAGGGAAGAGAGAGAGAGAGCGGGAAAAAAAGACTGAGGGATTAAATCCCAACAAATTAACAACCGAAGAACAAGTGTCTAATAATGATACATTTACTTGAAGATTAACCATAAAAGACAGATATGGCTGTTACACACTATGGACAATTTTTGCGACTGAGTCGCACTGTAATTTGTATTTGGATGGTGCATGCAGCCAAATCGGATAACGAAAACTTAAAAAACCTTTCACTTCCTGTTTCTGTAAACGTCTTAAAAGATGAAAACTCTGAAAGTGCCAAGTGTCTGAATGGCGTCACTTCGGTTTTAAGATCTTCCAGATACGGTGGAGTTGCTCTAAATACGACGGTTGTCAATGCATCTTTTGGTACCAATTATAATTGGCTCTCAAGTTTTATTCATTTACCACTATAACGAAATTGAGAATGAGGTATGTTAGTCAACTTACAGTTACACTATTTTAAGTATTTATAATGACAGAATACTTCATTATATGTATTTTGTTATGAAGTGTCCAATATAGATACATTAACAAAATGAATAACTGAATAAAGCATAAGAAAATGCATGTTGATTTTATTTTGAACACTAAAAATACTGAGTCACTGACATCTAGTATACTGTATAGGTACCGGCAGCCTAGCCGATATAATTGGTCGAAGCTGTTCCTCCACTCCCAAATCCCTTCTATAAATCATATAATACAAATACATGTAACTAAAGATCTTTATGTGCTCTTTTAAATGGTGGTGGTGTTCTTGTTTTATGTTAAATCAGTTCTTTGTACGAGTGTTAAACGCGGTGGGGGTAAACGCACTTCGGCGCCCGTGGTCAGCAATTAACAGCGTGGAGTAAAAAGTCCTAAAATAGGGTCGCTCTACAAACGCCTGGCTTGTTTTCGCTAAAATGGCTTCAATGTTATTTTTAGCACACCTAGGCGGGTCAAAGTTCAATCTTTCTAACAGCGTGCATGTCGCTGGCAATGGCTTATATCAAAAGTTGTGTCCAAAAATGTACTTTTTCATGCCTTCAAACCTGTTTTGAGAAAAAAATATCACTCAATTACCTTTCAAACAATGCGCGACACTACGGTGTATCGTCTTTGGCGAAAACAAGCTCCGCGTTTGAACGTAGCACGTGCTTAGCGAAATCGCCATTACGTTACTTTTTTTTTACAGAACGAAATTGCCGTAGATCTTATGTACAGCTAGAAAGGTCTGGCGCTGTTTAAAATGATTATTTATATGTTGTTTATATTTTTAATAACTTGTTGCCTGTTTGTTTTTCTTCAGTGTTCCTACTTTTAGCGTATACATTATAGCACGTGCGTAGCGAAATCGCGTTCTGAAATAAACGAATTAACATTGTTTTGCCGATTACTATCTTCAGTTTAAAACCGTCGATTGTTTTGCTTTCAAAATTCTTGCAATAAACGTCGAATTAAGAATCGTAAACATAACAAACTATACAACATAACAGAACAATGTATTCAGAGGTATTAATGGAATGCTGAATAAAAAAATCTAATCACTTTTTTAAAATGTAAAATCATAAATGATCAGTTTTAAAACATTATTTTTGCTTGTTGATAAGCTCTATCACAGAAAATTTCAACAATAGTCAGATGATAGGTAACTTTCACAGCAAGTACAAAGCTAAGAAAATTATTTTATGTTTGCTTCAAATGACAGACTTATAACACCTGTGTCTTTAATTGCCTCTAGTCTCATGATTACATACATGTCCCTGATTAATACCTGCAACACTTTTCTGGAGTTGACTCCAAGGATTAGCTAAGTTTATGTATTGCAAAGGATTATGGTTAAACATCAAATGCTTGTAGACCTTTTAAGTAAAATTTAGATATATATGATATATACACATCACTGTATCTTAACTTATTACTACCAATTATTTAATAGAGTGAAAATTGAAGCTGCTTATGTAAATAAAGTTGTGCTGTTCTATATAAATTGAAAAGGTAATTTTTTTTTATGGGCTTGGTAGAATTTTTTTTATTATTATTACAAATGTTAAATTCAAGTATGTCATTTGAAAGATATTGATAAATTGTTCATAAAAACTGAAACCACTGTCTATTTGAACTTTTAGTCATTCTGCCATGTGTCATTTTGAAGATTTTGGCATGTTCAGCATGTTATTGTGAACACACATACAAATAGACAGGTCTGAAAAAAATTGAGCTCATTTAGCAAGTTGGTACCATCACTCTTGTTGATTTTCAGCCTTTTGTGCCAATTACTTTTCAAACTACAGTTGGCCGAAGTAGCCCTTTCTGCTAATTAGCCAAAAGAGGGCTAAAAAACAACCAAATACCTGTCATACCAATTTGCTGCTGGAGATAGAGTCATAATTTTTTGTGTGTTTTCATTCTTTTTGCTACAGCTTTCATGTGCTATATGATTTTTTTGCATATTATGTGAAATTAAAGTCAGAAAAAATTTGCTTGCCAGTACCTACTAGTATGATAGTGCTAAAGTAACAAGAAGAAAAACAGGATACAATGTTCCCACTATATAATTATTCTGTTATTTCTTTTCATTTATTAGTTTAGTTATTAATTTACATATTTGTTTGTTTTGGTTGGTGCTGTAATGTTTTTATAACAACATCCTTGCATTTCAATCAATTTATTCATTTATTTATTTATTTATTATTATTATTATCATTATTATTATTATTATTATCATTATTATTATTATTATTTCTGTAATGAATGATATTAGTTGTTAATATTCATTCTTGTTACTAACATAATTATTCATACAGAATTTTTTTTATCTAGATTTGCTTATTATTATTATGTTATTCGTTTATTGTTGTGACAGATAATTCATGCTTGTTATTTACAAATATTGTAGATTATTCATATTGAAATTTCATTTCTGGATATACTTACATTTCACTGTTGTGGTGTTCTTGTTTGCAGAAACACAGCAGTTTCCTATTATATAGAATTTAAATCTGGACAATTCAAAACAAGGACAAAAATAACAAACCCACAGTGTTTGAATTCAGACTTCAGTAATAATGTAAAGAATAAAACAATAATTAAGAATGTACAAAATCTTATTTGTTGATTATTAATGACATTTCTTTTTCTTGGAAAGGTGAAAAACAAAAGAAAAAATTATTAATAATAAAAAAAAAAAAAGAAAAAAAAAGGCCAAGTAAATGGCTGTTGATAGAAATAAGATAATGGCTATGGTTTGTTACAGTACATTTCATATTTGTGCATCATTACTCACACACTTTTCTGGTGTTGAACTCGGCATGCAATAATCTTTTAAAAAAAAAATACAAATGTTGTATTTCATGATATTTGCATGATAAAACAGAAAATAACAAGAATTATATGAAATGAAATTATAACAAGCACATTTAATTTTAATTTTTATTTGCTATCTTATATCATTTTATGCTTCTCCATAGTCAGCAGGAGCTGTTTTTCAGTTCAGTGAATGTGTCTTTCATTGTTCTCTCGTTTCTTTCTTTTTCTGTTTGCTTGTTTATTTGGTTTTTTGTTTAAAACAATTCAGTGATGTTATTTTTGGGTTGATAAATAAATTATAACAATTTGTTTTAATTTCATATATCCTTACTATTTTGTAAATCGAACTCTTTGCCCGATGAATCCAGAAGAAAGAAAGAAAATGAGAAAGGAGCAGTCAATTTATGTAGAACTGTCAACCATGGCTCAAAATAACACTCCATTTATGTTCCAGGCAAAGTTTTTGAAAGACTTTAAAATAGGGTAACACAAAAATGATCTTCTTTATTAATGTGTTTATTGTATGTTAGTGTATGTTCAGTTACTGAGTTTTATTTATATCTTTGTGTGTGTGGAAATAAAATTTGTTTCTATGTATATGTTAAGAGTATGCTGAATAATTATTTTCTTGTATACTTCACTATAAATGTTTCTGTTTTTTAATTCTTTACACTAGATGAAATATGTGTTTAAAAGTCTCTGATAAAATGATCCTGCTAAATATATGAATTATTTAACTTTGAAATATCATATTTTGGATAATGAAAACTAAGTAAAAAAAACCCCTGCTTTTAATACAAGAAATTCTTTCATAATTAGCAGAAAGGTGTCTTTTAAATAACGTTTATTCATTAGACAGAAAAACAAATCAACAGCTAAAGTTTGACATCCTAACTGTGACTGAGTTACTGTTTTCTCTTGAAATTCATAAATTCTATTTTATTTTTTCAGAAGCCAAATAATTAATTATTTGTTTTCTTTTGTCAGAAACCATCTCCAAAACAAGAGGCATCATTTCCAAGCAGGTTAACATTTCACTGGATAAACTGGTCAGTGTTGTTACTTTCAGTGTCAATCTTCATAAAATTGGTATTGTTGAAAAAGCAATATGATAAGGATTTCAAATCTGCCATGATTGTTCAGTTTTGAAAATTTGGGGGTCACTGATCTTTTGACCTTTGTTATGGCCTTGAAATTGACCGTGTGGATCTCATGAACTTGAGATGACCTTTATTGAAATTTAATTTCCCACATGTTAACTAAAATATATAAAAGTTTCCTGGGTGTAATATTTTTTGTTTAGCCACAATATAGATTTAAATTATGCAGGTCCATGAAAATAACACCTTTTCTGCCATTAACATCTGATTAACTAAAACCTGAATGATCAATTCTGGATGCTAGGAATCACCATCTCTTTTTATCACCAAGTAAGACATTGTAGGCCTACATGTATGCATAAAGTTCACATACATTTGAGAGAACTAGGTGTTTCTGATGCTTAAACTTCTCACCATCTTTGTTTCAAATGCTCACTGCATCCTTCATTCCCGGACACATTCTATTGTTCTCGTCACTTTCATAAAATTGGACATTTCCTCCTCCAATTCATTTAACAGAACTTTCCCTTGTTTCTTCTCACAGAGGAATAGAACCCCTTTCTTTTTCTTCACTGCACAGCTTTTTTTCACAAGGTAATTCGTTGTTTCATTGTCCTTCCAATGGTAAAGGGTGACAAAGTCAAGATTTGCACACGATCTGGGTAGGATTCGAATTTGTTGAATTTCTCTTTTTCCTCAGTTTTCCATACACTTTGCAACAACTTCTTTTTGGTATGATGGTGTTGATAACACACATTTTCAGGAGAGTAAAAGCTGCAGTTCGCCCTGGAAGAAATAAGGATTTTTAGTATTGCCTGAACCTTCATTTCAATAGAACAAAGTCAGTGGTTTCCTAAATACCAAATCAAACCCTGAAACCCTTTTGGTAAAATTAAGCAGGTCATAAAATGGCAGCAGAGTACATGTGTTATTGCCGAAGGCTCACAAGCCTTGGGCATTTAGGTCAAACGTTTCAAGTATAAATCACAGTTTATCAAGGTGAAGGTAGGCCTTGTACATACTCTGTGCTGAAGACCAGGTGTACAAATACATTATGCAGTACATCACTTGATGAAGTCTGATTTCAACTGGGTTGTTCTGTTGTTGACTGAAACCTTGTTCAAGACTATTGGCAAGGCCACACAACATGATAAAATGACTTTACAATCAACATCTCAAGGTCACATGATCCACAAGGTCATAAGTTTCAAGGTCATAACAAAGGTCAAAAGGTCAGTGACCCCCAAATTTTAAAGGGTTTAAAGGTTGGTGGTCATTACCATTTTTGCCAAAAATCTCAAAATTCAGGGGGGGGGGTCATATCTCCCTCACCAATTGGCCTAAAATTTCAGATTTGGTGCTGTGGGATCCCAGTCAACAAGTATAAAAAGATTCATAAAATTCTGAGACGGTCGGGTTTAACCCATTGGGTGATTTGACATGGACTGACCCAATACCACTGTGAAACATCTGACTGCAGCCATTTTACTTCTTTTCATCTTGAGTGTCATCACGTGTGGAGGATTGATAGTTGTTTTAGTCTGGTGTTAGAACAAACTTGAGATCAAACAGATCTGTGAATGATGTCAAAGACTGCGGAAATGTGGCAACACCAAATATTTTAACTGAAACCTTTTGATAGCAAAACAATATTTATACTGACTTTTTTCTATATTATCAGTAGACACACATTAATTTTGTTGCTTTGCAGTTATTGCCAGATATGTTGGTTAAATATTTTCAAACAACTTATTACTGCAGTTTTTTTTCATTATAAATATTTCTTACCATTGTGCTCTACAATTCCTTACTGTTGAAGTGTTACATAAATTGAGTGTTTTGTGTTGTCCAGGGGCTGTCATACACTTTTCCTGGTTTGAATATGAAAAGGAATAAAATAAAATATAGATAAAACAAAATAAGTAGTTTGAAACTATTCCATATCATAATAATTATGAAGACAGTGATGAAAATTGAAATATATTTTAAATCACTATACAAGTATTTACATGTCTCTTTTCTGTTTGTTGATCAGACTGCTTTATTTATGCTACAAAAAATGATATAAATATACAAAACAATAATAAAATAATAAACAAATGTTATGAGTACATACAAGACTTACATTTGACTTTAATTGTATTTCATTCATTAAGAATGAAGTTAAGATTATTTAAATTGTAGACATTCATTTCACTTTAATTGTTATTTCTTTTATTAAGAGTGAAGTTAAGATTATTTAAATCTGTGTTTTTTCTGTTTCTTGGTCAGACTGGTTTATCTAGGGTACAAAAAGTCGCTAGAAGAAGATGATTTGTTTGAGTTACACCCACGAGACAAAAGTGCGAGAACTGTACCCCAGTTTTCTAAACAGTGGCAGAAAGAACTGAGTTCAGTGCGCAGAAAAAATCTGTGAGAAATTTAAATTTAATAATAAATTAACAATGCTTCAAAAAATAATAACAAAATTATTTTACATTTTATATTAATTGTATTATTATGGCAATGAACAGCAGATGCAGGTTCAACTATTCAGGTTTTTAAGTAGAATCCTTTCTAACAAATAAAGGGTATCTGTCTATGAATGTGTGTGTGTGTGTGTTTGCATGTGTCTCTCTGCATGTTTGTAGTTTGTGTGTGTGAATGTGTGTATTTGTGAATGTAATGTGTGTGTATCTCTGTATGTGTATGTGAATGTATAGGTATGTGGGTTTATATTCTATGTGAAACATTTTATATAACATTTTCCTTTTTTCAGACAGTATCAGAAACAGCAGATAGTTGGCCATTTTCATGTTTCAAACTTGCACACGAACCAGACCTCAGAGAGAACTCCTCTACTCGGAAATGGACCTCACAAAGAGGAGGTTCAGTTCAAGGGAGTTAAATCTGAAAAGAAAAAGCTCAAACAGGCCTCATTATTCAAAGTTCTCTTCAAAACCTACTTTTTAGAAATTTCAGTTGCATGGATGTGTAAATTCATTTATGATCTGCTTCAGTTTGTGAGTCCAATGATATTAAGGTAAGTCTGCTTTAAATTTTAAATAAATTATAAAATTAGCAGAAAATATGTGTGTCTGTGTGCGGTTAAACTACATTGCTCTAGTATGGTAGATAAAAATGTCTTAGTTAAGATATTTTACAATACTTATACAGCATTTCTGTCAGTGTAAATCTGAAATCATATCTTGGAATGAATGAATGCTTAATAACAACACAGCAACCCCCCCCAAAAAAACCCCAAAATCAATTGGGTTTCAGAGAGAGGTAGGAATTTGAATCAAATAAAGCCTATCTTGGGTGATACAAGAAATAGTCTGATTATGTTCTGTATACTTACCAGTTATGTTTCATTTCATTTTTTTTTTTTTTTTTTTGCTACTTGGTTTTACCTGAAAACTAAAGAATTTTGTTTCAAAATATCTGTCGTCAAAATGCCATTGCATTCAAGCTGGACAATTTCTAAAGTGTTTTTTTCTGTTTTATATTTTTGTTATGTGTTATATCTGTGTTTGCAGTGTTCTGATTGGTTACACACAAAACAAGGATGCTGAGCCTCAGTGGAAGGGATTTGTGTTTGCCAGTTCATTCTTTGTTGTTGCTGTGTTTCAGTCCACTTTGTTTCACATGACGTTTCACATTGGAATGACCCTCGGAATGAGAATCAAATCTGCTCTGATCTCAGCTATCTACAGAAAAGTAAATGTTCTCAATAATAAGTCTACCACACTCAGCAATTCCCAGTTTTTGGGGTTGACAGTTAAAAATAGTTTTCATATATTTTATTTATTTATTTACTATAACTATTGCTATTATTATTGCCATTGCTATTATTGTTGTATTAGTATTATTAATTTTATTATTATTATTATTATTATTATTAACTCAGTGTCTAATTTTAATGTATCTTATAAATTGCTAAGAGATTTATGAGCACGAAAAAGACAAACAGCCTGGAATATATCAGTTGTATTTCACTTGTTAATTTTACATTCATATTTCACTATACAATAATACAAAAATGAGTATCTATTTTTAATTAACACATTAATACATTTTAAAACATTATTTTAATTGTAATTCAGTTGGTTTTCCCATATTTATAAATATAATCTAATTTTGTTTAACTTGTGTCTATTTTAATTATGCTGTAACAGTGGATTCAGAATTGTTTTTCAAACGTTAATTCACATGTTAATCGTGTGTATCTTGAACATGTTTATTATTTATTTATTTACTAACATTTCAGGCACTGACAATAAGCAATGAAGCTAAGAAGACTTCGACTGTCGGACAGATTGTCAATCTGATGTCAGTGGACTGTCAGAGAATACAGGATCTGACAGGATATCTGTGGATTGTTTGGTCCTCCCCTCTACAGATAGCTTTAGCCCTCACTTTATTATACAGTAAGTAACTTTAATTTATAATAACATTATACATTCAGATAACTTTATTATACAGTAAGTAACTTTATACATGCAGATAACTTTAATTTATAATAACATTATACATTCAGATAATTTTATTAGATAATAATTTTGTACCTAATGGATAACTTTATTATACAGTAAGCAGCTTTATAAATACAGATAACTTATACACATACTATATTAACAACTGTATATACAGATAAATCTTTTATACAGTAAGTAACTTTATAGATACAGATAACTTTATTGTACTGAAAGTAACTTTGTACATACAGATAACTTTAAAATTAATATAATATACATACTGACACATTCTACAATAATTTTATATATATATATATAACGTTATTATACATATTCATTAATAACTTTTTAATCATACCTATTATCACTCTAGCTCTAACTTTATTTTACAGTAACATTATACATACAGATAACTTTATTATACAGCAAATAACTTTAGATTGTTAAATTAAGATATTTTTGAATTCTGTAGGGAGACATTAGATTGTGAAAAATATCTTTTAATTCTAGACATAAGATATTTGTGAATTTCAGATACTGTTGGGACAGCCATGTTTGCTGGGCTTGCAGTTATGGTTCTTCTTATGCCTCTAAATGCTTTGATAGCGATGAAACAAAAGTTTTCTTGAAAAGAAATTTGTGTGTGTGTAGTTCTGTGTGTATCTATGTAAGTCTGAGTATTGGTGTGTGTTTATATGCATGTGCATACATGTGTGTGTATGTGTGTGTGACGATAATTTCGTTATTTCTAATTTAACAGGTTTTGAAGTTGTATGCTTGGGAGTTGTCATTTCAAAGTAAAGTGTTGGACATCAGGAACCAGGAACTCAGTGTCTTGTTGAAGGCTGCTTACCTCAATGCTTTTGGAACCTGGACTTGCAAATCTGTGATTGCTACTTTACTGTAATCTTGAATTCAGTTTTAAACTTTTACAGGTTTCATTTCAAACACAGAAAAAAAATATAAATAGAATAAATAAATAAATTTAAAAAATACAAAAATAATTTACTGCAATAGTTGCCTTTAAGTTTTTTCTTGGAATTTCTGCTTATGAAATTATCACAAAATGTCTATGCTTTCTAAAGAATATATTATTGTATTTAAACTGGTATGCCTATCTGATCTAGTTTTGTGAAGTGTAAAAATATTACTTTTTCTTAAAATTATTATTATTTACATTATGATTTTTATTATCAGGTTATTTGGACATGTACTATAAATAAATACATTATTTGTTCATTTTTCAATTTTTACACACACACACATATATATATATATATATATATATATATATATTTTTGATCAGGTTACCTCAGCAACTTTTACTACCTATGTACTTACCTCAGACACTGGATACCTCGATGCACAGAGAGCATTTGTTGCTCTCTCACTCTTCAACATTCTCCAATTTCCTATGAATTTACTACCTATGATAGTTTCCTATGTTGTGCAGGTAAACATAAAAATGTCTTTGACATTTGAACTCTGTGACACAGGTACCTAATTTCTTCTTACTTTTAAACTGTATTATTAAAGGTTAACAAATAGGTCATATTACAGTTAAATTATTTTACATTTCAGGCTAATGTGTCAATAAGTCATATTACAGTATAATGTTTTACATGTGAGGTTAATGTGTCAGGTCATACTACAGTAAATGTTTTTATAATTACAGGCTAATGTGTCAGTATTAAACTTTTTAAACACAACGACTGTGTCACTCGTGATCCACACAGTTGTCAGTATTTATTGTATTTGGAATTAAGAGTGTCTGAAATTAGTGAACTGTTTAAACAACTCTGAAAATAAAAAGTAATTGAAAATTTTGTTAAACAAATATATCCATAAAACTGTTAGAAGATTTAAATGTTGTTAACTTTGTTTCATAGTTTAGGGGAAAGAAAAAGTATCCATATTGGCTTGTACTTTTTGTTTTTATTTTCTATTTTCATACTTTATGTTTAGTTAAGGCTAGTTTATGATGTATGTTCTTTTTCATGTTTATGAATCATCATCATTATTTCAGGTATATTTTTAAGTTGTAACTTTGATGATACAAAATCAATGGTCTAAATAGATTCTCTATACCTTTGTTTAATTAATAACAAAAAAACAGTACAAAAGAATAGATTTCAAGATATTTCACCATTATGTTTTGTGTACAGGGTGTATCATTGAGTTCAGGGCAGACCAAATATATCTATCTTTTAATTTTTTTACTTTAATTTTGTTGGGAAATAAACAGCTATTACACCAAAAAATTACTCCTAGAAAAGAACAGATGCTTTAGAGGAAACAAACTTTTATTTAAAATATGTGAGACTAGTTAATTAATTAAAGTTCACGGATTTCAGTGTAAATACAGAGACGAATGATGGAAACCTGTATGCTGCAGTGAGATTATTTAGTTAATAAAAGGAAACTGATTTCAGTATGAACACAGATAGAGAATGGGAAGCTGTATGTTGTGCTGAGATAATTAATTACTCTTCACTGATTTCAGAATGGACGCAAAGATAGAGAATGGGAAGCTATATCTTGTGGTGGGACTAGTTAATTTATTAAAGTTCACTGATTTCAGTATAAACATAGAGATAGAGGGTGGAAAGCTATATCTTGTGGTGGGACTAGTTAATTTATTAAAGTTCACTGATTTCAGTATAAACATTGAGATAGAGGATGGGAAGCTGTATGCTGTGGTTGGACAGGTTGGGTCTGGAAAATCATCTCTGATTTCAGCTGTTCTAGGAGAGATGGAGGCACTGGAAGGGAAAGTTGTTGTCAAGGTAACAGTTTTGTAGCTTTAGATATATTCAACATATGGCTTAATTCTGTTTGACCATTCTTAAAACTAAGAAACTACTGAGTAACCTAACAAATTTTCTGTTAGTATTTTTGTATGAAAATGACAAAATTTAAATAAGCCAATTTGTTTAAAATACGAACGAGAAACAAATAATTCTTTTTAAAAAATATTTCTTTTGAAGTTTATAAACAAAGTCTATTTGCTTTCTGTTTTTATATTTTTTTATAAGAAATACAAGTCTATGATGAAGCCCAGGAGTTTGAATGTTAGATATAAACTGGTTTTGGTTTGAGAGGTTCATGAGATGGGGTACTATAATATTAACAAAAAGCCAAAAATAAAAGTAACCATTTGTCATAAAAAAGTAAACTAGTACTAATTTTTTATGGTAAGAAAAGTGATTATTTCCTTCAAGTTTCCATTCTGTAGCATAAAAAAATAACAATTTTTGCACAGGTGGAATCTAAGATATTTGTTATATCTAACAAAATATTTAGCTTAGTTAGGAGAAAAAAAAGGAACAAACTGCAGTGAGTGATAATGTACATTATGCTTTGTATTATTTTTACTGTATATAATTTATGATAATTGATACAGACATTATTAAATTAGTATACTTAGTTCAGTTATTTCAGTCTAACATAATATAATGTGTATTCACGGTTAGAGAAAATATTAAATTAGTATTTAGATATTAGTGCACATGTGTTAACTAGTATTTAGATGCTAGTAATTGTATATTAACAATTATTAAGATATGTGTGATATTTTCAGAGTTCCATAGCGTACGTAGCTCAACAAGCGTGGATTCAGAACGCCACAGTGAGAGACAACATTGTGTTTGGTTTGCACTATGAAGAGGAGAAGTACAAGAAGATTATAGAGGCGTGTGCACTCAAAGCTGATCTTGATGTTTTACCTGCTGGAGACCTCACCGAGATTGGAGAAAAAGTGAGCAGAATTTGTCTTCTGTGTATGTAGGAGTGTCCTGTGATGTTATTAAACTTGTATATAGAATACATTAATACTCCTTTTTACATCATTTTGGCATATGTCTCATTTTCCATTGCATCACTTTTCTGGAGAATATTTCTGTTCAGTATTTCTCTTTATTATTCTTTAAGATATTAGATTCTTCCATGAGTTATTTACCCTTGTTTTATGGACTTTCTCGTCATTCTGTAGGCATTTTTAACAACCAGGTCACATCACTGGTTTTGGAATTAATCAATGTCATATTAGTATTACTTTATTCTGGATGTAACTTCCATCAGAATGATTAGAAGCTGTATATTTACAATATGTCATTGCTTGCAGCACATAATTCATTGTATTTCTACTGTAGAATAAAATTTAACATAAAAAATATTTGAAATTGAAAATTAAAAATTGTATTTTTTTAGATGAAACATTCCTAGTAAAAATATAAAGAAACTACAGAAACAAACCCCAAAAAAGAATTAAATAATTTTAAAATGACTTCACATTATGACGGTGTTTTGCAACAGGGAATCAATCTAAGTGGAGGTCAGAAGCAACGAGTGAGTTTAGCGAGAGCAATCTACAGCGACGCTGACATCTTCCTGCTTGATGATCCACTCAGCGCTGTCGACTCTCATGTTGGAAAACACATCTTCAACCACGTCATCGGCAGCAAAGGTCTGCTTAAGAACAAGGTACACTTCATCTTGGAACATGTAATAATTTATCACTTTGCTTAGGAAGTAGATCAGGTTTGGAGATGTTAACACACAGTTATGTATAAAGATTTACATTTTTCTCTTTAACAATTTGGATTTGACATTCTCAGATACAAAGAACATTCTTCCCATCCTAAACATTTATTTGAATATAAATATTAGTATTAATCAATGAGCTTAATGTTTTGTTTTTCTTTTATATTTGTTTATGCACACACAACAATAGATCACAGCACAGCAAATAACCTTTTAACTTCTCCTGTGCTTATCACTGCACTGGTTTTTATCATAATATTATCTATATTGGCCTAATTATCATCTTTTCTCCTACCATTGTTTAAGTTATTGTCGTTAGACAGTGATACCCATCTTGGTAATGATAGTTAAATTGTTAAGAAGGGTTACAAAAGAAACATTTACATTTTTTAGCTACTTTTATCAGAAAGTTGTTTAAGTAAATTCTAATTCCAACATTTCTTTTGTATTTGATCTTGCAGACACAGATACTTGTTACTCATGGTATCCACTGGTTACCAATGGTTGAGAAAATTATTGTAATGGTGGATGGTTGTGTATCAGAACTTGGCTCCTACGAGGAGCTGTTGAGTCATGATGGAGCATTTGCTCAGTTTCTTAAAACTTACTTCATTGAGGAGTCCAACAAAGAAGAGACAGATCCAGAAAGTAAGATGTCTTCTGTGTCTCTCTGTCTATCTTCAAAGTCAGATTTTGGCATGGATAAACCAGTTTATTTGTAAATATCATTTATTTGCAATTGATTATGAAGATAAATTGCAGAAACTACCCAATAATGAAATATCATATCAGTTAAATTTACAAATGAACATGATCCAATTATTATTTGTTACATAAACTTTAAAGAAAAACACAGTGATGAAGTCCTAACTGTGCTGTGACAGAAGACAGGGAGGAAACGGAAAGCAGCTTGTGTCAGATTACCTCACTGGTCACCTCGGTAACACGATACTCCAAACCTTCCAGTCAAGTAGAAAAGACAGCAGCAGAGGAACAGGCTGGCAGTCAGAGGCAGACAGTTTGAAATCTGGATTCACTGACCTAATTACAGAAAAACACCCAAATCTCCAAGTCATCAATAATAACAAGAGATAAAAACACAGTCTGCCAAGCAGTAGCAGATGTGACTCAACCACTCTCCTCAGGTCTACACACCTCTCTCTGTCTTCAGATTCCTGTAAGAGATCAGCTGAACACCACAACCCATTGTGCTGCCTCTTCAACTACTTCACTTATCTAACAACACATTTTATTATGTTTTGATAAATGAATGTTTACATTCCATTTGAACTTTTCTTATCTGTATTTTATTTTTTCATTCAGCATTTATAAAATACTTAGTTTGTATTTAAAATTATTATAAGTACACACATAGACACTTGTTTTTCAGTTGAGGCAATCAAGTCAAAAATTCAGGAGAGAGTAGACAATGTAACTTCAGATTCAGCAAAAACATCTGGAGATGATTCAGGGTACACAGTTCTCTTACATCATGAGTTAAAATCTTTGCCATGTTTCATTTTCACTGATCAAAGACAACCTCTACAATAATTTGTTGATGTTAAGTAGTTTGTTTGTTTGTTGAACACTGATTTGAGACAGTGTGAGGTAAATCAGTGGAGTATTAACTGTTGAGGAGTTTCAGTGACAGTTTCTTCTTTCACATTACTTTAGCAGAATCATACGTTTGACACAGTTCTTTTAATATTTCAGTTAGGATAGTTTTGATTGGCAAATAAATAGTGGACTCTCTCTTTCTCTTGAGTTTGTACATTATCGATTGTGTTGCTTATGTGTGTGCTTGACTTTTGTTTATGTATGTGTTTGTATGTACTGTGTGTCTGTATATGTGTGTGTGTGTTCTATATTTAACACGTTATAAAATGGTGTATTTTGTTGTGTGTTTAGTGTGAGGACTGCAGCTGTTTTTAGAGGACAGCAATGTCTACATACAGGAGACAAACACAGCATCAACACAGATGAAAAACAGGATGAAAAACAGGGTGAAAATAAAGGTGAAAAGACAGGTGAAAAGAAAGGTGAAAAACTTGTTCAGATAGAAAAATCAGAAACAGGACAGGTGAGATAAATACATTCATTTATATAAAATAGAAAACTTTGTTCTGTGTTTGAGTGGAGAAATGATAAATGAAACTGTTAATCTTAGATATTTTGTCATCACTAATTTGAAACAAAAAACCAGCACTACATTTTACTAGTAATAGTCCTGTATTTACATGATGTTTGCTTTTTCTTGAACACAGTTTTAGGCAGCTAATTAAAAAACTGGAGCTATGCTCATTTCCTGATGAACACTCAAAGACTTCTTGCTGAGTTAGTTGTATATCAACAAATATTTATTTTGGATATGTGTAGGTTTTCTTTTCACTGTATCAGATATTAGAAAGTACTGTAAACACAGACATTACAAGGGATAAATCTGGGATAAGATTTAGAAACTAGTGCAATATAAACAAACACACACACTCACATTTGTTTTTGGCTTAAAATGCGTGACAATGCAAAGTCTAAATTGCATCTGTGAAATATTTATCTAAATTTTACTTTCAGGTTAAGATGTCTATCTACATACAGTATGCGAAGTCTATTGGGTATGTGATGACATTGTTTATTGTGATGCTGTATGCTGGGTTCCAAGGTGCCAGTGTTTTCTCTAACATCTGGTTGAGTGACTGGACAGACGATGACCTGCTGAAGAACACAAGTGTTTCTAACACCACCGAGTATCAGAACAGAAACACAATGTACCTGGGTGTGTACGGAGGTCTGGGGCTCGCACAAGGTGTGTACACTAGTTTAAGTAGTCACTAACTAGCTGATGATCACATTAACAGATCACATTTGTATACTTCAGTCATGTGTTTGTAAACATGCTATACAAGAACACTACAAATCATGGCATAGTGCTATTATGATGTTTTACTATTTCCTGTTCCAGGCAATGCTCTGTGAGCTATATTATGAAATTTATTCAACTAGTAATGAACATTAGTAATATATTCAGTAACATTATTTCAGTTGTGACACTACATTTATTTGTTTATCTAGAGTAGTGAACTGAAGAAACTTTGTTTTAGCTGTTATAGTTCTGTCCTACTCTGTGCTGACGGCCAAACAGACGATACTCGCAGCAGGAAATCTTCACAGAGCCATGCTACACAACATCCTCCACTCACCAATGAGCTTCTTCGACACTACACCCACTGGTCGAATTATCAACCGATTTTCACGAGATATTGACACAATTGACAACAACATGCCTTACGTGTTTCGAATGTGGACGACAACTATGTTTTCAGTGATGAGTATGTTCATCGTCATTAGCTACAGCACTCCGATATTCCTTGTCATGGTTATCCCCCTTGCTCTCTTCTACTGGTTTATTCAGGTAACGTGTTTACTCACTGCTCACCAGAACCGTAGTTTACACTTACTTGTAGTCTTGTGTGTGTTTTACTTTTTCTCCTTTTGTTTAACAATTATTTGTAGTAGAAAAATAAATACTAACTGATAAAAATTTAAATAATCAATTATTGATCACTAGTCTGAGTTGTTGTAGTCAATTTTGTAGTTCACGTCCAATTTTATAACTTGGCATGGATCAGATAATTGTGTGTTCAGTAAATCTGACTAAAATGTTTTTGTCTTGCTTATTTTTAGAATTTATAAACAATTTAAAACTGATTTATGAGACAACATGATTGAATGTACAGTAATAGCAGTCTTACAGATTATTATGTTTTAGCATTAGAATTATATTCCTTGTCACACATCATCTCAGTATTGATATTTATTTGTCTTATGTTTGACTTCAAAACAGACTGAATACTTTTTATTTTAAGTAGCATTTCTTTTACTAATTTTAATTTACTGCCAGTTAGATTAATTTTTTAGTCATTGTTTATAGAAACTAGAAATAATGACTGTTATAACAAATCCTACACTGGATGCTAATTCGAAATTAAAAAAAAAATCTAAAGTGTATTTAAAAATCAAATGGGAACTATATGACTTTTTGATTTTTTAAAGAAACAATATTTAATTTGAGTTTTATATTACTTGAAACACTGAATCTCTTAACATTGTCGTTTGAATGTGAAGTATATTAATTGACGTTTTGAATTCTATCATGTAGTATTTACAAAGTTTTCTGTTTTCAATTTGAACTTTCACAGAGATTTTACATTCCTACGTCTCGACAGTTGAAGAGAATTGAGTCGGTGACGAGATCTCCGATTTACTCTCACTTCAGTGAAACGATAACAGGAGCAACAACCATCAGAGCTTTTGCTGTCACTGAGAGATTTTATCAAGAGTCACAGGCAAAAGTCGACAAAAATCTCATCTATTATTTTAGTGGGATTGCTTCAAACAGGTTTTTTACTTTCCACACACAAATCATATATAAATTTATCTTTAATTTATATTTCTCTACTTAAATATATTTTTTATTTCTTTATTATTATTTTTGTCTGATTGTTTCAAACAGTTTTTTCATTTTCTGCACACAAATTTATATAGAAACACTAAACATCCTGACAAACAACCTGATACTTGGAAACATTTACATTGATGCAGAATGGATGCATACCTTTATTACATTTTTTATCAGAAAGCTGACAATTAAAAAGACAAATCACAGCATAAAATAGGCTCAACACTGCAAAGAAGGAATTAAAGTTGTATAACTTGTGTATATTTTCTCAGATGTATATTTATTAGAATTTTCTACTTGAACAAAAATCACTTATTAACATCAGTGCTGACATGGTAATGTTCTATACTTATTTAGTATAGGTCCATAAACTGTCACGTAATTATTGGAACAATAAACACGTTAACATTTCTGACATTTTGTTTTCAGGTGGTTGGGCTGGAGACTGGACTTGATAGGAAGTCTGGTTGTTCTAGCAGCAGCCATGTTTGCAGTCAGCACAGATGGACTTCAGGGTGGACTTGTTGGTCTGTCTATCTCTTACGCTCTTCAGGTGAAAATAATACATTTACATATATACACATCTACCTGTGTGTGTGAGTGTGTGTGTGTCTGTGTTTACTTCAGTGTGGACTTGTCTATCTCTTACACTCTACAGGTGAAAATAATACATTTACATATATACACATCTACCTGTGTGTGTGTGTGTGTGTGTGTGTGTGTGTGTGTGTGGTATGTGTGTGTGTGTGTGTGTGTGTGTGTGTGTGTGGACTGTGTGTGTGTGTGTGGACTATGTGTGTGTGTGTGTGAATGTGTGTGTGTGTGTGTGTTTACTTCAGGGTGGACTTGTTGGGAAAATAACACATTTACATATATACACATCTACCTGTGTGTGTGTTGTTGGTGTGTCTGTGTGTGTGTGTGTTTACTTCAGGGTGGACTTGTTGGTCTGTCTATCTCTTAGCTCTTCAGGTGAAAATAACACATTTACATATATACACATCTACCTGTGTGTGAGTGTGTGTGTGTGAGTGTGTGGGTGTTTACTTCAGAGAGGACTTGTTGGTCAGTTCATCTTTTTTTTACACTCTGCATGTGGAAATAACACAGAACTGTTTTGTACATACATTTCTGGTTGTGCTTTGCTCACATCTGTCCTCTCATCATTTCCCTTTCCAGCAGATCATCATAATACCATGAACTGTCTCCGACTTCAGATTTTTCTCACTTAGAATATAATGTGATTGCTTGATTCAGTCCTAAAGACAAAAGTAATTCATGTTTTGTTTACTCAGCTTATCACCTCGCCTGGATGTAGTGTTATACAGTCTCAGTAGTTTAGTGACAGACAGCAACCTCTGCCTCAACTTTTAGAATGTTGTGATTTCACACACGAGATGAACAGTGAATGTTTCAAGTTTTAGTGTTTCA
Organism: Chrysomallon squamiferum; assembly: GCA_012295275.1. NCBI lineage: Eukaryota > Metazoa > Mollusca > Gastropoda > Neomphalida > Peltospiridae > Chrysomallon > Chrysomallon squamiferum. The sequence continues at coordinate 1,078,574 of CM022676.1, forward strand.
GATTACTACAGCACTAAACTGGCTCATTCGGATGACTTCTGATCTGGAGACTAATATTGTTTCTGTCGAAAGAGTCAAGGAATACTCAGAAACTGAAACAGAGGTGCTGGGCTTTTAAATTTTTATTTTTGTTTTATTTGAACAATAAAATTATCAAATATTTTAATGTTATCTTGAAAATATGTGATGTATGTAGTAAATTCTGTAATGATATAGATATATTCTTTTTTTTTTAACTTTTGAATTTAGTCAATTTATTTGTGTGTGTGTGTGTGTGTGTGTGTGTGTGTGTGTGTGTGTTTGTGATAATTCTTTCAACAGCAGTATTTCTCAATTATTTGTCAAGTTATTTTTCATACAATCACTGTGACTTAGTAACAGAGTGAGTCTTGCAGGCGGAATGGGAAAACCCGTCACAATGTCCTCCAGATGACTGGCCACAGAGAGGAGAGATTGAATTTCTCAACTATCAAACTCGTTATCGACCTGGACTTGACCTCATTATTAAAGGAATTACCTGTCAGGTGAATGGAGGACAAAAGGTAAATTATTTTATTTACTTTATTATGATAACCTTTTTTTCTTTCTTTATTATAATAATCTTTTCTTTTTCTCTTTTATTTTAAATGAAATAGTTGTTGATTTATATATTTTCAATTTATAGGTTTACGAAATAAGATTCTGGATTTTTATTGTTTGTTTTAGAAGTTAAATATCTTAGTGTTTGCACTTAGAAGATAAACATAAGGAAAAAAATAGTTTAAAATATATATATATATATATATGTACATACATTTACAGCTAGTTAGTCGTTGTTCAAAGTATCTGGTGATGTAAATTAATAATGTAAATACTAAACTAAACACTAATGCACTGATACTTTGGTAGTACACAGACTGTATTTAGATTGTGATGTTTACAGATAGGAATTGTGGGAAGAACTGGGGCAGGGAAGTCGTCACTGACTCTGGCTCTGTTTCGCTTGATTGAATCTGCAGGTGGAAGTATTGTCATAGACGGACAGAGAATTTCAGACATTGGACTACACGACCTCCGATCCAAACTGACCATACTGCCACAGGTAATCACACAAATTATTATAAATGTTAGGACTGACACATTCTAAAATAAACTTTCAGTGGGATTGTGTCAGTAGTGATGTGTGTGACTGAGTAAGTAAGAAAAATCAACAAAGTTTTATTTTTCAGTAGTGATGTGTGTGACTGAGTAAGTAAGAAAAATCAACAAAGTTTTATTATTCAGTAGTGATGTGTGTGACTGAGTAAGTAAGAAAAATCAACAAAGTTTTATTTTTCAGTAGTGATGTGTGTGACTGATAGAGTAAGTAAGAAAAATCAACAAAGTTTTATTTTTCAGGATCCAGTGTTATTCTCCGGCAGTCTGAAAATGAACATCGACCCATTCAACCGGTTCACAGAGTCTCAGATCTGGACAGCTCTGAAACACACTCACCTCGACAAGTTTGTCTGTTTAGATCTAGACCATAGATTCCAGTCTCTATATAATTAATAATATAAAAATTTAAATGTATCTGATGAATATTGAAGTGTGAAAATATTACTTTTTCTTAAAATTATTCTTATTTACTATTGATTTTTATTATCAGGTTATTTTGACATACACTATAAATAAATACATTTCTTATTCATTTTTCAAATTTTACACACACACACACATATATATATATATATATATTGTTTTTGATCAGGTTACCTCAGCAACTTTTACTACCTATGTACTTACCTCAGACACTGGATACCTCGATGCACAGAGAGCATTTGTTGCTCTCTCACTCTTCAACATTCTCCGATTTCCTATGAGTTTACTACCTATGATAGTTTCCTATGTTGTGCAGGTAAACATAAAAATGTCTTTGACACTTGAACTCTGTGACACAGGTACCTAATTTCTTTTTACTTTTAAACTGTATTATTAAAGGGTAATGAATAGGTCATATTACAGTTAAATTATTTTACATTTCAGGCTAATGTGTCAGTAGGTCATATTACAGTATAATGTTTTACATGTGAGGTTAATGTGTCAGGTCATACTACAGTAAATGTTTTTATAATTACAGGCTAATGAATCAATAGGTCATATAGTTATTTTTTACATTTCAGGCTAATATGTCAATTGGTCATATTACAGTTAACCTTTTTACATTTCAGGCTGATGAGTCAGTAGGTCATTATAGACAGTGGTCAGTATTAAACTTTTTAAACACAACGACTGTGTCACTCGTGATCCACACAGTTGTCAGTATTTAATGTGTTTGGAATTAAGAGTGTCTGAAATTAGTGAACTGTTTAAACAACTCTGAAAATAAAAAGTAATTGAAAATTTTGTTAAACAAATATATCCATAAAACTGTTAGAAGATTTAAATGTTGTTAACTTTGTTTCATAGTTTAGGGGAAAGAAAAAGTATCCATATTGGCTTGTAATTTTTGTTTTTATTTTCTATTTTCATACTTTATATTTAGTTAAGGCTAGTTTATGATGTATGTTCTTCTTCATGTTTATGAATCATCATCATTATTTCAGGTATATTTTTAAGTTGTAACTTTGATGATACAAAAACAATGGTCTAAATAGATTCTATATACTTTTGTTTTAATTAATAACAAAAAACAGTACAAAAGAATAGATTTCAAGATGTTGCACCATTATGTTTTGTGTACAGGGTGTATCATTGTGTTCAGGGTAGACCAAATATATCTATCTTTTAATCTGTGAGGAATGGTACCTTTACTAGGGATACAACCATGCCCCAACCAACATTCAAAAAGTAAGTTTACAGACTGTTTTTAGTGTTTACTTACATATTTACACATCCAAAAAAAGAAACACTAAATTTACTAAATATTTGTTTTTCACAGTTCAATTTTACAATATGACCAGGCTTGTTATGGTATAATTGAAAAACAACTAAAACTTTCTATTTGAAGATTTGTATCCACAATGACGGTGCTGATGTTAAAAATTAATATATTTAAAATACTAAAATGTCTATTGTCCTATCCTTTTGAACAGATCTGTTCTGTCATGCACACAAGTGATGAAATAAAAAATTGAAAACACACAAGGACTTAGTAATGAACATGAATGTATGTATGTGTATGGATATATGTATAATATATATTTGTGTATGTTTCTGATTTCTGGAATGAAATATCAAATTAAGAGAATACATGAAATTTCATGCTGCTGACAACAAAATACTAGTACTGATACCAGTAAACACACAGAGATAGAGGATGGGAAGCTGTATCTTTTCGTGAGACTAGTTAATGAATTAAAATTCACTGATATCAGTATAGACAGAGGATGGAAAGCTGTATGCTGTGGTGAGACTAGTTAATTTAAGTTCACTGATTTCAGTGTAAACATAGAAATAAAGGATGGAAAGGTCTATGCTCTGGTGAGATTAGTTAATTAATTAAACTTCACTGATTTCAATGTAAACACAGAAATAGAGGATGGGAATCTGTATGCTTTGTTTGGACTAGTTAATTCAAGTTTACTGATTTCAGTATAAACACAGAAATATAGGATGGGAATCTGTATGCTTTGGTTGGACTAGTTAATTAATTCAAGTTTACTGATTTCAGTATAAACACAGAGACAGAGGATGGGAATCTGTATGCTGTGGTTGGACTAGTTAACTAGTTAATGTTCACTGATTTCAGTATAAACACAGAGACAGGATGGGAATCTGTATGCTTTGGTTGGACTAGTTAATTAATTCAAGTTTACTGATTTCAGTATAAACACACATGTAGAGGATGGGAAGCTGTATGCTTTGGTTGGACTAGTTAATTAATTCAAGTTTACTGATTTCAGTATAAACACAGAGACAGAGGATGGGAATCTGTATGCTGTGGTTGGACTAGTTAACTAGTTAATGTTCACTGATTTCAGTATAAACACAGAGACAGGATGGGAATCTGTATGCTTTGGTTGGACTAGTTAATTAATTCAAGTTTACTGATTTCAGTATAAACACACATGTAGAGGATGGGAAGCTGTATGCTGTGATGAGACTAGCTAATTAATGTTCACTGATTTCAGGAGAAACAGAGATATAGAATTGAATGCTGTGTCGTTCGGTTTTAGTAGTTAATTAATTGAATTTCACTGATTTCAGTGTTAACACATATAGAGGAAGTGAAGGTGTATGTTGTAACGAGATTATTTAATAGAAGTTCACTGATTTGTGTATAAACATAGAGACAAAGGATGGAAAGCTGTATGATGAAGTGGGAATAGTTAATTATAGTTCACTGAATTCAGTATAAACATAGTAATACAAGATGGGAATCTGTATGCTGTGGTTGGACTAGTTAATTAAAGTTTTCAGATTTCAGTAGAAACAGAGATATAGGATGAAAAGCTGTATACTTTGGTTTTAGTAGTTAATTTATTGATGTTCACTGAGGTGAGACTAGTTAACTAATTAAAGTTCACTGATTTGAGTGTTAACACAGACGGAGGAAGTGAAGCTGTATGCTGTAGTTAGATTATTTAATAGAAGTTCACTGATTTGAGTACAAACATTGAGATACAGGATAGGAAGCTGTATGCTGTGGTGAAACTAGTTTATTAATTAAAGTTCATCTTTCATATTTTCATATCAAAGATGATAAACAATGATAATAATAACTATAGTTGCTAACATCATAGAGTTTTAATAATAAAACACTAGTTATTAATTTCTATTTTTCTCTCTATTCAGTTTTCAGTTTTATTTAGTTTTATTTAGTTTTTATTTGTATTATTTATTACGTTTTCTTACAATTATACATAGTCGCTTGAAGACAGGAATATTTACTAACCCATTTTTTGTATTTTTCTGTTTTATATAAAATAATAATAAACGAAAATTATTAATAGAATAATTGATTTTTTTTAGTACTATTTTGTTCATTTGTTTTGTTTGTTTTTTGTTCTATTCTTCAGTTTATTTTTTTTTTAAATAATTTTATTTGATATTTTAATAATTATGTCATTTTATTATTAATTATTCAATTAAAATTCTTTGAAAAACTTGCATAGGATAACTGTTCCATATGTGAAATATGTAGCGTGAAAATCATAATTTTATCTTTAGAACAGATACTCGTTTATACTAATACTGTTATTAATACATTTGAATACATTATTGTTTTAAATTCTTAAAAATACTTAAATTCTGGAATATCCCACAAATAGAAGAAAAAGTAAACATTTGTTTATTATTATTAATCTTGGTTTCTTTTTCCCACTTTTTTTTTTTTAACTATTTTTTTAAAATTATATTATTGTTTTTTTCTTTAACTAATTTATTTATTTTATTTTATTTATTGTTTTAATTTATTTTAATTTTATTTCTTTCTTTTTATTTATGATTATTATTTTATTATATCCTGTCTACAAGTAGATAATATAATTTTGACATCTAGACTTATTTTATTTCCATAATTTTATTAACAACATTATATTTAGAGTTGCTGCTAAAGTCATTTGCTTAATAATAATAATAAAATATTTGTTTTGTTTCTTATTGTTTATTACTTTTTAGTTTAAAGTATGACTATTATTATTATTATTATTATTATTATTATTATTTTAGTGTATTGTATTTATTAAACTAAAATATTTGATAACAGATAAACTACAAAATATGTACAGGTGAAAAGTTGGTTTCTTGTTGTAATCTGACCTTAATTAAGAATAAACTACAACAACAGAAAATAGCTGAATCATGATATCTGTCTGTCTACACTGTGTGTGTGTGTGTCTCAATGGAATATGGACAGAATGACAACATGAATGTTTTTACTGTCTTGTTAAGTAATAATGTAAATACTAAATTAACACTAATGCATTAATAAAACAATACTTTGGTAGTACACAGACTGTATTTAGATTGTGATGTTTACAGATAGGAATTGTGGGAAGAACTGGGGCAGGGAAGTCGTCACTGACTCTGGCTCTGTTTCGCTTGATTGAATCTGCAGGTGGAAGTATTGTCATAGACGGACAGAGAATTTCAGACATTGGACTACACAACCTCCGATCCAAACTGACCATACTGCCACAGGTAATCACACAAATTATTATAAATGTTAGGACTGACACATTCTAAAATAAACTTTCAGTGGAATTGTGTCAGTAGTGATGTGTGTGACTGAGTAAGTAAGAAAAATCAACAAAGTTTTATTTTTCAGTAGTGATGTGTGTGACTGAGTAAGTAAGAAAAATCAACAAAGTTTTATTTTTCAGGATCCAGTGTTATTCTCTGGCAGTCTGAAAATGAACATCGACCCATTCAACCGGTTCACAGAGTCTCAGATCTGGACAGCTCTGAAACATGCTCACCTCGACAAGTTTGTTTAGATCTAGACCATAGATTCCAGTTTCTATATAATTAATAATATAAAAATTTAAATGTATCTGATGAATATTGAAGTGTGAAAATATAACTTTTTCTTAAAATTATTCTTATTTACATTTTGATTTTTATTATCAGGTTATTTTGACATACACTATAAATAAATACATTTCTTATTCATTTTTCAAATTTTACACACACACACACATATATATATTATATATATATATATATATTGTTTTTTATTAGGTTACCTCGGCAACTTTTACTACCTGTGTACTTTCCTATGTTAATATTTTTTACATTTCAGGCTAATGTGTCAATATGTCATATTACAGTATAATGTTTTACATGTGAGGTTAATGTGTCAGGTCATACTACAGTAAATGTTTTTATAATTACAGGCTAATGAGTCAATAGGTCATATAGTTATTTTTTACATTTCAGGCTAATATGTCAATTGGTCGTACTACAGTTAACTTTTTTGCATTTCAGGCTGATGAGTCAGAAGCTCATTATAGACAGTGGTCAGTATTAAACAAACTTTTTAAACACAACGACTGCTTTACTTCTGATCCACACAGTGGTCAGTATTAAAAAACTTTTTAAATTCAACAACTGTGTCACTCCTGATCCACACAGTGGTCAGTATTAAAAAAACTTTTTAAACACAACGAATGCTTTACTTCTGATCCACACAGTGGTCAGTATTAAAAAACTTTTTAAACACAACAACTGTGTCACTCCTGATCCACACAGTGGTCAGTATTAAACAAACTTTAAACTCAAACGAATGTGTTACTCCTGATCCACACAGTGGTCAGTATTAAACAAACTTTAAACTCAAACGAATGTGTTACTCCTGATCCACACAGTGGTCAGTATTAAGCAAACTTTTTAAACAGTGACTGTGGTCAGTATTAAGCAAACTTTTTAAACAGTGACTGTGTCACTCGTGATCCACACAGTGGTATAGTATTAATGTTTTTAAACACGACTGAGTTATTCCTGATCTACAGAGTGGTCAGTATTAAACAAACTTATTAAACTCGACGATTGCGTTACTCCTAATTCACACAGTGGTCAGTATTAAACTTTTTAAACTCAACAACTGTATTACTCCTGATCCACACAGTGGTCAGTTTTAAGCAAACTTTTAAAACAGTGACTGTCACTCCTGATCCACACAGTGGTCAGTATTAAACAAACTTTTTAAACAGAATGACTGCTTTACTTCTGATCCACACAGTGGTCTGTATTTAATGTGTATGGAATTAAGAGTGTCTGAAATTGGTGAACTGTTTAAATAACACGAAATAAAATGTAATTATAAATGTTGTTAAACAAATACATCCATAAAACTGTTAGAAGATGTAAATGTTATTAACTTTGTTACAATATTTAATTTTTGTTTTTGTTTTCTATTTTCATACTTTATGTTTAGTTAAGGCTACTTTATGTTGTATGTATTCTTCATGTTTACGAATCATTATTTCAGGTATATTTTTAAGTTGTAACTGATGATATAAAAACAATGGTCTAAATAGATTCTGTTTTAATTAATAACAAAAAAAACAATACAAAAGAATAGATTTCATGATATTATTGCACCATTAGTTTTTGTGTACACGGTATATCTATATATATCTATATTTTACTTTTTTTTTCTTTTTAGTTTTTGTTATTTTCTAAGGAAATAAACAGCTATTATACCAGAAAACTACATCTGGAAAACAACAGATGCTTTAGAGGAAATAAAGTTTTATTCAAAACGTGGATCTTATTTCTTTTAGATCATACTGTATATATGTCAGGAATTGTACCTTTATTGGGTATAGAAACCATACCCCAACCAACACTGAAAAAGTAAGATTACAGACTGTTTAGTGGTTACTTACATCCAAAAAAGAAACTGTGTGCATGACAGAACACGTGATGAAATAAAAAAATTGAAAACACACGAGGTTTTATAATGAACATGAATGTATGTATGTGTATGGATATATGTATAACATATTTGTGTATGTTTCTGATTTCTGGAATGAAATATCAAATTAAGAGAATACATGAAATTTCATGCTGCTGACAACAAAATACTAGTACTGACTTCAGTATAAACACAAAGAGAGAATGTAAAGCGGTATGCTCTGGCCAGACTAGTTAATTGAAGTTCACTGATTTTACATTGGTTGCACTAGTTAATTAAAGTTCACTCATTTCAGTGTAAACACAGTGTATGGGAAGCTGTATGCTGTGGTTATACTATTTAATTAAAGTTCACTGATTTCAGTAGAAACGTAGAAAAAGAGTATGAAAAGCTCTATGCTGTGGTGAGAGTAGTTAATAAATCACTGATATAGATAGATAAGATGATGGAATGCTGTATACTGTGGTGAGACTAGCTGATTAATTGGAATTCACAGATACATAATGGGAAGAGAGCAGTTAATTAAAATCTACTTATAGACAAGATTGTAAGCTGTATGCTGTGGTGACACTAGTTAAGTTCACGGATTTTAGTATAAAAATAGAGATAGAGGGTGGGAAGATATATGGTGTGGCCAAACTAATTAAAGTTCAGTGATTTCAGCATAAACACAGAGATAGACGAAGCGAAGCCGTATGTTGTATTTACATTATTTAATTGAAGTTCACTGATTTCAGTATAAACAGATAGAGGATGGAAAGGTATATGCTGTGTTGAGACTAGTTAATTAAAGATCACTGATTTCAGAGTGAACACAGAGATAGAGGACGCGAAGCTGTATTCTGTGGTTAGACTAGATAATTAAATTTCACCGATTTCAATGTAAAGACAGAGATAGAGGATGGAAGGACGTATCCTGCTTTGAGAGTAGTAAATTACAGTTCACTGGTTTTGGTATGAAGATAAAGATACAGGATTGGAAGCTGTATGCTGTGGTGAGATTAGTTAAGACATTAAAATTCACTGATTTCAGTATGAATACAGGATGGGATCCTCTATGCAGTAGTGAGACTAATTAATTAAAGTTCACTGATTTCAGTATACACGTACAGACAGAGGATGGAAAGCAGTATGCTGTGTTAGCATCAGTCATCTTCGTTGTAAGTGCAACAGCAATTGCATCATTCTTTTCTGTAAGAAAGAAACAGAGAAACGGTGCCGTTTGTTTAAGGAGTACTATGCTCGAAACAAACAGAGTAAATTCTTGTCTGCTTTCGCTTTCTCTTTTGAACGTTCTTACCTGCATGTCTACTCGGCGCTGTCAGAGGAACATTTACGTCGTGCAAAAGACGTGGATTGGAGTAAGGCATCACATTGTCTAGATCGACCTAGTCGAAGTAGAAACTTGCGATCTTGCATTGCAAAGACTGTTCGATTCCTCTTTCGCAAATGTTGCTCAACAGTGATACACGCAGGTAACAAACTTTCAATGTATCTCTTTCTGAGGCCTTTATCTCATATCCATCATCTTGATTATCAGTGCGAGAGCTATTGTTTGATTCTTCACTGTAAGAAACAAACAGAAAAACAAAATATAAGACACTATACTCTCAATGCAAGAGATGAATTTTGATCAACGAGCAGTACAGTGGAAACGATAAGCCTGCATTTTTCTCCTCTTTCGCAGTCTCTACTGATCGTTGTTAACGGACAATATACACGGTACTGTCACCTGAAGGAGTACAGTGCTCGAAAGAACAAAAGTTAATTCTTCTTTGTTTTCGCCATCTCTGCTGATCGCTTTTAGCGGACAATATAGACGGTGCTGCTGTATTAAGGAGTGCTATGCTTGAAACAAACTGAGTGCATACTTCTCTGCTTTCTCATTCTGTGTTGAACGTTCTCCGCTCCGTGAGAGCAACATTTGTATCGCTTAAAAGACATGGATTAGAATAAGGCAACACATTGTCTAGAACGTAACTATCGCAGTTGACGCTTCTGATCTTACATAGAAAAGACTGTTCATTCGTCTTTCGCAAACATCACTCAGTTTATTTCAACAGTAATACATGCTAATGAAAATGTATCTCCTTCGCTTTTCTCTCAAATGTACTTAGCAGTCATCACCTTCGTTAACAATGTAACAGCATTTGCATGATTCTTCACTGTAAGGAGGAAAATATAAGACAGTAAACTCTCCATGCATCCTTCTGTTTCGCAATCTCTGCTAATCTTTCTTAGCTGACCGTATACACGGTTCTGTTTGTTTAAGGAGTACTATGCTCAAAAGAAAAAAGGTGAATATTTTGTCCGCTTTCGCCATCTCTGTTGAAGTTGTTAGCAGCCTGTCTACTCGGGGCTGTGAGGACAACGTTTGTGTCGCGTTTGTGTCTTCTTCCTCTCCTCGTCGTCGTACGCGCGCAGTGCACACGGTGCTGTTTGTTTAAGCAGTACTACGTCCTAAGCGATCAGAGTGAATTCTCTGCTTTCGCCATGTGTGTTTAATTTTTTGTGAGCGCGGACGTGACAGAGAATCGTAAATGGTTCTCTGTCACGTCCGCTCTCAAAGTTCAAGGTCGCGGATTTCAATAAGAAATTAAGACACTATGCTGTTCATGGTAGGTAAAGTAGATGTATTTCGATTAAAGAATAACCTAGACGATGCGAAAAGCCTGCGTGCTTCTCCGGTTTCCCAATCTCTCTTCATCGTTCTCAGCTGACAGCGAGCGCGGTGCTGTTCGTGTACAGAGAACTATGATCGAAGCAAAGAGACTAATACTGCGGAATATGTGAGCCTCCATTCTTCTCCGCTTTCGCAATCTCTCCATTCTTCTCCGCTTTCGCAATCTCTCCAATCTCTCCTCGTCGTCGTACGCGCGCAGTGCACACGGTGCTGTTTGTTTAAGCAGTACTACGTCCTAAGCGATCAGAGTGAATTCTCTGCTTTCGCCATGTGTGTTTAATTTTTTGTGAGCGCGGACGTGACAGAGAATCGTAAATGGTTCTCTGTCACGTCCGCTCTCAAAGTTCAAGGTCGCGGATTTCAATAAGAAATTAAGACACTATGCTGTTCATGGTAGGTAAAGTAGATGTATTTCGATTAAAGAATAACCTAGACGATGCGAAAAGCCTGCCTGTGCTTCTCCGGTTTCCCAATCTCTCTTCATCGTTCTCAGCTGACAGCGAGCGCGGTGCTGTTCGTGTACAGAGAACTATGATCGAAGCAAAGAGACTAATACTGCGGAATATGTGAGCCTCCATTCTTCTCCGCTTTCGCAATCTCTCCTCGTCGTCGTACGCGCGCAGTGCACACGGTGCTGTTTGTTTAAGCAGTACTACGTCCTAAGCGATCAGAGTGAATTCTCTGCTTTCGCCATGTGTGTTTAATTTTTTGTGAGCGCGGACGTGACAGAGAATCGTAAATGGTTCTCTGTCACGTCCGCTCTCAAAGTTCAAGGTCGCGGATTTCAATAAGAAATTAAGACACTATGCTGTTCATGGTAGGTAAAGTAGATGTATTTCGATTAAAGAATAACCTAGACGATGCGAAAAGCCTGCGTGCTTCTCCGGTTTCCCAATCTCTCTTCATCGTTCTCAGCTGACAGCGAGCGCGGTGCTGTTCGTGTACAGAGAACTATGATCGAAGCAAAGAGACTAATACTGCGGAATATGTGAGCCTCCATTCTTCTCCGCTTTCGCAATCTCTCCTCGTCGTCGTACGCGCGCAGTGCACACGGTGCTGTTTGTTTAAGCAGTACTACGTCCTAAGCGATCAGAGTGAATTCTCTGCTTTCGCCATGTGTGTTTAATTTTTTGTGAGCGCGGACGTGACAGAGAATCGTAAATGGTTCTCTGTCACGTCCGCTCTCAAAGTTCAAGGTCGCGGATTTCAATAAGAAATTAAGACACTATGCTGTTCATGGTAGGTAAAGTAGATGTATTTCGATTAAAGAATAACCTAGACGATGCGAAAAGCCTGCGTGCTTCTCCGGTTTCCCAATCTCTCTTCATCGTTCTCAGCTGACAGCGAGCGCGGTGCTGTTCGTGTACAGAGAACTATGATCGAAGCAAAGAGACTAATACTGCGGAATATGTGAGCCTCCATTCTTCTCCGCTTTCGCAATCTCTCCTCGTCGTCGTACGCGCGCAGTGCACACGGTGCTGTTTGTTTAAGCAGTACTACGTCCTAAGCGATCAGAGTGAATTCTCTGCTTTCGCCATGTGTGTTTAATTTTTTGTGAGCGCGGACGTGACAGAGAATCGTAAATGGTTCTCTGTCACGTCCGCTCTCAAAGTTCAAGGTCGCGGATTTCAATAAGAAATTAAGACACTATGCTGTTCATGGTAGGTAAAGTAGATGTATTTCGATTAAAGAATAACCTAGACGATGCGAAAAGCCTGCGTGCTTCTCCGGTTTCCCAATCTCTCTTCATCGTTCTCAGCTGACAGCGAGCGCGGTGCTGTTCGTGTACAGAGAACTATGATCGAAGCAAAGAGACTAATACTGCGGAATATGTGAGCCTCCATTCTTCTCCGCTTTCGCAATCTCTCCTCGTCGTCGTACGCGCGCAGTGCACACGGTGCTGTTTGTTTAAGCAGTACTACGTCCTAAGCGATCAGAGTGAATTCTCTGCTTTCGCCATGTGTGTTTAATTTTTTGTGAGCGCGGACGTGACAGAGAATCGTAAATGGTTCTCTGTCACGTCCGCTCTCAAAGTTCAAGGTCGCGGATTTCAATAAGAAATTAAGACACTATGCTGTTCATGGTAGGTAAAGTAGATGTATTTCGATTAAAGAATAACCTAGACGATGCGAAAAGCCTGCGTGCTTCTCCGGTTTCCCAATCTCTCTTCATCGTTCTCAGCTGACAGCGAGCGCGGTGCTGTTCGTGTACAGAGAACTATGATCGAAGCAAAGAGACTAATACTGCGGAATATGTGAGCCTCCATTCTTCTCCGCTTTCGCAATCTCTCCTCGTCGTCGTACGCGCGCAGTGCACACGGTGCTGTTTGTTTAAGCAGTACTACGTCCTAAGCGATCAGAGTGAATTCTCTGCTTTCGCCATGTGTGTTTAATTTTTTGTGAGCGCGGACGTGACAGAGAATCGTAAATGGTTCTCTGTCACGTCCGCTCTCAAAGTTCAAGGTCGCGGATTTCAATAAGAAATTAAGACACTATGCTGTTCATGGTAGGTAAAGTAGATGTATTTCGATTAAAGAATAACCTAGACGATGCGAAAAGCCTGCGTGCTTCTCCGGTTTCCCAATCTCTCTTCATCGTTCTCAGCTGACAGCGAGCGCGGTGCTGTTCGTGTACAGAGAACTATGATCGAAGCAAAGAGACTAATACTGCGGAATATGTGAGCCTCCATTCTTCTCCGCTTTCGCAATCTCTCCTCGTCGTCGTACGCGCGCAGTGCACACGGTGCTGTTTGTTTAAGCAGTACTACGTCCTAAGCGATCAGAGTGAATTCTCTGCTTTCGCCATGTGTATAATTTTTTGTGAGCGCGGACGTGACAGAGAATCGTAAATGGTTCTCTGTCACGTCCGCTCTCAAAGTTCAAGGTCGCGGATTTCAATAAGAAATTAAGACACTATGCTGTTCATGGTAGGTAAAGTAGATGTATTTCGATTAAAGAATAACCTAGACGATGCGAAAAGCCTGCGTGCTTCTCCGGTTTCCCAATCTCTCTTCATCGTTCTCAGCTGACAGCGAGCGCGGTGCTGTTCGTGTACAGAGAACTATGATCGAAGCAAAGAGACTAATACTGCGGAATATGTGAGCCTCCATTCTTCTCCGCTTTCGCAATCTCTCCTCGTCGTCGTACGCGCGCAGTGCACACGGTGCTGTTTGTTTAAGCAGTACTACGTCCTAAGCGATCAGAGTGAATTCTCTGCTTTCGCCATGTGTGTTTAATTTTTTGTGAGCGCGGACGTGACAGAGAATCGTAAATGGTTCTCTGTCACGTCCGCTCTCAAAGTTCAAGGTCGCGGATTTCAATAAGAAACTAAGACACTATGCTGTTCATGGTAGGTAAAGTAGATGTATTTCGATTAAAGAATAACCTAGACGATGCGAAAAGCCTGCGTGCTTCTCCGGTTTCCCAATCTCTCTTCATCGTTCTCAGCTGACAGCGAGCGCGGTGCTGTTCGTGTACAGAGAACTATGATCGAAGCAAAGAGACTAATACTGCGGAATATGTGAGCCTCCATTCTTCTCCGCTTTCGCAATCTCTCCTCGTCGTCGTACGCGCGCAGTGCACACGGTGCTGTTTGTTTAAGCAGTACTACGTCCTAAGCGATCAGAGTGAATTCTCTGCTTTCGCCATGTGTGTTTAATTTTTTGTGAGCGCGGACGTGACAGAGAATCGTAAATGGTTCTCTGTCACGTCCGCTCTCAAAGTTCAAGGTCGCGGATTTCAATAAGAAATTAAGACACTATGCTGTTCATGGTAGGTAAAGTAGATGTATTTCGATTAAAGAATAACCTAGACGATGCGAAAAGCCTGCGTGCTTCTCCGGTTTCCCAATCTCTCTTCATCGTTCTCAGCTGACAGCGAGCGCGGTGCTGTTCGTGTACAGAGAACTATGATCGAAGCAAAGAGACTAATACTGCGGAATATGTGAGCCTCCATTCTTCTCCGCTTTCGCAATCTCTCCTCGTCGTCGTACGCGCGCAGTGCACACGGTGCTGTTTGTTTAAGCAGTACTACGTCCTAAGCGATCAGAGTGAATTCTCTGCTTTCGCCATGTGTGTTTAATTTTTTGTGAGCGCGGACGTGACAGAGAATCGTAAATGGTTCTCTGTCACGTCCGCTCTCAAAGTTCAAGGTCGCGGATTTCAATAAGAAATTAAGACACTATGCTGTTCATGGTAGGTAAAGTAGATGTATTTCGATTAAAGAATAACCTAGACGATGCGAAAAGCCTGCGTGCTTCTCCGGTTTCCCAATCTCTCTTCATCGTTCTCAGCTGACAGCGAGCGCGGTGCTGTTCGTGTACAGAGAACTATGATCGAAGCAAAGAGACTAATACTGCGGAATATGTGAGCCTCCATTCTTCTCCGCTTTCGCAATCTCTCCTCGTCGTCGTACGCGCGCAGTGCACACGGTGCTGTTTGTTTAAGCAGTACTACGTCCTAAGCGATCAGAGTGAATTCTCTGCTTTCGCCATGTGTGTTGTTTTTTTTTTGTGAGCGCGGACGTGACAGAGAATCGTAAATGGTTCTCTGTCACGTCCGCTCTCAAAGTTCAAGGTCGCGGATTTCAATAAGAAATTAAGACACTATGCTGTTCATGGTAGGTAAAGTAGATGTATTTCGATTAAAGAATAACCTAGACGATGCGAAAAGCCTGCGTGCTTCTCCGGTTTCCCAATCTCTCTTCATCGTTCTCAGCTGACAGCGAGCGCGGTGCTGTTCGTGTACAGAGAACTATGATCGAAGCAAAGAGACTAATACTGCGGAATATGTGAGCCTCCATTCTTCTCCGCTTTCGCAATCTCTCCTCGTCGTCGTACGCGCGCAGTGCACACGGTGCTGTTTGTTTAAGCAGTACTACGTCCTAAGCGATCAGAGTGAATTCTCTGCTTTCGCCATGTGTGTTTAATTTTTTGTGAGCGCGGACGTGACAGAGAATCGTAAATGGTTCTCTGTCACGTCCGCTCTCAAAGTTCAAGGTCGCGGATTTCAATAAGAAATTAAGACACTATGCTGTTCATGGTAGGTAAAGTAGATGTATTTCGATTAAAGAATAACCTAGACGATGCGAAAAGCCTGCGTGCTTCTCCGGTTTCCCAATCTCTCTTCATCGTTCTCAGCTGACAGCGAGCGCGGTGCTGTTCGTGTACAGAGAACTATGATCGAAGCAAAGAGACTAATACTGCGGAATATGTGAGCCTCCATTCTTCTCCGCTTTCGCAATCTCTCCTCGTCGTCGTACGCGCGCAGTGCACACGGTGCTGTTTGTTTAAGCAGTACTACGTCCTAAGCGATCAGAGTGAATTCTCTGCTTTCGCCATGTGTGTTTAATTTTTTGTGAGCGCGGACGTGACAGAGAATCGTAAATGGTTCTCTGTCACGTCCGCTCTCAAAGTTCAAGGTCGCGGATTTCAATAAGAAATTAAGACACTATGCTGTTCATGGTAGGTAAAGTAGATGTATTTCGATTAAAGAATAACCTAGACGATGCGAAAAGCCTGCGTGCTTCTCCGGTTTCCCAATCTCTCTTCATCGTTCTCAGCTGACAGCGAGCGCGGTGCTGTTCGTGTACAGAGAACTATGATCGAAGCAAAGAGACTAATACTGCGGAATATGTGAGCCTCCATTCTTCTCCGCTTTCGCAATCTCTCCTCGTCGTCGTACGCGCGCAGTGCACACGGTGCTGTTTGTTTAAGCAGTACTACGTCCTAAGCGATCAGAGTGAATTCTCTGCTTTCGCCATGTGTGTTTAATTTTTTGTGAGCGCGGACGTGACAGAGAATCGTAAATGGTTCTCTGTCACGTCCGCTCTCAAAGTTCAAGGTCGCGGATTTCAATAAGAAATTAAGACACTATGCTGTTCATGGTAGGTAAAGTAGATGTATTTCGATTAAAGAATAACCTAGACGATGCGAAAAGCCTGCGTGCTTCTCCGGTTTCCCAATCTCTCTTCATCGTTCTCAGCTGACAGCGAGCGCGGTGCTGTTCGTGTACAGAGAACTATGATCGAAGCAAAGAGACTAATACTGCGGAATATGTGAGCCTCCATTCTTCTCCGCTTTCGCAATCTCTCCTCGTCGTCGTACGCGCGCAGTGCACGCGGTGCTGTTTGTTTAAGCAGTAATACGTCCTAAGCGATCAGAGTGAATTCTCTGCTTTCGCCATGTGTTTAATTTTTTGTGAGCGCGGACGTGACAGAGAATCGTAAATGGTTCTCT
>CM022676.1:1096009-1136009 GCA_012295275.1 Chrysomallon squamiferum
GTAAGTAAGTACTTAACTAATGACCTAAGTTAGCAAAGGAAGAGAATAGTAACCTAAGTAAGTACATTTACCAATTATCTAAATAACAAATAAATTAAGTAAGTAAGTAAATAATGACCTAAGTAAGCAAGGATGCAACTTTCTAAGGAAGTGAGAATGGAAGTAAGTACATTAACAATTATCTAAGTAATAAATAAATTAAGTAATTACGTAAATAATGACCTAAGTAAGCAAGGAAGCAAGTACCTAACTAAGAGAGAATGCAAGTCAGTACATTTACAATTATGTGACTAAGAATGTAAGTAACTACTTAATTAATGTCCTAGGTTAGCAAGTAAGCGACTAAGTTAGTAAATAGTAACCTAAGTAAATACAATAACAATTATCTAACTAAGAAAGAAAGTAAGTAAGTACGTAAATAATGATCTAAGTTGGCAAGGAAGCGAGCAACTAAGTGAAAATGCAAATTTGTACATTAACAATTATCTCAGTAACAACGTAAGTAAGTACGTAAATAATGACCAAAGTAAGCAAGAATGCAGCTTACTTAGTTAGTGAGAATGCAAGTAAGTACGTTAACAATTATATAAGTAAGAAATAAATTTAGTACTTACCTAAATAATGACCTAAGTAAGCAAGGAAACAAGTAACTAAGAAAGTGAGAATGCAAGTCAGTACATTAACAATTATGTGAGTAAGAATGTAAGTAAGTACTTAACTAATGACCTAAGTTAGCAAGGAAGAGAATAAGTAAGTAAATAGTAACCTAAGTAAGTACATTACCAATTATCTAAATAACAAATAAATTAAGTAAGTAAGTAAATAATGACCTAAGTAAGCAAGGATGCAAGTTTCTAAGGAAGTGAGAATGCAAGTAAGTACATTAACAATTATCTAAGTAATAAATAAATTAAGTAATTACGTAAATAATGACCTAAGTAAGCAAGGAAGCAAGTACCTAACTAAGAGAGAATGCAAGTCAGTACATTTACAATTATGTGACTAAGAATGTAAGTAACTACTTAATTAATGTGCTAGGTTAGAAAGTAAGCGACTAAGTTAGTAAATAGTAACCTAAGTAAATACAATAACAATTATCTAACTAAGAAAGAAAGTAAGTAAGTACGTAAATAATGATCTAAGTTGGCAAGGAAGCGAGCAACTAAGTGAAAATGCAAATTTGTACATTAACAATTATCTCAGTAACAACGTAAGTAAGTACGTAAATAATGACCAAAGTAAGCAAGAATGCAGCTTACTTAGTTAGTGAGAATGCAAGTAAGTACGTTAACAATTATCTAAGTAAGAAATAAATTTAGTACTTACCTAAATAATGACCTAAGTAAGCAAGGAAACAAGTAACTAAGAAAGTGAGAATGCAAGTCAGTACATTAACAATTATGTGAGTAAGAATGTAAGTAAGTACTTAGCTAATGACCTAAGTTAGCAAGGAAGAGAATAAGTAAGTAAATAGTAACCTAAGTAAGTACATTACCAATTATCTAAATAACAAATAAATTAAGTAAGTAAGTAAATAATGACCTAAGTAAGCAAGGATGCAAGTTTCTAAGGAAGTGAGAATGGAAGTAAGTACATTAACAATTATCTAAGTAATAAATAAATTAAGTAATTACGTAAATAATGACCTAAGTAAGCAAGGAAGCAAGTACCTAACTAAGAGAGAATGCAAGTCAGTACATTTACAATTATGTGACTAAGAATGTAAGTAACTACTTAATTAATGTGCTAGGTTAGCAAGTAAGCGACTAAGTTAGTAAATAGTAACCTAAGTAAATACAATAACAATTATCTAACTAAGAAAGAAAGTAAGTAAGTACGTAAATAATGATCTAAGTTGGGAAGGAAGCGAGCAACTAAGTGAAAATGCAAATTTGTACATTAACAATTATCTCAGTAACAACGTATGTAAGTACGTAAATAATGACCTAAGTAAGCAAGGATGGAACTTACTTAGTTAGTGAGAATGCAAGGTAGTACGTTAACAATTATCTGAGTAAGAAATAAATTTAGTACTTACCTAAATAATGACCTAAGTAAGCAAGGAAGCAAGTACCTAAGTAAGAGAGAATGACAGTCAGTACATTGACAATTATGTGAATAAGAATGTAAGTAAGTACTTAATTAATATCCTAGGTTAGCAAGTAAGCGAGTAAGTTAGTAAAGAGTAACCTAAGTATGTACATTATCAATTATCTAAATAACAAATAAATTAATTAAGTAAGTAAATAATGACCTAAGTATTCAAAGATGCAGCTTACTTAGTTAGTGAGAATGCAAGTAAGAACCTTAACAATTATCTAAGTAAGAAATAAATTTAGTACTTACCTAAATAATGACCTAAGTAAGGAAGGAAGCAAGTACCTAAGTAAGAGAGAATGCAAGTCAGTACATTGACAATTATGTGAATAAGAATGTAAGTAAGTACTTAATTAATATCCTAGGTTAGCAAGTAAGCGAGTAAGTTAGTAAATAGCAACCTAAGTAAATACAATAACAATTATCTAACTAAGAAAGAAAGTAAGTAAGTACGTAAATAATGATCTAAGTTGGGAAGGAAGCGAGCAACTAAGTGAAAATGCAAATTTGTACATTAACAATTATCTCAGTAACAACGTATGTAAGTACGTAAATAATGACTTAAGTAAGCAAGGATGGAACTTAGTTAGTGAGAATGCAAGTAAGTACGTTAACAATTATCTAAGTAAGAAATAAATTTAGTACTTACCTAAATAATGACCTAAGTAAGCAAGGAAACAAGTAACTAAGAAAGTGAGAATGCAAGTCAGTACATTAACAATTATGTGAGTAAGAATGTAAGTAAGTACTTAGCTAATGACCTAAGTTAGCAAGGAAGAGAATAAGTAAGTAAATAGTAACCTAAGTAAGTACATTACCAATTATCTAAATAACAAATAAATTAAGTAAGTAAGTAAATAATGACCTAAGTAAGCAAGGATGCAAGTTTCTAAGGAAGTGAGAATGGAAGTAAGTACATTAACAATTATCTAAGTAATAAATAAATTAAGTAATTACGTAAATAATGACCTAAGTAAGCAAGGAAGCAAGTACCTAAGTAAGAGAGAATGCAAGTCAGTACATTGACAATTATGTGAATAAGAATGTAAGTAAGTACTTAATTAATATCCTAGGTTAGCAAGTAAGCGAGTAAGTTAGTAAATAGCAACCTAAGTAAGTACATTAACAATTATCTAAATAACAAATAAATTAAGTAAGTAAGTAAATAATGACCTAAGTAAGCAAGGATGCAAGTTTCTAAGGAAGTGAGAATGGAAGTAAGTACATTAACAATTATCTAAGTAATAAATAAATTAAGTAATTACGTAAATAATGACCTAAGTAAGCAAGGAAGCAAGTACCTAACTAAGAGAGAATGCAAGTCAGTACATTTACAATTATGTGACTAAGAATGTAAGTAACTACTTAATTAATGTGCTAGGTTAGCAAGTAAGCGACTAAGTTAGTAAATAGTAACCTAAGTAAATACAATAACAATTATCTAACTAAGAAAGAAAGTAAGTAAGTACGTAAATAATGATCTAAGTTGGCAAGGAAGCGAGCAACTAAGTGAAAATGCAAATTTGTACATTAACAATTATCTCAGTAACAACGTAAGTAAGTACGTAAATAATGACCAAAGTAAGCAAGAATGCAGCTTACTTAGTTAGTGAGAATGCAAGTAAGTACGTTAACAATTATCTAAGTAAGAAATAAATTTAGTACTTACCTAAATAATGACCTAAGTAAGCAAGGAAGCAAGTACCTAAGTAAGAGAGAATGCAAGTCAGTACATTTACAATTATGTGAGTAAGAATGTAAGTAACTACTTAATTAATGTGCTAGGTTAGCAAGTAAGCGACTAAGTTAGTAAATAGTAACCTAAGTAAATACAATAACAATTATCTAACTAAGAAAGAAAGTAAGTAAGTACGTAAATAATGATCTAAGTTGGCAAGGAAGCGAGCAACTAAGTGAAAATGCAAATTTGTACATTAACAATTATCTCAGTAACAACGTAAGTAAGTACGTAAATAATGACCAAAGTAAGCAAGAATGCAGCTTACTTAGTGAGAATGCAAGTAAGTACGTTAACAATTATCTAAGTAAGAAATAAATTTAGTACTTACCTAAATAATGACCTAAGTAAGCAAGGAAACAAGTAACTAAGAAAGTGAGAATGCAAGTCAGTACATTAACAATTATGTGAGTAAGAATGTAAGTAAGTACTTAGCTAATGACCTAAGTTAGCAAGGAAGAGAATAAGTAAGTAAATAGTAACCTAAGTAAGTACATTACCAATTATCTAAATAACAAATAAATTAAGTAAGTAAGTAAATAATGACCTAAGTAAGCAAGGATGCAAGTTTCTAAGGAAGTGAGAATGGAAGTAAGTACATTAACAATTATCTAAGTAATAAATAAATTAAGTAATTACGTAAATAATGACCTAAGTAAGCAAGGAAGCAAGTACCTAACTAAGAGAGAATGCAAGTCAGTACATTTACAATTATGTGACTAAGAATGTAAGTAACTACTTAATTAATGTGCTAGGTTAGCAAGTAAGCGACTAAGTTAGTAAATACAATAACAATTATCTAACTAAGAAAGAAAGTAAGTAAGTACGTAAATAATGATCTAAGTTGGCAAGGAAGCGAGCAACTAGGTGAAAATGCAAATTTGTACATTAACAATTATCTCAGTAACAACGTATGTAAGTACGTAAATAATGACCTAAGTAAGCAAGGATGGAACTTACTTAGTTCGTGAGAATGCAAGGTAGTACGTTAACAATTATCTAAGTAAGAAATAAATTTAGTACTTACCTAAATAATGACCTAAGTAAGCAAGGAAGCAAGTACCTAAGTAAGAGAGAATGCAAGTCAGTACATTGACAATTATGTGAGTAAGAATGTAAGTAAGTACTTAACTAATGACCTAAGTTAGCAAGGAAGAGAATAAGTAAGTAAATAGTAACCTAAGTAAGTACATTACCAATTATCTAAATAACAAATAAATTAAGTAAGTAAGTAAATAATGACCTAAGTAAGCAAGGATGCAAGTTTCTAAGGAAGTGAGAATGCAAGTCAGTACATTTACAATTATGTGACTAAGAATGTAAGTAACTACTTAATTAATGTGCTAGGTTAGCAAGTAAGCGACTAAGTTAGTAAATAGTAACCTAAGTAAATACAATAACAATTATCTAACTAAGAAAGAAAGTAAGTAAGTACGTAAATAATGATCTAAGTTGGCAAGGAAGCGAGCAACTAAGTGAAAATGCAAATTTGTACATTAACAATTATCTCAGTAACAACGTATGTAAGTACGTAAATAATGACCTAAGTAAGCAAGGATGCAAGTTTCTAAGGAAGTGAGAATGCAAGTAAGTACATTAACAATTATCTAAGTAAGAAATAAATTTAGTAATTACCTAAATAATGACCTAAGTAAGCAAGGAAACAAGTAACTAAGTAAGTGAGAATGCAAGTCAGTACATTAACAATTATGTGAGTAAGAATGTAAGTAAGTACTTAACTAATGACCTAAGTTAGCAAGGAAGAGAATAAGTAAGTAAATAGTAACCTAAGTAAGTACATTACCAATTATCTAAATAACAAATAAATTAAGTAAGTAAGTAAATAATGACCTAAGTAAGCAAGGATGCAA
Organism: Chrysomallon squamiferum; assembly: GCA_012295275.1. NCBI lineage: Eukaryota > Metazoa > Mollusca > Gastropoda > Neomphalida > Peltospiridae > Chrysomallon > Chrysomallon squamiferum. The sequence continues at coordinate 1,101,716 of CM022676.1, forward strand.
GTTTCTAAGGAAGTGAGAATGGAAGTAAGTACATTAACAATTATCTAAGTAATAAATAAATTAAGTAATTACGTAAATAATGACCTAAGTAAGCAAGGAAGCAAGTACCTAACTAAGAGAGAATGCAAGTCAGTACATTTACAATTATGTGACTAAGAATGTAAGTAACTACTTAATTAATGTCCTAGGTTAGCAAGTAAGCGACTAAGTTAGTAAATAGTAACCTAAGTAAATACAATAACAATTATCTAACTAAGAAAGAAAGTAAGTAAGTACGTAAATAATGATCTAAGTTGGCAAGGAAGCGAGCAACTAAGTGAAAATGCAAATTTGTACATTAACAATTATCTCAGTAACAACGTAAGTAAGTACGTAAATAATGACCAAAGTAAGCAAGAATGCAGCTTACTTAGTTAGTGAGAATGCAAGTAAGTACGTTAACAATTATATAAGTAAGAAATAAATTTAGTACTTACCTAAATAATGACCTAAGTAAGCAAGGAAACAAGTAACTAAGAAAGTGAGAATGCAAGTCAGTACATTAACAATTATGTGAGTAAGAATGTAAGTAAGTACTTAGCTAATGACCTAAGTTAGCAAGGAAGAGAATAAGTAAGTAAATAGTAACCTAAGTAAGTACATTACCAATTATCTAAATAACAAATAAATTAAGTAAGTAAGTAAATAATGACCTAAGTAAGCAAGGATGCAAGTTTCTAAGGAAGTGAGAATGGAAGTAAGTACATTAACAATTATCTAAGTAATAAATAAATTAAGTAATTACGTAAATAATGACCTAAGTAAGCAAGGAAGCAAGTACCTAACTAAGAGAGAATGCAAGTCAGTACATTTACAATTATGTGACTAAGAATGTAAGTAACTACTTAATTAATGTGCTAGGTTAGCAAGTAAGCGACTAAGTTAGTAAATAGTAACCTAAGTAAATACAATAACAATTATCTAACTAAGAAAGAAAGTAAGTAAGTACGTAAATAATGATCTAAGTTGGCAAGGAAGCGAGCAACTAAGTGAAAATGCAAATTTGTACATTAACAATTATCTCAGTAACAACGTAAGTAAGTACGTAAATAATGACCAAAGTAAGCAAGAATGCAGCTTACTTAGTTAGTGAGAATGTAAGTAAGTACGTTAACAATTATCTAAGTAAGAAATAAATTTAGTACTTACCTAAATAATGACCTAAGTAAGCAAGGAAACAAGTAACTAAGTAAAGTGAGAACGACCTAAGTCAGGAAGAGAAAACAATTATGTAAATAGTAATAAGTAAGTACAATTATGTAAGAATTATCTAACTAACGACCTAAGTTAGCAAGGAAGAGAATAAGTAAGTAAATAGTAACCTAAGTAAGTACATTACCAATTATCTAAATAACAAATAAATTAAGTAAGTAAGTAAATAATGACCTAAGTAAGCAAGGATGCAAGTTTCATTTAACAATTAGTGTAAGAATGCAAGTAAAGCTAGATTAACAATTATCTAAGTAATAAATAAATTAAGTAATTACGTAAATAATGACCTAAGTAAGAAAAAAAATGTAAGGAAGCGTAAATAATGACCTAAGTTGGGAAGAGAGAATGCAAGTCAGTACATTTACAATTATGTGACTAAGAATGTAAGTAACTACTTAATTAATGTGCTAGGTTAGCAACTAAGTAAGTGAAAGTAAACAAGTTAGTAAATAGTAACCTAAGTAAATACAATAACAATTATCTAACTAAGAAAGAAAGTAAGTAAGTACGTAAATAATGATCTAAGTTGGGAAGGAAGCGAGCAACTAAGTGAAAATGCAAATTTGTACATTAACAATTATCTCAGTAACAACGTATGTAAGTACGTAAATAATGACTTAAGTAAGCAAGGATGGAACTTACTTAGTTCGTGAGAATGCAAGGTAGTACGTTAACAATTATCTGAGTAAGAAATAAATTTAGTACTTACCTAAATAATGACCTAAGTAAGCAAGGAAGCAAGTACCTAAGTAAGAGAGAATGACAGTCAGTACATTGACAATTATGTGAATAAGAATGTAAGTAAGTACTTAATTAATATCCTAGGTTAGCAAGTAAGCGAGTAAGTTAGTAAATAGCAACCTAAGTAAATACAATAACAATTATCTAACTAAGAAAGAAATAAATTAAATTAAGTTAAGTAAATAATGACCAAACAAGCAAGGATGCAGCTTACTTAGTTAGTGAGAATGCAAGTAAGTACGTTAACAATTATCTAAGTAAGAAATAAATTTAGTACTTACCTAAATAATGACCTAAGTAAGGAAGGAAGCAAGTACCTAAGTAAGAGAGAATGCAAGTCAGTACATTGACAATTATGTGAATAAGAATGTAAGTAAGTACTTAATTAATGTCCTAGGTTAGCAAGTAAGCGAGTAAGTTAGTAAATAGTAACCTAAGTAAATACAATAACAATTATCTAACTAAGAAAGAAAGTAAGTAAGTACGTAAATAATGATCTAAGTTGGGAAGGAAGCGAGCAACTAAGTGAAAATGCAAATTTGTACATTAACAATTATCTCAGTAACAACGTAAGTAAGTACGTAAATAATGACCTAAGTAAACAAAAGGATTGAACTCAGTTAGTGAGAATGCAAGGTAGTACGTTAACAATTATCTAAGTAAGAAATAAATTTAGTAATTACGTAAATAATGACCTAAGTAAGCAAGGAAACAAGTAACTAAGTAAGTGAGAATGCAAGTCAGTACATTAACAATTATGTGAGTAAGAATGTAAGTAAGTACTTAACTAATGACCTAAGTTAGCAAGGAAGAGAATAAGTAAGTAAATAGTAACCTAAGTAAGTACATTACCAATTATCTAAATATAACAAATAAATTAAGTAAGTAAGTAAAGAATGAGAAGCAAAAGCAAGGATTTTTGCATTAACAATTTCTAAGTAAGAACGTAAATAAGAAATGCTAATAATGACCGAAGTAAAGTATGCTACATTAACAATTATCTAAGCAATAAGTACATTAACAATTATCTAAGTAATAAATAAATTAAGTAATTACGTAAATAATGACCTAAGTAAGCAAGGAAGCAAGTACCTAAGTAAGAGAGAATGCAAGTCAGTACATTGACAATTATGTGAATAAGAATGTAAGTAAGTACTTAATTAATATCCTAGGTTAGCAAGTAAGCGAGTAAGTTAGTAAATAGTAACCTAAGTAAGTACATTACCAATTATCTAAATAACAAATAAATTAAGTAAGTAAGTAAATAATGACCTAAGTAAGCAAGGATGCAACTTTCTAAGGAAGTGAGAATGGAAGTAAGTACATTAACAATTATCTAAGTAATAAATAAATTAAGTAATTACGTAAATAATGACCTAAGTAAGCAAGGAAGCAAGTACCTAAGAGAGAATGCAAGTCAGTACATTTACAATTATGTGAGTAAGAATGTAAGTAACTACTTAATTAATGTGCTAGGTTAGCAAGTAAGCGACTAAGTTAGTAAATAGTAACCTAAGTAAATACAATAACAATTATCTAACTAAGAAAGAAAGTAAGTAAGTACGTAAATAATGATCTAAGTTGGCAAGGAAGCGAGCAACTAAGTGAAAATGCAAATTTGTACATTAACAATTATCTCAGTAACAACGTATGTAAGTACGTAAATAATGACCAAAGTAAGCAAGAATGCAGCTTACTTAGTTAGTGAGAATGCAAGTAAGTACGTTAACAATTATCTAAGTAAGAAATAAATTTAGTACTTACCTAAATAATGACCTAAGTAAGCAAGGAAGCAAGTACCTAAGTAAGAGAGAATGCAAGTCAGTACATTTACAATTATGTGACTAAGAATGTAAGTAACTACTTAATTAATGTGCTAGGTTAGCAAGTAAGCGACTAAGTTAGTAAATAGTAACCTAAGTAAATACAATAACAATTATCTAACTAAGAAAGAAAGTAAGTAAGTACGTAAATAATGATCTAAGTTGGCAAGGAAGCGAGCAACTAAGTGAAAATGCAAATTTGTACATTAACAATTATCTCAGTAACAACGTAATTAAGTACGTAAATAATGACCTAAGTAAGCAAGGATGCAAGTTACTAAGTTAGTGAGAATGCAAGTAAGTACGTTAACAATTATCTAAGTAAGAAATAAATTTAGTACTTACGTAAATAATGAGCTAAGTAAGCAAGGAAACAAGTAACTAAGTAAGTGAGAATGCAAGTCAGTACATTAACAATTATGTGAGTAAGAATGTAAGTAAGTACTTAGATAATGACCTAAGTTAGCAAGGAAGAGAATAAGTAAGTAAATAGTAACCTAAGTAAGTACATTAACAATTATCTAACTAAGAAATAAATTAAGTAAGTAAGTAAATAATGACCTAAGTAAGCAAGGATGCAAGTTTCTAAGTAAGTGAGAATGCAAGTAAGTACATTAACAATTATCTAAGTAATAAATAAATTAAGTAATTACGTAAATAATGACCTAAGTAAGCAAGGAAGCAAGTAACTAAGTAAGTCAGAATGCAAGTCAGTACATTTACAATTATGTGAGTAAGAATGTAAGTAAGTACTTAACTAATGACCTAAGTTAGCAAGGAAGAGAATAAGTAAGTAAATAGTAACCTAAGTAAGTACATTAACAATTACCTAACTATGAAAGAAAGTAAGTACGTAAATAATGATCTAAGATGGCAAGGAAGCGAGCAACTAAGAGAAAATGCAAATTTGTACATTAACAATTATCTAAGTAAGAACGTAATTAAGTACGTAAATAATGACCTAAGTAAGCAAGGATGCAAGTTACTAAGTTAGTGAGAATGCAAGTAAGTACGTTAACAATTATCTAAGTAAGAAATAAATTTAGTACTTACGTAAATAATGAGCTAAGTAAGCAAGGAAACAAGTAACTAAGTAAGTGAGAATGCAAGTCAGTACATTAACAATTATGTGAGTAAGAATGTAAGTAAGTACTTAACTAATGACCTAAGTTAGCAAGGAAGAGAATAAGTAAGTAAATAGTAACCTAAGTAAGTACATTAACAATTATCTAAGTAAGAAACAAATTAAGTAAGTTAGTAAATAATGACCTAAGTAAGCAACGAAGCAAGTAACTAAGTAAGTCAGAATGCAAGTCAGTACATTTACAATTATGTGAGTAAGAATGTAAGTAAGTACTTAACTAATGTCATAAGTTAGCAAGGAAGCGAGTAAGTTAGTAAATAGTAACCTAAGTAAGTACATTAACAATTACCTAACTATGAAAGAAAGTAAGTACATAAATAATGATCTAAGATGGCAAGGAAGCGAGCAACTAAGAGAAAATGCAAATTTGTACATTAACAATTATCTAAGTAAGAACGTAATTAAGTACGTAAATAATGACCTAAGTAAGCAAGGATGCAAGTTACTAAGTTAGTGAGAATGCAAGTAAGTACATTAACAATTATCTAAGTAACCACAATAGATACATCTTTATTATAACAACAGATACATCTTTATTACCACAATAGATATATCCTTATACTCACTATATATATATATATAGTTGTATTTCAGAATATTAATAAATACAAAATGAAATAATAAATACTGATATTATAAAAACGATTCCATCAAATGACACAAAACATTATTTTATTTATTATATATATGATTTTTTCTTTGCTTTGTTTATATATATATATAAAAATATGAATATTATAAAATTATAAAAAGAAACAAAATTCAATTAATTAAAAATTGCCAGAAAATTAAAAAAAGAAATAAATTTCAGAAATAATAAATACAAAATGAAATAATAAATACTGATATTATAAAAACGATTCTATCAAAAACACTGTCCGGAACCCATTCCGGATCCGGGATATGAACTTGAATTGGAAATGTTATCCATCCATCCAAATCACACAAAAATGATTTTTTGATTTTTAATTTAACAACAATAAGCAAATAGACAGGATATAAATCAAACAATAAAAGAACCACTTTAAAACTTTTTCGAAGAATTAGTGGGTTTCACCCAAGGGACCTTAATGATATGATTTTTTTTTTCTTTATATATATATACAGACAGACACACACACACACACACACACACACACACAGATAAAAACCTGTGGTACTGAATGATTATAAAATTGTAAAAGAAACAAAATTCAATTAATTAAAAATTGCCAAATAAATTTCAGAATATTAATAAATACAAAATGAAATAATAAACACTGATATTATAAAAACGATTCAATCAAATGAGACAAAGAATTATTTTATTTACTGATTTTTTAATTATGTAGCAGTATCATATTTTTTTTTTTTTTTTGAACACAGGAAGTAGAACGTAACAGCTACGGGTGGGTTCAGACAATTTATTCGATGTCACACAAAAATGAAGACAAGGAAAAACACCCTACGAGGACAATAAAACAACAATAAATATCACATCATAGAGTACATATAGCATCAAGATATAGAATAATTTATGTATATATATAACATTTATATCACAATTTAAGCAAATGTATATCTATAATACTATTCATCTCATCATAAAAATAATGTAAATTGAATTATCTTGCTTTAAATCCTGAGTATTTAAATGCCAAACTATAAAAGCATTTGATAACATAAAGCAAATACATGTAATAAATACACTTGATTAACATGACAAATACAACTAGTCATATACCACAGTTATACATGACAAACTGATATTTGACAAACATAATACATAAAAACTCATACCAGGTAGATGACACCTGGGTGTAAGAAACTGGATTCTCCAGTACACTGAACGAGAACAGGACAATCTACAAATCAAATACAAGACATATAAAAGAAACTACCGACAATTACACAATTAACACATCACATATCGCCAACCACGATGCACCAAAACATGTCCACACACACATAAAAAATACACAATTCAAATACATATACACAATTGACATTTCATTCAGATTGTATGTTTTCTTTAAGCCAGCTATCTTGAACAAATGTTTATTCAATGTAATTTAATCCATATATCCAATATAAATAATAATTACTTTATATATTCATAAAGTAATTAAACAAGTACTTTCTAATGGTGTTAAATAATAATGCATGTATACAAAACATACATATATTAAATAAAACAAAATACAGACTAACCTTTCAGATAATATCCACTTTCAAATAATAAATTCAGTTCCACCTTTAAAAATGAAATCTGGCCTGACAGTATAATCTTAGCAGGAGAAATAAACCTGAACACTTGAGCCAAGTTGTTTATTCCCTGATGGGCTTGGGAGAGGAGTTTGGGAACAATAGTTAACACGCAAGGCAAGTAACGTGTGTTAGTACAGTGTAAGCTGAATGAAACAATCACCACAATGACAAGTTACCAGCCTATTGTTTGGCATAACCTGGCTAGGGATAAAATAAAACTTTAGTTACACAATAAGCTGACAGGAGGCAAGCTGTAAATAAAACCTTACATTAATGACAAAGCCTGCTAAAAAGCAAATATCTGCAAATAAAACATTAAATACAAATCCTAACTAAAACAAATACCACATACTTCCACATACTTCCCCCTCTTAAGAAATGGCGTCCTCGTCATTCAGCTGTTTCGTGAATTATAGAAATTATCGCACTCGCAACACTATCACTGATATGATGAAATACACCACTGTTAGCTAATTGCCGAATTAAATCTGATTTTTGTTGCAAAGTGGGACAAATATTCTGAGACATAATATAATTACCTGATTCCATCCACTGTGGCTTCTTTCCCCGTCTCTTTGAACGACGTGGTAGAGGCTGTGGTGGAAGTTGTGGTGAAGGTCGAGGCCGAGGTGGAGATATTGGTAAATGAGGTGAAGAAGATGAAACCGGAGAAGATGAAGGCAAATCTCCTTCATCCAGAGATAACATGTCTTGATTCTCACTAGGATCAGTTTCTGTGCTTTCAGCCTCTGGGGCATTAAGCATGTGTTCGTCAACACCAGAACCTTCACCCTCTGTCTCAACAAGATGCTGATCGTCATTAGCAACCTGCGAGGCAGACGTAATCTCTCCAACAGTAACTTCAGGGATGGATATAAGACCATCATCTGCTGTGGAAAATATCATATCAAGATCCTCTATCTCAGACTGTGTTTCCTCCAAATCTTGTTTCTCTGGTGTAGGATTTGAATGAAGCAGTTTCCTCCTGGGTTTCGGCTTAGGCTTTTCTTCCTTATCAGGAAGAAGGGACCCTATTGGAAGAAGATGATTTCGATGTAAGGTCCTTGTCCTTCCCTCATCATCTTCCCTCAGTACAACGAACACCGGGATATCCTTGTTCGGCTGTGAAAGGATGAGGTATGGAAATTCTTATTAAGTGTGTGTGTGTCTCTCTGTCTGTATATATATATATAAACTAAGTAAAGAAAAAATAATATTGATTAGAGTGAGGTCCCTTGGGTGAGATCTACTCACTAATTCTTCGATCATTTTTAAGTTTTAAAGTGGTTGTTTATTGTTTGCTTTTTTATTTACTCTATCCTGTCTACTTTGCTTATTGTTGTTATAATTAAAAAATCAGTAAATAAAATAATTTTTTGTGTCATTTGATAGAATCGTTTTTATAATATCAGTATTTATTATTTCATTTTGTATTTCTTAATATTCTGAAATTTATTTGTTTTTAAGTTTTCTGGGAATTTTTAATTAATTGAATTTTGTTTCTTTTACAATTTTATAATCATTCAGTACCAGAGGTTTTTATCTGTGTGTGGGTGTGTGGGTGTGTCTGTCTGTCTGTATATATATAAACAAGGCAAAGAAAAAATGATATCGATTAGAGTTAGCTCCCTTACGTGAGATGTATTCAGTAAGCGAAGTAAAAATTATGTCGATTAGACTTATCTCTCTTTAGTGATATGTGTTCACAAACATATATTAGAGAGAGGTGCAATAGGTGAGATGAACTCACTAAGCCTTCGATCGTTTTAAACTTTCAAAGTCGTTCTTTATTTGTTTACTTCCTTATTTCTTATATATCCTGTCTACTTTGCTTATTGTTGTTATCATTAAAAAATCAGTAAAGAAAATAATAAGCAAAGTACACAGAATAGAGTAAATAAATAAGCAAACAATAAAGAACCACTTTAAAACTTTAAAATGATCGAAGACTTAGTGAGTACATCTCACCCAAGGGACCTCACTCTAATCCATATTATTTTTTCTTTACTTAGTTTTATATATATACAGACACACACACACACACACACACACACACGCACTTACACATCTGGTACTGAATGCATATACAATTGTAAAATAATCAAAATTCATTTAATTAAAAATTGCCAGAAAATTTAAAAACAAATAAATTTCAGAATATTAATGAATACAAAATGAAATAATAAATACTGATATTATAAAAACGATTCCATCAAATTACACAAAACATTATTTTATTTACTGATTTTTTTGATATAACAACAATAAGCAAAGTAGACAGGATATATAAGAAATAAGGAAGTAAACAAATAAAGAACGACTTTGAAAGTTTAAAACGATCGAAGGCTTAGTGAGTTCATCTCACCTATTGGACCTCACTCTAATATATGTTTCTGAACACATATCACTAAAGGGAGATAAGTCTAATCGACCTAATTTTTACTTCGGTTAGTGAATACATCTCACGTAAGGGACCTAACTCTTATCGATATCTTTTTTCTTTGCTTTGTTTATATATATACAGACAGACAGACAGACACACACACACACACACACACACACACACTTACACAGAGAAAGACCTCTAGTACTGAATGAGTATAAAATTGTAAAAGAAACAAATTTCAATTAATTAAAAATTGCCAGAAAATTTAAAAACAAATAAATTTGAGAATATTAATAAATAGAAAAAGAAATAATATATACTGATATTATAAAAACGATTCTATCAAATGACACAAAACTTATTTTATTTCCTGGTTTTTTAATTATAACAACAATAAGCAAAGTAGACAGGATAGAGTAAATAAATAAGCAAACAATAAAGAACCACTTTAAAACTTTAAAATGATCGAAGACTTAGTGAGTACATCTCACCTAAGGGACCTCACTCTAATCGATATTATTTTTTCTTTGCTTAGTTTATATATATATACAGACAGACAGGCAGACACACACACCCCCACACACACACACACTTACACATAGAAAAACCTCTGGAACTGAATGCATATACAATTGTAAAAGAATCAAAATTCAATTCATTAAAAATTGCCAGAAAATTTATAAACAAATAAATTTCAGAATATTAATGAATACAAAATGAAATAATAAACAATGATATTATAAAAACGATTCCATCAAATGACACAAAAAATTATTTTATTTACTGATTTTTTTGATATAACAACAATAAGCAAAGTAGACAGGATATATAAGAAATAAGTAAACAAATAAAGAACGACTTTGAAAGTTTAAAACGATCGAAGGCTTAGTGAGTACAACTCACCTATTGGACCTCACTCTAATATATCTTGGTGAACACATATCACTAAAGGGAGATAAGTCTAATCGACATAATTTTTACTTCGCTTCGTGAATACATCTCACGTAAGGGACCTAACTCTAATCGATATCATTTTTTCTTTGCTTTGTTTATATATATACAGACAGAAAGACACACACACACACACACACACACACACACAGATAAAAACCTCCGGTACTGAATGATTATAAAATTGTAAAAGAAACAAAATTCAATTAATTAAAAATCGCCAGAAAACTTGAAAACAAATAAATTTGAGAATATTAATAAATACAAAATGAAATAATAAATACTGATATTATAAAAACGATTCTATCAAATGACACAAAAAATTATTTTATTTACTGATTTTTTAATTAAAACAACAACAAGCAAAGTAGACAGGATAGAGTAAATAAATAAGCAAACAATAAAGAACCACTTTAAAACTTTAAAATGATCGAACAATTAGTGAGTACATCTCACAAAAGGAACCTCACTCTAATCGATATTATTTTTTTTTTTTTGCTTAGTTTATATATATATACAGACAGAGAGACACAGACACACACACACACACTTACACATAGAAAAACCTCTGGTACTGAATGCATATACAATTGTAAAAGAATCAAAATTCAATTAATTAAAAATTGCCAGAAAAATTAAAAACAAATAAATTTCAGAATATTAATAAATACAAAATGAAATAATAAACACTGATATTATAGAAACGATTCCATCAAATGACACAAAAAAATTATTTTATTTACTGATTTTTTAATTCTAACAACAATAAACAAAGTAGACAGGATATATAAAAAATAAGTAAGTAAACAAATAAAGAACGACTTTGAAAGTTTAAAACGATCGAAGGCTTAGTGAGTACATCTCACCTATTGGACCTCACTCTAATATATGTTGGTGAACACATATCACTAAAGGGAGATAAGTCTAATCGACATAATTTTTACTTCGCTTAGTGAATACATCTCACGTAAGGGACCTAACCCTAATCGATATCATTTTTTCTTTGCTTAGTTTATATATATATACAGACAGACAGACAGACACACACACACACACACACACTTACATATAGAAAAACCTCTGGTACTGAATGCATATACAATTGTAAAAGAATCAAAATTCAATTAATTAAAAATTGCCAGAAAATTTAAAAATAAATAAATTTCAGAATATTAATAAATACAAAATGAAATAATAAATACTGATATTATAAAAACGATTCTATCAAATGACACAAAAAATTATTTTATTTACTGATTTTTTAATTAAAACAACAACAAGCAAAGTAGACATTATAGAGTAAATAAATAAGCAAACAATAAAGAACCACTTTAAAACTTTAAAATGATCGAACAATTAGTGAGTACATCTCACAAAAGGAACCTCACTCTAATCGATATTATTTTTTTTTTTGCTTAGTTTATATATATATACAGACAGAGAGACACAGCCACACACACACACACTTACACATAGAAAAACCTCTGGTACTGAATGCATATATAATTGTAAAAGAATCAAAATTCAATTAATTAAAAATTGCCAGAAAAATTAAAAACAAATAAATTTCAGAATATTAATAAATACAAAATGAAATAATAAATACTAATATTATAAAAACGATTCCATCAAATAACACAAAAAATTATTTTATTTACTGATTTTTTAATTATAACAGCAATAAGCAAAGTTGACAGGATATATAAGAAATAAGGAAGTAAACAAATAAAGAACGACTTTCAAAGTTTAAAACGATCGAAGGTTAGTGAGTACATCTCACCTATTGGACCTCACTCTAATACATGTTTGTGAACACATATCACTAAAGGGAGATAAGTCTAATCGACATAATTTTTACTTCGCTTAGTGAATACATCTCACAATTATCTAAGTAAGAACGTAATTAAGTACGTAAATAATGACCTAAGTAACCAAGTATGCTAATTTCTAAGTAAGTGAGAATGCAAGGAAGTACATTAACAATTATCTAAGTAATAAATAAATTAAGTACTTACGTAAATAATGACCTAAGTAAGCAAGGAAGCAAGTAACTAAGTAAGTGAGAATATAAGTCAGTACATTTACAATTGTGTGAGTAAGAATGGAAGTAAGTATTTAACTAATGACCTAAGTTAGCAAGGAAGATAATAAGTAAGTAAATAGTAACCTAAGTAAGTACATTAGCAATTACCTAACTATGAACGAAAGTAAATAAGTACGTAAATAATGATCTAAGATGGCAAGGAAGCGAGCAACTAAGATAAAATGCAAATCTCTACATTAACAATGATCTAACTAAGAAATAAATTAATTAAATAAATTAGGTAATTGTAAATGTACTTACTTAGGTTACTATTTACTTACTTATTCTCTTCCTTGCTAACTTAGGTCATTAGTTATTTACTTACTTACATTCTTACTTACATAATTGTAAATGTACTGACTTGCATTCTCACTTACTTAGTTACTTGCTTCCTTGCTTACTTAGGTCATTATTTACGTAATTACTTAATTTTTTTCTTACTTAGATAATTGTTAATGTACTTCCTTGCATTCTCACTTACTTAGAAACTAGCATACTTGGTTACTTAGGTCATTATTTACGTACTTAATTACGTTCTTACTTAGATAACTGTGAGATGTATTCACTAAGCGAAGTAAAAATTATGTCGATTAGACTTATCTCCCTTTAGTGATATGTGTTCACAAACATGTATTAGAGTGAGGTCCAATAGGTGAGATGTACTCACTAACCTTCGATCGTTTTAAACTTTGAAAGTCGTTCTTTATTTGTTTACTTCCTTATTTCTGATAATTGTTAACGTACTTACTTGCATTCTCACTAACTTATAAACTAGCATACTTGCTTACTTCGGTCATTATTTACCTACTTAATTACGTTCTTACTTAGATAATTGTTAATGTACAAATTTGCATTTTCTCTTAGTTGCTCGCTTCCTTGCCATCTTAAATCATTATTTACGTACTTACTTACTTTCTTTCCTAGTTAGGTAATTGTTATTGTACTTACTTGTATTCTCACTTACTTAGAAACTAGCATACTTGCTTACTTAGGTCATTATTTACGTACTTAATTACGTTCTTACTTAGATAATTGTTAATGCACAAATTTGCATTTTCTCTTAGTTGCTCGCTTCCTTCCCATATTAGATCAATATTTACGTACATACTTACTGTCCTTCATAGATAATTGTTAATGTACTTACTTAGGTTACTATTTACTTACTTATTCTCTTCCTTGCTAACTTAGGTCATTATTTAAGTACTTACTTACATTCTTACTCACATAATTGTTAATGTACTGACTTGCATTCTCTCACTTAGTTACTTGTTTCCTTGCTTACTTAGCTCATTATTTACGTAAGTACTAAATTTATTTCTTACTTAGATAATTGTTAACGTACTTACTTGCATTCTCACTAACTTAGTAACTTGCATCCTTGCTTACTTAGGTCATTATTTACGTACTTAATTACGTTCTTACTTAGATAATTGTTCATGTACAAATTTGCATTTTCTCTTACTTGCTCGCTTCCTTCCCATATTAGATCATTATTTACATACATACTTACTGTCCTTCATAGTTAGATAATTGTTAATGTACTTACTTAGGTTACTATTTACTTACTTATTCTCTTCCTTGCTAACTTAGGTCATTATTTAAGTACTTACTTACATTCTTACTCACATAATTGTAAATGTACTGACTTCCATTCTCACTTACTTAGTTACTTGCTTCCTTGCTTACTTAGCTCATTATTTACGTAAGTACTGAATTTATTTCTTACTTAGATAATTGTTAACGTACTTACTTGCATTCTCACTAACTTAGTAACTTGCATCCTTGCTTACTTAGGTCATTATTTACGTAATTACTTAATTTATTTCTTACTTAGATAATTGTTGATGTACAAATTTGCATTTTCTCTTAGTTGCTCGCTTCCTTACCATCTTAGATCATTATTTACGCACTTACTTATTTTCTTTCATAGTTAGGTAATTGTTAATGTACTTACTTGCATTCTCACTTACTTAGAAACTAGCATACTTGCTTACTTAGGTCATTATTTACGTGCTTAATTACGTTCTTACTTAGATAATTGTTAATGCACAAATTTGCATTTTCTCTTAGTTGCTCGCTTCCTTCCCATATTAGATCATTATTTACGTACATACTTCCTGTCCTTCATAATTAGATAATTGTTAATGTACTTACTTACATTCTCACTTACTTAGTTACTTGCTTCCTTGCTCACTTAGGCCATTATTTACGTATATACTTTCTTTGTCACTTAGATAAGTATCAATGTGGATTCTTGGATTCTCACTTACTTTGTTACCTCCTTCCATACTTACTTAGGTCCTTATTTCGTTTCTTACTTACTTTCTATCTTACTTAGATAATTGTTAAGGTACTTACTTACATTCTCACTTACTTAGGTTACTATTCTCTTACTTACTCTCTTCCTTCTTAACTTATGTCATTATTGATGTACTTACATACTTTCTTACTTAGATAATTTTTAAAGTACTTACTTACATTCTCATTTAGTTACTTGCTTCCTTTCTTTCTTATTGAGATCATTATTTAATTACGTACTTACTTTCTTTCATACTTAGATAATGCTAATGTCTTTACTTACATATTCAATTACTTAGGTTACTATTTACTTATTCGCTTCCTTGATAACTTAGGTCATTATCTACGTACCTACTTTCTTTCTTACTTAGATAATTGTTAATGTAATTACTTACATTCTCAGTTACTTAGTTACTTGCTTCCTTGCTTATTTTCGCCAATTTTTACGTACATACTTTCTTTCTTACTTAGATAATTATTAATGTAATTACTTACTTTCTCATTTCGTTAGTTACTTGCTTACCTGCTTAATTGGGTCATTATTTAAGTACTTACCTACTTTATGACTTTCTTAGATAATTGCTAATGTATTTACTTACATTCTCCTTACTTAGGTTACTATTCTCTTACTTACTCTCTTCCTTCCTCATTTAGGTCATTATTTATGTACTTACATACTTTCTTGCTTAGATAATATTTAAAGAATTTACATGCATTCTCACTTACTTACTTACTTGATTTCTTGCTTATTGAGGTCATTATTTAGGTACTTATTGACTTTCTTTCTTACTTAGATAATTGCTAATGTCTTTACTTACATACTCAATTACTTAAGTTACTATTTACTTACTCGCTTCCTTGGTAACTTAGATCATTATTTGCGTACTTACGTACTTTCTTACTTAGATAATTGTTAGTGTAGTTACTTACATTCTCACTTACTTAGTTACTTCCTTCCCTGCTTACTTAGGTCATTCTTTACGTATATACTTACTTTCTTTCTTACTTAGATTATTGTTGGTATATTTACTTATATTCTCAACTACTTAGGTTACTACTTACTTACGTATTGGCTTCCTTGCTACCTAAGGTCATTATCTATGTAGTTACTTGCATTCTTATTGAGATAATGGTTAATGTAATTACTTACATTCTCACTTACTTAGTTACTTGCTTCCTTGCTTACTTAGGTCATTATTTACGTAATACTTACTTTCTTTCTTACTTAGATAAGTGTTAATGTAATTACTTACATTCTCGCTTTCTTAGGTTGGTATTTACTTACTTACTCGCTTCCTTGCTAACTTAGGTCATTATTTACGTACTTACTTTCTTTCTTACTTAGATAATTATTAATGTACATTCTTGAATTCTCACTAACTTAGTTACTTGTTTCCTTGGTTACTAAGGTCAGAATTTACGTATATAGTTTCTTTCTTTCTGACTTGGGTAATTGTTAATATACTTACTTATATTCTCACTTGCTTTGCTTACTATTTACTTACTCACGCGCTTCCTGGCTAACTTCCGTCATTATTTACGTAGTTACTTACATTCTTACTTAGTAGATAAAGGTTTATGTACATACTTACATTCTCATTTCCTTAGTTACTTGCTTTCTTCCTTACTTAGGTCATTATTTATGTACTTACTTACTTTCTGTCTTAATTTGATAATTGCTAATGTATTTCCTTACATTCTCACTTGCTTAGGTTACTATTCACTTACTTACTCGCTTCCTTGCTAACTTATGTCATTATTTAAGTACTTAGTTATGTTCTTACTGAGATAATTGTTAATGTACTTACTTACATTCTCATTTCCTTTGTTACTTGCTTCCTTGCTTTCTTAGGTTATTATTTACGTACTTACTTTCTGTCTTAATTAGATAACTGCTAATGTATTTACTTACATTCTCAATTACTTACGTTACTATTCACTTACTTACTCTCTTCCTTTCTTACTTAGGTCATTATTTATTTACTACTTACATTCTGTCTGACTTAGATAATTGTTTATGTACATACTTACATTCTCATTTCCTTAGTTACTTGCTTCCTTGCTTTCATAGGTCATTATTTATGTAATTACTCTCTTTCTTACTTAGATAATTGCTAATGTACTTAGTTACATTCTCACTTACTTAGGTTACTATTCACTTACTTACTCTCTTCCTTCGTAACATAGGTCATTATTTACGTTCTTACTTTCTTTCTTTCTTAGATAATTGCCAATGCAGTTACTTCCATTCTCCCTTAGATTGTTACTTGCTATTTTTTTACTTAGATCATTATTTACGTTCTTACTTTCTTTCTTACTTAGATAATTGCTAATGTACTTACTTACAATCTCACTTATTTAGCTCCCTATTTACTTACTCGCTTCCTTGCTGAGGTCATTATTTACGTACTTATGTTCTTTCTTAGATAATTGTTAATGTACTTACTTACATTCTCACTTACTTAGTTACTTGCTTCCTTGCTTACTTAGGTCATTATTTACGTAATACTTACTTTCTGTGTAAATTAGATAATTGCTAATGTACTTACTTACATTCTCACTTACTTAGGTTACTATTCACTTACTTACTCGCTTCCTTGCTAACTTAGGTCATTATTTACGTACTTACTTATGTTCCTTCTTAGATAATTGTTAATGTACTTACTTGCATTCTCACTTACTTTGTTACTTGCTTCCTTGCTAATTTAGGTCATTATTAACGTACTTGCTTACTTTTGTCCTTATTTTCTTTCATAATTAGATATTTGTTAATGTACTTACTTACATTTCTAGCTTATTTCGGTAATTATTTCCGTACTTACTTACTTGCTTTCTTGTTTACTTAGGACATTATTTATGTACTTACTTTTTTTTGTTTCTTACTTCTTATTTTGTCATGGTGCCTACTTTCTTTCTTGTTTTTAAGATGAATATTTACTTCCTTTCTTGCTTTATTAATTACGTTACTTAGGTAAATTTATTTACGTCTTTTACTTCCTTTCTTACTTACTTTGATCATTATTTAGGTTTTTATTTTTTTTTAATTA
This sequence comes from Chrysomallon squamiferum, assembly GCA_012295275.1. Classification (NCBI taxonomy): domain Eukaryota; kingdom Metazoa; phylum Mollusca; class Gastropoda; order Neomphalida; family Peltospiridae; genus Chrysomallon; species Chrysomallon squamiferum. The sequence continues at coordinate 1,119,687 of CM022676.1, forward strand.
TGTTCTTAAGCAATTACTTTCTTTTTTTTAATTAATTATTTATTTTTTTCTTATTTACTTTCTACTTTATTTCTTTTTTAGGTAACTGTTTTCATTCCTCTTTTTAGTAATTTTCTTTCTTCTTTATGTAATTATTTATGAACATACTTCCTTTCATTCTGACTTAGGGAATTTATTTACGTCACTTAATTACTTTCCTTGACTTCCTTAGGTAATTATTTTTCCTTCTTACTTGCTTTATTACTTACCTAGGTAATTATTTACGTACTTATATATTCTCCTATCTACATAATTATTGATGTACTTTCTTTCTTACTTACTTAGGTAGATATTTACGGACTAACTTACATTCTTATCTACTTAGGTGATTATTTACCTACTTTCTAAATTTCTTTCTGTCTTTGGTAATTATTTATGTACTTACTTTCTTCTTTCCTTAGGTAACTATTTACGTACTTACATACTTTCTTTTTTTGGTACTTATTTACGAACTTACATACCTTTTTTCTTACTCAGGTTAGTATTTCTTTCTACCTTATGTGAATATTTATAAACTTGCTTACAAACAAACACATACCCATATACACACACTAACATATACACATATGTTCTAGTACACAAAACCATTTACATAGGAATATACACATACATGCAGAGATAAATACAGGCATATACGCATATATACACAGATAAATACAGGCATATATGCATATACGCATACATACACATACATAATGCATACAGATAAGCATATATATGTATATATATATTCACATTTATTAAAACTGTTAGAAAACTTTCTAATTTACATATATACTGAACAATACATTTTCTTTTTTAAGAATTGAATATATAAATGAAACAAATAAACATAAAGCCAGTGTTATTAACTTAGTCAATTTATCGAAACGTCATTATTGCATCCACTCGCCGTCTGTCTGTCTGCAGACCTATCTGTATTTAGTTGTGTATCTCTCTCTCACACACTCTCTCTCTCTCTCTCTCTCTCTCTCTCTCTCTCTCTCTCTCTCTCTCTCTCTCTCTCTCTCTCTCTCTCTCTCTCTCTCTCTCTCTCTCTCTCTCTCTCTCTCTCTCTCTCTCTCTCTCTCTCTTGTCATTTCTGTCGGAGAACTCATCACTGCTGTGAAACAAGAAATTAAAACAAAGTAATTTTTCTATTATTCGTGACAAAAATTAAGTAAATTTATTACACAGAAAAAAGCTATAACTAAACAATACAAATGATACAACTACCGGTACATCAAGCAAAACACACATAAAATAAACCTCTTTTCTGATATTAATTATCCTAAGAATATAAAACATCAAAATACTCATATAAAGTAAATCTCCTTGCTAATATTATTTATACTACAAACAATAGATCAGCTTGTTAATATGAATTATTCTGCAAACATTACACATATAAAATAAATCTCATTGCTATAAATACAAAACACGAAAACGAAACACATTTAAACAAACAAACAAACAAATACCTTCTTCGTTGAAAATATGAATCACATGACGTTTATTCAGAATTAATTATCATAAAACGAAATATAGTTATGTTCTTTAAAATAGGTTTGATATCCTGGAGAGATAAACACTGTGTCTACAATTTAAATAAGTGTAACTTAATCATTCTTTCTACTGCATTACACATGTAGAGAAACACAAACACACGTACGTACAAACTCGGGTCTGTATTTTAATTGTTCAGTATTTTCTCGTACAAACCTTTCGCTGTCGTGACTGGAAAAATGTGACGATATTCATTCTATTGTATTTCATTGTCATATCCTGTGACGTTATCAGACCTACTTTGCTGCAGTGCATCACGTGATCTGTCTGTATTGTGGTGTCTTGGCTCTAGATTTACATAATTTCTTCTGTTTTCTGACTGATAATTGGTTGATCCATATATATATATATATATATATATATATATATAGTTGGATACGTAAGGAAAAAAATGAACAGACAGACTACTGTAGAGAGGAAAAGACAGACAACACTGTTTCAACGTTTCACAGTCTTAGACGACGAAGAAAACGCTGACTACAAAGAGTAACACAGAAGAGACTACAGCAACGGCAGTTACAGCAGTTTTGTTACATTCACAATCGATGATATTTTCTTTTACAGTCGATAACTCAGCAATCTCTGTAGACTTTGTAGTTGGCTTGGGAGGCAACGTTAAATATGTTCCTATAATTAATTATTATAAAACAAGTCAATATCATCCATGATTACATCGAATATACTATCACAATATTTGACTGATAAAATTATTTAGTCAGTGTATTCAAATTAATTTTAAACTTCAAGGTAAACATAACCAACTTTAATGCATATCATATCATATTTTTGTGTATTATCTATATTTTATAGCTATTGTCATAAATCTTATAAAACTGTAAAGCTTACTAAGCAGTATAAACCACGAGTTTCAAACTGCTAAAGTTATTAGCATCAAATATCATAAAATAAAAATATCGTAGTATCTATAGTGCAGAAAAACAATAGAAAAATGTCAGATTACTATTAATACCAAGATTTACTTTGAGTGTAAAATAAACAGAATGAATGTAAAAAAAAATAATAATAACATAGCAAAATTTACAAATATACTTCGTGATTTGATGAGCTCTCCTGTAATATAAAAACGCAACAAATATTTAGAAATAAACAATTATGAAAAATATTTTACTTGCTGAGATAAATGTTAAAATATTTATGTTGTAACAGACATTATTGTGCACGATTAAAAATCTACACAAATATAAATACGTCATTTCACAATTACCTTTACCCGATGACTAACAGAGCAATAATAAGAGTGTTTTATATGTTCTTATTTATACGGTAGCATTAATTGAAATCTAATTGTGTATGATCTACTGTCCTGGTACGTTCGAGTTATATTTTAAACTCAAATGAGTCAGTATTAACATTGTTTATACATAAACCAGACGGTACTTTTCATTTATAAATCAAAAAAAAAAAAATGGATTTTAGAAATAAACTAATTATTACTTTTATTCTGATACAGCACACAAACAAACACTGAAAGATACAGTGTGTGTTAAAACAAAACTTCCTCTGTTCTCACACCCAGATAGTCTAGGTGGGTCATCTTTGATTCTGTCTGTGTATGGATACGACATCCACATCATATCACCAGCGTACTTCCAGTGCCACGATCACGACTGTGCTGGATTACCAACATTTCTAATACACCTGAACTCTACAGTTTCATTGACAACATAGGAGTTGAACTCCTTTTTGGTATAACGATCATTTCAATTTGATCTGGCTGTGCTGAAAGATAAAAATACAAAAAAAAAAAACACTGCGTTTTTCTGTAATTTACTTCAGTTATAAACGTTTTATAAGGAATTGTTTGTCTTCAACATTTTCTTTATTGCTTATTGACTCAGATGTTTTTACACAAGTAGAAATAACAGACATAAAACACATCAACATTTCACATTATCTGAAGTGACATCTTCACTTACTTTCTCTAGTAATGGTCTATAATCATAATATAAAACCATCTTTTAACTTACTTTCATGGTAATGTTATATAATCAACAACAACAGAAATGAAATGGTCTAAATACACGACAACTCATAACAAAAAATTATGTTTTCACTTACTTTGAATGGGGAATGTGTTTTTTGTTTGTTTGTTTATTTTAAAAGCAAATGTGATGAAATATTAAAAAATCTCAAGAGTAAAGTTATTTTAATTCAATTTAAAACAATTTTTAATGGTAAGTTGACAATATTTGTTTTACTTAAAATAAAATTTAAATTGGTAGAGATTTAAGTTTTCCAGCTGAATCAGCAAAGCATAGTTAATGTAAAGAATACACCAGTCAAATCGCTACGAAGTATAATTAAAAGTTAATGAATAATTATAAATTAATGAATTAATGAAAAGGACCAAAAACGATGTAAAATAATACATTAAATAAAGAAACACATCAGAGAACGACGAGAGCACGTCATCAGTAACGGAAATTATAACTTTTTCTTTCCTTCTTTCTTTCTTTCTTTCTTTTTTTTTTTTCTTTCTTTCTTTATTTATTTCTTTATTTATTTTTTCCTTTATTTTTTTCTTTATTTCTTTATTTATTTCTTTATTTATTTTTTCCTTTATTTTTTTCTTTATTTCTTTTTATTTATTTATTTATTTATTTTACAAAGACACGACGTGGGCTGATTGTCAGCTGCGAAACTTCAGCTCAAAATAAACATGTTTAAACAAACCACTTTAAAAACTAGTAAGCATGCTTACCACCATCATTATTTATTTCTTAAACATATTCATTAAGTAACTCAAACAAAATTTAAATAAATAATTTTCTCGTCAACATATTCATTATCCGACTAAGAAATAATGAAAATTTTCCACTTTGCTTTGTTCATTACGGTTCATATTTCAAATATTTCTGAACTTAATGTGATGAAAACAAAGAGTTTTAGACGTAGAATTCAGAGAAAACAAAATTACTAATACATCTCAACAAAAGTAAAGCGTTAAATTTAAAAACCAAATATGATCAATAGAAAAACGTCATTATTAGAGATGTTCATAAAGAATAAATACCCATAGTAATAAATTAAAGTGATATCTTCAGAACATACAGGAAAAGTAAAGAGTACAGTTAATTTTGATATATTTCCAAAATTATATTAAAACTGTAACCTGAATTAAAGTGATAAGCAGTGTTATATGTTCAACAAGGGACAGCTTGAGAGAGAGAGAGAGAGAGAGAGAGAGAGAGAGAGAGAGAGAGAGAGAGAGAGAGAGAGAGAGAGAGAGAGAGAGAGAGAGAGAGAGAGAGAGCCTTCACAAAATACAGACAGTTTTAACTTGTAGACTGAACTACACAAATGAATAGACACACACAGCCATAAATTGCAAATATAAAACATTAACACGTAACACACAAAAACATGTACACAGATACACATACACATACTTACACACAGATATACACACACATATACCCTCGTATACACACATATACACATACACAACAAACACACTAACATACATATACACACACTCATGCACACACTCACACATACATACACACACATAGATATACACACACTCAAACACAAACTCTCACACCCTCACACACACATACACATACAGACATACATACACACACACACATAAACACACATATGCTCACATATATAGAAATACAAACCTATACACACATGTAGGCACACATATATACAGAGACACACACCCTCACATATGTGTAATGTAAATTATATAGACGAAACCGCATGTACATATCATTGAAACAATTAAATACAATAGAATGATAAATACAAATGAGCTGTCTGTCTATATATATCTCTCTGTATATGTGTGTGTATATATATATATATATATATATATATATATATATACATACATACATACATTATATATGTATACTGCACATTATACAGATAACATCGCCTGTATATTACACAGATAAATATGATAAATACATATATAAATATATATACATACATACATACAGAACAATAAATATAAGACCACCCAACATGAACTGACAAATTAAAATCACATAAAATCTTTATATAACACTTCCTGGTTTTATGACACACACAAGACACACATACACACACACACACACACACACACACACACACAACACATATAACACACACACACACAGTGAACATGACAAATTAAAACACACACACACAACACACACACACACATTTACACACACACACACACTGGACACACACACACACACACATACACACACACACACACACACACACACACACACACACACACACACACATACACACACATATACACACACATATACACAGACACACTAATGTATATATATTGCAACATTAGAAAACATCGCATGTGTATTACACAGACAGCTATAAATATATAACAGTCAGCGTGAACCATAAATATGACATCCAACACTGCACTTAAACAAGAGCCTATTTACAAAATACTTCCTCGTCTCATCGATATATCTGTGAAACACAAGTCTTATAGTTATTAAGACATAAACAAAAACAAAAGAGTAAAATTTACCAGCGAGCTATACACTATTGACTTTCTACAGCTTTTTGAATTACGGGTCACATGACTAGTGATTGTTCTCTCCATTTGTCCACGGAAAATTTCACAAATAAAACCGGCGCTTTATTTTTATTTATTTTATTTATTATTTTTTATTTTTTATTTATTTATTCACTTTTTTTACTATTATTTTTTTATTTTTTTTTATTTTTTAACTATTCTCTCAGGTGTGCTGTGTATTGAAAAATAAACAAAGCACAAAATTTAATATAAGAAAATGTGTACGTTCCATGAAATTGGGAAATTGATGATTTGTTTGTGTTAGTGAGCTCACATACGCACACACACACACATACACACATACACACATTTATAGTGTAGCTATCTATCTATCTATCTATGTATATATATAGATAGATAGATGTAGATATAGATATATAGATATATATATATACAGTGTTTGCTTACGAATGCCCCAACTTACGAGTTTTCCAAGTTACGAGCAGTCGCTGGGTTTAGGTTTTGCTTTGGGTGGCGAGCGAAAATCCGAGTTACGAGCGAGCTTCACATACGCCGCCACTAGTTGGCGTTTCGAATACTACAACATCCGCCCAGCATCCCGCGTCTCACTCGTTTACTTCACGTGGTTACCTCGCCGCGGAAGCATTTCTGTTGTGTTCTGTTCTGTTTTGTGTAGTATTTTGACAAATTTCTTTTTTCTGACCATGGATCGCAAGAAAGTGAATGCATAGGACAGTGGTGAGAAGAAGAAGCAGATGATGTCGATTGAAATAAAGCATGAAATCATAGAAAAACATGAGCGTTAGCGTGTTGTCGACATCGTTAGGCAGAACGAGCGTAGTACTTCTACGATAAGTACCACACTGAAGCAAGAGTCGATAAAGGCTGTAACTCCAGCCAAAGGCGTCATAATAATTTGTCTGATCTCCAAGATAAATACACTTTAAAAAACCATTTTATTTCTTTACATACTCTTACATTTTTTTTTCTTTACAATATTTGTCATTTCTAAATACTTTTCCTTATTTAAAAATACGTTACAAAAAATTGGGATGATTTTTGGGGGCTGTAACGGAAAGAATTAAACTCGTAAGTTAAGGTATATTATATATATATATATAGTGTATCTACGTAATGTAGCTTTATGAAAAGGGTAAAGTATCTTTAAGTCACTAGTCACGTGACCCGTAATTTACAAGCTGTAGAAAGTAACTAGAGTGTAGCTCGCTGTTACATTTCTTCATTTACGTTTTTCTTAGATTGTTTAACCATGTCCACAGTAATCACTGTTATTTTATTAATAAGTTTAACACTGACTTGAACTAGTGAGTTTTACTTCATTTTTGTTTGTTTATGTCAAAATAACTATAAGACTTGTAAGTGCAGAGTTTGCTGTTTTATGTTCACGAGTGCTATTTCTTCTCATGATATACTTTATGTTTAGTATCTTTATCGAAATGTACCTACGGTGTTATCTGACTGATGTTGCATTATATATACATTTACACCTACACACACACACACACACACAGAGAGAGAGAGAGAGAGAGAGAGAGAGAGAGAGAGAGAGAGAGAGAGAGAGAGAGAGAGAGAGAGAGAGAGAGAGAGAGAGAGAGCAGCCATACACACAATACAGATTTCACATCGATACACAGACAAAAAAAGAAAGAAAAAACAACAAAAGATGTACCGTTACATAATATAGTTTATTTTTGTAAACATATTATGCTTATTTGATTTTTTGTTACATTTTTGTTGTTGTTGTTGTTGGTTCTTTTTGTCTATGTTTCAATGTGAAATTTGTTTGTATTGTGTGCATGGCTGTTAGCAGGCTCAGCGAGCTGTATTCTACAGTTTTTACCATCAACACTGAAAGTTAGATTTCATTTTATTTGATTTTATTATGAAAATCATTGTTATATGGAACAAACAACTGTGATGTGTAAAATATAACAAAATTGTTTTAAAAAGGCAACTCACTTCAGATGATTTATTGGAAGAAAATAACACGATCATGTCGATGTTATGTCCAGTTTCAACTTGTTAATCTGCATGTTTTGTCATTTGTTGTAGAAGCCGGCAAACACACATACACATACACACACACACAGAGACAAACACACATACACATGTATTATATGATTTATTTTTGAAACGTACCTGTAAACATGCAATGTTTCTTTTGTTTTTTATCATATTGTTTTGATATTTTTGTTTGTCTATGTTTCGATTTGAAATCAACTTCTATTTTGTATATGCTCTCTCTCTCTCTCTCTCTCTCTCTCTCTCTCTCTCTCTCTCTCTCTCTCTCTCTCTCTCTCTCTCTCTCTCTCTCTCTCTCTCTCTCTCTCTCTCTCTCTGAGTGTAAACGCGTGTTTGAAAATATAACCACATTACACCAGTCAATTCACGTTATAGTTTTCATTTTACATTCGTTTATTCTATTATTAATCCTGTATGTTTAATTTCTTTTAAATACTTCTTTTGTATTTTAGATAATCTCTTCAGAATATTAGTATTTATATCGTTTTTATTTAAAATTTAGCGCTTTAAATTTATTTACCTACACTAATGATGTTCTGTTCTTTGAATTTGACTTAAATTCTTAAATTGTTTACACTATGCAATGAAATATTTGAAATATGGAAGCAAAATAACTAAATTAAAATTAAATATTTTCTTTTCAGTCACATAATAAGAATTACATAAAGTTGATAATAAAAATGTTTACAAACTTTTTGACTTGTTTAGTTACAGCTGAAGGTTCAGTGTTGACAATCAGCCCACGTCCTGTTTATGAAGGAGTTCCTGTGACAGTCAGATGCAGTCTTGGTAACATCATCAGTCACGTTGATGTACTTAATTCTGTATCAGTGAGCAGAAGACTTCTCAACAATCCCAGTACTAGTGTTACGATAGCTTCTGCTATCACTCTAAAGAATGGAGGTAAAGCTGTTTTAAAAGATGTAAACAACTTTGGATCTAGAGCGACAGTGACAGGAAAGTCTGACAACAATGACAAATCAGGATCTTTTGTCCAGATTCAAGTGACAGGAATGACTTGCAGTGATTCAGGAGAATATTTCTGTGTAACTGGTTATACCACAGGTGTTGGTAGTGCAGGTATCTCTGAAACATCTGTTAACATCACCATTCATTTAGTTCTCATGCATTTAGAGAATTTCATTTCTGTTGTTGCTGATTACATAACATTACCAACGAACGTAATTTAAGACTTGGTTTTATATAATATTAGTTGTTGACGTATTTGGGTGAATTTACTTCTTTTATTACTGATTATACAACATTACTAGAGAAAGTAAGTGAAGATGCCATTTCAGATAAAGTGAAATGTTTATGTGTTTTACGTCTTTTATTTGTGCTTGTGGAAAAATATCTAAGTCAATAAGCGAGAAAGAAAATGTTCAACACAATTACTTTTCAAAATTAGTCGAAAAAAGTATATTTGTATATACTACAAAATTAATCTATCCATCTATCTATCTATCTCTCTATCTATCTATCTATCTATCTATCTATCTATCTATGTATATCTATATATATATATATAATTGAACTAAATTACAGAATAACGCAGTGTTTATTTATTTCGTGTTTTCATCTGTTTCAGCAAAACCAGATGAAATATAAATGATCGTTACACCAAGAAAGGAGTTCAACCCCTATGTTGCCAATGAAACTGTAGAGTTCAGGTGTAATGGAAATGTTGGTAACCCAGCACAGTCGTGGTCGTGGCAGTGGAAGCATGCTGGTGAAATGGTGTGGATGTTGTACCTATTCACAGACAGAATCAAAGATCACCCACCTAGACTATCTGGGTGTCAGAACAGAGGAAGTTCTGTTTTAACACACACTGTTTCTCTCAGTGACAACACACGAATGTTCAGATGTATTGTGGGTAACAAAGAGCGGTATTCTGCAAACTTTACCATCAACACTCAAAGTACAAAGTAAGACTTTATTATATTTGATTTTCTAAAGAAAATCATTCTTATGTAGAACAAACCATTGTTTTGTGTAAAGTATAACAAAATTGTTTTAAAGAGGCAACTGACTTCAAATGATTTAATGGAAGAAGTTTCAACTTGTTAATCTGCATGTTTTGTCATTTGTTGTAGAATTATTGTATTATGTATCTGATTATTTATTTCTTTTCAGTAGTTATCTGATGTTGTGAAACAGACACTATGAATGGTGAATGTATGAGAACTGCATTCAAGTGTAGTTTCTTCCCATCATTTTACCATTTTTCACTTAATCAATGAAGCAAAGTCTCTTTCTGCACCCAAAGACCCGTTTATCTCTCTTTTCAACTCCCTCTTTGTTCGTGTGCTGTATAAGTGTATGAATAATAATAATTTTATTTCTAAAACTCTTTACCTGATTTATAAAGGAAACGTACCGTGTTGCTTACGTATGAACAATGTTAAGAGTGACTCATTTCGGTTTGACATATGACTCGGTCTTATCTTTCTTGTTTAACTGTCAAGTTCCAGTACAGTAGATTATAAACAACTAGATTTTAATTAAAACTAACGTATAAATGGCATCATAAATAACAGCTTTTTCTATTAGTCATCGGGTATAGTTTTTTGTTAAATTATTTGTGGACAGTTTTAACAATGTTCGCCATATTTCTCTTATATCTTATAATTTTAAAACTAACCTTAGCAAGATATTTTCATATTTGTTTATTTCTAAATATTTATTGTGTTATTATATTACAGAAATGTTCTGGAAACCAGGAAGTATTTTACTTATAAACTATTATGTTATATTACAGCTAAATGAAACGACACAGAATGAGGTGTGAAAGTACAAATTCAGAGAATCAAATGAACAAAGCAAGATCGTAAATGGATCAAACAATTATCAATCAGAAAACTGAATAATTACAGTAAATCAAGAACAATCATTTGACAATAGAGACAGATCACGTGATACACTGCAGCACAGTAGGTCAAATGACGTCAGGTCATATGACAAAGGAATACAATGGAATAAATATGAACAGATTGTTGCAGTAACGACAGCACAAAATGTTTACGAAAAAATAATCAACAATTAAACTATACACTGAAGTCTGCACATACGTCTGTCTGTCAGTATATGATTTGTGCATAATACAATAGAAAATGCAATCAAGTTAAAATTATATCTCTAAGTTGTATAAATAATTTTTATATCTATATGTCCAGTATGTTAAAGAACAAAATTATATATATTTTTTTTAATTAATTGAGCATAGATCTTCAAGTGATTTCAATTTAAAATATGTATCCATAATGTCCAGTTTCTTTTAAACAAAAAACTATGATTTGATTTATGTCTATTAATTCCGATTAAATCTTCATTTGATTTCTGTTTTCAATAAAGAAGATTGCATATTGATTTGTTTTAGTTTTTTGTTTTTGTATTATAATTAATATTAGCAACGATATTTATTTTATATATGTGTTGTTTCATGTACGTGTGGTTGTGTCTTCTTTATTGCTTAGTAATGGCTTTTCGAGTGTATTAAAATTACTATATGTTGTTTTAATGTCTTGTGTTACAATTCTGATGAGTTCTCCATCAGAAATTATGAGAGAGAGAGAGAGAGAGAGAGAGAGAGAGAGAGAGAGAGAGAGAGAGAGAGAGAGAGAGAGAGAGAGAGGGAGGAGGGAGGGAGGGAGGAGGGAGGAGAGAGAGAGAGAGAGAGAGAGAGAGAGAGAGAGAGAGAGAGAGAGAGAGAGAGAGAGAGAGAGAGAGAGAGAGAGAGAGAGAGAGAGAGAGAGAGAGAGAGAGAGAGAGAGAGAGTATAGTAAATAAGTAAACGTAATGAATAAAGAAAGAAAGAAAGAAAGAAACATTTTTTTTCTTCGTAAAAAGTAGATTGTCCTATCAATAATACTGTCTTCAGGGTGTTGGTTATTTTTTTAAAGATAATTATAACTCCGTTATTTTGGAAATTCAAATTCATTAATTTTTCATTATTCTTATTAGAGATTTAATTCGTGTTTCAATTATCTTAAATAAATTATGCTTTTATTATTTAATTGGCAAACTTAATATTTTATAGGTATAGCCTTTTTATTTTAAATAAACAAAATATCAAGCTCACTGTTAAAAGTGGGACACCCCTTGTTTATATGAATTAATTTAACTTTACCTATAAAGTTTTCTTTGAATTATCAGTACCTCTGAAGTACGTTTGTTCTTTTATTTATTTTATTATTATATTTTTATGTAATACATTTAGGCATTTAACTGAAAGTTTTAATAGGAATTAGACACAATTATGTATGTTTAGAGAAGCATATTGCTAACAGTGGGCAACATTTATTATTTATAATATTTCTAAAGCATAAATAAATTATATGTGTTAAAATTCTGTTTTCCTATCTTTCTCGTTCCTTTAACATTCTTCTCTCCTTCCATTTGTTCTCTTCTCTCTTTCATTTTTAAATTGTTCCGCATCAATAAACACACAGAGACTGAGTAGCGCCTGCTCTGTAAACTCGATTCTGTCCCCTGCTATCTGTCCGACCCCACCTCTCTATATCCAGATATTTTATCAGAAGCTATATAAAGATTCATGTATTAAAAGCGCTGATTTTCTTTGTAATGTTTTCCTTTGACGAGGGCCGTCAACAATCAGAAACAGGAAAGTTTCCTCAATCGCTATTCACGGTGGTTTCATAAGCTAGGTAACTCGCGTGTAGCTCGCTGTTAAATTTCTTCATTCTCAGAGAGTTTAACCATGTCGACAGCAATCACTGTTATTTTATTAACGAGCTTATCATTGACTTCAACTGGTAAGTTTTACTTTATTTTATTTCAAGAGGCAAGATTTATTTTGTTTTGTTTTTGGTTGTTTATTTCTAAATGTAACTCGTGTGGTTTTAATGTCAAAGATGTATCGTGAAGACCAGGAAGAATATTATAAATAGGTTCATGAACTGTTTGAATTTTTCCTTATGAGTAATGTGTTTGTTATGTACGTTTGGTTTCGACTTCCCTATAATTTATTTGTAGCTGTATTTTATTTGTGTAATGTAGTTACCATTTATCTATATACTATTTCTGAATATAATTTTTTCAATTTCTTTGTTGTATTATATTTTAAAATTCCACTTTCATTTATAATTATGAACATTTGTATTTCATAATTATAAATCCCTTAGATACATTAATATTCGTAATTATTTTTTTAGTTTTTTATTTATCTATCTATTTATTTATTTATTTATTACGCTTTAAATTTTTTGAGAAATATTAGATGGTGATCTTATGCTCTCTGAATTTTACGTCAAGAATTTTTTTTTTTTTCGTTACATTATGTTCAGAAATATTTGAAGTATGGAAGCATAATGATAAAAAATTAAAATTAAGAATTCTCATTAAATTTTTAGTTAAATAATAAACATAATAAGAAGTAGATAGTATTGCTAATGAAAATGTTTAGTCAACTTTTAACTTGTTCGTTTTACGTTTTTATTTACAGCTGAAGGTTCAGTGTTGACAATCAGCCCACGTCCTGTTTATGAAGGAGTTCCTGTGACAGTCAGATGTAGTCTTAGTAACATCATCAGTCACGTTGATGTACTTAATTCTGTGTCGCTGAAGAGAAAACTTTTCACCAACTTTAGTACTGCAGTTGTGGTAGCTGCAGCTGTTACATTAAAAGATGATGGTAAAGCTGTTTTAAAAGATGTCGACAACGTTGGATCAAGAGCGACAGTGACAGGAAAGTCTGACAACAATGACAAATCAGGATCTTTTGTCCAGATTCAACTGAAAGGAATGACTTGCAGTGATTCAGGAGAATATGTCTGTGAAGTTGGTTATAACACAGTTGATAGTACAACCGAAAACTCACAAAATGCTGTTAACATCACCATTCGAAGTAAGTGAAGTCGTATTTACATGTAATATGATTTCTTGATGTTCACGTTGCCACTGCTCGTTTATACCGTACAGAGTATCTGGTGGTTTACAGGATCCATCATAGGGATTACACTGTTCAGACAGTAATTTGTTATCGTAATGGTATAAGTCTACCCTCATCCACTACATAAACAACATATCAACAAAGAGAACATTTTGACTTATTTATTAATTATTTCACGGTGTATTTTCCAATAATACCAACAAAAAAACAAAATCCAAATACGGTTTTTGGTAAAATAACATTATCACTGAACTGAAAATTATTTGATGACCAAATCACGATAAAATCAATATCATTATGCTAATTTATGTGTATGTGTGCGCGTGTGTGTGTTGTGTGTGTCGCTAATACGTCGCTAATAATACAGATTACGCTACGTAATTACTGCACCAAAATAAATAATGGCATCTTACTAAATCCCGCTTATCAAAGTAAGACCAAAGTTTCAAGTTTCTTTTCTATTATCTCCATGTAAACGAAAGTGAACCTCGGGTTATGGAAGCCCTGGCTTGTCTCGTCTCTTGTTTTTCTTCAGATGCCACATTTACTTTTAAAATATTATCTGTAGTTAGTATCCTGAACAAAGAAATATCTACTGAAAATTTTTTTCACGGATATGTGGGTTTCATTATAGAAATAAAGACGAACTTATAAAACTTAATCAACATTGATATATTGTTATTATAACAAATTAAGCGAAGATATATTAGACAAAAGAGTTTGATGGAAGCGAAAAATGTCGTTTGTTATAATTGATTTTCTAACATTACCATTGAAAATAAGAGAAGGCGTGATATTTATGTAATATAAATTGGTGATGTACTTCAGCAATTTTGTTTCTGTTATTTATCATTGTTTAAAAATGAAAAATAAAATTTTGAATACGAACATTTTTAACACAACAATTACTTTTAAAAAGTGTATAGAATTACAGAAAATCATAGTGTTTTCTCTATTTCATGTTTTTATGTGTTTCAGCAAAGCCAGGTGAAATAGAAATGATCGTGACACCAAGAAAGGAGTTCAACTCCTATGTTGTCAATGAAACTGTAGAGTTCAGGTGTAATGGAAATGTTGGTAACCCAGCACAGTCGTGGTCGTGGCACTGGAAGTACGCTGCTGACACGTTCTGGATGTCGTATCCATTCACAGAGAGAATCAAAGATGACCCACCTAGACTATCTGGATGTAAGAACAGAGGAAGTTCTGTTTTAACACACACTGTATCTCTCAGTGACAACAGACGAATATTTAGATGCATTGTGGGTAACAACGAGCTGTATTCTGCAAACTTTACCATCAGTACACTTTGTAAGACTTGATTTTATTTTATTTCTGATGATTTTTATATTTAATTACATTTAATTACTTAGTTGTATGGATAGAAGAAGGGGATGATCTTGTTTCTGTCGTATCCAATTTGCCAACCATCCGTGATTATACCACTGCACTTCATGTTATAGATAAACACAAATAAGTAAAATGCACCTGTCAGGAACTTGTAACAAGCAGCAGTCACAAAGTCACACTAGAAACAAGATCCAGACGAGTTGAACAGTGAACTGTATTCTGATATGTCAGCCATGATTGATTTAGTTTCAGAATCTGGTAGTCCACCTGTAATGAGTCCTGTTCTACTGTGCCAACTGGTTTACTGAATACTCGCACACACTAAATAAGAGAAAAGGTGCTGGTTCCTATCATATAACTCAGACTGAGTATTAGGTGATTTGTGTTAAAAAAACAAGTGACTTACTATACAAATATATCATGTTCAGGATCTGAAACGTGTTTCTGCTTAACATTCAGGTTCATCTTCATGTGCAGTTTGTGTAATCATTTGAGTTTAAGTAAAGATTTACACTGACACTTGAGTGGTGTGGTATTGTAGACAGAACTTTAGTCACTTTTCTTATGGCTCGTCATGATGTTCACTCACTTGTTTGGAATTTTCTGTCATTTCGGGTATTTACACATATTACATTGTTTAAGAAATAAACAGTTTTATAACAACCATCTGATTTTATACGTTGTTTGTTTATGCATTTTTATTTACAGCTGAAGCCGCACAAATGAGAGTAAATCCACTTCCTGTGTATGAAGGATTTCCTGTGACTGTCAGATGTAGTATTGGTAACATCAGTCAGGTTGATGTACTTAATTCTGTGTCACTGAAGAGAAAAATGTTCACCAACTTCAATACTGCTGTTGTGATAGCTGTTGCTGTCACATCAAAAGAGTATGGTAAAGCTGTTTT
>CM022676.1:1141009-1146009 GCA_012295275.1 Chrysomallon squamiferum
TCTGTTTACTAGTCTGACTACCTGACTCTCTGTACTACTTTGACTATCTTCCCTCTCTCTGTTTACTAGTCTGACTACCTGACTCTCTGTACTACTTTGACTATCTGCCTCTCTCTGTTTACTAGTCTGACTACCTGACTCTCTGTACTACTTTGACTATCTGCCTCTCTCTGTTTACTAGTTTGACTACCTGACTCTCTGTACTACTTTGACTATCTGCCTCTCTCTGTTTACTAGTCTGACTACCTGACTCTCTGTACTACTTTGACTATCTGCCTCTCTGTACTACTTTGACTATCTGCCTCTCTGTACTACTCTGACTATCTGCCTCTCTGTACTAGTCTGTCTGTAATGTATTGTTTCATCTGCTTATTAAATTCATTTAATAAGATTTATTTTGTAATGTTTCAGCTATGTAAGATGTCACAGGAGGTCTGAACGTGCAAAGGAAGTAGATAAATCTAGTGAAGAAAGCGAAATCGAAAATGGATCAACCAGTTTTCAGTTGGAAAGCAAGAGAGATAAAATAAATGAAGGGCCGCGATGTGATGATACAGTTAGATCACGTGACACACTGCAACAAAGAAGGCCTGATGACGTCAGTCAATATGACTGTGAAGATAAAAATAATGATTACGATCACATTATTCCAGTGATGATATCACAAGATTTGTACGAGGAACTGAATCACAATTAATAAGTGACGCGCTGTAGAGAACATAGTTATATTTTTGTGTTAGTTATTTGTAAAGTTTGTGTAAATTAAACAAAAGTTAATTTACTTAAATATAGGTAAATATATGTAACAGTTAATTTGCTTTATATAAATTCAATAAAAATCATCATCGTCGTCACCTTCAGCATAATCATCATATTAATCGTCATTATGCAGATATTTATTGTGTAAAAGCTGAGAATATCGACTCCACGTCGTCTTGTCTTGCGCTGTCCTTTGGTTCGCTTCTTGTATTTATCGAAGTCATCGCTCGACTTGTTGCTTTTTCTCTGGATCGTTTTACTTCGTATTGTTTCGAAGCGGTGATAAGCAATGTCCATCTGTAATCTTTTATTATACTGATGTATCCTGTTCAAGTTCTTCTGTCTTTTTCACTGATCTCTTACATTTGTTTACTCTCTTCAGCTGTTTTTCAGTACTCATATGTTTAGCATATATCTTTATATCTTTGTTGGATATAATTAATATTAACAAGTAGATTTATTGTATTTGTGTATTGTTTTGTGTTTTATATTTGCAGTATACTTAATATTAACAAAGAGATTTATTTTACATGCGTGTTCTTTAGTGTTTTATATTTGCAGTATACTTAATATTAACAAGGAGATCTATTTTATATGTGTGTTGTTTGGTGTTTTATAGTTGTAGTGTAGTTAATATTAAGAAGGACATTTATTTGTATATTGTTTGGTGTGCGTGTAGATGTATCATTTATATTGTTTACTTATTGCTTTTTCACTGAAATAAAATTACTAAAAAATTTTCATGAAGAATATTTATTACTTTGTGAGTTCTCCAACAGAAATGACGAGAGAGAGAGAGAGAGAGAGAGAGAGAGAGAGAGAGAGAGAGAGAGAGAGAGAGAGAGAGAGAGTATAATAAATAAGTAAACGCAATGAATGAATGAATGAATGAATTATGAACGATTTATTTCATTACATCTATATCGCGATTATTTCATTTATTCTTATTCTTATTATTATCATTGTTGTTGTTGTTGATGTTGCCGGTATTGATGTTGTTGTTATTTAATCAATTTGGTCTTAAATTCTATTTAAATGTGAAATTTTAACTACGGATGGGAAACAGTTATTTATGTTTAGACAGGAAAATCTTTAACAGCGAATAGCAGTTATTATTTATAATATTTTATAAAACATTAAATTATATGTGTTAAAATTCTGTTTTCCTTTCTTTCTCATTATTTTACTTTCTTTTCTCCTTCCATTTTTTCTCTTCTTTCTTTCATTTTCATATTGTTTCTTATCTGCTTTAAAATAAGACAGTCTCTCTTGTTGTGTGTCTAACAAGTATCTCGGAATGTCCGGACCATTGAACAGTTGATGAAGATTAGCTAAAGTTTTAAAAAACAAGTCACGCTTAAAGTGTATGTCTTCTTTGTGACTTAAACTGGCAGATTTTACTTTATTTGTTTATCTCTAAAAATAGGTCTGGAGTTTTGATCGTGTAAATATATATACTATATTTATTGCAATAAACTTGAAAATAAAAATGAATCAATCGTAAATTAACTGGGGTTTGGAGTATCTACTGTAATTATATTGCGGTTTACAAATGCGCGTTAAAATAAGAAAAAAACGTGTAGAATAAAAACTATTATTTATTTTATATTATTAGTTAAAGTTAAAGAAAATAAACATTAGAAATTTAAAGTGAAATATATTATTTTGAAACATTCGTACATCATTTATCTTTAAATAATGTCCTCTGTGACTATAATAATGCAGCAATGTGCATCCTATTAACGCGTAGGCCTAATCTGAAATAAAAAGAGAATTAATTCTTACTGCAGTTTTTAACTATAGCTTCGTCAGAAAGTAGTACTATATACATACACACACTCACACACACACACACTCACATACACACACACACATACATGTATATGTATGTATGTAAATGTTTGTGTGTGTGTGTGTGTGTGTGTGTGTGTGTGTGTGTGTGTGTGTGTGTGTGTGTGTGTGTGTGTGTGTTTCTGGTGTATCCACATTATGTAGATTTATAAAAGCTAAGATTTTCTTTGTGTGATTTTCTTACACGGGGAGACAACAGTCACAGAGGTTAAAGTTTCTTTATTTTACTGATCACGTGACACGTAATTTACACCCTGTATAAAGCAACTAGAATGTAGGTCGCTGTTACATTTCTTCTTTTCCGTTGTTAGATTGTTTAACCATGTCCACAGTAATCACTGTTATTTTATTAACAAGTTTAACACTGACTTCAACTGGTGAGTTTTACTTTATTTGTTTTTGTTTTTCTCTAAATGCAAGGCTGGAGTTTTCATCTATCGAGTAAACCAGGAAGTGTTTTATAAACAAGTTTGACAACTCGTTATTACTTGTATTATTTTTATTTCAAATTTTAAATTTATTCAGATTCATAGTGATCTTGAATTCTATGAATGTTAGATCGAAATATTCTTAAAGTTCCCTACATTAGGTGATAAAATATTTGAAATATGAGAGCAAAACGACTAAATTAAGATTAAATGTTTTCTTTTCAGTTATGTGATACACGTAGTATAGCTATTAAGAAGGACAAAACACTCATAACTGAAAGGTTTACTAAATGTTTAAGTTATTTCTTTGTTCATGTTTATTTACAGTTGAATGTTCACGAATGACAATCAGCCCACGTCCTGTTTATGAAGGAGTTCCCGTGACAGTCAGATGTAGTCTTAGTGACATCATCAGTCATGTTGATTTACTTACTTCTGTAACAGTGAGCAGAAGACTTCTCAGCAATCCCAGTACTGATGTTACGATAGCTTCTGCTGTCACACTAAAGGATGGAGGTAAAGCTGTTTTAAAAGATGTAAACAACTTTGTATCTAGAGCGACAGTGACAGGAAAGTCTGACAACAATGACAAATCAGGATCTTTTGTCCAGATTCAACTGACAGGAATGACTTGCAGTGATTCAGGAGAATATTTCTGTGTAATTAGTTATAACACGCTTGCTGGTAGTCCAGAAACCTCTGAAAGTTCTGTTAACATCACCATTCTAAGTAAGTGAAAACATGGTTTCATCTAGTATTAAGTGTTAATATATTTCAAATGTTTTACTGAAACTAGTAAAGGTGTGATTTCACGTAATATGAGTTGTTGATTTATTTTATTTCTGTATATTTGTATATAATACAAAATTCATCTATCCATCTATCTATCTATCTATCTATATATATATATATAATTGAACTAAATTACAGAAAAACGCAGTGTTTATTTATTTCGTGTTTTTATCTGTTTCAGCAAAGCCAGGTGAAATAGAAATGATCGTTACACCAAGAAAGGAGTTCAGCCCGTATGTTGTCAGTGAAACTGTAGAGTTCAGGTGTAATGGAAATGTTGGTAACCCAGCACAGTCGTGGTCGTGGCAGTTGAAGTACGCTGCTGACATGAAGTGGATGCCGTACCCATACACAGACAGAATCAAAGATGACCCACCTACACTATCTGGGTGTGAGAACAGAGGAAGTTCTGTTTTAAATCACACTGTATCTCTCACTGACAACGCACGAATGTTCAGATGCATTGTGGGTAACACTGAGTTGTATTCTGCAAACTTTACCATCAACACTCAAAGTAAGATTTCGTTTTATCTGATTTTATAATGAAAATCATTGTTATATGGAAAAGTACATTGGTATGTGTAACGTATAACAAAATTGTTTTAGAAAGGCATCTGACTTCAAAATGATTTAACGGAAGAAAATAACAGCGATCATGTCGATGTTATGTCCAGTTTCAACTTGTTAATCTGCATGTTTTGTCATTTGTTGTAAAAGCCAGCTTATTGGATTACGTAAATAATGATTTATTTTCTTTCAGTCACCCAACACGAATAGGCTGCTTGATGTGTTGAAACAGAAACTATGAACAGTCAGTGTATTAGCACTGCACTCAAGTCTATTGCGTTACTTTCTTTCCATTTTTCTGTTAATCACTGCAGCTAATCATCTTTCTATAGTATGCAGTTTTCACTTCACCCATACACCCGTTTATTTTTCAATTCCCTCTTTGTTCTTTTTCTGTGTCTGTATAAAAATAATAATGATTTCTTTTCTAAATATTTTCACCTGATTTATGAAAAAACCTCTTTGTTCTTTTTCTGTGTCTGTATAAAAATAATAATTATTTCTTTTCTAAATATTTTCACCTGATTTATGAAAGAAACTACCGTATTGTTTATTTAATAATAAACATGTTAATAGTGACTGATTTCAGTTTGAAATTTGAAA
>CM022676.1:1151009-1163509 GCA_012295275.1 Chrysomallon squamiferum
AACATGTATAAAATACGGATGTGTGTGTGTCTGTGTGGGGGTGTGGGTGTGTGTGTGAGAGAGAGAGAGAGAGAGAGAGAGAGAGAGAGAGAGAGAGAGAGAGAGAGAGATAAATAGAGAGAGAGACTGAAACAATATGTAAGTATCACAGATATTTCTTTCTCTATTTGCATCTGTATTTGGGTCCATGGCTGCACATTTATTTCTACATACTTGTCAGTGTCTCTGACATATAAAAAACTGTTTTTATTCTCTCAGGTTCAAGTCCCTATCCAGGTATGTCAAGTATACAGGTGACGTGTTTTGTTCTTGATGGAAAAACTCAGCAATGTCCACCTCAGTGCAAAGAGAAAATGTAAGTTTGTAGAAACAAATAAACAGAAAACAACAAACAAACCCAGATCTCCGAATAATCAAGCAAAATTAGCTGTACATAATATTATGTGTTATTAGCTAACTGTAGATAATATAATGTGTTATTAGTTAACTGTAGATAACATAATGTGTTATTAGTTAACTGTAGATAATATAATGTGTTATTAGTTAACTGTAGATAATATAATGTGTTATTAGTTAACTGTAGATAATATAATGTGTTATTAGTTAACTGTACATAACATAATGTGTTATTAGCTAACTGTAGATAATATAATGTTTTATTAGTTAACTATAGTTAATATAATGTGTTATTAGTTAAATGTAGATAATATAATGTGTTATTAGTTAAATGTAGATAATATAATGTGTTATTAGTTAAATGTAGATAATATAATGTGTTATTAGTTAAATGTAGATAATATAATGTTTATTAGCTAACTGTAGATAATATAATGTGTTATTAGTTGACTGTAGATAACATAATGTGTTATTAGTTAAATGTAGATAACATAATGTGTTATTAGTTAAATATAGATAAGATAATGTGTTATTAGTTAAATGTAGATAATATAATGTGTTATTAGTTAAATGTAGATAATATAATGTTATTAGTTGACTGTAGATAACATAATGTGTTATTAGTTGACTGTAGACAATGCAATGTGCTATTAATTCAAAATATTTGTTTCTATCTTGTCTCAGTTAATGATAAGATTACCAACATCACCCAGTGACCCTTAATGTCACCTAGTGACTGCTATAATCACCTAGTGATTTCTAATATGACCCAGTGACCACGATGATCACCTATAAATTAAAAATCACTCAGTGAAGGTTAGTAAGTGCCAGTGGCGTCTAAGATTACCCAGTGACTAGTTATTGTCATTTAGTGAATTTACAATCACTCAATGATGTTACGATCACCCCTATGACTGTTATAAATATGTGTATAAAAATTGTTATGGTTACCCCCCCCCCCAAGACCACTAACAGAACCTTTCTCCTGGACTACTTTGACAACCTATGTGTTCGGAGCCTTCCGTCATATTCACCCCCCACAACTTCCAGATAAATCCATCCCTCAACGTCAGTTCCATTACTCTTGAATGGCGATCAAGAACCAACAACATACAGAACAGCGCCTTTGTAAAGTTAGTTAACCCGTCTGGAGAGCCACTGACAGCACACACAAATATCCGGCCCAGGTTGCCACTGCACTACGTTACCTGCCTGGTGAGCCACCAGCAAAGCGTGTGAGACGCCACACCCACAAACTGCAGTCAAAGCTGCACAAACTGTGACAGGCGTGACAACAGCAAGACTTTCTTAAGGGCATTGGTCATTATCTAAGATTTAAGTAAATCAAGCAGTTTTATACGCAAATAATAATGAGAAGTTATTGCTGGTTAACGTTAAATAAAAAATACTATTTCTGCTCAGTACTAATCTGTGAAGTAGGGGAGTGGGGAATTGTCCTAGTGGGGAATTGTCCTGGGGGAATTGTCCTAGTGGGGAATTGTCCAAGTGGGGAATTGTCCTAGTAGGGAATTGTCCAAGTGGGGAATTGTCCAATTGTCCAAGGGGAATTGTCCTAGTAGGGAATTGTCCTAGTGGGGAATTGTCCAAGTGGGGAATAGTAGGGAATTGTCCTAAGTGGGGAATTGTCCTAGTGGGGAATAGTCCGTTTACACCCAGGACCCCTATGAACGGCTAGTATAACTCGAAGACGTTTACGAAGACCACTGACTAATTGTGTTTACGTACTGACTGCTGGATCACCTAGTGACAGCTAAAATCGCTTACTACTCATAAAAACAATGTAATCAAATGTTTAGTGATATTTAACACGTTCGGTGCTTCAGAGTGTAACTCATACTATGTTTCATTCATTTTATAAGTACATTCAGTTTATGCTGTTTTCAGATCTGCTGTTATGGAGAAATGTTGGCAGTTTGAAGCCAAGGATCGACCTTCATTCTCCGACCTTGTTCACACGCTGGAACAAATTCTCGAAGAAGACGCGGACTATCTTAAATTAGAAAACATGCAGGACGGAATTTATAGCTTATTAGAAACAACTGAAGAAAAACTGTGATACAGAGCGTTTAATATCGATTTCCATTCAACAAAATAACGATTGAAAAGAGATTACAATATATATATATATACAAAAGAGTACATGTAAATAAATAAATTACCCGAACGGCTCACAATGGGTATGAAATGTAACTTGCAGAAAACAACAAACTTTACAAGCAAATATTCCAAGCAAATATATCCACTTTATTTTTTCATACCATGATCAAATTACATTTAAATTTCTTTTCTTCGTCTGCTTCTTCTTCTTCTTCTTTTTCTTCTTCTTCTTCTTCTTCTTCTTCTATTGTTGTTGTTGTTGTGTTGTTATTTACCTTGGAAATAGTTATTTACTACGATCAGACGTGATCACGTGCTCACAGTGAAATAGCTTTCAGATAGAACAGACAGAGGATGAACATTTATGTTATCAGTTTTTCAAATGTCGTTAATATTAAAATGTGTTTAGTTGTTTAACCATATGTTTTCATAAATAATCGTCTGTCCACACACACGCGCAGACACACACAAACACACTACACAGACACACGCGCAGACACACACAAACACACTACACAGACACACGCGCAGACACACACAAACACACTACACAGACACACGCGCAGACACACACAAACACACTACACAGACACACGCGCTGACACACACAAACACACTACACAGACTCACGCGCAGACACACACAAACACACTACACAGACACACGCGCAGACACACACAAACACACTACACAGACACACGCGCAGACACACACACACACTACACAGACACACACGCACACACACACCACTCCAAACACACACACACACGCACCCACACACAGATAGATATATTAAACAGACACATGCATATAAAGTGTTATTTCTTGCGTATCATAGAAGATATTTGTGTATAATTATTGTTGACTAATAACACTGTTTTTTATCTGCAGAAATATTTCAATATTACTAAATTTATTAACTTATCAACAAAAGTTATGCAATAAATAATACTAACAACATTAAGTATGAATCATTATTTTTTATTTTAGACATACATACACACAGATACTTACATACCATACACATGTTAAAATAAATACATATATATATATATATATATGGACACATACATATATATAGACTCGTAAAAATATATACATACACACATGCACACGCCCAAAACCAAACACATACACATACTGAAGGCTAACACCTGATATGTGTGGATATTTATACATATGTGTGTATATGTGTGTGTGTGTACTGTTAAAATATCTATGTACGTGGAATAAATTTAAACTACACAGAATCAGTATAAATACTAACATAGTTCTTATGAAAATGTTGTTATGAAAATTTTATTTGTCAAAATTTCTCACCATATATTTCTTAATGGGAAACTGTAAATAATATACTCGTTGTTGCTTTAATGGTTTTCTAAATACAGAAACAAAACGATATAATATTATATTGGGATGACTATCCTTATTTGTTTTCATTCTGAATATATGTTTATTTTTACTAATACTATGCTTATTTGTCATTATTACGTAAAACAAAACAAAAATAAATATGAATGCAAATTAGAAAGTCTTTTATTCGAGTATAAATAGACGCGAATAAGTAACAGTGATATTGTTATTCTCGTGAAAATTTCAGTATTAAAAATTACTTATGCTGCATTTAATTTTGTTTGTTTTACTGACATTTCACACTGGTAAGCAAATACAAATTATTTTACAGAAAAAACTAACAATAATATAGATGACTAATATATTAATTCACCAGCAATAACAACAACAACAACATAGTAACAATAATAGCAGCAGCACCAAAATATACACATGAATGTACATACAGAGAGAGAGAGAGAGAGAGAGAGAGAGAGAGAGAGAGAGAGAGAGAGAGAGAGAGAGAGAGACAGAGAGAGAGACAGAGAGACAGGAGAGAGAGAGAGAGAGAGAGAGAGAGAATGTTAGGGTTTTTACAAATTTTCTCTCTTCAAATGATTAGATTGTCTGAGAGAGAGAGAATCTCAGTAGAGAATCTTGAGTTATAACTGTCAGGTGACAATGTTAGGTTTTTTTAAGTTATCTCTGTCTTGACAAGTCAATTTCTTCTTCATACGAACTTGAGTTTAACTCAGGGTACTCTCTCTCTCTCTCTCTCTCTCTCTCTCTCTCTCTCTCTCTCTCTCTCTCTCTCTCTCTCTCTCTCTCTCTCTCTCTCTCTCTCTCTCTCTCTCTCTCTCTCTCTCTCTCTCGTTCAGGTCCAAGTCTTGGGATATCTCCATGACGTCTGAGTTCTGAATTACCTCTTGTCAGTCAGATTCTTTGATTATCTCTCTCACAGATGAGTCTGGCTTATGCCTTTAATGTCCTCGTCTTAGTAATGTCCCTGACAATTGCGTGCAGCGGTTGAAGATACATATCTTTCCTAAATGTCTTCTCTGAGGTCACATTATTATTAGTAGTAGTAGTATATAAAGTAGTAATAGTGTTACTGTTATGTTTATGATTATTACTGTTATTATTATTACTACTATGACTATGATTATGATGATGATGATGATGATTATTATTACTATTATTATTATTATTACTATTATTACTATTGTGATTAAGATTATTATTATTATTATCATTATTACTACTACTACTACTACTACTACTATTACTTTTATTATGATTATGATAATGATGATACTGATTATTATTATTAGTATTAGTATTAGTATTATTATCATGTTATTGTTATTACTTCTGCTGTTTCTGTTTTATTATTAGTTAAAAATGTTTTCAGTTTATCTATAAAGAAACAGTTATTTTATGTTTATTCTTGGCTGCATTGTACAAATTATTACGATCTTGTATCCCACCTTTAATGAGTAATATGACCTTTACTGTGCCGTATTTGCATGAAGTGAGATATTGAAAAATTATTCTTTTCGACATATCAGTCTTAGTGCAGCAATCACTCGATAAAGTCAGGGTAACATTTGAAGGTAATTGTTTCTCTTTCTGAACGTCAGTTGAGAAAACAGTATTCATAATAATTCTAAACATTCACGCATTTCGTTACAGAAACAACAAATGAAATCATCCATAGAGGTGAGATGAACGATCGTTTATTTTTAACTTAACAACTTTTCAGTTTGGGAATGTTCACTTCCGTACGTCAGTAATTCCAGTTTCACAATATTTTCATTTTCTTTCACACGAGTTGTCATTATATTAAGTAATAAAAACCTTTCATATTTTATCTTCTTTTCATATTAGTACGATCTTAGTACTTCATTAAGGCAATACTATTACTATTACTACTATATGAAATATATAATTACAACTACTATTATTACTAGTGTTACTGTTGCTGTTATGGTTACTGTAACTGGTACTACTATTATTAGTATTACTATTCCTACTACCACTACTACCAACACCACTAGTACTACTACTACTACTATTATTATTACTTCTACAATTACTACTACTACTGTTTCGACTTTGTTCTTTCAATAATGTTTAGGTGGCATTTATTTTTATAGTTTCTATAGGGTTAGAGTTTTAAATTAATATTAGAAAAGTATTATATTTATTTTGTGATTTAATAACAGTTTTTACTGCAAGACAAGAAGGTAAATGTGAAGAAGGTTGGATTGATTTTGAAGACTGGTGTTTTGCGTTGTCGCAGTTGCAGTTGAATTGGTGGAATTCAGCGGTATTAACAGTAAACCTTTATATCTATACGCGTGTGCTTATGTTATCGTGAGAAAGAACGGGCGAGAGAGACAAAGAGAGACACGCAGAGAAAAAGATCTAGTTACAAAGAGCGAGAGACAGAAAATAAAACACTAGAGCGAGAGACCGAACACAGAGCGAAAGAGAGAAACAGATTGACAGAGCGTAACATACAGAGATGAGAGACAGGAAGAGAAGGGGGAGAGAGGAGTACTGAGAGAGAGAGAGAGAGAGAGAGAGAGAGAGAGAGAGAGGGAGGGAGGGAGAGAGAGAGAGAGAGAGAGAGAGAGAGAGAGAGAGAGAGAGAGAGAGAGAGAGAGAGAGAGAGAGAGAGAGAGAGAGAGAGAGAGAGATTTAGTTCGTTATTTTTGTTTTTGTAGATTTTTTGTCAGAGTAATGACGCCTTTATGACAGATGTCGCTAACGAAAGGGAAAATGTTTTTTGTCATGGCTTTTGAAAAAATGTAAATATAATTTTTTATATTCTACATATTGTTACAACCTATACATTGGTAGTATGCTAATACTACTACTACAACTGCTACTATTACTACAGCTACTGCTACTATTACCACTACTACATGCACTACAACATTCCTATTACTACTACTTCCACTAATATTGCTATTATAATAATAAAAATCCTAGTGCTACACCTTTTACTACTTCTGTTATTGTAAACGTAACTACTACAGAACCTACTAATATTACTACTACTGCTGCTGCTGCTGCTCCTGCTACTTCTATTACTACTGTTACTACTAGTAACATTTACAAAAGCTATTATTATCCGGGTTTTAAAATTGTTACAACACAGCAAGTATATACTGTATATAATTAAGATATACGTTCATACGTACATACACAAATATATGCATAGTACGTACATACAGAATTACATAGCAAAATGTGTATGTATGTATGCATCTAGCTAGCTAACTAGCTAGATAGATAGATATATAGATATATAGATAGACAGATAGATATATATATATAGATAGATTCAGAGAGATATATATAGATATATAGATAGATATAAAGATAAAGAGATAGATAAATAGATATAAAGATAAAGAGATAGATAGATATAAAGATAAAGAAAGATAGATAGACAGACAGACAGATAGATAGATAGATAGACAGATAGATTAGTAAACATTCAGAGATATATATAGATACAGATATATAGATATATAGATAGATATAAAGATAAAGAGATAGTTAGATTGAGCTAATATGCTTAATACTGTGCTACTGTAGTTCAGCTATATCACTAATTAATTACGTTTATTGCAATCGTTTTAATATATCTGCTAAAAGTAATAATTAAAGAGGTGACAATAATTACATTCTTAGCATTTTATTACCCAGCTTTTGTTTATTTTTTTAATTTAATTTTAATATATAGATAAAACTCAGTATGTCTGGATTGGAGGTACTGATCTTCTGGAGAAACGTGTCTGGGTGTGGCTGAGAAACAGAAATAATCTGAGCTATACAAAGTGGAAGAGCAGTAAAATAGACATACCCTTTGCTTCGAAAAACTGCCTCGTTCTTGAACAGTCTTCGTTCTGGGAGGACAGAAACTGTATTACTAAATTTAGCACAATATGTAAACGTCCTATGGTGAACATGATTTTAAATCCTAACAGAAATGATGAAATATTTTTAATTCCTTTATTTACGTTCATTGGCTGTTTTATGTATGTCTGTTTGTATGTCTGTTTGTATGCATGTTTGTATGTATATATGAAGGTATGTACGTGTGTATGTATTTATAACTGTATATAGTATTTGTGTGTATGTATGTATGTATGTATGTATGTACGTGTCTGTATATATACACACATATATATGTTCTTGGATATTTACCTATTTACGTTTGTGTTTTATGTGTTTTTACTACTCTGTATCTAACATAGATAGCTGCATTAGTAATTGTTGATGTTGCTGAAGTAGTAATTAAAATAACTATACATATATATATATATATATATATATATGAACAAAGAAATGATAATTTTGTTTTAAATAATGTTTGCTGTTTTTTACAGAAACGTGTTCGAACTTGAATCAGTTCAAGGAGTTCTGTATTCTCTGATACAAACCTTAAATAAAAATGAAGTTTTGTTATCGTTATTCGATCATGATATCTCTGTCTATATGTATATTTATTTGTCTGTTACGTGTATGTATGAATTTAGGAATTAATATTCTATTGTGTTGTTTGACTCCGTTCAATGTCAGTCCGACCATAACGCTGGCAGACATTCGCTCCATCCCAAAGATGAATCACAACATCAAACTGTTGTTGCTGTCATTTGCATCATCTTCATCACCGTCACCTCTCTCTCTCTCTTCCTCTGTGTGTCTATATATATATATATATATATATCAATCAGTGAGTCTCAGTCTGTCTCTGCCTGTGTATATATGTCGTAAATGTGTTTGATAGTGTATGAGTGTGTGTGAGAGTGTGTGTGAGTGTGTGTGTGTGTGTGTGTGTGTGTGTGTGTGTGTGTGTGTGTGTTTAAATAATTAGCGGCCAAGTAACACTTGCTATGGTACGGTAATTAGGTAACGTAATCTGTCTTACTTCTGTGACCGATTCCGCATTTGAATAGGTTTCAGTTGGTTGATTCCATATTTTAGATAATTTAATTGTGCGTGTTTGCTTAGGTGTAATTACCTATACGTTTGTGAAATAATTACTAAATAATCAAGCTTTGATTATTTATGACGTGGATGAGGGTAAAAGTATACCATCACGATAATAACTTAGTCTCAGTTTCAAATGACTAATCCCTGTCATATTCCTCTGAACGTCTTCATTTCGTAACGATAACGAGCACCTTGCATTGTCAGAGTGACAACGAATACACAGGGAACTTTTCTGAATAGTCTCTGTCTTATGTTCGTCTGATTAGACTCTGCACATAGATCACTTCCCACGAAACACGCCGTTCTTTGTCTTTCGTCATTATATATGTATGTATATGTATGTATGTATGTATGTATGTATGTATGCATATATGTTTGTACGCATATATGTATGTATGTATGTATATATGTTTGTACGAATGTATGTATGTATGTATGTATGCATATATGTTTGTACGTATGTATGTATGTATGAATCTATGTATGTATATATGTTTGTATGTATGTATGTATGTATGTATGAATCTATGTATGTGTGTGTTTGGGTATGTATATATGTATGCATGTATGTATATATGTATGTTTGTACGTATGTATGTATGTATGTATACATGTTTATATTTATGTATATATGTATGTATCTATGTATGTATATATGTTTCTACGTACGTATGTATGTATGTATTTCAAAGTAATAATAACAATGATTTATTTATTTTTTATCTTCGTTTTAAACTTTTGGCCATCAGATTAAGTGAGACTATAGCACGTTGTTTCTGATTGCTGACATTTTGTTTTGTTCTGGAAGGCAAAGTTTCACACAAACCTGTAGAAAATGTGGATGCAAGTCACGACCTTTCTGTTTTTAGCGTTTCTTGTCACATGCTTTCGTTACGTATAATTTATATGCATTTCACAGTCCTTCTACAAGTTTATATTGATTATAAGTTTAAACTCATGATTATTTTTTATACACTTACGGTTTTATTTTCACCTCCCTTTCTAGACAGATATTCGATTGCTAACAAAACAAAACAAAAATAGGAATAAAAGGCTATCATACACTAAAAGTAAAATGGTTTGTTTTGTCCTCATATTTCTCTTTGTATTTCTGATAGAATACAGTTATGGCGCCGGTAAGTAAATGTCATTATTTATTAATAGAATGTTTATTTATACTTGTTTTCTTCTGCATGAACAAAATGTTTACAGTCACACCAGCTGTTTCTGTATGAACAAAATGTTTACAGTCTCACCAGCTGTTTCTGTATGAACAAAATG
Organism: Chrysomallon squamiferum; assembly: GCA_012295275.1. Lineage (NCBI taxonomy): Eukaryota > Metazoa > Mollusca > Gastropoda > Neomphalida > Peltospiridae > Chrysomallon > Chrysomallon squamiferum. The sequence goes on from CM022676.1 coordinate 1,161,147, forward strand.
TTTACAGTCACACCAGCTTTTTGTATATGAACAAAATGTTTACAGTAATACCAGGTTTCCTGTTTATAAATAAAATATTTACAATAATACAAGGTTTTCTGTTTATAAATAAAATGATACCAGGTTTTCTCTTTATAAATAAAATGTTTACAGGAATACCAGGTTTTCTCTTTATAAATAAAATGTTTACAGTAATACCAGGTTATCCAATTTGCTGACAGGCTATGACAGGTCTCTCAGTCCATGTGCAAACTGACAGTTCTACCACTGGATTTTATATTACTGTGTATATGTTTGTGTATCTTATATACTTAAATGTGTGTATAAATGTGTGTCATAGTACGAGTATAAAGGAGAGTGTGTATGTTGTATATAAGAGTGTGTGTGCGTGTGTGTGTTTGTGTATGTGTGTTTGTGTGTCTAAGGGTGTGTGTGAAGGGTGTGTGTGTAAAGCATTGTTTAAATCGCTATATCAAATTAGATGAACAATGATTTTGTCATTCTAAAACTTTCTAAATACACATAGAATAATCTTTAAACTAAGTCTAGTGTGAACTATCTGCACATTTTTAAAAAAGGTTGAAGTTGTTTCTCTGATCGTGTGTTGGGTTATGATGCTGTAAGTTCAGTCTGTGTAATGCCTGAACAGGAGTCGAGGAAATAATCCAGTATAAACTTTTTGTTATTTCAGAACTATTTTACTAATTTCTTCCGATAGATTAACGGAATTTCTCCAATTTAAATTTATATATATATGAAAGAAGAAAAAAAAAAGATTAAATAAATAAAAATAAATATTCAAATAAACAATCAAACAAATGTAATAAAATAAAATAAATAAATAAATATGATAAAACGAACAAACAATCAAACAATAATTAATTTAATTTAATAGAAAGAAGAATAAAGGTAATTACGATGCGTGAGGTGTGTGTGTGTTTGTGGGAAAGTGTATGTGTGTATGTGTGTTTGTGCGCGCGCGCGTTTGAAAGCAGTTTCAGGTTTCATAACAAGGCTTCGGTGGGTAACAACCATAACAACAACAATTAAAACATGTAAACTTTGAGTTATTTTAATTTAAAATTCTAGACCGCTGACTACAAGCTCTCTGAGATCTTCATTAAGGTTAAGAATAATAATAATATTCATCGATCTGGTCCGGTTCATCTTTCCTGAAAACAAAATAAATACAGTATTAGTTGTTCATGTAACTATACTTTAAAACATTCGCAAGAATTATTTGTCTTTTATTTCAGATTAGGCCTGCGTGTTAACAGGATGCACATTGCTGCATTATTATTATAGTGACAGAGGACGTTATTTAAGGATAAATGGTATAATGCAAATGTTTCAAAGCATTTTAAATTAGTTTCATACCATATTTCTAATATTTATCTTCTTTAACTTTAACTAATAATATAAAATTAATAATTTGTTTTCTTTTTTCAACGCTCATTTGTGAGCCGCAAAATAATTACAGTATATTCTCCAAACACCCAATCAATGTACGATTTTATCTTTTTTAATTTATTACAATAAACATTTTTATATATATATATATATATATATATATAGAGAGAGAGAGAGAGAGAGAGAGAGAGAGAGAGAGAGAGAGAGAGAGAGAGAGAGAGAGAGGGTTTGTGTGTATGTGTGTGTTAAAATAAATGCATAGCATAACCATAATTACGAAATGATAAGGCGTAAAATTGCGATGCTAACTTAGGTAGCGGCATTTCGCAAACTCCATACGCTATACGACGACATGCGATATCAAACCAGTACCCAGTCTTCCTCGTTATCATCAGACAATCTTCATTTCCAAAGTTGTCGTCTGGTTGGTTCTTTTCCCAGTTAGTGAACACGAATTCGCTCCTAGTGTTAGCCCAAAGCCAATGACCTTCTATTAACTGGTCACTTCCGGCCAACCAGAACCTTGTAGCAGCTGAATTAGGAAAAGAAAATTAAAAGTGTTACGTTTATCTGTAAAATTATATAAGGAAATTTAACAGTGTTACGTTTAAGTGTAAAATAATAAAAAGAAAAAATTAACAATGTTACGTTTAACTGTAAAATAATAAAAAGAATATTAACAGTGTTACGTTTAACTGTAAAATTATAAAAGGAAAATTAACAATGTTAGGTTTAAATGTAAAATAATAAAAAGATTACTAACGTTTTAATGTATGTGTTTAATACCTTATTAATTACAAGTAGATATTATTATTATTATTATTATTATTATTATTATTATTATTATTATTATTATTATTAATGTTGTTGTTGTTGTTGTTTTTTTGGTGCTGGTGGTGTTCCTTTTGTTAACTGTATTTCTAAAATTTATAGTTTTTGAGTCATTTGTAAAT
>CM022676.1:1168509-1173509 GCA_012295275.1 Chrysomallon squamiferum
AAATTATTATTATTTACATGTAGTCTTTTTGTACTCTGCTCTCTTTTCAATTGTTATTTCGATGAATGGAAATCGATATTAAACGCTCTGTATCACAGTTTTTCTTCAGTTGTTTCTAACATCATATAAATTCCGTCCTGCATGTTTTCTAATTTAATATAGTCCCCGTCTTCTTCGAGAATTTGTTCCAGCGTGTGAACAAGGTCGGAGAATGAAGGTCGATCCTTGGCTTCAAACTGCCAACATTTCTCCATAACAGCAGATCTGAAAACAGCATAAACTGGCTGTACTTATAAAATGAATGAAACAGTATGAGTTACACTCTGAAGCACTGAACGTGTTAAATATCACTAAACATTTGATTACATTGTTTTTATGAGTAGTAAGCGATTTTAGCTATCACTAGGTGATCCAGCAGTCAGTACGTAAACACAATTAATCATTGGTGATCAATAGTCACTGAATGATCTAGTCACCTAATAACACATTATATTATCTACAGTTAACTGATTTTGCTTGATTAGTAGGACAGCTGGGCTTATTTATTGTTTCCTGGTTATTTGATTGTTTGGTTTCACTGGAACTATAGTGATGCTTGATTATTTAGTTGGTTGATTTTTTTCTTTTTGTATTTGTTTTGTTTTATTTATTTATTTATTTATTTATATATGTATGTATTTCGTTTATTTGTTTATACAAACTTACATTTCCTCTTTGCACTGAGGTGGATATTGCTGAGTTTTTCCATCAAGAACAAAACACATCACCTGTTTACTTGACATTCCTGGATAGGGACTTGAACCTGAGAGAATAAAAACAGTTTTTTTTATAAAACAGTATTTTATATCTGTCAATAAATGTACTGGGTGAACACAAATACAGCAGGATGCAAATAGAGAAAGAAACGAATATCGGTGATACATACTTATTGTTCACTGTAAGCGCTCCCTCTCTCTCTCTCTCTCTCTCTCTCTCTCTCTCTCTCTCTCTCTCTCTCTCTCTCTCTCTCTCTCTCTCTCTCTCTCTCTCTCTCTCTCTCTCTCTCTCTGTGTGTTCTCACTTCTTGTTCTCTGCTCTCTCAGTGTGTGTATGTTTGTGTGGGTGTATATCTTCTATATTTTATATATGACATATTAAATTTTTATACATGACATATAGTATTTTAGACACTCTGTATATTTAATAAATATGACAATATTTTATCATATTTAATAAACAAATATATTACGACAAATGATCACATTTTTTATATATTAGAAACTGTGTATATAAAAATGTATCTCATACTCTGTTATCAGAAACTATCACCAACTATCACGTACTCTGTAATGATCAAAAAAAAAACTATGACGCACTTTTAATCTACAATCATTGCTATATAACAACCATACGAAAAACTATCACGTACTTTTAAACTACAATCATTTCTAAACAAAACAACTATAAGTCAAACTAAGATGTACTTTTAAACTACAATCATTTCTGTATAAAACAACTATAAGACAAACTAACACGTACTTTTAAACTACCATCATTTCTGTATATAACTATCAGACTAACTAACACGTACTTTTAGACTACAGTCATTTCTGTAAGTCAAACTAACACGTTTAAAAGTTATCATCATTTCGATGTATAACAACTATAAGAAAACCAAACAGGTACTTTCAAACTACCATCATTTCTGTATATAACAATATAATACAAATAACGATCATTTCTATATATATAACAACTATAAGACAAACTTTCTACTTTCTTCATAAGCAATACCGTTTTTCTGTAAGACTTATGATACTCTCTCACGTATTTATATATCACAGGCCTACTCACCCAGAGTGACTATTTCCCATAACAGTACGCCATACGCCCATACGTCTGACTTGTGCGTGTGAATCTTGTCTCTCAGCGACTCTGGGGCCAGCCACCTGATAGGCAGAGGTCCCTGAACAAACAAACAATAAATAAACAGCAAGACAAGTATTTAATAACAAAATCATTTCTAAAAATTCTATATTAAAAAAATTAGAAAAACTAGAAACAATAATTTCAATAAAATTAGGTTATACTGCACACAAAAAAACAACTAATTTTTAAGTTATCAAACTCAGAACATGTTAATTTTCAATTCATTTGTTAAATTCAACTACAAGCAGCAATATCATGGAATCCATATATCATCCAGTAATTCACTTTTCAAAATCCTAAACTTTACGTGCTATTTGGGGACGTCATTATGGGAGAGAAAGTTTCAAAATTTCACTATGAAACGATTTTTTATGTTTTATCAAATGTTTTTAATTTATTGAATTAATATTATCTATTTTCTTTTATTATTAATTTTTTTTCTCCTGCAAATGATTTTTAAAAGTAACTAAATAATAAATATATTACACAAAACAGCCACTGTCGACAAAAAATTATTTTATATTTTTTTTCTATTATTATTATTATTATTATTATTATTATTATTATTATTATTATTATTATTATTTTATTTTATTTTATTTTATTATTTTCGTTTTCTCGATGAAGCGAGCTTTAAGAGTAAATAAACAATAAATATATTACACAAAACAACCGTTGCCGACAAAATTGTTTTTATATTTTTTGAACCTGTAAACAATATCCAGAATACTATGTTTCTTTTATTATTATTATTATTATTATTATTATTATTATTATTATTATTATTACCCTCTAATTAAATAAAGAATAACGTTCGTACCTTTGATGTTCTTTCGTACACATCAGCGCCCTCTACATCTCGCGCCAGTCCGAAATCAGAAATTTTACAAACTTTTCCTTCGTCTACCAGCACATTTCTAGCAGCGACATCTCGGTGAATTATCTGAAGTTGTACACTTTAGTTTTAACATTTATAACAGAAAGTTCTTACACTCAGAGATTTTAGAGGCTGGAGAGACAGAAATAAGTTCCTTGTTACGTAGATGCATGACATATATGTATATGAAATTATATAAAAACACACATACTGCACGCAAAAACACACTCACACATAGACACACATACAAATATACATACACATGTATTTACATACATTGAAACATATATATATACACACATAAATATAATAAATACATAAATACATAGATATACAAACACATACACATACACACACACACATATAAATATAATAAATACATACAACGCACACACACAGACGCGTATCAAACAAATGTTTATTTGTTTTTACTTTATTGTTTTCTAGATGACATAAACCACGCGCCGTCTGAAACGCAAAGGACAGCAAATCTTTCTGTCCCACAGAACATCTTTCCGTTTCCGCTTTTCCCGGTCTGCAACTCCGTAAGTAGGTCAGTAGGTCACCACCAGAAACATACTCCATGATCATCAGTGTCGGTTCTGATATTATTTATATTTTGAAATATTTGAAGAAAAAAGATAACAACAAAGACGTCGTCAGAATGAAAGGAGGTTTGAATAATGGAATGAACGAAGAAAAAACATCTACGAAAGTGACAGAAAGCGAACGAAGTAAAGAGAAAAGAAGGTAGATAAAAGAAACACAGAAAAAGTAAAGATATGTGAAAACTATATAACTGATATATTGAAAATATTTTGATATCTAGATGTTAATCTATATTTGATATATGTAGCTATTATTTTCTATGTCTTGATATATTATATTGGTATTTTTCCATTTCTTGGTATAATATAGGTATCAAACTTATGTTAATATATGTACCATCAATTATATCTGATATATGTAGTTACTAAATTATATATTAATAAATAAACTATATATTAATTGTGTACTTAGTGTAAATAGGTAAGTAGTATGGTGTGAGGAAGGATTATGAGATTAACTACCTAGTGGAAGTAAGCAGGTACAAAGACAGATACATAGGTAGTTATGTTAAAATGCAGATAGGTTAATAGTTACGAAGGTAGATCATATTAGAAAGAAAGAAAATAGAAATACAGATATGCACTGAAGACAGTGACATATGACATAAGATTTAATTAATAATACAAATAAATGTTTTACCACCAGACGTACAACATCCAAGAAACGCGACCACATTTATATGTCTCGGTATTTTTCTCACAATTAACAACTCTTGATAAAAATCTTGTTTTTCGGCATCAGTCGCCGTTTCTGAAAATGAAAATAAATATTATTATCTAAACATGATGGCCGCTGCTAGAAAAGAGAGGATAGAGAAAGCAAATGATTTTTTAGAAAGAAAAGATGACCACACTAATTTGCTAGTTAAAAATAAAGTTAGGAAGGAAATATTTATTTATATGACGTCGGTCTCAGATAACGAGAGGAACACTGAAGCAAACAATCAGACGATGAAGACTAGTTTTTAGTTTTTATTCTGTATTAGACTCAGTAAAATACTTTTGTAATGATTTATCTACGAAGACAACTGATGTCACCAAACTTCATTTAACCGTAAGAGAAGAGTCTTTTGTTTTTCTAATCCAACCGAAATGAAATACTATGATTGACATTTTGGTTAACCTCTTTGTTAGAGACTGATTTATATAGTTTAACACTTCATTTATCAATAACAAAATAATTTTCATGTATGGTTCCAGAGACAGGACAATATATATTTTATGCTTTATGTTTTATGAAGAATCGAACCTAAGTGCCTTCAGTCGAGACTTTTCTGTAAATATCTTTTACCTTTAACCATTTTGACAGCAACTTCGTCCCATCTCTTCAAGCCTTTGATGTCCAGAGCCTCTGCTTTCAAAACTTTCCCAAATTTGCCTTCACCCAGCAATTGTAGAAATCTGAGACGTTCTCTGGGAAATTCCTCTGATGCCGGAGTTAGCTCACTGTACACGTGAGTCTGAAATGTAGATGATGAGAATCATCATGATGTGATGATATATTTTTAGATGATAATGATGGTTGAAAGATGGTAATAAAAATGATAATAATCTTCATCATAGTTATTATCATATCGTCATAATCATTGTTATTATAATTATAATTA
>CM022676.1:1176009-1281009 GCA_012295275.1 Chrysomallon squamiferum
TGCCAAAAGATTCAATCAAACAACAAATGTAAAAATCCCTGACTGACTGAGTATACTTAACAAAAGGAATCGTGTTATAGTAGTAGTAGAAATAGTAGTAGTACTAGAAGTAGTGCAGAAATAGTAGTAATATTAAAAGTAGTGGTGATAGTAGTAATAGTAATTGGCTGTTGTCATAGAAGTTGTAGTGATAGTAGTAGTAGCAGTGAACGAATACAACACATCATAATTTTGAATCGTATTAATTATATAATGTTAATGTGTAAGCTATGACAATAACAAAAGATGACAATATTGAACTGATTAATTACAACAACAAAAATATTACAATAACAAGATATTGCAATACATAACGTATTAATTATAAAAAACCTATGTCTATTGCTACAACATATTAATTCTGAAACAATATCTAACCTACGACATTTAGATATCGCTGATCATACAAGACATTTCTCCATCTGCAATAGTACGGTCCATCGTCTTGTAAAGAAATCCTCACAAAATATAGTTCCTGTATTCCTACGCCGCTGCCTTCATTGTACATTCTCATGTGTCTAACTCCAAACACCTCAGTGACTGCTTTGTCCTTAAAATACCACTTTACCTGAAATACAATAATAATAACTAAAACAGATTCATTTTAGTAATGTGTTACTTGGACCGCATTGTATAGGTTCATGATGTCGGGTCTCAGATTGTGTGTGTGTGTGTGTGTGTGTGTGTGTGTGTGTGTGTGTGTGTGTGTGTGTGTGTGATGAGAGTGAGTTAGGTGAGTATGTTGATATCAGTCTGTACTCACCTGGCCAGGGTAAATGTTAGTAACTCGACACTTCAGACTGACACTGTCGGACACACTGACAGTACTTCGTAATGTTTCTGGCTCAATTATTAGCAAATTCGGATTAGCTGAAATAATAAGCGTTTAAAAAATTACAGAGAGAGAGAGAGAGAGAGAGAGAGAGAGAGAGAGAGAGAGAGAGAGAGAGAGAGAGAGAGAGAGAGAGAGAGAGAGAGAGAGAGAGAGAGAGAGAGAGAGAGAGAGAGAGAGAGAGAGAGAGAGAGAGAGAGATAGAAGTAGAAAAAAGATGAAATGCGTGAAACAGAGAGACAAAATTTAAACGGTTTGGATTATATTATTATTCCTTCTACTCTGTTATATCCAGTATTATTGCTACTATTACTACTACTTCTATATCGACGACTTCGACCATTACTGCTAACAGTATTACTATTGCTAATATTACTAATACAGCTACTTGTACTACTACATCTGCTATTACTTTACTACTGTTACGAAGATAATAAGTACTATTACGATTATTAAAGAATTATGGTAGATACTGCTTCTGTTGCACCCTTTATACTACAACTGCTACTACTACGACAACGACTATAGTACAATATTATTATTACTACTAACAATATAACTAACAACAGTATTAGTATTGATATTATTACTATTAGTGTTATTACTTTTACCACTACTACTATTACTATGACTATATAACTACAATTATTACTATTACGACTATTAATACCAATAGTATTTTTATTATTGATCTTATTTACTGATACTGCTACTACTGCTGCTACAACGACAACGACAACTACTACAACTGCCAATATTAGTACTACCACAAATATTATTATAAATATAATTATTACTGATACTACTGTTACCACTACTATTACCACAACAACCACAACCACAACTTCTACCACTACACTCCTTCTACAAGTTCTACTGCCGTAAACTAATATAGTCTGAAATAAGCTGTACAAGACAAAGGAATACCTGTTAGGGTAATCCTCTGGGTAACTGCTCCAAATCTGTTTGCTATTCTGCACATGTACAGACCAAGGTCCATTCTAGACAAGTCGTAGATTGTTAGTGACATTTGAAAACTCGGTTTGAACGCATCACGCAGATCAGTTGAGCTGTATCTTAAAATCAAATAAATGCATATGTGTACGTGCCATTAGTAATATATTTGTAATAAAGTGAATATCTGCACTGTACATTATAGCTAGTGTGAGAATATGTGAATATAGTTGTCTGTCCGTCTGTCTGCTTGTGTGTCTGAATGTGAATATGTTTATATGTATGTAGTATATGTATGTATGTATGTATGTAGTAGTATGTATGTATGTATGTAAGTATGTATGCAGTAACTATGTATGTATGTATGTATGTGTATGTATTACGTATGTACGTATGTATATATGTACGTATATACGTATGTATATATGTATGTATGTATGTATGTATGTATGTATATATGTATGTATGTATATATGTATGTATGTATGTATGTATGTATGTATGTATGTATGTATATATATATGTATGTATGTATATATGTATGTATGTATGTATGTATGTATGTATGTATGTATGTATATATGTACTGCTTACTTGAAGGGATCTGGTTTCAGTGGTTTGTTGGTACCGCGAAGCCAGGCAACCATTGGTGTGTTGTTCACGAAGTCATTTCTGACCTGTGCACGACAGCTCAAGGTCACGTGGTTTCCCAGAATTCCATCGACTCGTGAAGTTGAATTCACAATAACCGGCGGTCCTGGAAAGTTTAATACATACATACATACATATATATATAATATAAATTATAATTTTGTTATAGAGCGTTGTTTGGAATGGGAAATAGACATTTTAAGAGATTTCATCCTGAAGCTTTATTATTCCCATCCAGCTCCAACCTTACATCTGAAGCAGAAAATACTATAATTATAGTAATGACGATGATTATGACGTTGATGATAATTATGATGATAATAATAAACAATGTTATACCAGCAACAATGATAATGACGATCATGATGACGACAACAGAAACAACAACAACAACAACAACAACAACAACAACAACAATAATAATAATAATAATAATAATAATAATAATAATAATAATTAGAAGAACAAGAAGAACAAGAACAAGAAGAATTTAAATTTGTCTAACCGTCAATAACGACGTCAGCAGAATCCTGTAGGTTACCATAGTGACAGGAGTATTTCCCTTCGTCGTCATACGTAATATTATTAATTTTCAGAATAGATATCATAGTGTGTTTGTTTCCACGTGTCTCTGCGATGTCATATTTCGACGACTTCTTTATAGTCACTTCATTAACCAATTCGTTATAATAGTTAAATGTCCAGAAAACCTGAAGAAAGGATATATGCAAAATTGATGATGCACACAATTTGTATTCATTTTTCTTACTGTACAGTGTATTACTTACATAGTTTGTAGTGACTGTTGATACTGTACAGTATATTACTTGCATAGTTTGTTGTGACTGTTGATACTCTACAGTGTATTACTTACATAGTTTGTAGTGACTGTTGATACTGTACAATATATTACTTGCATAGTTTGTTGTGACTGTTGATAATGTACAGTGTATTACTTACATAGTTTGTAGTGGCTGTTGATACTGTACAGTATATTACTTGCATAGTTTGTTGTGACTGTTGATACTGTACAGTATATTACTTACATAGTTTGTAGTGACTGTTGATACTGTACAGTTTATTACTTACACTGTCTGACGTTGAGGTGACTGTTGATATTGTACAATATAATACTTACATAGTTTGTAGTGACTGTTGATACTGTACAGTGTATTAATTACATAGTTTGTAGTGACTGTTGATACTGTACAATATATTACTTACATAGTTTGTAGTGACTGTTCATACTGTACAGTATATTACTTACATAGTTTGTAGTGACTGTTGATACTGTACAGTTTATTACTTACACTGTCTGACGTTGAGGTGACTGTTGATATTGTACAATATATTACTTACATAGTTTGTAGTGACTGTTGATACTGTACAGTATAATACTTACACTGTCTGATGTTGAGGTGACTGTTGATATTGTACAGCGTACTGTAAGACTGGAATCTACGATTGCTCGTAAATTATCTTCGTCTATGTTTAATTCTTCTGAAGCTGCTGGTCCAGTCAGCGGAAGAAATACTAAAATTAAAATTGTCATTATTATTATTATTATTATTATTATTATTATTATTATTATTATTATTATTATTGTTGTTGTTGTTGTTGTTATTATTATTATTATTATTATTATTATTATTATTATTATTATTATTGTTATTATTACTAATATTATTATTGTTATTATTATTATTATTATTATTACTAATATTATTATATAACAATATGTGTATATAACAATAGTAATAATAACAAAAAATAAAAATAATATATTTACAGATAGATGCACACATAACGTCATATATACATACATATAAACATACATGTGGACGACCAGTATCGTTATATATTTGTAGTTTGTATTTAGTCATTTATTTCTAAAATATGTGTTTGAAATAAAAACAAGCTAATTAGACTAATGTATGTTTATTTTATGTCGAAATCTACTAAAGAATCATTTTAAAATGACAAAATCAAACTTACCTAACAATAACATGAACCAATAATTCATGTTTACATCTTCTCGTTTCCCTGCGAATTATTAATATTTTTTAAAACAAATTAACAGAGATATCCAGTCTTGTCAGTGTAATTTTCTACAAACAATCGAAATGCTGTTGTCGTAGGTGTTGTTGTATAACTCTTTCTTTACCAAACATGATGATTCATTCTTCTTACGTATTACTGAACAAACAACCAACACAAGACGTAAACATGAATAGAATTTCCATCAAAAACAAGTTACTTTTATCGTTCCATATGGTGTCAAAATGCATCAGACTTTCTTAATACTTTCTTCTCGATTTGCTGTTTTAAATAGAAGTAACATTCGCTTAGGAAAACAGTAATAAAAACAAAATAAATCAGAAGGTGGGAAGACAATAAAATCATTGTGGGTCACTTGTAGAAGGTGGCTAAGCCTGAATCGTCACTGAACCGTTGATAAATGGTCTGCCTGGGTTCAGGGGACAGACCAGTGTCAGTTACAAGGGAGGGCAGTCAGCTGAGACGGTAGAAGCGCGAAGATATCGTACAGTTCTTTTCTTTGTGCCACTGTTACTAGGATCGCTTTAAGCGCGATAATTTTACATTTACGATAATTTTATTACGACACAAATAATTATTAGCTCGTATGAACCGCAAAACAAAGACAAAGAAAGCGTCAGAGATAGAGAGTACGAAAGAGAGTTAGAGAAAGATCGAGCAAGACAGAGAGAGAGCGAGAGAGAGAGAGAGAGAGAGAGAGAGACAGACAGACAGAGAGACAGACAGACAGACAGACAGACAGAGAGAGAGACAGAGAGAGACAAACAGACAGACAGAGTGAGAGTACATTTAGAGACAGAAACAACTACCACTTGATAATATAAATATAAAAATATAACATATCAATAACTTTGTGAGTTTACTTTTAATATCTTCACACATAAGTCTTAACATTATAAATCCAGTCCAACATGATTTTTCTTTTTTCACTCAGACCGTTGGTAGGACGCATTCTTAGTCTTTTCAGTAGTTATCAGTAATCTAGTCTTATTTTAAACTCTTCAGCAACCATCAACATCAGATCAACACTGTTAGCTTTTAAATTTTAGTTATCATTATATACCACTGAAGGAGTTGAGATGACATTCTTAATTTAAGTAAAACATATTTTTAAAAGAAAACTGATAAATAATTAAATTAATATTTAAAAAATTTATTGTAAGACTGAAATGAATACAAATTTCATGATTATAATTTTAAAAAACGAACAGAAGATGGCATTCATATGGTATTTATATATAAAAATAAATAAACAGGTAAATAAAACCAAACAAAACCTTAAATAAGAAGTTAAATTCCTAGGTATTCGTCTTCCTAAATTTAATTATATTCGCAGACAGTTTTAAAACTTATTATTAGCGGTTAGAATAATAGATAGGAAATACTGACAAGAGTATTAAATTTGTTTTGATAATAGATATTATTAGTATTTAGTATGGATATCTGTCGTTTATTTATTTTTTTTTTTTATTAAAATATATACACACTTTTTTATTATTTATTTGTTTCTTCTTCTCCTTCTTCTTCATCTTCTTCATTATCATCATAATATTTTTATTATAATAATAAAATTAATAATTAAATAAAATAACTGAAGATGGGGTATCACAAAGTACGACAGACGTGGACTTGGCGAGTTTCCTACTATCACACATAAATCACTCAAACACGTGTGCACCGCCCTGCAGTAACATCACATCTGAAAATTCCTTTTTTTTTTTTTCTTTTTCTTTTACCCGTACTGTCGTGACTTCGGTGTCCTGGGAAAGTATTCTCAGTTTATTAATAAACCCGTTGCTTATTCAAATCAACACAACTTCAGTGCTTACTCTGTGTTTAAAATTCCGTCTTTGTTACGTACATTAAATACGTGCTTATGTTGAGTTAATAGCCGTTTGTGAACACATTAAAGAAAAAACAGTATGGGACTTTACCTCTACGTTTTATACTGCTGCTGCTGCACACACACAGATACAGATATACATACACATACATACATACAAAACAAATATATGTATGTGTCCGTATGTCCATCAGTCTATGATGTATCTATTTATATTTTTTATATATGTAGTGTAAAAGTATGTTTCTCCATAGCAATTTTCTTTTCTTGTTTTATATATATATAATTAAAGGGAAGATTGTCGGAAAATATACCAGAGAATTCCTTTCAAGATATTTAAATTTTTTCCATCTTGTATTTACACAATTATGTGTTCATTTGTTTCTATATATATGGGTATGCATGCGTGCGTTCACACATTTGTAAAACTATAATTTTAATGTACATTTAGAAAAGCACCTAACAGACTCAGGTTTAGCAGGGTAACATTCAGTGAACTGTGACATCCTTCACAATGACGATCAACGTTTATTCCGTTGATAATATCCTAAATCCATAGATATAAATCAGCAGTGACAGACGATGTCTGCACAGTGTTAACAGTCATCAGTTGTTTTGAACCGTCTGTCTACTTTTGATGGGATTTGTTTGTTATTTATTTATTTACCTGTTCTCTCTAATTTGAAGGTAACCTAAGCCAAAAATTAAAGAAAATAAATATATCTTTTACCAACAGCAGTCATATGAGTTATATTATTGTTGTGTTGTTGCGACTGCGGTTGCTGTGACTGTGACTGTGGCTATGGTGGTTGCGGTTGCTGTGGCTGCTGCAGTTGGTTATTATTATTACTGTTAATAATATATTATTATTATTATTACTACTACTACTACTACTATTATTATTATTAGCATTATTATTACTACTACTACTACTATTAGCAGTAGTAGTAGTAGTAGTAGTAGTAGATTATTATATTGATACTGAAGTGTAATGCAGGCTGTCTCGGACATTTTTCTGTCTGACGCATATCTCAACAACATGGTCAGCGCGTGCAGACTGCAGTGAGCACACAAACCTGTCACTTCTCACTTCGCGCAGACACAGGCGTCACGTGACAACACGCCATCTTTCTAATATAACATCATGGTCATTTTATTCACCTGGCGATGACTTTCTGTTGTTTTTGTTGCTGTAGTTATCGTTGTTGATTTCGTTTTTGTTGTTGTTGTTGTTGTTGTTGTTGTTGTTGTTGTTGTTGTTGTTGTTGTTGTTGTTGTTGTTGTTGTTGTTGTTGTTGTTGTTGTTGTTGTTGTTGTTGTTGTTGTTATTATTATTATTATTGATGTTGTTGTTGTTGTTGCTGCTGCTATTAATACATTTTTTTATTATTGTTGTTAATTATAATGAAATCCCATCTATAAAATACCTCTGCTACCACTGTATGGAAATAATGGTTTATTTCGTTGTGCACGTAACAATGGAAGATTAAACAGTCATTTTTGGTTGAATGTTTATATATCATAACTATAACACTTTGACAATATTATAAAAGTTGCAGGGAGAATAACTCTGGTTGTCACAATTTTGTTTCGAATAGAAAGAGTATCGTGCCTTTATTCATCTTCTTATTTAGTTTTCTAACAAAGTATGTAAGATATTTTTTAAATTGTGTGTGTGGGTGTAAACATATATATATATATTCCTCTTAAATGGAGAAGATGTGTTCATTGTGATATTCAGCTTCTTTCTAAATAATAATTAAAATTATATGAATTACAAGTATCATTTTCTTTATTAATAATGATTACTTATCTCTTTTTTTTGACAAATGGTTTCACATCACTGGATTACAAAATATGAGTTTGTTCTCTCCTGCCTCTGAGTAGGCGCTTAGTCGTACAATCTATTACTGCTTAAATTAATGATAAAAGTAGCATTGAAAGACTGGCTACAAGCAGACGGTTTCAGTGAACGTTTTGTTAGAAACGCAATCAGCATTAAATGTCTTTTCAAAAAGCATTGTTATAATCATTAAAAAATAAAAATTAAAAAAGAAGAAGAAGGTATAAGTGAGGTAATTAAAGTATTCTTAATTAATTCATCTCTGTTTATTTCTTTTCTTCTGTCTCACAGTTTCTTTCTGTTTGTTGTTGACAATACGTGTGTGTTTAGTGGCCGGCACTGAAAGCTTGTCTAACAGTAAAATATTTACTTGTTCTCTGATCTGTTCAATCAGAGACAGAAACGATGCAGGTAAAAATTTCACACAACTGACTGGTTCTTATAAACCCAGCCTTGCAAACACGCAGAATAAACAAACAGATGTAAACACGTAAATAAACTGTGACACTGATAGAAGAGACG
The DNA here is from genome assembly GCA_012295275.1 of Chrysomallon squamiferum. Classification (NCBI taxonomy): domain Eukaryota; kingdom Metazoa; phylum Mollusca; class Gastropoda; order Neomphalida; family Peltospiridae; genus Chrysomallon; species Chrysomallon squamiferum. The sequence continues at coordinate 1,184,752 of CM022676.1, forward strand.
TATTTTAAACACTCGTTACAGCTTTGCTTATTTACAACGTTTTGTGTATTTTCAACGTCTGTATAACAACGCGACCCCTAGAACGTGAAGGGTGTGTACACAGTAAGCACATTTAGCAAATGAATCTCTTCACACATTAAAAGCCTGTGATTAAAGTGGTAATTAATTATTTACTACAAAATGAATGAATGAATGAATTGATAAATTACTGAATATTGAACCCCAACGCAGCAACTTTCAGTTTTAATTATTTTATTAAATATATAGGGGTTTTGTTTTTGTTTGTTTTGTTTGCTTACTTGTTGTTGTTTGGGATTTTTTATGTTTTTTGTGGGGTTTTTTGTGGGGTTGTTTATAACATTTTAATTTTTCTTTTCTTTTTTTCTTAGGGGGTGTGTTTTCCTTTTTTCCTTTTTTTTCCTTTTTTTTTCAATTAATATATTATTAAAAAATCAGTCATAGCAAAGGAACTGTTCTTTGATATTTTAGTGTCACTGACAATTTAGGGAAAAGGACAGACATACAGACAGACAGACAAATAGACAGATAGACACAGAGAGAGAGAGTACTTACATATAATAATCCTAGTGTGTTTGTGTATACAAATATATGTTTGTGCGTATATAAAAACAGATATTTTGATGGATATATTTTATACAGTCAGTTGTGTATGACAGACAGACAGACAGACAGACAGACATACAAAACATAATAGATACATATGTGTGTTTTGTGTGTATACCATATGTGCGTATATAAGAACAGATAGTTCACATTAAATTCAGTCAACTGTGTGTGTGTATATATGTATGTATGTCTATGTATATGTGTATGTGTGTGGATATGTGTATGTGTGGTTGGGTGCACACGCGTGTCTACAAACTGACATTTTGATCTGTATATTTCATTCAGTCAGCAGGTGTGGTTATAACACTGTGTAGATAACAGTGTGTAACTGATTTTTTCTGTGATTCTTGTAATTGGTGTCAAAGATTTTCTTCACCTTCCTCGCGGTTTCAAGCGTTGAAACTCAAAATAAGACATTATTATATGTACAGAAAACTCAAAATATTCGCATTGTTTTCATTTTACAGATACTCTCTGTGTCGAGGTACGCGGGGTTTAGAGTTTATCGCTTGATTTATTTAGGTGAGTGTGTGCCTGTTTATTATTACTGAATATTTTGTTTGAATTTTTATAACCAATTTTTAAATAACATTTTAAAGCAGGAGTCAAAAATATATTTGCTGGACAACGTGTGTGTGTGTGTGTGTGTAGACGCATATACACAGAGATAATTATATTCATTTTCAAACATTTGATACCTTCTACTTTTCTTTTCTCTCAGTCACTCTCTGTCGATCTCAATTCCCTTAGTAATATCAAAATAGTTGTTTAGTTTCTATCATTTTAAATTTAATCTCTGTCACTGTGTGAATGTGTACAGAAAATACAGAATACTGATTTACTAGACGGCTATTTGTGATTGCAGATATTTACATATGTATATGTACATTTATATACAGTTTATATGTTTATATAAGTGATGAAAGCCAATATTTACATTATCATGTAACCAATATTATTATTTTTCATTCTACTTTTTTTAATTCATATATATATCGCAATCTACAATTGTTCCTTACCATTCTAGGGGTTTTTTTGTTGTTGTTTTTCGTTATTCCTGTATATACATGTTCTGTTTATTTATTTTATTTTTATTTTTGCTAATATTGATCCTTGAATGTTATTACATCCCTAGTATTCTAGTTTGTCGACATTTTGTCGTATGTAAACATTAAACAGAGTGAGCTTCTGTAAACATATCAACACAACATTGTTTAGTCCAGCGCGCATGCTCAGACGAAGTAAGCAAACTTCCAAATATTTTGAAAGAGTTGATCTTTTATTTAGTTTTTTTCTCAACATGGATGTCAGTCGGCTTCAGAATTTTCTGAGTTTTATATTTTTATTCTCATAACTGCAGGTAAGGTTAATTTCAATAATTAAAATGTACAGTTTAATTATAGTTTATTTAATTATTTTTAATAAAGATATTTTGTAACTTTATAAGGCTATTGATTTTTCAGTAAAACTATTTCTTTATTCATTTATTCATTCATTCATTTCTTTTATTTTTTAAACTTTTATTTTGAATATTTTTAATTTTTTAAACTTTTTTAATTTTAATAAATATAACTTTATATATCAATTTATACTTACGTGTGAATTAGTCAGTATTAATAATTATAGTGAATACATAGATTATATATGTATATTTGTTTCCATTTACTCATTTTTTATTTTAAATGTTAATAAACAAATTTATTGTGACAAACTTCTCTCTCTCTCTCTCTCTCTCTCTCTCTCTCTCTCTCTCTCTCTCTCTCTCTCTCTCTCTCTCTCTCTCTCTCTCTCTCTCTCTCTCTCTGTAACCAGTTTTCAACAAGGCGTTTAATTAAGATACTAAAAAATGTATTTAATAACGCACACACACACACACACACACACACACACACACACACACATATATGTATTGATCAGATAGACACCTGTATATATGTCGTTCTATTCACTGTTATTTTTCAGTTAGTTATATAATGAAATTTGATATCGTAATCTAAGAATAACTAAATTTGATTTTAAAGGCGACTATATAACATGAAATCTTTGTAAAACTAAAAACACTTGTACCGAGCTGTCTATAAAAAACATGTTGGAACGGAATTTTAACAATGAATTCCTAATTCAACAGAAAGAAGTGTCTGTTACAAAACAACCCACTCAGACATCAAGACGTGATGTCAAGGATTAAATAGTTCATAGAATAGAGGTGGCCATTAAATACTGTGGAATGAGGGATTCCGAATTTGAATGATAATAATGATGATTATGATAATCAAAAATGATGATGATATTAATAATAATATAATAATATGGTAATCGTAACTCTATGATAATGACATGATGAAGATAATGATGATTAATTAGGATGATACTGATCACAAGATAATGAACATAATAATGATGATACGATACTCAGGTTTAATTTTTTTTTAAATGAGATTAAATAATGAACTGAAATGTATTCACAACTTTTTTCTTTTGCTAATTAAATTAAATTTGAGTAATAATGATAATGATATTCAAATAACTGATATTTAATTAATTGTAGTAATAATTTCGCGCAGAATCAGTTACAACAAATCTTACAGCGGGAACGGGCCGTTTCAAAACTTCATCCTCAACCTAAACCCGGAAGGTTCATCCCTGTTTGAAGCACAAAACGACGAGGCTAATCCGATAAACTGTTACAGCACGCCCTGACTCTAAAAGTGTATTGTTCTAAAAATAATCTCTCCTTATTTGAGTAAAAATAAACACGTATATTTATAAATACAGACCCAACGAAATATTTGTACTTATTCTTTAGTAAATAAAATTCTTTTGACAGAGAATGTTAATAACGTTCTTGCGTGTTCTGTCAACTTTCAGACAGGCTATTTTTTCTAAAACTACCGTTTGTTTTGTTACTTTAATCTCTCTCTCTCTCTCTCTCTCTCTCTCTCTCTCTCTCTCTCTCTCTCTCTCTCTCTCTCTCTCTCTCTGTCTCATTTATTTTAATTATTTTACTTTATCTTTCTAGGATTTATATCGAAGTCTTGGCATAAAGATTTTTTAATAGACTGGTTTCAAATTCCGTCATTCTTTAGAACTAAGTTTGTCTGAAACAAAATGTAGATTGGTATGTTTTCTCAATCTTTCTTCTCTCGGAGCGAGCATAGCTAGGGCCAGAGCATGCGCATACGGTGCAATACAGCGTAGATCGATTTCTCATAGCTGACACACTTGACAGTTTGTCATTTCAGCCTCTGCTTCACACGCACGGATGAAACATATTTCGCATGGCTCCCGAAGCTCACCTCTCACTATTTTTCTCTCCGTCGAGTTTTCTTTGCAGTCCTTTTATGATTTTATAATTTTTCATACGTGCAAATATGTTATACTTCTTGAGTCCACATCACGGTTGTTCTCATCCAGGGATTGAAGGAGAGAAAGCGCCTTGAATTTTGCTTATACATATGTTATTTAAATATATCTGTTATTTGTAAATCTTTTACGTATATATATATATATATATATATATATATACACACACACACACACACACACAGATAATTGATATATATATATTATATGAGAGACATGCTTTTGGAAAGATGGAAAGAGAGATAATAGATAGATATATGTTGATATCGATATTTTATGAGAGATATAATGGAGAGAGAAGCAAAGAGAGTGACTGACAACCGGTAATAAAAAACAGACATTTACAGAGGTGTTGAAGAAATCTGAGAGAGAGAGAGAGAGAGAGAGAGAGAGAGAGAGAGAGAGAGAGAGAGAGAGAGAGAGAGAGAGAGAGAGAGAGAGAGAGAGAGAGAGAGAGAGAGAGAGATGTGTTAAACAAATCTCAGACTTGTTAAACAAATATTTTCACTTGTTCTCGACTTTCACGTCTCTGTGAGGATTTTCAGCTGTACACTGTCATGTCGGGTGAGAAAATATTAAACACGTTTTAACATGTCAGTCACATTACCTGAAAATAGGACTGTTATAAATAAGACACGAATATTACTTATATACAGCCGTCAGCTTTGTGGTGGAACGAACGTGTACATTTATAGTTCAAACAGCTGCTTGTAATCCAGAGAAAATTTTGAATGTAAAAATTATCTAATAACAATTTGCTTCGGATTAAGCTTGTGAATTTCAGTCATTTCATTCGTCTACATGACTACATATGCATGAGTACATGTAAGAGATAGATAGAATAGTATTGTTGTTTTTTTGCAGTATCGTGTTTTTCTACGTAGTTTTATTATTTTTCGTTTACTGTTCAGTTCCTAATTGTAATAATATATGTCATATCTGTGGGAAAGTTCATATGAGAGATTCATGAGAATGTAGAGTATTTCTCTGAAGACCACAAGAAAAAGAAAATCTTTCGACATTCAATATACCTTGAGAGAAAACCGATTCAGTGTTATGCAAGAACAAACTTTAAACTGATTCAATTACCACGAACAGATAACACCAAATACCATGTCTCTTTTAAACTCCTTACTAAACATACATGAGGCAAGTGGAAATCTCTTTCCTATGCAAAAACAGGATAGTTAATTTTCATTTTCTTTTAGTTCCCTCTCTTTCTCTCTGTGTGTCTCTCTGTTTTTCTTTCTTTCTCTTTCTATCTTTTGTTTTCTCGCTTAATCTCTTTGTGTCTTTATCTCTCTTTTGTCTGTCATTCCTTCCCTCTCTCTCTCTTTCTCTCACTCTCTCTACCTCTGCCTCTACCTATCTCTCTCTCTCTCTATCATTGTGTGGGTGGGTGTATCATTTAAAACTTTTTGTTGTGTTGTGTTATTTAAATTTAAATTATTATAATTTGATTATTCTGCTTGAGAACAGCAGCCAGTAAAGCAACAATCGGCGACAGATTACCGCTCGCTGTATTTAATCACTGTTCCTTTATCTAATGTATTTACTTATTTTACACATATTTTACATATTTCTGATTTCATTTATACGTTTCATGGCTACATTATGTTTTCTAGTTCTAGTCGGAGTTTAACATTGACACAATACAGCTGATATCCGATTACTTTCAAAGTTCAGCCATTAGCTAATAGTTATTTTGGAAGCTATTCAATGTTAAGTAAATCTAGCTTTCATTTATTTTCCTGCCATAAAGTGAAATATGTACATCAAAATCCAGAGTGTATTCTTAGTAAATAATTAAATACCTCAAACCTTTTCCTTGCGACATTGCGAATTTTACGGATAACTTCCTGACCTGATTATCGTATTTATTAATACTACTGTTGTTATTATTATTATTATTATTATTATTATTATTATTATTATTATTATTATTGGTTACATTTTATGTTATCTAACTCCGATTTTATATATATATATATATATTTTTTTTTTCCCCCCCTGCAGTGTTATTAAATACTGAAGTTATGTCGCGTGATCTTTCGGTGGGCGTGGTTATCGAAGCTTGCGTGCTTGGATTGGTCAGTATGAGCTTGTCAGTCATCTTTCTTGTGTTCAACGTCAGACTGAGGGAGACTAGGTGAGTTGTTATGTTCATAAGATCACTATAATAATAATAATAATAATAATAATAAAACACTGTTGGTTGATATATGTACTGATTTTTTATTTTTATTTAAAACGCCTTTCTGTGATAAATTTACAAGCTGCGAATTTATTCTCAAAAACTGTAAATAGCACAATTTAAATTCATGATCTAAACATCCATGTTTTGTTTCCAGAATAATCAAGATGTCAAGTCCGAATCTAAATGTTATGATAGCTTTTGGCGGGATTTTTGCAAGTATCGGCTGTTTGATGTTTGGAATGGATTACTTCTTGGAGGATGATGAATCCAAAATGTCTACTTTGTGTCAGGTAAATTTTTAAATAATGCGGAGAATTTTTCGTATTAAATAATGATAAAAGCAATAGATTATTTTGCAGGCAATTAATCTTTGCTAATAATAAAGTATCACAATAAAATAACAAAGGTGTAAGAAAACACAGAAATTAAAATTTACCCATTTTTATGATATTTCAGTGATTAAATTATGACATTAAAAAGACCCTTCATCTGTATTAACAACGGTAGATTTTAATTGTTATATTTAGTTTTACTTTAATTTAAAATGTTTTAGAAATGAAATATTTTGTTGTTCAGGTTCGAGTTGCTGTGATAGTTCTGTCTACAAGTCTTGTGTTTGGTCCTATGTTTACGAAAGCTTGGCGAGTTCATAAAATATTCCAGCAAGCTGCCACTAGAAAAGTTGTAAGTTGACTTTTTTTTAAACTTACTCATTTACAACTGTTTATCGGGTTAATATTTATATAATTTGTTTATCGGGTATGTCTATATCTATCTATCTATCTATATACATACGTACATACATACATACATTAGTTTCAGATGAATGTAATAGCTAACAAATCAAAAAAGCAAAAACAAATTAGGAGCATAATTTTGATGATATCATTTCATTTATGTAAATTAGTTTTTACATTTTATTTCATTTCTGCTTTTTTGTTTATTTAAATGATAGGTTATTAGAGACAACAAGCTGTTTCTTATAATCAGCGCCATCTTGTTGTGTGACGTCACAGTTATTTGTGTTTGGCAGAGCATTGATCCACTTCAGTGGACAACAACAGTTGTGACCAGTCAGGTAAACGTTAATTATTTTTTCTTTAATTAAATTTCTTTTCTCTTCTTCTTTTGTTTTTATTTTTTATTTTTATTTCATTTTATTTTTTTTAAATTTAATTTTTACTTTATATTTATATTTATATTTCTTCCATATATTGCTATATATGTTACTTACGTATATTTTACAATATACTTTTTCTCCTAAAACTTCTAACTTTATAATAATTTATACATATAACGATATTTAATATACGCATTAATGACTTTATTGCAGGTCTTCCCTACTCTTTCATCAAATGATTCGACAAACAACGTCATCACTGTCCACTGGTGTACGTCACAAAACGCTGACGTATGGGTTGCCAGCTTGTTAACCTTCAAAGTAGTCATACTTCTGTATGGTCTTTATCTAGCATGGCAAGTCAGAAACATCACTCTACCGTCAATGAATGACGCAAATCCCATTATTGTGACGTCACTGACAACCATGATAATGGCAACGTTTGCGTCATCCGTTACCATGATGCTGAGGGCATGGCCTAATGCAGTCTATGCATGTATTATCTTTGCAGTTTGGTTCAGCAATGTAACATCCATGATGGCAGTGTTTTTGCCAAAGGTATGAACATTTTATTAATAGTAAATAAATTAAATTAAAATCTAATCAATAAAATTATAATATATATTATTTTCATATAGTAATCATTTATTATTAACGCTAATTTATTTATTGTTAATTATTATACCTTTATTATTTTTGATTTTCATACAGTTATAACTCAGAAAATTAAGTCAACACAATCTACATTGGATATCCTTTCATATTATATACTACGTTCTGAGATATTTTCAGGATACGTCAGTGTAAAAATGAGCTATTTAGAAATCAATAAAATAGCAAACTTGTACTCTGTGACATATTTGTGAACATCTGTATGATTACATTTAAATGTAGAAAATGTACGTATTTATGTAATAATTCTAGTTAACTCTGGTTTGACTTCAGATTCGACTGTGGAAGAAAACGCCAGGCAATCCTCAGTTCAGAGTAAGCACAGCGTCAGGTAACATGACATCTGGGTTGCAGTCGTTTGAGCAAGTGGAAGAGGAACTGTATCACATGGTCAAGGAAAACATTTCTTTACAGAAGTCGCTTCAAGAGGTAAATATTTAATTTATAAACTAACACCTTCATATCAGTTTATAAATAAATAAATAAATAAATATTATTACTGTTGTTGCTAGTTATTATTATTATTATTATTATTATTATTATTATTATTATTATTATTATTATTTTAAAACAGAAAAATGAAGATATCCAAGTACTTCAGAAACATCTTGACAGTGCTCAGGAAAAATTAACTCAAATTAAAATAGCACAAGAAGGGAAGCAGGACAGTGGCCTTGACCTTTCTTCTGTCAGTCATGATGATGGCTGTGAAATCACTGTTCTGCACAAGGACTGTTACAACAGCAGAGAAAGTTATCAAAGTTACATGGACATGAATGGAACTGTTACTCAGAGTTGTCACAAATCTAAACGTCCTTCCAGTGCACACAGTATAGTCAGTGCAGCTAGCTTGAGTCAGCTTGCCCAGCTCAGAGATGCTGTAGTAGATGACATAGCTCAAGCCAACACTTTAAGTTCCAACTTAACCAAGTCATTTTCAAAAGACATTGACAAGGCTAGCAAACGGCGCTCATGGATTTACGATTCTTTACGATCCAGGCAAGAATTAGCTGGAGCCATAGCAAAATCTTACAACTTGGATGATATAGGGGATACATATTCTTATGTCTCTAGTTATCTCCCTTCGTCAAGCTCTCTATTCCATAGTCTAGATCCAGCCCATCATCACTATTCATCATCGGAAAGTCTGACATTAGCAAATGACAGTCTATATCCTGAGTGTTCTAAACAAAGACAAGTACTAAGGGATCAGAAACGACACAAACATAGACAGAAGGAAGGTAAAAATTCAGAGAAGAAAGTTGAGCCACCATATTTAATAGAATGTAATTTGCAAACTGGATGTTTACAGACAGACACATTTGTGTGAAGTTAAAATTCATTAAAAAGTATTCAGTGTTTTCCTCTTCTGAAAACAGTTCTGTGGATCATTTTAGTTTTACATATGAGAAGTCGAAAAGCTCAATAAAATGCATCACCATTTCCATCAAAATAAATAAATAGTGCTGAAACTGGATTAATCTGACTTCCTGTACAGTGTTTCAGTTTTCATTATTCACTGAGACAGCTCATTACATCACATTTATTATTATTATTATTATTATTATTATTATTATTATTATTATCATCATTATGATAGAATCTCTACTAACTACTATCTCTACTGTTGGTTAAAGGAGCCAATACAAGACAAAAACAGATCATTTACATATTATTTATTAGTCTGGTATTTTGTCTTGCACCCCATTCAAACATACAAAGTGTACAAAAATAACATAAACTGACAATGCAGGCCTAACAAAAACTGGCCCGGGTTATGATTAAATGTGTAATATTATAAATTTGTGTGAGAGACAACAATTTCAACACTATGTAAATAAATTATTTTGCAGATCTACTTCTTTTCTTGATATGTACTGAATACAGTTGTGGATGGTCTTCAAGAAAAAGCAACTATCATCTCACTTCAAACTGAATTCAATTCTACAAACATGCAGGTCATAACCTACTCATGTTTAGAATGATTTCATGAATTTTTTTTTTTTTTTTTTTCATTACATTCTACTCAAATGCAGAAACAGTTTTCAATTAGACCAGCTAAAGGGTTGAAATTAAACTGACTTTTTTTCCTCCTGACCTGCAAACATAATTATACAAATTCTGTAATTATATACTTTAAAAAATGTAACTGAATGCAGCTGAGAAAAAAATAAAGAGCCAAAAAAAAAAAAAAAAAAAAAGTTAATAAATAAATAAGTAAATAAATAATAATAATAATAATAATAATTTAAAAACAAAAATTGCAGTAAATGAAAAGTAATTTCATAAAAAAAGTTTTAATGGGTTAGTTTCTACATCATATTTTAATAACAAAAAAAAGAAGAAAACGTTTACTGAGGTATAAAATAATAAATCACACTGAATTTATGTGTGCTAAGCTTGTAGATTATACTGGTACAAAAACCCTTAACAACAGTATGAAATACTTCTTAACTAAAAAATATAAACTCAAAAATTCACATATTGAAATATTGTTCAGTTCCAGGAAATGAATAGCAACAAAGTAAACAAAGAAAAAAAAAAAAAAATATTAGAGAGAAAAAAGAAAAAAAGAATTAGAAAATATATATAAGAAAAAAATAAGAAAAATAAAAAGTTTATGCAAGAGTAATGTAAATGCAGTGCTGTTTCATTATATAAAAACACTATTAATGTAGTTAGCACATTAACTGCAATAACTAAACATTTATACAATCAGTTACATACCATAGATGAAATTAAATACCACTACACTTTAAAATCAGACTGAAATAAAGAAAAACATAAATTGTGAAAAAAATTAATTGAATTATAGGTATAATGAAAAATTTCATCCAAGAAAATTATCATATTTTTTAATAATTTTAAACCTGAAAAATCTTTAGAGAGCTGAACGTCACTGTACTGTTGTGACATTAAAAAAGAAATTATTGACAAAGATAGAACTAAATATCATAGTACTTTCAACAACTATAAAAATTATACAAATGTCTAAGTTGAGTATATTTAAAACTGCACTATTGTTATATGTACTTGTTTTAACTAAAATTACGAAGAGAAGTTACTGCTAAAGTCTACAAAACCAAATAACTATCTTGAGTTACATAATTACGTATAATACACCTGGATGAAAAATGGATTATTGGGCATTTTATTTATTCTAATAACCAATACAAAAGCATCATTTTACATGCACACATTCTTACTTACGTACACAAACAAGCACTTTCGTTTACCACAACCTTTCTCAGACAAAATGAATATATGTGTACACATCAATTTTATGTATAAGATTTGTCCAAATTTATTTACATTAACTGACTCTATATACTTATATGATATATAGCGCTGATAAAATAATGTAACTCTTAAAATGTAACAATAGAAACTATAAAAATGAAGGCAACATATCTGTAAATGAGCCTTAATTAATAATATATTGGTACACTAATATAGTATGTTTATATTGGAATTGTATAATCTTTATTTATTTAAAATAAGAACGGCAATAGCTATTCCTATTTTAGTTTTTGTCTCATCTTCCTTAGCTAGCTGACAAATAATATTCTTCAAATAATTATCTAAGCAATAAATTAATAATAATAATAATAATAAAATTATTAAAAATTAATAAGTGAAGTAAGTAACAGAAATAAAGAGCACTATAATAACAAATGAGAGAGGAGTTAATTCAGCTGATATTTTGATTCTGTAGGAAACCCACAGCCTTTTTTAAACAGTGGTCTTGTTATCTGGAAGCATGGTGAATGATTTAAAATAATAAAATAAATATTAAGCTGTAATAATGGAAGACATGGACGGATAAATGATAAATTAATAGATTTATAAGATCTTAACAAAAACAGACCTCCCATTAAAGCAGTTTACAAACAAATACTTACAAAAATAATATAAATAAACAAAAATAAAATTTAATAATATTAAAAGATAAAATTATAATGTCTGTAAAAGCTAGTATGAAGATGGATAGCTATTTTTGTAACAAAGTTTATGTTTAAATAGTTTACATTATAAGGTTCACAAACTTTAACATTACATGTGTAAGGAATAACAAAGATTTTTTTAAAGTAATTACTAGCTGAAATACACATTTTGTAAAGTAAGACTGAAACTTACTGGATTTCATTTTGAATATGCTCTTTCACTAAAATGTATTATTTTCTGAATGTATTTTGATATAATCTTTTTTTAAATGACAAAAATATTTTTTTTTACAAATATATATATTATTTTTATACCCAAAATATTATAATTTTGATAATCAACAGAAATAATTAACATACACATAAAATAAATAACACAAAAATTTGCTGCCAGCAAATCCACTATCAATGGAAATAATTACAGGACTAAAAAACTATCTTCTTTGTTATCTTCGCATTATAAAAGACTAACATTAAAAAATGAGGATTATGTGTGATATTATGCATAGATTTTGTTTTGTCACAACACTTGTTCTGAGGCATGGATCACAGTACACTGAAGATTACTATATGATTTTTATATATGTACAATTACTGAAACCTGCCTCTTGCTGCAGCATTTTAACAGTTTTAAAACAAGTTTAAAGATATTAACAGTCATGTTATTAAGTAAAAAACATGACTCTATAACTCAGGAAAATGAATTTCATCAATGCAGCATTTCTCCTTTTCTCAGTTTTGTTTTGTTTGAAATATTCTTTTTTATTTATTTTTATTAGTTTTTCATGATGCCAGTTCCATTTCCACATCATTGGTATATTTCTTCATACACATTCATGAAAACAGATTTTCTTAATGTATATATAATTCTCACTGGTCTTAAAAATATGCTGAAACAAATGTAAATTTTTACTTTCCTGAAGATCATAAAAAAATACAACTGTCTTTCTTCCAGTAGTATCATGTGCATGACACAAATACATCCACAACATTCTATAAGTTAATTTCATCCCTTATAGCTGTTATTCCATAAAATGAAGTTACGATTTTCAATTCCTGTATTATGTTAATTATTATATGTCTATAGTTTATTTTTCACAAAAATAATAAACAACATAATGCAGAGGTTTTCATAAGAATCACAATTCAATCTAATAGGAATCAATTACTCACTATAAATGAATGAATTTCCAGCATCAGCACAAAATGGCCAATGAAAGAGGACACATATTCAGTGAAATATAAAGTTTACATGTGACATTGATATGAAAAAGTTGATATGACACAAAATATGTCAAGATGTTCTTTGAAATGTATAGTTTATATGTGATACAAATAAAAAAACATTGATCTGATGTTAGATTATATCAATGTCATATTCATTGAAATATCAAGTTTATAACTGACACAAATACAGAAAAATCTCATGTAACATAAAACATCCCCATTGTGCTATTTCTGAATATTGCTCCGAAGTTCTTTTGATGAGACAGATACCATCCATGATGTTAATGCACCTTTGAATATGTTAATGTTTTATTATATCTTGAAGTACATAAATACAGTTCTGTGTTTTTGATATATATTGTTTTTCCATATCCTTGATGTCCATTAATGTTTTTGCTACATCCTTGATGTACACAGTATGTTTTACTATATATAATTCAAGTAAGTTAATCTTTATATCCTTGAAGTATATAGAAGAGTACTTCCTTGAAGTGTGTTAATGAATCTGATAATGTCCTTCAAGTATGTTAAATTTTGCTATGCACTTGAAGTACAATAGTTAATTTGATTATATTAAATTATATTGTTTTTCTAAATCCTTGAAGAAAGTGTTTACATAGGTAAAAGATTCTCAGAGAGAAGGTTTCTTGTTCTGGCACTAATTGTAGAACAGAACTGTAATTTCATTTCACCTTTTGAGAATTCCAAGTAAGAGATTTGTTTCCATTAAAACTGTATGGTCCACTGTATTTTAAACTCTTCAGTGATAAAAAAAAAATAAAATAAAAATAATAATAATAAATTAATTAATTAATTCATTAATAAAGAAGAAAAAAAAAAAAAAAAAAAAATTAAATAATAAAAATAAAAATAAAAATAAAAAAATAAATAAATTAAATAATAAAAATAATAAACAAAAATAAAAATTAGGCAGCACAAAAGGTTTTCATCCAAGAAAGTTCATGTATCATTTTCAGTTTGCTGTGACCACTGGTTTATGCACAGGTAAAGTAAAATAGCAAACAGATTGTTTTTTTCCTATACAAGATATCCACGCATCTCTGTTCCATTGTATACATGCATGTCTTGTGGTAAATTGTTCACTGTGGGTCCATCATAGTTAGGATTGTTTATTATATTAGGTGACACTGATGCAAAGGATCCTGAAAAATACAAATGATCGAAAATATTAACAGTACATAATTATTCTTCCAGTTACTGATTCCAGATTCTTACTTTCCTTTTTTTTCCTTTTTTCTTGTTCTTTTGTTTGTTTGTTTTTTGTTTCTTTACTATTTTCAGCTAAATAAATGTACATCTGTTTATAGAAAATATGATTCTTCGAGTAACTATCTTAAACTATCTTAAATAGCTATTAGACAACAGAAAACATATTTAAAAAAAATAATTGTAATAAATAAATAAATAAAAATAAAATGCAGCAATAGGTATTATACATTAAAAGCAATAAATTATCTTCATATATCAATAATTGAAAAAAAATATATTTTTATTTTAATTAAAAATCAAAATACTGTAATAAAAACTTATATTTAAGATAATATTTAAGTAATATTTAAGATAAGTCACCAGTACTTTTTTCTTCTTTGGTTTCAAAACCTGTTTTAAAAAGATCTACCTCGTTCTTTATGAATAAGAGTAGATAATGCTTTACTTTTTTTTTTAAGTTGTGCAGTTTCATTTGAAAAAACTTATATTACTGTGTTATTATATGTTATTCCAAGCAAATTATGGTATGTTAATAAACTGTAAGAAATGGAGATAGGGAAAATAAATGGTAGAGAGGGCTTTTTTCATATATTTAAAGAATAAATAAATAAACAAATAAAACTGGAGACAAGCAAAATAAAAAGTGTAATCTGCAAGGTGATTATATTTAAACAGATAAAGACAAACACTGTGAGACTTGCACAGTCTCTCTCTCTCTCTCTCTCTCTCTCTCTCTCAAATGTTTTCATTGGTAAGATAATTATATTTTAAAACAAACTTACATGCTTCAAATAAAAGCATTATTTATTATATAAGTAATAAATCTAACAAGTTACCATCTATAATGATTTTTTAAAAAGAAGTTTAAAAAAGAAAATAAAAGCAATAAAGGAAAGAAAACCTCCACAAAGCAGAAACACACAATCATAGAAATGAAAAAAACAAACAAAAAAAAGCAGATTAACAAGCAAATATCTATTCACTGACGTGAACAAATATATAAATTATCAATATAAAATTTTAGTAATGAAGGTTTTAATCAAATTTAGTAAGGAAACTACAAAGCTGAATGAAAGTTAATTATGAAGATGAATTTGTAGAACCAACCCCAGTGTCACTTCAAGTATAACTAAGTTAGATGTTTTTTACTTTAAATATCTTAAATCTTGAGAAAACAAATATAAATAAGTAGAATCTGTCTTGAATCAAACTATAGAACATTGATTTATTTATATATGATTCTTATTTTAGTTTCAGTGCAGATAATTAATTTGTATAATTCAGATTTATTCTAAGCCCATACATATAAAACTATAAACTAAAAATTATGATGAACTTATTTTTCTAACAAATTTTATTTGTGAATTAGTCTGATGCTATAGTCTTTAAAAAATATTATGAAATTATTTTTGCTTATTAATTTAAAAATAATTTAAAAAATATATATATAAATAAATAAAAAAAAAAAAAAAAAAAAAAAAAAAAAAAAAAAAAAAATAATTGTGCTTATTTTTCTTTATATTCTTTTTTTTTAAAATTATCATGTTTAAAAAGCATTGTTCATAACAATATAAATAAAATTAAAATAATAATACTCTTTCAAGATTTAAAAATTAGTATTATAACCTTGAAGTGACATTAAAAAGCAGAAATTGAAAATAAAGTAAGATCAATTTTAATTACACAACTTACTAAACCCAAGTAAATAAGACTTTCACCATCAATTATTTTCCTCTGGGAACTGAGAAAAAATATAAATCAATATATATAGTAAAAATTAGAGACTCTCAATAATAATAATAATAATAATAATAATAATATAAAAAATGTAACAATACAAAAAGCTAATTATTTAAATTAATATCTTAAAATCTTCCAATTTTTGTCCAGTCTCTAAATTTTACACTTACATATTTCCACAACAGAATAAAAAAAAATAATAATAAAAAAAAAAAAAAAAATGATTTCTGCCTTTTTATTTCTGTTCAGTGATAAAATGCTATAAAAATACCATAATAAATATCTGGGGGCTACCTGAATTGAATATTCTTATATTAGTCTTATTTTTTTGTTTGTAAGTTAATTTTTTTCACTGACTGTTAAACATGCATCACAGATTGCTCTACCATGCAGTTGTTTCAAAATTCATGCCATGTATAAAATGAAACATAATTCCATAAAGGCATGCAAAAAGATGATGTATATTTACAATACATAGTTTTAATAGTTGTAATAAGCTGTCTTTTTCATTAATCCAAAAATGTTTATAAATTAAAAAGAAAGGGATAAAACACAGATTATTAAATTTACTGGAAGGGAATGCAGGTAGATCTGACGAATTAAAATTATTAAAAAAAAAAAAAAAAAAAAATTCTTGGATTATATTCTAAGCATTTAGTAAAAAAAAATAATAAAAAAAATAATTATAATAACAATAAACATAAATAAACAAAAAATAATAATTTATAAATAAATAAATAATAAAATAAGAATAATAAAAATAATAATCATAATCATAATAATAATAATAATAAAAGCAAATTAACAATTTAAAACCAAATTATGAATTATGGAATATCAGCTTTAAAGCAAAATAATAGAGCACAGGGAATTTATTTGTATATATTTTTTATTATGAAGATAAAGTTTTACCTGGGAGAGAGGTATATCTGTTTGCAGCAGGCTGCTCCATATTTCGACTTGACATTCGCGGTGGAGGTGTAGGTGGAGCTCTGGGCTGAAAAAAACAAACAAATAAATTAAATTAAAAAATAAATAAAATAAAATAAATAAATAAATATTCTGTTTAACTTTTACCAAAAATTTCATGAAATAACTTTAGTCTTTTACAAATTTAAACCATACAGGATATTTTATACAGGATAATACAAAACATCTACATTAAGCAAACATTTACATGTTTGATATTTTTGAAACTATATTTATTCAAGCAGATTAAGAAAAGATTAAACACTAATTAAACCTAATGAAGAAAAGTACAAAATAAGACTAAACAGATTTATAGAGAAAATAAACAGATAGATTACATACATAAACATACATTCACATACGCACTCATGGTGTCACACATGCACACGCACACAAACACACACACAAACACACAGGTATGACAAACCTTTGAAGGTTTTTGTTCTCGAATTCTCAGTGCTTTTGGAATAGCTGGAGATCCTTTTGGTCCTTTAGCACCTGCTTTCGTGAGATTTTCATTTGATCTTTCCCTCTGTCTCAGAGACTTCATTGACTCAGTGTCCCTCCTGTCTTGATCACTTAGCGATTTCTGTCTGTCAAATGACAGATCATGTCCAGAAAAACGCTTCTCTTGTCTCTGAAGGTAATCTGTAGATTTAATTATTTTAAATTATTTAATTAAAAAAACAAAACAGCAGGTAACAATTGAAATTAAACACACTGTAACAGTTGTGCAAAAATAAATGAATAAATGAATGAATAAATAAAAAAATAAATAATGTTCTAATATAAATTGTTGCACTAATTCTGTAATTGTAAATATTATTTACATAATTCTTTAGTTAATTCAAATATTTATTACTGATACACATTTTAAACTTGTGTATGATTCATAAATAAAAATATGAAATAATAATATTTTTTTAGTAACAGAGTTCAGTTGTTGCTATCAGTTAACGTTACTTAATTTATAATAATTAATAGTAATCAAATCAATTTTTTTTTGTTCAGGGATGAGAATCCTGGTAGTAAAAAGAGTAATAAATATAAATAGCTTATTTTAGTATTTTGTATTTTTCCTCTTTATATCCCCAACCCTGCTGGTAATTAGAACCTGTTATCACAGATCTTTATATAATGAAATTGTCTTTACAGTTTACCCAAAGCATCAAAGTAAATTACTTTATCCAGAACAATTTGGATAGTTGCTCAATTACTATTTATCCAGAACAGGTCATACATTTACACATCACAAAATTCCAAACTTCTAACCAAATATTATTTTCTAACCTTTCTCATTTACCCATTTACCCATTTAGTCACATATTCATTTCGGACAAATTTATAGGTTTAAACAGAAATTTCAAATGATCTGTCCAGTAAATAAGGGTGTACTTCTGAACAAACAAAATTGTTCCAAAGAATGATAAAAATGCTGTCCTATAACCAACTTTGAAAATCATTAATTAACTGTGGGCCTTTTTGAAACATTTTGTGAAATTCCAGTCATTAACAGACACCAAATGACAGTCAACTTCTGAAAGTTACCCACAGAGTCAAGAAACAATAAACTGTTCCTTCTCTTCCAGCAAAATGGTCACTAGTAGTTATTTTACAAAATTCAGACCCAGAAAAAAATTTCCTACACAATTCTCATCCCTGTTACGTACCAGGGTAATTAATCATTCTGAACGAACCTCGTCGCATTTCTTGTATTGTGTTTGGAGTGCCTAGATCTGTATGGTGTAATGATGGTCTTCTGCTTTCATCACGCTGTAAAATCAATCAACCAATTTATAACAATATTTGTAGTTCACACAGAAACTGAGTTTTAAAAATAATATATATATATCTCTTTGAAAACATTATTTACAGCAGTAAATGTGTGTACCTTAAATAACAACAAAAAAAAAAAAAAAAAAAAAACAAAACAAACAATACATGAATAAATAAATAAATAAACAAATAAATAAATAAAACAAAAAATAATAATAATAAAATAAAAAACTTACATGGTATTCTTCTGCATATTCATCAAGATACTGATCAAGTTGTCTGTTTGGTTCATATTCAATCTCATCATCACTCCTATCTTCACACTTGTACTGTTTATACATCTCAAACACAGATTTACCTGAAACCAAAACAGCAGTTTTATTTATTTACCTGTCTCTCTCTCTCACACACACACACACACACACACACACACACACACACACACAGAGGAAAATTCATTTATAAATAAAGCATTTTGTTATTAAAATACTATTTGCTTATTTCTATTAACCAATAAAAAAATTAAATTTACTGAAAGCTAAAAAATCATTTTATCTTTGATGTGTTAATAAGTTTAATAAGTTTGGAACATTAAAACTTACATTAAATCATTTCTTTTTTTAATAATTGTATTATAATTATATAAAAATGGAACATGTTAAATAAAAAGAAATGTAAATGAAATGTAAATTTTCCTTTATAATAAATAATAATAATTCGTAAAATTTAAAAACAATAATAAAAAATCAAAACATTAAAAATTAATAATTAGCTGTTAAAAAAAAAAAAATATATATATATATATATAAAAAAAACAAAAAAAAAAAAATGTTAATTTCCCATAATATAAATATAATAATTAAATATATTAACTCACTTTCCATTTTCTTTTTGCGACGTCGAACAAAGTACAAGATGAGTCCAACATTAAGTGACAGCAGAAAGACACCAACAATACAAACAATAAGGATTATTATTATAGGAACATCATCCTTGTCTTTCAGAGAAGATGCTGATATGTCTTCTGGTGGAGCAATGTCTGAAATTACAGAGTAAAAATACTATGATGATGGTAAGTAATGAAACTAATGTTTCTCAGTAAACAAACAGACTGAAATTCACACATACGTTGTAAGTAAGAAATCAAACAATAAAGCTTCACTGAAAATATAATAATCTCATATTTGTTCTCAAAAAGAAATCAGAATTCACCTTCTTTTATGTAGGAATTATGTAAATTTGATTGACAAATTAAAAAATAATCAAACAGAACAAAAACCAAATCAAACAAGAGGAAAAAAGAAAAGAATTAATGTTGCTTTTGTACTAAATTAATATAAATAAATGCAAAAGTTGAAACTGTTATAAATAATTTTAATAATAATAAAAGAAAATGTAAATAAAAGATTAAGTAACAACAATTCTTTTAATTGTTAACACTGGAACAAATATATTACAAAATCAGATAATTTTGTTTGTGAATGTATATATCTGTGTTATGTATGTGTGTGTGTCTGTGCATGTGTGCACACGTTCGTGTGTTGTATTATGTTGTTCTGCTGCATGTAGTGTCTATATGTTTGTATGAAGATGTATTCGTATGTATATTTATCATGCTTGTGTGTTTGTGTAAATTTTATCAGGTATGGTATGAATATGTGTGAAAAGGACCATGCAGATTTTCTACAAAATAATTTTAAACAAGTCTCCTCAAAAGTATTTAAAAATAAATAATAACACAAAATATTATATATTTAACAATAACTTTAGGAAAGAATTAAAACTGAAACAAAAAATGAAATGTTCATCTCACCAGTCTCATTAAAATTAAATGGCTTTTCAGCTGTTAAAAATTAAAATAAATGTTCAAGATGTTTTGAAATATAAATGTTCAAGATGTTTTGAAATATAAATGTTTCAGTATTAAATTTTTTTTAAAATGTTACTTTTCTCAAAGATGAACAAAAAACAGAATAGAACAGAATAGAACAGAATAGAAAAGAACAGAATAGAATAGAATAGAACAGGTCAGGAAGGTAATTACAAAACAAAATAAAAATAAATAATTCTGATTTTTATTTTTAATGTTATGTTTCCTGGATGAGAAGGTTAACAGAACAGAAATCTTACTTGATGTCTTTGCCTTTATTATGTTTGGCTGGAAAATGCTTCTCCCTTTCTCATTAAATGCTAACACAGTTATTTCATATTCCTGTCCTAGCTTCAGTCCTGCAAAAGTTTTAAACACTGTACGAATGTATTGACATTTATTACTGCTTTCTTCTGCACTTTTCTTTTGCTGTTACATTATAATGTTTTTTACTTTACAATTTATAAACACTACACATTTTACTTCTTCTTCTTTTTTTTTTTCTTAAATTTGGTAATGTTAGTTAGAGAAATAGGTATCACAAACCTGGTATAGTGAAAACTGAGGTCCCTGAAGAACTGATATCAATGTAGACAAAACCCCTTGCTCCAACCTGTCTATAGCGAACCTGAAAACTCTGGACAAGTCCACCATCAAAGCCAGGCTTCCATGATATTGTGATCGAGTTGTGTGTTGCATTAACAAACTGTATGTCATATGGTGGGTCTGGAGCACCTATAATTTGAAGAAAAAAACAAAGTAAAGATAACTAAAATTAAGTTGATTTTATTTTTACTTTCAATTTTAGTTTATATTTAAAATATTTAAAATAAAATTCATTTTTTTAAATTTATTTTCACAGCTTACATTAAAAATATTCATAATAAAGTTGATTCTTTTAGATTTAAAATCAAAGTAATATTAAAAAACAGAAATAAAACAGGAGACAAAGCAAACTGAACAAGTAATTATAGAAACATTCTCACTTGTGCCATCTAAAACAATCTCAAATCTATCAGTGCCCTTCTCATTGATAGCTGTGCACACATACAGGCCATAGTCAGCCTTCATCACATTCTTTATAATCAGCTCGTTGTGATAGTGGACCAGGTCCTTCTCCTTAGTTTTCACTGTGTACTTGCCAGTGGTCACATCCAGGAGCATCCCATTCTGTAAATATATTAACACATTACTTGTTATAATTACTAATAATCAGAAAATGTCATGTGCATTTGCATTCCATTCTGAAAACCTAATATTACCTAATATAATTACAAACAATCAGAAAATGCTGGGGGTTTTAAAGTAAGACAACTCTTTCAAATTGTTTCCTGACACAAACGTAGTTACATCCCCAGTTATGTAAGATTTGTATACAGCCTAATGTTATCTTAAAACAATTTTGGATGATTTTATACATATATATAATTTTATAATATAATGTTATTAAATAATAATCAATATGCTTGATTAATTATTAGACCCATGTCTTGTCAAAGACAGAGAAATTCTATTATTTGCTTTAAAAAATCATTTAAAATATTTATGTATATGAAAAGTATTTATAAGTTAATCCCAATTATACCACATTTCCATTTAATTATAACAAAGATACAAACAAATATACAATTATCTAGTTAACTGAAAAAGAAAAACATTTAAAACTATTTTACTTCATGGAAATCAGATTCTGAACTAATCATGTTAACAGATGATAAATAAATGAATATGCACTGAAAGAGTAAGCACTGAACAGATATTACAGAAAATTAGAGAATATTCTAAATAGTAACTACTAACCTTAGACCAGCTGAATGTTATGTTGGGTGCACCTTCAGCATTGCAGATAAGAATTCCTTTTGATTTCATTTCACTGGCTGCCTTGGCAAACTGTGGTGATTTGTCAATGTAGGGAGGATCTTTTGAAATAACAATGTAGCATTGCTAATGATAATATTTTGGCTATTTTGAATAAGTTATGCAAAATGCCATCATAAATTATGATGATTTGTAAATTAACATAAAAAATATCACAATTTAAGTGAAAACAACAAAATCTCTCTCAACACACACACACACACACACACACACACACACACACACACACACAGATATATATATATATACACACAATAAATAACTTACATTTTCATCATAAATCAATAATGGTTAATAAATTAATTAAAAATTGCAATACTCACAGTGAACCTGAAACAACATTGATATGATACACATTAAAAACAAAAATCAAAATGACAATAAAAGACTCACATTTGACAATTAACGTTGCCTTCTTAGAGGCTGGTTTTCCAATTCTGTTATCTGCTGTACACTTAAACACTCCAGTATCTGTTCTCTTCAGGTCATACACTGTCAGATAGGCCTTGCCTTTCTCGATAGTCTGTTTGGTTTTACTCATATCATAGTCATCACGTGACCATGACACCAGATTCTTAACCATTGGGTTGGCATTAGCAACACATTCAAAAAATGCAGTTCCACCTTCATCCTCCATCACAGATGATGTGATTCTCGTTATAGTAGCTTCATCTAGAAAATAGCAAGAAATATATGAAATTATACATTTATCTGTTATATCTACAGTAAATAAATTTTTATAAGGACTTTTCTTTTCCAATTTAAATCTAATCAGAGTGAATTAATAAAAATAAAAACAAAACTAAACCTGGTGTAAATTAAGTACAGGTACCAAACCATTTATCCAGCTTCCAGAAATCTAGAAAATCCAGAAAACCTGCTTTTTGGTTTAAACTGGCTACTTTTGAATTAGGCATGCTTTTATTTAGTTCTGTAATGTGACAGTATTGCTGTATACAGTAAATCCTATCACAATAAGTTATGGTTTCAGTTTATTCTCATTTTCATTTATTGTACTGTAAAAAAAACTTGCAGAAATGCAACTTACTAGTGAAAACTGCAGGTATTTTAACAATTTAAAATGAATTACTAAAGATCAGACAGTCACTGCTTTAGAAGTGTATTAATTTGTGTCTGCTAAATACAATTTCATTGTTTATTTTTCACTGTTTATTTTATTTTTAAGTAAAGATTTAATCTGGAACACCTCTGGTCAAATAAATGGTTTAGTAGGTAGAAGAAAACAGTTTACATTAATAAAACAAATTGATTTAAAAAAAAACTTACATCTAACATTGATGGTAAAGTTATAATCTGTAGTTCCTTCTTTGTTAGTGGCTCTCATTGTGAAGTTTCCTTTATCTGTTTTTCTAATCCTTGTGATGTTCAGTATCCCATTGACCAGTTTGAATCTGGGAATGTCGCTGGTCATTGTGAGCTTCACACCCTCATGAAACATCTCGTATTTCATTGCCGCTGGGTTGCCATATGCTGTATAATTCAGACTCCTGCTTTCACCAGCCACCATTACTACCTTCTTTGGTGATACAGCAGGGTTAAACTCTGGTTTAACTGAAACAAACATAATATCAAAAATAAAAATTTCTCTCTCAAATCTATATTCAGATTATGGAATTCTGGATTGTTTTGTTCTTTTTCATTTGAAAAATAAAAAAAAAAAAAGAATTATGACTGGAAGTTTAATATCAATATTCAGTTTAAATATGTTAGTTTAATAATAGATTATGGAGCTTTGGTTGTTTGTTATTTTCCTTATGACACTGAAGCTAAGCTACAGCTTCACTTAAAAAAATTAAATATTATATTAAAATAAAATAAAACAAAAGTTTAAATTATTGTAACTGAAAGTTTAGCGTTCAGTTTGTGACATCATATGGAATTAATATTTGACTGTGTTCATAAAACACTTTGTTTCACTTACATAAAACTTGTAACGTCAAAGCATCAGTTACAGCTCGTCCAAACATGGCATTTGTAGCTCTACAGCCATAATAAGAATTGTGGTCATCTGAGACAGGAATAAACTCCAGGACATTTGTTGTTGACCAGCCACCATTTTCAGCTTCCACTGATCCCCGATTTGTTCCTCGGATGTCTCTCCCATCACGAATCCATGTTATATCTGCAGCTGGATTGCTGGACGCACAGACACAAGTCAGATTCATCATCTCACCAACCCTCGGCTCATCTGGCCAGGCAGTAATAGCAACAGATGCAGGCGGGACTGAAAATAGTTCAGTCATAGATAATGTACATAATGGAAACACCCTCATTTTTACAAACACATGCAAGTGCAAATATAGTAAAATCTCAATGACCTAACCTCTCTTACTTGTGATTTCAGTTATTATTATAACAATTTTTGTTTTTAAGTTTCCTGTTACAAAAACAGGTTTAAATTAATTAACATAAATAAAGAAACACCAAATTTTACTGTACTTTAAATATTATATGGCAAATAAAAAAATACTCACAAAGAACAGTCAAATTAACTGAGGTTTCCAGTGGGGTTGGGGTGGCATCATTTGATGCAGTACACTTGAAGGAAGCACCATTATCACTTGCCTTGACCACAACAGCTATCTCAGCTGAAGCGATGTTACCCATTACCTTATTTTCTGAGGGTATCTTAACATCTCCTGAAGAAACAAAGGAAAAAAAAAATCTAAATTATTTCAGCAGTGTAGAGAAGATTCTTCCTTTACTATAAATAATGTTTTCTGAGGGAATCTCAACTTCTCCTGAAAAAAATGTTAAAACAAAATGTGAATATATCTCTGTCAAAGTAGATGCTTTCTAAACCATAGGAAGATGAATTCTGAGGTATTCTTTACAATCTTGTAAAAAAAGAGATTTTAAAAAATTAAGAATTATTTCCCCCAGTATAAAGCTGTCAAAGCAGATTCTTTCTGAACTACAGGAAAATAAATTATAAATAATGTTTAACTGCTAATTTGAAATAACTCATGAATGAGGACTGTGGATTTTGTTTCAGTTAAAAATTTGCATCAATGACAAAGCATATCTTTTCTTAACCACATGAAGATTAATTGTAAATAATGATTATGATATGATCTGAAATAGCTCATGAAATGGTAATGGATTTCCCTTCAGACAATTTACACACACTTGTTAAGAGCACTCATAATCTGAAAACATCATTGCTTATGACAGTCCTGAAAAGATGATCTGCCTCTGATACAATGTCTGAACATCTATTTATTGAAAATATGATAAAGAAATAATTAATCTTTATCTTGAGCATGAACTAAATATCAGACTAGATATTTCAGTTGAGTTAAGAATGATAACCTACCTTTATACCACTTTATAGTGGCAAGAGGGTTTCCTCCTACAGCTAAACAGTTCATTCTCTCAACTTCTCCTGCCTTGATTGGAGCACCCTCTGTGTATCCAGATATCACAGGTGCCCTTGGAGGATCTAAACAAAATTTCAAATACCATTAATAATAATAGTAATAATAATAATAATAAAATTAAAATTATAAAATAAAGTGCTTATACTCTATATGTATGTGTGTGTGTTGGGGGATTACATTCTTTAAGTTTTCAATTTACCATATACTCTATATGTATGTATGTGTGTTGGGGGGATTACATTCTTTAAGTTTTCAATTTACCATAATCATAGTTAACATACTATAGCTAATTTACAAACTTTCAGGATCATTTACAAAATGGCATATTTATATAAGTACGTATAATTTTTTTAATTTATTTATTTATTTTTTGATGATTTCCTGTTATCAGCCTTATGTGATTTACTCAAACCTCAGAAGTAAGATTATACAAGTGTTCATTTTTTATGATATTAAAAATATGAACTGAAAACAATTTCTATTTTATATTTTCATTATTCACAACTGTACATTAAAATTGTTTAATATTCATTTGTTCATGTGGAAATAGGGTCACTACATAAAGCATGATGTGTTTTTTAAAATTAAAAACATAGATTGAAAACAATTTTAAATTTATATTATCAGTAGTTATATTCACAAATGAATAGTAAAATAGGTTTAATGTCTATTGTGGAGCTAAGTGTGAGTTTTAAACTTGGACTGAAATAAAGAACTTACAGAGTACACTCAGAGTGACAGTGTCAGCCACATTCTGCCCCAGGGCTGTGTTTGTAGCCTGGCAGGTATACACCAGGTTGTGATCCTGATCAGACAGCCTCACTTTCACTGTGGACACGGATATAAAACCACCATCAGGCGATGGTGTAACCTTTGTGTTGGCTTCTGGCAACTGCCGCCCTCGGGCAAACCAGGTAATGACAGCTGCAGGGTTGCTGTTTGAAGACACACATGTAAGTTTGACTGTTTCCCCAGCCTTCTTGGGACTTTCTCCACCTGTTATTGTCACCTTGCTAGGAGGAACTGAAATAAATAAAAATAAAATAATAAAAATTGTGTGAAAGAAAAATATCTGAAACAAATGGTTTCATGATTTCATTCTTCTGAAGTCCAGCAACAAATTCAACCACTAAATAAAAGAACAAAAGAAAAATTAATCTGAAGTTATTTCAAATATTTAGACATATTTACATTTCTGTAAACTGAGTTTTCTTCAATAAATAAAGAGCCAAACAAATAAATTTATGATAAATTCAGTCAAAATTTGGAATATCTTTATGTAATAATTCCAGAGATCTGATTCTAATTATTTCACCATATGCGAAGATATCAGGTGATAACATATAATGATGCACAAACTGAAATACAAAGAAATAATTAGCTTAGATTTAAATAGTTCGATAACATTAAACTATTATTCTTTTTTTTTTCCATTTTCTTTTGGTGTGTGTGTGTTTCTAGTTGTGTGTGTGTGTGTGTGTGTGTGTGTGCTGATTTTTCTTTCTACAAATAAAAGAAATGCAGTTTAAAAAGAACAAACCAATATTGCTTAATTATCTCTTTCTGAAATTCTATTTACAGTAAAAGCCTCAAAATGCTGAAGCAGTTAACATCATTTCTGAATAATGGACTAACCATATTTGTTGTGTATGGTTATAAAATATATTGTTTTATCTGTTTTTCTCATAAAACTTTGGTAATAAGTTTTCACTTTACATATGTTCACTGGTAATATTTAGCCAATTATATATCATTAAATTAACATAAAGATCATAAATTCTACCTAATCTTATTTTGAAACTGACAATGTATTAAAGTGAACTACTGCTAACACGAGCAATGATTTAAATATCTCTATACTTCTATTTATTTTGTTTTCTTTTTTCTTTTGTTTTCCATCTAATCTTTATTAATAACAAAATATAACAAGATGAATGATGAAGAATAAAATCTTCACAGAAACAAAATAAAAAAATAAAAAAATTAAATAAATCTGTTTGCATATATGCAGTTATGCATGATTCTAATTGTGAAGGGGTAAAATAGCAACATTCACATATTTTGTAACAGTATATATTTACTGTCATACAATAAAACTACAAAATAATAACTTGGAAATCTAAAAAAAATTTTCTTACACCATATGTCCATACTGTCACTGTAATGTTATATTAACTGTCAGTTTGGTTAGTGTGGTAATATGATTTGCTAAATACAAAGCTGTATCATTTTCAGTAAAAGTAAAAACATTTAAATTACAAAACCTCAATGCCATATTTATATCCATTTGTTCTCTTTCTCCTTAAATTTAAAGCTTTATTGTAGAATCAATTATATTTATTTTGAACAAAACATTAAAAAGCTAAATAAATAAATAAATAAATAAATAAATAAAATATATAAAATAAAATAAAATAAAATAAAATAAAGAATAAAAGAACTAAAAAAAAAGAAAAAAGCAAAAAAAGCAAAAGGACACTCAAAAACCATTCCCACTATTTAAATGCCCTTTTTCTCAACTATTTTCCCAATACTATAAAGCAGTATGGTGTACAATGAAGCCAGTCATTCATAAACTGCATGCAAGCATGTGTATGTCTGATGGAACCCTTTAGAGTTAATCATTATTATCAAAAGGTATTTGGAATGACCAGCTATTTATTTTCATGATTTAATTCTGTATAAAAGAGTAAATCACTAAAAATAATAGAAATTAGGAAATTCAAATAAATGCTCAAAACTCAGTTCTTAAAATAATGGCACTTTTTATCGGTTATGTAAAAACAATAATAATAATAATAATAATAATAATAATAATAATAATAATAATAATAATAATGATAATGATAACAAAAAATAATAACGATCACTGAATAAAAATATGAACAAATAATAAATATCAAAAAAAAATAAAGAAGTAAAGCATTTTTTGATGAATAAAATGGTGAAACAAAAATTTCTTTCACTTCACAAAAAACTTCTTTCAAGTCCTAAAATGGAGAAATAACTGTTTTCAATGTTCAAAAGTAGAAACAAGAATGTACAAAACCATCTTGTTTTTATACAGAAAATGTAGTAAAAATTGTAGAAAAAAAAGAATTTAGTTAAAAAACAAAAACAACAAAAACAAAACAAACAACAAAACAGGAATGTAAAAAGAATACAAAAATTAAAAATGTTTAATGTACAAAATAAAGAAACGTATATATTTAGCAAGTTTTTAATGTACTAGAAGTAGTTAACACTAAAATATAAAATAACAAATAATTTAACTCAGCAAAAATAATGTAATTTGGAAATGTAAATAATCTGATTTTGAAAATCTCACCGTAACTAACATTTTTTGCTACAATAGAATCTAAAATAATAATAAAATGTTATTTAAAACAATAATTAACACTATAAACAAACAAATATTTAAAGTTTAATATTTATCTTTACTGGTTTTATATTGTCACTACACTGTGGCTACACCATATTATAAATTTAAAAATATATTAATTTGATTGAAAGAATGATATTAAAAATTAAATTTTATCTATTACTTTCTTTTTATTATTATAAGTATTTATACAGATATAGATACAGATATAATGAAAATAAAATGCAGATCAAACAAATGAAATAAAAATTTTTAAATTAAATGAAACCTTTATAGTGAAATAAATTTTAAAATGTTAGCAACTCTTACCAATGGTAATATTTTCTGTAGCTAGAAATTCTATAATGATAATGATAATAATGAGATTAATGTTACAATTAAATAAATAATATGAACAAATCAAAAATACTATTATTAATCCATCTAAATACTCTTTTATTTATTATTTTTATTTTATTTTTTACCTTTTTAAATATGATCAAATTAAATTACTTAAAACTATCACAACCATAAAATATATCACTATAATTAAGTAATGTGATCAACGAAATAATTGGAATAAAAAATAAATAAAAAGTGAACACAGTATTTAACATAGTTGTTTTACTATTTATATGATTCTGTCTCTTGGTAATAGTACATTGCTTAAGAAATAATAAAATAAAAATAAATAAAAATCAAATAACAAAAAATCAATTGCAGAGTTAAAACTGCTGTGGAAGTCTCCATGGACCACCTGACTGCAGCAGATGAGAAGTATTCTACACAAATTTCTCTTCACTTTAATAATTTATTGTTTCAGTTACCATGAGTCTGAAGTTATTTATAAGTCACATAAGAAAATTAAAATAAAATAAAACATATTTTATTTAAAATATTTAGTTTTTTCTAATTTCAAATAAATAAATAAATAAATAAACCAATCTTTTAATGAAGGAAATTTAAATATTTAAAGAAACTTTTTCCTTACCAAAAGTGGTATTTTCAGGAAAATATAAACCTAGAATGAAACATTTTATATACTGTACATTTGAAATCATTATCAACCTGAAAAGTAGCAATATTTAAAGTGACATTTGAAGTCATATATATATTGAACTACTATATATACTAATATATATACTAAAAAAAGTACAAAAAAAACCCTTAAGATTATTTTTATAATGAACAATAAACAAAACCACTTTGCCTACAGCTAATTTAGGTAAAAAGAACCACAGTTGTGAGCTGTATTTATAACAACTTTAAAAATGTTGTGCTGACTCTGCAAATTATAAATTCTTACACTATTCTAAAACAATGATTGCTGTCTTTCTGAGCTGAAGAATTTCCTAATAAAAAATCATTTAAAAGAAATATTAATTTTAATCAGAAAACATTTCTGTTAAATAACATTTTTTTTTCTCACTTTTTTAAGAGACACACACACACACACTTCTTTTTAATTTATACCTAATTATTATATATTTGATTAGATATTAAATATGCAAGCCAAATCCATAATTATAAATCTTTTGTCAATAAAGAAACAAAGAAACAAGAAAACAAATGAAAGGGTCAAAACTAATTTCAAGTTTTAATATGACATTTGAAAATAATTCTTTAAAATACACATACTGAAAAAAACAAAACAACAAAAAACAAAATCAAACTCAAGTCAAAATACAAAGATAAGAAAAACACAACAAAAAAAAACAGTACTTGATTGGATCATTAGTTTTACACCTCTTTAGCGGATGTTTTTAGACAGTTTGCAAAAAAAAAAAAAAAAATCATACAAAAAAAAAAATAAATAAAAAATAATTATTAAAACAAAAATATTCCATTTACTAACTACACATACCTTTGATGACTGTTAAGGCATAAACCAGAAACAAATATATTTTCTGCACATAAATTTAATAATGACTTCTGTTGTATTTATATAAAAGCAAATTAAAAAAAATAAATAAATAAATAAATAAATAAATAATTATTCAGGTGATATTAAAAAGAAAAAAATAACCAAAGTATTTTCAACAGTTCTCACCAACTAAAATTTTTCTGATCTCCTCTTCTGTCAATTTTATGAATAACCAAGAAAATAAATAAATAAAATATGAAACATTACATTTTAGGTGGCAGGAACATTCTCAGAGAAAAATCTGTACATGAATATAAACATAACATGAACAAAAGCAACATAAATAAATATTCACTTGTATATATATATATATATATATATATAAAATTAGTGAGAAAATTAATATTTACAATTTAATTTAAACATTAACAATTGCATAACAGAGACATTTTATATATTTATTTTAAAAATAATCCAAATTCATCATTAATCATTTATTTTAATGACTGATATAAATAAATAAATAAATAAATAAATAAATAATATTGATGATAATAATTAATAATAAAATAAATGGGAAAAAAGGGGAAACAACACAATTCAAAATAAATTTAAAAAAATAATAATAAACAAACAAACAAACAAACAAACAAACAAATAAAAAATAAAACAAAGCAAAAACAATAATTCAGAGAAAAGAAAATTAAACACAGAAGTGACATTTTATTGATACTTTGGGAATTGCTCTTGAAAAAGAAAATCTTGTTATAGAAAATTTTAACTGATCTAGTCCTGTATTTAAATTTATAATGCTGAATTGAATTTTCTTTCATGGAGATATTACTAAGAAATAGATAAATAGGTAGATAGGTATATATTAGATAGACAGACAGAGAAATAGTTAGATAAACAGACATATAGACAGATAAATAGAGATAGACAGATAAATGAAGATAGACAGATAGACAGAAAATTAGTAATTATTAAAAACAATTATATTTTTCTTCTACAAATCTGGAATAATGATTAAAGTCACAAACATAAAATGGTATTTAAATCATTAATAAAACAAGAAAATGCAAATATAATCAACAATGAAATATAAAATTAAAAACACAATATTTTTTTTCAACAATTCTTACCATAATCTTCATCATCTACTTCTTCCCTTACTGGTTTCAATTATATGATATAAAATAATTAAATATATTCGGTATTTCACATTATGTTAAGCATAATGACTAAATAACAACATCAGATATTCTATCTGACTGTTCATTTTTCTGCAGCTGTTTCTGTTTATATAATAAGAACTTGTAAAGTAACAGGCTAAAGTAGAGTAAAGAAAGAGTATATTAATGGAAAGAGTACAGTAATTCAGACATAAAACAAAAACAATCTTTCAAATCTCTTGCTTCAGCCAGTTTTTGAACTTTTCTCTTCCCCCTGCTCTACATTAAGAATTTACAACATCAAAATCTGTAATATCAGTAATACAATAATATTGTAATACAGTGTTATTAACTGTTGATGATCCAAACTAATGCCTTGGTACTGGTTACTTTTACTACTTTTGAATTTTTGCTTTTAAGCAATACCAACCTTAGTAGGAAGAGCTTAATAAACTATAGTTCTAAAATATTAAAATAAACAGATTTACTACCAGATATAACACAACATGCATATGTTTATACACACACATACAGCCACACACATACATCAACACACACACACACACAGTCACACACACAAACACACACACACACACACAAAAAAGAAGAAAAAAGAAAGAATAATAAATTTCTCATTATAACAAAACATTTTATTATTTGGATTAGAAGGAAGAAAAGAAACTCAAAACCCTTGAAATATTATCAAATGCATGTTACTGTTATTTACAAATTTTAGAAACAAATACCATTCAGTGTGTTTCAGCAGATTCTGTAAAAGTAAATAAAAAACTAAACTTACAGTGTACAGTGAGTTTAATCTGAGTGCTGAGAGGCTTTTCTGTGATCAGGTTGGAAACCTCACAACGGTAGATGGCATTGTTATCACTGGCATCAACAATAAAGGTGTATTCATTCACAAATTTGTTAGCTCCACTGAAATATGAATAGTCCACCTTCTCCTGATTTCTGTACCAAACTACCCTGGGTACTGGGTTGCCTCCTCGTGTGGTACATATCAGACGTATTGTGTCATTTACCCGAATCACTGTAGAATTGGAATAACCAGTTATCTGTGGAGGGCCAGGAGGTACTGAAAATATATTAAGAAGATATTTTTACACCCACACATTTTGAAATTAATCCAGATCATTATGAACCTACACATTATATATCTTGCCAGACTGATTAATTATAATAACCACAGCTGAGAACAGCTATGAAAGAGTTAATTAAAATAAGTAATTAATTAACTGTGTGTGTGTTTGTATGTCATAATGTTCATATCTAGTTAACAGTGATACAGCAATATTAAAAATAATATTTAAATCAACAATATTTGAATGATCTTTCTATCAATTCCATTTCATGTTAGATTTAAGGAACTTTCTGTTGGTATAAAATAAACAATCATTTCTAGCAGCATAGTATTAAAAAAATTATATTATATATATATATGTATATATATTATATGAAATGTATAAATTTATAATTTTTATTCATTTATCATTCATTCATTCACCCTATATCCATTTATTTATTTATTTATTTATTTATTAGTTTTAAGTTATTTATTTATTAATTTGTTGCACAACTTACCTAGAATGGTAATATTTACAACAGTGGATAAGACATCTCCTTGTAAAGCACTGTTAGTTGCATGACATGAATACAAAACGTTGTTCTCCTCATAACTATGTCGCCAGGTAATTGTAATCACACTCTTTGCATTCATCCTTTTGTCACCAGGAATTTCATCAACTGAATATTTGATATTTTTGGTAACCTTCACTCCATTCCTGTACCATTCTAAAGCAGCAGGCGGCCTACCATTCCTGGCAACACATGTCAACTCTACCTTAAACTTAGTGTTAGGTACATTGACACTGGATCCATTACTGTAGCCTTCAATCTCTGGCATGTCAGGAGGAACTGTAATAATAATAACAATAATAATAATAATAGGGGTTAATAATAATAATAACAATAATAATAATAGTGTTAATAATAATAATAACAATAATAATAATAATAATAATAATAATAAAAATAGTAGTAATAGTAATAATTACAGTGATAATAATATTTATATGTTGTGTGTACATGTATTTTGTAAATTTTGCACAAAATATCTCACAATTGTGTTTAAACATTTCTGTTAATAAAGACAACATAACATTAAAAATTTTAAAATCAGTGTTAACATACTATAAAAATGTATAAAACTATTATTAATATGAATAAATTTAAATCATAATAACAGTTTTAAGAAATATGATTTTGACATACATTAAAATTATAAATGAACAAAGCCCAAGTTTAAATGTTGTGTGTGTGTGTGTGTGTGTGTGTGTGTGTGTGTGTGTTTGTAAAGAGACTTTATGAATGTGTGAGAGTATATATGTGAATATGTGTTCATGTGCATACTTGCTTGAGCATGAGTGTTAATGCATGTGTCTGTATGTGTTTGCATGTTTGAATATATGTGTGAATATATGACTACAAGCTCATGTCTGTTTGTGTGTTGATATATTTGTGAATGTAAGCATGCTTGTTTTTGTGCATACATGTTTATATCTGGTTGTCATATTTACCTAGAACAGTGAGAAAAGCTGAAGCTTGTATAGCTGGATCACCATTGGATCCTGGTAAAACCTGGCAGTTATATTCCGCATCATCTTCAAGATGTGTATTTTCAATATGCAAGTTGAACTCCTCTCCATTTGAAGACACATGTAAACGTTTATAGCCTGGAATTTCTGGATTAAAACCTGTAGTGATTTAAAAATATATTTTTATAGTGTATCATAATTTATTAACTGTATTTTAAAATCACAGTTTTGAAGGAGAGAGAGAAATAACAGAGTGAATGTATTTGTGTTTGTATGATTATGTATATCTGTGTGTTAACAAATAAAGATTATGAGTTGATATCAAATAGCTTTTTGCAGATAAATACATATACATATAAAATTAAAGAATCTACAGCATGAGTGCAGATTTTCTGAAGATGTGAACAACAGTGTGAGTGCAACATGTTAACAACTGTTTAAATTAATTTGTTTTTCTGTTAATTGTTAAAAATATTGATGTCTACAAATTGTTTAAAATATATAAATTATGATAGTTAAGTATTGAAAATTTTAATGATGTACAAAAGGATTTTTAAAATTTTTTCCTCTCTTTTTTCTTTATTCATATTATTTTTTTTTAAGTCTATGTGACTTATATATATTCTCTTAATATATAAACCAATCTTGTCTCAGGATCTTCTATTTTTTGTAAATGTAAATAAGATCAAATGTATACAAAACCAGCTAGTTAAAGGAAATTGACAATTTTATTTTCATGTTTTCAGAAGACTGTTATAGATTTCTCTGTCATAATTTAATGCTTTCTTCTAAGTATAGCAAATCTTTAAAAAATTAAAATAAACATTTAAAACACTGCAAGGTTATTAACATTTCCTGCCAGATGTTTCAATTTTCTTTCTATCCACCTCATTTGCAATACTCAAGTTTCACTGATGAAAATAAATAATTATATTAATAATGCTCCATATTAATAATTTCTATAAAAATGCACAGGCTCTGTAACAATTCATCATATTAGTTTAGTTTTTTTTAATTTTCTCAATACCCAGCTGTTCTTGTTATCCTTTGAACACGGTTGTCACTGAGAATTAATTAAATTTATCAACAGATCAAACCAAAAACCACTGACAAATTTAGCATGTTTTTCCAGAAATCTTTTTCCAGAAATATAAATTTATTTTACCAGACAATGCATTTTAATTACCAGTCAGAATTAGATTTAATTATAAAAGTTATCTCCATATCAGTGTCTACTGTACTGCTATTTTGCAATTTATTTCATCTTCAATGCATATTAAAAAAAAATAATTGAATTACTTTTAAAATTAATAAAAACATTCAGCACTGAAGGACCTTACAACAGTCAAGTGATAAGAAAATATTGCAGATTTTAAAGAATATTATTATGGAATGTGTGAAAAGTTAAGTTTTGATGTAGTTTATGCTAGATTTATAAACCTGTGGGGGTGCAAATAAAATTTTACTAATAAATAAAATAAATTTCAAAAAAAAAAAAAATATGATATATGATTAAGTAAAACAAATCAAAACAAATAATACTAATAATACTAATAGTAATAGTGATAGTAATAAAAAAAAAAAAAAAAAATCGACTTGAAAATAAAATCAATAATAATATTAAATTAATAACAAAATGGAGATTTGGTGAACAAATTTAATATTAGTTAATTATTCATAAAATATAAAATTTTGTTTCTAATTGTATTTTATATTTTTGTTTTTAACAATGCAGTCAATAACCAATGCATTTAAAACAAAATCTTTTCTTTCATTTTCAAATAAAATGTAATATACCTTAGTGTTAGAACCTAACTATTACACTGTCTGATAATTACCATTAACATCTAGATATACAAACATAATAAATATTTCATTGACAAGCAAGTTCTTAATTTTGATACTGACGTTGAATAATTGAAATGCCAGAACTGCACCTCAGGTGATTATGGTAAACATCAAAGTTACTTCTGATTTAGTTTGGTATGCCTAATGTGCATGAAACAGAAGATAACTGCTGAATTAGTAGTAAGAAATGACCATGTGAGAATGTTTCACTATTAGTCACATACAAACATGTTTAAGAAAACTGGATCATAGCCAAACTGATGTAACTGGTTTTCTAAGAGACAAATAAAGTGAATGTTTCAGAAGAAATATTAACAATGACATGATAAGCTAAATAAATACAGAACTGGTAATGACTGAGACAAAATATTTGGTAAAGATGTATAGACAGTGATCATAAACATGTTACTATTTTCTTCTGGTTTTTACATAGCAATCTAAACCACAGATTTATTAGTTCAGTTACACTGAATATATATGTAGTTTGTATTTTATTTCTATATTTACCACCATCAGAATCATTATCAGATACATTTTATACATTAAGTCATTAACAATCTTGCTGAGTTTATTAATATTTGTATTTGTCCTTTCATGTACAACAAGACAGCCAGAAGAAAAATATCACTTGAAGATATAAAATGATTTTTTTTTTCTTATTCTGTATGCTAATTATTTTTATTTCCTAATTATAGACTCTCTCTCATATCCACATCCACCTAGCCACATCACACATACAAAACATGCACATGCACACTCCATACATAACTTTCTTTTAATTCTACCTGAAATAATTTCCTCTCTTAATTTTCTTACAGATAAAATAGTGTTTGTAAATGATAATAATAATAATAATAATAATAATAATAATAATAATAATAATAATAATAATAATAATAATATTAATAATATTAATAATAATAATAAGTAGTAGTGGTAGTAGTAGTAGTAGTAGTGGTAGTAGTAGTAGTAGTGGTAGTAGTAGTAGTACAGGTAGTAGTAGTAATAATAATAATAACAACAATAATAATAATAGTGAAAAAGAAAAGAAATGCTTTTCATTGACTTCCACTCCCAGTTTCCTGTAGGTCTTGCTTTATTTAGAAGGATCTAAAATGTTAAAGTTCTTGTAAATACTGCCATGGCACCATGACTTACTATGTTTACATAACATAACATTTATTGTTCTCACCAGACAGCAAACTATTTTACTGCAACAACACAGCACCGAAAAAAAATTACTGACATTTCATTTAGTTTTAAAATAACACCTTAACAAAATATAGCATTCTTGAAAACATTACTAAAGTAGTTGAGTGTACATTTACTAAACTTTTGTCCAGGCTGACAACAAAAGCATTGTGTGTTTTATCTTTGTGTCATCACCATTCCATTTTCACAAGATAGACCTATGTGTCAGTTATCTCAAGAATGGCATATATGTCTTTTTTTTTTTTACCTCACTTTATTTTTACCTCTTTCTTCCTTAGTTTCTTTTTTTCTTTCTTTTTTTTTCTTTTATTTTCTGAATTTTTTTCCCAATGTCATATAACTAATTTTTTCTTTACTTAATATTTTAAGGATTTTTTTATCTGAACTATTTTAGTTCATTTTTCTCAAATTCTTTTTACTTTGTTCATTTCAGACATATTATGAGAATAACTCAAGACTGGGAGAGCATCTTTCATACCAGTTAACAAAGACGGAAATATACAAAGAAAGCTAATATATACATATTTAAATTATATGAATTAACACTGACAATATGATGGTATCAATACTAATTACTTATATTTATGTTGCTGTAATGAGAAAGAGGCTATATATCAATGAGATGTGTAACTTGCATTAATAATTATTAATGTTAAATTATAAAGATCTAACTTTAAATTTTTGTTTGTTCATTCCAGTCTTGTGTTTTACAAGAGTTCTGACCAAGACATGTTAAAAAAAATATATGAAAAAAGATTAAAAGAAAAATATTCCTATTTAAAGAATTAAAGTAAATTAGTCTACTGTCTATGGTGCTAATTGTCATGTAATATCAGACACAGATCTAGGTACAAGCAATATAATGTAATGGAAACAAGTTGAGGGAGCCATGAAAAAGCACAAGTAATCATGGCTTTTGCCTATCTATCGTGTGGATGTTCTCGGAAGATACAGCTCTGTCTGGAGATGAAAGAAAGCAATCAACTTTGTTTCACCAGTAACAATACCTATATAATTAGGTGGCCTACAGAGACTGGGAGTCTAACTCAATTTGTAGCTGGCAAGATAATGTTTATGGTTGCTGCTTGAAAGTTGTTAAAGCAGCTCAATTTCACTGACAGTCCATGCTGAAAAAGCTATTTGACAGGCAAGACGTATCATTAAAGGAATTTTCTTGTAATTATACGAAATTAAAAAAAATAAAATTATAAAACGAAAACTAAAAACATTATTTTTAATTTAAGATTGAAGACTGCTTTTAATCAACAGTAATTTAATAGAAAAATGATCTGGCAAACACTTATTAAATATTCATATAAGAAGGTTTGTTACTTAGTGATGAAATTTTGTTATTAAATTATATTGTTTAAATTCTCCTTTAACAAAGAACCAATGAGTGATATCAAATGCATTTTTCTGTGAGAAAAGTAACAATGGTTTACTAATGTCTTTATTTCTAAAATAAAATGTATTCTTTTAGAGTTTTGTATTTAAAAATCATCATCATTATTTAAAATTTCTCCAAAATAACTATTAAGACATTTTCTACAGTTCTTTTGGGCAGATGCATAAGCATATACCAGATGCAAAGAAAATGAAGGTAATTTAGTATTTAAACAGAGAAATTTTCTATCAAATAGGTCCTGTAGTACAAACCCTGCTGGAAAAGCAACGCTGTCATTTGTTAGTGAAAATGTTGGGTTCACTAAACTAAAGATTTGCATTTAGTTTCATTTATAGTAAAAAAAAAAAAAACTTTTTTTTATCTTCTTAAACTTCATACAATATTTTTTAATTTAAAAGAAAAGTTTTTGTGGAGTGAAGAATTTCAAAAGTCACTAATGGAATCTAATTTTCTTTTCTACATTTTGAAAAGACCACACTATTTCATTTTTTCTTTAATTCCACGGGAGTGTTCTATTTATATTTGCTGTAATATCACAGAATGAAAATAGTTTGTGTGGTAGAATGGATCCCTGTAGATATTTCTGTGTATTTGTTCACTAATAGCTCAACAAACAATGTGAGAAAATATGAGGCAATGGCACACAGGTGCTGTCTGATTTTTATCAGGATTTCTCAGATTCTTAAAACATGCACAACAGCTTTTTATCAGCTGAAATTTTGGGTCAAATTTATTTTAAAAAAACAAAACAATAAGGATAAAAATTTAAAAAATGATGGATTAAAAAGAAAAGACTATAATATTAAAAAATCAACAATATAAAAATTAATATAACTTAAAAAAAAAAAAATAATAATATACAGGTAAAATACTAACACTAATAATGACAATGGATGATGATGATAAGAAGATGAAAAATCATCAAATGAATAGTTTCTAGCACTGTTAAGTGGTTCTAAATATTTATATGATTACATATATTTTTTAATTTTGTAAATAGGTCACACTTGCGTTTCAGAAGTTGGCAGGAAGACATACTGTTTTGATATTATTTGATATACTAAAAATTAATATCATAAGGAACCTAATTGAATAAGTGTAATGAAATCTATCAGAGAAGAAACATAAAGTAGATAAAGTTTGGAAGCAAAATTTTATTTTCATTGAGAGAGAGAGAGAGAGAGAGAGAGAGAGAGAGAGAGAGAGAGAGAGAGAGAGAGAGAGAGAGAGAGAGAGAGGACATTTCAACATAATAAACAGATAAAAATAAAATGCTGAATAAAACACAAAAATGCAGATTACATTGGTAGTTGTACATAATTCTTTTTTACTGTGAGAAATGTTTAACTTGACTAAGTGGAAGCACTTATTTACAAGAAGGAAACCTGTTCTGCATTGACCTCAATACCATCTTTTCTGACAGGAAAAATAATAAAAATACCTAAACTAATGTAAATGTGAAACGACTTCATAATGTTATTCTATTTTTCATGGTCAGAAATAGGTAAAAATGAAAACAAGATGGCAGAAATGAAATAAATAACTTGCAAATGTATTGACAATTTAATTTCTATACATCAACAGTAACTTTATGAATGGATTGATAAAATATAAAAAGCTATTAATAGTTGAAGATTATTTTAAAACAATAAAATATATTAAGCTTTTGCTGTTATATTAAAGAAATAGTAACTGAGGAGAAATTCCCAAATGTACACTCTGAAGAGGTATCTTGAAAAATGTAATAATATAACTATCTTCAGAAGAAAAAAAAAGTCCTCTGCAGAATATAATGTGAATCTGTCACACGAGGGTAAAATTCATTTAATGTGAATAGCTGAACAAGATCAATGCATTTATTTAATGAAATCTGGAATCAATGATAAATTAAACTTGCTTTTTAATAATAACTTCTCCAGCCAGATACATCAGTAACAAAATGAACATAACCAATATATTGATATTAGAACTTATGACAGACAAGTTAATCTAGATCTGAAACCATGTCTTTATACCAAGTCTTTTAAATATACAGATATTACATACCAAGAGCAAATCCATCCTTGGTCCATTGAATTTTACCAACTCGGTCCTTCACAGAACAGCGCATCACAGCAGACAGGCCCAAAATCACAGACGTGTTCTGAGGTTTCTCACTAAACCGTTGTCTTCCTAACACTGGAATTAAAAGATTGCATGGATAAAAATATAAATAATGTAGATATAAATTAATATTGTAAGGTGATGCAATAAGAAGGATAAATGAACTATTATAGATGCTCATATAAATTGATAAAAACATATCCACCATAACACACAAACACACACACACACACACACACACACACCACAAAACCATATAAACATACTAACAGACATATACATCCATGCACATGGCCAGAACCAAACACACGCACACATACCCAAATATCCATACTTTGAATATATACAACAAACACATATTGTTAATAAAAAAAATGTCTTTCTATTTAATCATAATTTTACAAAACTTACAGATATATGATACAGTTATAAGTAATCCACAACAAATGCTTATAAATAATTCAGCTTACCTTGTGCAATTACAAGTGAGATAAGTATCACAAAAGTAATCTCAAAATGATTGGCCTCCATGTTTTTCCTGTGTAAATGTGACAGGTTAAAATTCAGATAGGCACTTTTTCATACACCACTGTATCAGCAGCACACCTCCACTCACAGCCAGTCAGAACACATCAACTATTGTAAGCAAGATGAAAAGGCACTCAGTTAACTCCAGTCTCTGAATGGTACATCCAAATTTGAGCACAGATCTTTAAATGGTTGAAATCAATATGTCATGTTTTGAAAATCTGCAGAGAATAAAAATGTAATTTTAAAAAATAAAATTTCTTTTCTCTTTCAATTAATTAGTCTATGTAAAAAAAAAAAAAAAATTTTTTAAATTATAAAAAATAAACCGACTGCTTAAAACATTGCATCTACTAATCTAAATGAAACATTAACCTGGATATTCTTTTTGAAATATATAACACAAGCAGCATATAGCAGGATATACTAAAAATATAATTTTATATTTTACTTGAAATGAAGACACCTATCTGAAATTATATTCAATTTAAAATATCCAATTATAAAAATATTCAAATTGTTGAAGATGTTAAATTGGTACTACACTTCAATCAATCATAACAATCTCGAAATATTTTATTCTTTACAGCTTTACCTTCAAGAAATGCTGATACTATTTCAAGCAATCGTGTTGTCTTTACAACACATCATTTCCATTTAGTTTGGGTTGTCAGTTGTTTTTTCTTTCTTGTTTAAAATTGACACAAAAAGAACGACCATAAAAATCTGAAGAAGCAGAAATAGTCAAATGGTTCCTTTGAGTCTAGGAAAAGCTGAGTGTGGGAGAAATGTAGTGGACACTAAATTCACTTCTTTTCATTTTATCACACTGACTGTTTATCATTCTAGATATATCAAGGAGAGAATCCAGACTGTGTTCAAATCACTCGAGTTTCATCATCTTTAATCAAATACGGAGCTTGGTAATCCTGGTACTGCAGAAAAGGCACATTCTGTGTGACACTGCATGGCACACATTTCTTTGTTGCTATATTCCTGTTGTGTGATGTCTGGCAAATATTCCTTCTTCAGATGAGTTATGGAATTTCTGAAGAAAAAACAATAATAAAATAAAATAAAATAAATTTAAATGAAAAATAATAGAAGAAAAAAATAATAACAGAGGAATTAAAATAAGAGAGGAATTATTTCAGGCCAATACTATCATCAGAGAAAATACAGTTTGTTAAAAAAAAATCACTGAATTAAACTGAAAATAAATTCTGTCATTTTTTTATATATTTGTATTTAGAAAAATTAGCATTATTGTATTAGAAAATTACAAATATATATTCACTCATGCATAACATAAAAATATACTGTTTATAGTGACAAACATGCACACACACACATACACACATACACACACACACACACATGCACACACAAAACCAATAATGTTTGTTAATAAAATGGCTACAGGACTGCACACATAACTCTATTTTTTTTCTTTTTCTTCTTGTATTCAATTTATTTATTTCATTTTTATTATTAACTGGATTTTAGGGTAAAAAAAACAATTAATTAAAAATTGAAACAAAAGAAAGAAAATTTAAGAAAGAAAAGATTAAAAATAATAAGAAAGCTTTTACAAAGATTTGTAAGGATTATATATTTTTTATTTCAATCAAAAAAATAAATAAATACATTATCTGAAATAAGAAAACTATATGTTTTGCACTATTTTTCAACACATAACCATACTGATCATATTCCAAACAACAACAGCTAAAACAAATGTTGGAAAAAAATAAAATATGAACCCTTAT
Organism: Chrysomallon squamiferum; assembly: GCA_012295275.1. Taxonomy (NCBI): domain Eukaryota; kingdom Metazoa; phylum Mollusca; class Gastropoda; order Neomphalida; family Peltospiridae; genus Chrysomallon; species Chrysomallon squamiferum. The sequence goes on from CM022676.1 coordinate 1,228,637, forward strand.
TAAATCATTCCACAAAGATTCATCTAATATTCTCTCTACAGAACTTCTTGACCTTTCAGGCCGTATCCGAGGGAGACCAGGACACACTGGAACGTGCATTAATTGTCAATGTGGAAAACTTATCAAACAGAAGATTGCCAACATTATGTTGTGTGGAGGATTGAATTATGGAATTATGAGAACATCATCATGAATTCTTAACAAAACTGAGAGGTCATGCCTTCAGCCTCAAGACAGAGCTATATACATCAATATCTCAACACACTGTAATTGCAAGTGTTGCTTCAGTAATAGTCAAGTAAGTGAGGTAATTCGAATCAATCAGTCTCAACTAAACTAGTTTAAATGTGTATTACTCTCAAAAACATGTAACAACTTATATTAATATCACATTAAAAAACCAATACAACTGCTATCTGCATATCAGTATAATGTATGTAAATGAGCAGAAAACATGCGATTAATGTAATATGCTGTTATTTAAAGAAGCTAAATTTACTATACCAAAAAAAAAAAAAAAAAAAAAAAAAAAAAGAGTTTTTAATGGTTCTAAATGAACAGTTTGTTTTTAATTATCTGATCTAAATATTTTGCTATCAACTGACCAAAGTTACTTCATTATAAATTCAGTTATTAAAATATAAAAAAAGATTTGAAAGAATGTGTGTGTGTGTGTGTGTGTGTGAATGCTTTTTTCTTACTTTATTTCTTTATCTGTATTTTTATTTTTTTTATTTTTTTCCCCTAATTTGTTATAATTACATAAACATTGCAACTGTACAAATAACTATTTTTAATCTGGTGCTTTGATGCAATTTTTAACCCCTTTTACGTGTACTCTCTCTCTCACACACACACACACACACACAACACAAATAATAAACATAAAAAATAAAACCTCTTACACACAGCACATATTTAAATAATGTACAGGGTTACAGGTGTTGTTTTAATTATTTATTTATTTCCAAATTATTATCTTTAACAGCAATATCAAATCACAGTAATCAAACAGTGCATGACTCTCTGCAAATTGGATTTTACTCCAACAAGCCAGTGTCAGCCTGTACAGAGTTCAGAAATAACAATATCATAATGGATTCAATCAGAACACATCTCTTTTACTGCAGTTATTAATTACAAATAAAGCTGTCATCGAAAAATAAACTTAAGGGATAAAAGGAACATAATGGACCAAAGCCAATGATAAATAATTAGCTTTCACAGAAGTACACAAAAAAAATAAAAAAATAAAAAAATTTCAAAGCAATTAGATTTGATAAAAAAAAAATAAAAAAAAGAAAGAAATTATATTTCTATAAAATGAATTACAAAGCATTTTTTAATCTGAAGGATCAAATAATACCAGTATGTAATAACTATATATATATATATAATATTACACACACTCATATGAAAATGATGCCAACTTTAAAATTTATGTTTTCTAGGAAATACATATTCTCAAAATATATAAATTTTACATATAAAAAAATGTATTTAAAGTCTCAATGAATAAACACCCATGTTAGAACAAAATAATTTCAGTTAAGAAAGATTTCATATTTTATATTATTCATATTATAAATATATATATTTGTTTTCATTTTAATCTTAATTTTTTAACATACACACACACACACACTATATATATATATAAACGAAATTTGAATTTAGCTTATATATCTTAAAATGGTTTTACATATGGTTCTAATTATTTAACAAAATACACTGTTCTTGTAAAATGTTTTCAGACTTATATTACACAACATGGTATCATGCACAGCTGGCACACATTTACATATTCTTAAGTAATCTACCAGTTGTTGTACTGAAGTGTGTTAACAACATCAAAACATTAAATATATAAAACATACAAGAACTAATTAAAACATTCTAGGAATCTCATTGAGTCAGAAGTACTATCTGTATAAATTAAACTATACAAACTTAGAGAAAATGCACACTAAAAATATTTCACAACATATCCATCACCTGATTTTTTCCCCAGACAAAGTTTCTTCAAAAACAGAATATACTTTCAAATCACAGACCACAAATTTGTGTATTCCATTCTGTCTGTAAAAACCTTTTGAAACTATTTACAACAAATCCCTCTTTACAACAGGGTCAAGAAAACTTCAGAGATTTTGGTAAAAGTCCAAATGACTTGCAGATAGCACTGAGCTGGTTCCATTATTCACAGCACAGCATCAGTGAGGTCAGGCCTGCACATGTGGAACAGTCCAGAGCTCACATAAAGGATGGGTGAATCTAACAGGAGAATATCAGGTTTCTCATTTCACCTGAGCTCCACACAAAACAGAAAGCAGTTCCTCCCACATTTTTTAATTATAGCACACCACATAGACAAAAGACAGTGACGTCATAGGTCAAGTACATAATACACTGAACATGTGCTAACAGTATTTAATTGAATTCAAATTGAAATATACCAGATACATTTTAAGACAGTTTCTTTGGGAGGCTCTAGGTTATCTGTAACACCAGAGTCTCTTGGGAGTTTTAGACTTTCTTAAAATAAATGGTGTGATTATTTACTGTGATAACTGGAATCTGTTAAAAGTCAATGTTAACTGGATATATTTTAAACAATTAGACTAGAGACATGCATGCATGTATGTGTGCATGAATCTATGCCTATAATGTGTGTATGTGTGTGTGTATGTGCGAGTGTGAATACTAGCATGAGTTGTAGTGGGTTGCCATATATTCATGTATATACCAACATATTTTACATTATTACGTGTTATTTAAATGTAGATGTGTACCTGAGAACCCACTCAGATTAGATTCTATGAAAAAAATAACTAGGGATTTAGAAAAAACAAATTATAAATCACCTTAATAATAATATGAAGAAAAAATGAACAAGATTTTTTAAGCAGCTTCTTCAACACACATATCACCTTTCATTTTTATTTTTTTATTTACTGAATAAGAAACTATAAAAAAATATTCAAAGAAAAACACACCAATTCATCACATATTTTATGTATAATTATTAATTAACCTTTTCACTAATTAGCAAAATTGGTCTAATTATCTAATTATCTACAATTTTGAACTGCATTTTGAACAATACCATACATGTACTGTATATGTAGAATTAATCATACAACTATTACTGCAATTTGTGGTCTCTTAAGGTACCAAAGAAATAACTATCAAAAGATTATTACAAGGAAAAATTATATTATTAATTTGTGTTTTGTTTTTAGTGTTTCTTTTGAATTTTTGTATTTGAATTTTTTTTTGATTATTGTTATTATTTATTGTTATGGTTTTGTTTTGTTCACTTTTGTTTGTTTTTCAGGCTTTTTTTTCTTACAACAAATGGCTAGAGTTATTATAATCTATAAATACATATTATTTATTTCTAACTGCCATTTGATAAATGGATATAATAATCATATCTGAAAGAAATTAGTCTTTGTTTTGTTTTCCAAAAAATAAATGGCAAAAAATTACACCTGGGATTGAGAATTCCAACAGAGCAGAGATTCAAAGTGACACCTGATTTCCATTTACTTCACAGAATTTAACATCTGGTCTATTACCAGATATTTCCCAATAGTATCAAAGATCAGAGTGAAAACTAAAGACCTTGTTAAGTTTGTAAAACAGTTTATCCATATTTACACTGCTATAGTCTTGAAGAACGAAAAATAAATTTTAATGCAAAATACAAAACTGAATCTAGGGATGAAATTCTCTCTCTCTCTCTCTCTCTCTCCCTCCCCCTCTCTCTCTCTCTCTCTCTCTCTCTCTCTCAAACACTCATACACTAACACACAGCCACACATAAACACACACTCACATTATTACATTACTAAATATATGACTGAAAACAAACATAAATGAGTACATGTATACATCAGCTGATTCTTTCCTAAGTAAATGCTTTCTGAACACTGTAAGAAAATACTGACCAAACTTCTGCTATTTAATTACATATGATGATCTGCATTCCTCCCATGAGACACATCAGTGAGAATACAAATCAAATAATGGCTTAGTGAAGACTCAACTCCATTTCTTTATCACGTTCATTTAAAGAATATTTATTTTTATCACCAATCTTTTTAAATTATGGTAGACTGAAATAAAATGAGCTAGTAAAAATATTCTTCTGACACAGCACATTAATTTAAAAACAGAAATATTTATTAATGCCATCTATGAGTTACAACTTACCAGTTTTTATTTATTTATTTATTTCTGCTTTCATTTGTCTTGGTTTTTTATGGGTTTATCCCAAAAACATTTTAGGACTGCAAAAAAAAAATGAAACCACTTTACATATAGTATTACTGAGTTATAATGAAAGTAAAAAACAAAAACAAAAATTATATATATATACTGTATATCTAATTCATTTTGGGGGTTTTACTCTTTTTTTATTTTTTTTTTTTTTTTTTTTTTTTTTTTTTGTTTGTTTCCTCTGTGGCAAAACATCCTCTTCAAATTATTTATTTTTAATTGTACAATTTTATGTATTAAAATTTATTTTGTATAAAAACATATTTAAAAAAAAGAAAGAATAAAAACTATCTTTTTCTTTGTTATGTGTTTTTACAGTTTTAAAAACCTATCCTTAAAAACTTTTTTCGTTGTGGTTTTTACTTTAAAATAAAAAGTTGGAGAAAAGTAAATAAAAGATTTGACTGAGATTGGAACCAATCTTGTGGTGATAAATGTGATACCTCTGAGGAGTTTGAATCTCCCTCTACATCTTCAAGTGTTGACATAACTCATTAGTCCCACAATTACATCAACTCACAGTGGTGTTTGAAAACAAACTTTGAAAGTAACATTAGTCAACACAAATTACCTGTTGGGTTTGGGATACTGCTAGTCAAGACAAGAGGTCCTGATAAGCAAATCCCAAGAATGAGACATGAAAGCTTGATAAGATAGAGAACAAGTCCCAAGGCAGTTAGTGTTATCACTCCTGCCAATTAACAAATGTAATTGTGTCATTTGGAAATTAAATTAGTGCTATCTAGGGGACTAGCTTTGTACTGGTTATTGTGTGATTGACCCTCGGGTAATGCCAAATGACAACAGATATGAATACCAATGATAAAACTTGAAACAAGACCTGGTGACTCAAGAGTTGTCATGATTTACACAAGAATTCACTAAGATTTATCCCTTCTGGCTAACTGCATAAACAATGACAGATCTACCAACATGCTTGTTTAACATAATGAAATCAGGTTTTCCTTTTCTTCTTTTTTAAACAAAATAAATTTCAAAAAATAATAATAATATAATAATAATAATAATAATAATAATAATAATAATAATGTTAATAATAACAGAAAAAATAATATATTATTATTATTATTATTATTATTATTATTATATCACAAGAACAATAACACAAAAAGATACACTTTCTGCATGAAGCTGTACACACTGTAGCTAGACTTCAAAAATTATCTCCACACAACTGTTCAAGGTATGAAATATGACTACCAACCAGACTGGGCTAATTATTGTCAAAGATTTATTGGACAGGTCGAGCCATTTGCTCCACTGACAGCATCTCATAAAGATGTCCATTCCATATAGCCCATTACATGCCTCAATTGGTAGCTTTGCTTGGTCAGCTTGGTCAGCATGGTCACTGCTTGAGCCACAGCATAAACAATTCTATTTTCAGTAACAGTAACTTGCTATTTCCATACTAAAAATTCTGGTACCAAGATCACATTGAATTAAAGTTCACTGCAAGTAATCACTTTTTTCCTTTCTTACTAGTATATTTCATGTGAAATATTTGAATCTGAGGTTTATAAATAACAATGTACTTAATTATATTCTGACTCTCTCATCATTTTTTTTTTTTTTTGTGTGTGTGTGTGCACTGATTTTTATAACTGGTGCTTATATATGTTGTCACACACTCATTTATTATTATTATTATTATTATTATTATTATTTTGTCCCTGCACTTACAGACAGCAATAGAAAACAGGTGTAAATTACCAGCACATACTCAACAGTTTGACCATTGCAGCCACTCAGGCTACTACTTCATCTTATGTGGCACACACAAATGCACTAAACCATTAGCTTTCCAAAAATCGTTTACTCCAAGCGGACTGATGTGAATGAAAATAGGTCTGAGGGGAATGAAACCAATTAAAAAAATATCTCAGCATTCCTCACCAACTGAGGCATCTGTCTAACAACTTCCTGTTCAGACCTTCCAGACCCCATTAAAGTATGTAACATATAAATTGTATATGGTTACAAGGCATGAGCATGAAGCTTGGCCACAAATGATACATATGGCACCTGTTCTTTTTAGTCAAAGAGAATTGGTAACATTGCAAAAAGAAATAATATTAGTTTTAGAATAAATCTAAAATAATGGGCACCATCATAAAAAAAATAAAAAAAAAAAAATTAATAATAATAAAATTCAAAAATATAAATAAATAAATAAATAAATAAATAAATAAATAATAAATAAAATATTCAAAAATTATAATATTAAAAATAGATACTAAATGTGATTATAAATCAAAAGAAAATTAAAATAATAACTGTTTAAAACCTATTTTGATTTAGTAATATTAATAACTTATTACAAATGATACTGTACATTAATTCTTATATAAAATAACAAACTACACTCTGTTATGTATTCAGTTTTGTAAAGGCTTATTTAATCTGCAACATTGTAAATGCCAGATATTAATTCATTATACAGATAAGATCTTCCCAACAAGTCACAGATGATTATATTGTAAATAAATCATGTACGACTCAATGTCTGATTACTACTTGCAAATCAAACAGCAGTATGGTTCCATTATACAAAAAGATGTCTAGAAAAATCAACCATCAAACCTTCCAGAGAATATCTTTACAACTAATCATTTTACATAAAGCAAAATCAGTCACAGCCTCATAATCAAAAAGCTCCTGCAAATTAAGTCATATTTTCTCAAGATATGAGCACCAACTTTTATTTCCACATGGGTGATTTCAGTTCTGACTCCAAAGCCTTTTTGCTAAATTGCTTTTCTGAAACATACTGAAGGCAAAGTCAATTTCTTAATGCAAAACTATGGTTACAGGTTGACAAGATCTTCTCACTGAAAGGACAATCCAGCATAGTTCCTGTCTTGAAACATTTTGCTATCAGTGCCAGCTGACTGGACAGAAGCAAGAAGGTGCTTCATCCTTTGGCTGCACAGGGACACGAGATTGCCTAAATTAATCACATTAACCATCCCAATTTAGAACACGACTTCATTCTATTAAAACTAGTAACTCTGTGAGCAATGAAATGCTTCGTGAAGCCATAACAGAAGTGTATGTTCTTCTAATCAGACTGGCAGAATTAGTTACCCTGTGTGATAAAAAATGTTCAACTTGTAAACATGACTTTGACTAAATTAATCTTATTAGAGTAGTAGAAATACGCTGGATTTCTTTATCTGCCAATATCAGATCATGAAATGATGAACCTCTAATCAATAAACTGTCTAAATACAGATGTACAGTTTAGCATTGTGAAATAATGTCTCTGGTAAAGACATACATCACTTTGCTAAGATAACTTCAAAAGAATGCAGTAATTAATATTATTTTTTGTCTAGCAGTAATCAAAATAATTATTAATTATAAGCATAAATAAAAACATTAGAACAGAATGTAATAGTTTTGAGATGTTTAGATTATTCAGTTAATGAATCAAAACAACATTTAGATTTTAAAATTATACAAAAGTATGTGTTTTGTTCTAAATTATATAAATGCCAAGAAATGAAGAGAACATTTGTGTCTCTACAACAGCAAATATATTATTTTCTTTCATTTATATTTAATGCTATTTTCCACTTGACACTAATCAGAACTGGAATCATGCCGTGACTTGTTGAGCTAAACATCAAAAGCACACTGTCTGAACTTGGTGAAAATCTGACATAATGTGGCACAAGAGACTTTGTAATTCCTTCCATAGAAAGCAGAGTCAGTAATGACCTTATAAAACAAAGGTCTATTACGAAAATCAACTATTTGGCTCACAAAAGGCATCAATGCATTACTGCATATCCACTTCACCAGGAAGGGACCTGTCTTTCTGACAAAACAATTCAAGAAATGGTAAACATGTTTTGTAATTCTATCAACAGATGCAGTTGCATGTTTTGTAAAGCCATTGAACTTTTGGAGTCTTCAAGAAATTGATGAATTGGTCATTTCATGCTTGACTGTCTGCTCAATAAGACCTTGTTAAGTCTAAACAAAGAAAATTTGTAATATGCAAATTGCATTTCTCCAAATTTGAGCATCACTGTACTTTCAGTGATTTACTACATAATATGTAAATAATGAACTCTCCAAGAGGATTTACTTTAAAACTAAATATTTATCAGTCAAATTAAATTAATGTAAAAATTTCTCTGGAAAATAAATCATAAAATACTTTGGCAATTGTCAAAGTACAGAGCAATATTTATCAATGAACTGAAAATAAAACAAATAAAAACAAATAACTGATACAGAGCAAGGGTTTCTTTTCAAATATGAAGGGCAGAGATCCGTTTATTTATTTTATAACAATTTGTAATTAAGATTTTCTATGAATATAGTAAAAAAAAAAAAAAATAATAATAATAAAAAAAATAATAATAATAATAATAATAAATAAACAAATAAATAAATAAACAAAACTTAAAGTTATTGGTTCAATGTTAATTTAATAGTGTTTATAATAACCTATCACATTTTTATACTTACTCATTTTTAATTCTTACTAAATTAAAATTCAGGGTCTATTCTTTACTTATTAATCTGAATGGAAAAATGAAATTTCTGATTAAATTTAGTGTCATTTTTATTAAAAAAAAATTCTTCTGTTTTTTATTTATTTATATTTTTTTAATCCTACACTGAAAATATTGTTATCTCATGAATTTACCAACTAGATTTATACCTCCAGCCACTGCACTGGTAATATATTACATTAGCCACAGCAAGACAGACATGAAGGGTAATAACATAAACGTCTTTATGTGCACTCACTATGGGGTATTAAACTCACTGGTTTGGAATGTAGGTAATACAATATGCAGATATTATTTTTTTATTTTTCTCTGCATAACGGGTAGGACTGTGTCTAATGAAGAACAAATATTGTAGTTTTTCCTGTACTGGACAGAGGTATAATTAAATTAGCCTGATACATAACTATTATATATACAGGTGTATGGGAATTCTTTGGTAAAATTTGCCTGAAATTTTACACATTTTAAAAACACAATTACCAATTTCCTTTTGTTTCACCCACATTTTCCCCATTGTTTTTCCTTATTTTGGGGGACAGTTGCCCCCTCTGATTACCTGAGTCATACACCAAAACAGTTTGCTTATTATTCTTTCTGTTTTTCTTTTGTGGTCTTTTATTTTGTATAAATAATTAAGCTACTGACAGTTACAATATTTAAACTACTGTACCAACTTGTTTTTAACATATTATAGAGCTGAATGGCTGTAGGCTATGCTACTGTCATTAGTACTAATAATGGTCACATTCTTAAGGAGACCAGTGGTCATGATAGTTGATGGAAGAACTCTGACACATGATACCTCACTAAATGTTAATTCATCTAACTGTGTGGCGTGTCAGGGTAATGACTAGTTGAATCACAGATCTATCCTGATAACAAAGTAATCATTGTTATCTGACACTGCTCTCTGGCAAGAAACAAACTCAGCAACTATAATTTATCTACTAAAACTTTAGAATATATGTTAAAAGAAAGTGAAAACAAAAAGAAGGGAAAAGGAGAGAGAAAAAGAAGTGAAAGAGAGAAGAAAAAAGGTATAAAAACAACTTGCATTAAAACAATAAAAAATTGCCCTAAAATATATATGTCTGTGTATGTTTATGTTTGTGGATTTTAGTGATTGTTTATATGTGAGTGTGGGTCAGTGGGTGTGTTTCTACAGAAAGAGAGCTTGAGAGCTTGAGAGAGAGAGAGAGAGAGAGAGAGAGAGAGAGAGAGAGAGAGAGAGAGAGAGAGAGAGAGATTTAATAAACAAAGAAAGAAAGAAGTGCTGGATCAAGATACAGAATCATTTTATAAACACATGATTCATATAACTGTGGTCAGGAACAGTCCACAGACTTACATATATGAAGGACACTCTTATAGTCTGACCAGCTAACATTATTGTGTTATTAGCTGCTGACAAAATAATGCTTTCTATATATCTGTCTTTTATTATCAGACAACATAAATGCCAACAAGATTTTTAATGATGAACAGCTAGAACAGCACATAAATTTAGTTAGTGATTATCTTGTTGGAATATATCCAGAAAAAGCACCAACAGAACAGAATCTTTTAATAATATTATTATATAATGTTTATTTTGTATTACTGTAAATACAAGTTTCATGCACATTTAACTAAGTGGTTGCACAGAATGATGTTTTTTGTATATTTTGTTTTGATATGTAGTTTTCTATAAAGTAAATGTACATATTCATCTGCTCACAGATTTCAGCTTAAAAAAAAAAAAATATATATATATATATAAATAAATAGATTTTAAACACACGCACACCTTGGTGATACAGAAAAAGAAAAGAAAAAGTTACATGTTAAAGATATCTTAGAGTCATTATATTTAACTATTGCAGACACATAGATACAATTTGATAATTTTTTTTTTTTTCAAGAATCTCTGTGTTATCAGCACACTCCACAAACAAGAGGCCCTACAGGTAAAGATAAACCAGCACCTCTAAGGCAATTCCTAACATTCTATCAGGAAGAGAAACCTCTAAAATAACAAGACTTCTTCATATCTCCATGTGGATCATATTTTAATCTTTATCTCTAGAAATTATAATAATATTTTCCATTGAATTTGTTCTTTAACATGAAGGAGGAGTGGTTCATATCATTAAGTGAATTTCAGATACAGTTACTTAACGAATACTGTAGTTTGATGAAAGGTGTAAATAAACATATTTGTTTCTTTCTAAGTAGAAATTTATATATGTGTTTTTGTATGTATGTGTATGAATGTGTAATTGTATGTTTGTCTGTAGTTGTACATGCATGTGCGTGTACGAGTGTGATGTATATGCAAGTTTTATTAGGGTCTGTAGGGTGGCTGGATATATTTATTAACAGGTCTGTTTAGATAATGTCTCTGCATGTTTAGTGCTTGCAAGGGTGGATAAAGGTGGATTTGTGTTTTGTACGTTGAGTGACTCAGTATATTTATGGGAATTGGTAAATATGTCTGTGTGACACAACTATTCATAGATATCATGTACTGTATCTTTAATACTATCAGTTTGATTTATGCTAAATCTAACCTAACAGGAAATAATCTCCCTCTCAGAGCTGTACTCTTTCCTGTTATTTTACAATATTAAAGTATTCAGCAATAAGTAACTATATAGGTTTAAAAGATAAATGGTTTTTATTAACATTAAGCTGTCCTAACGGATCACTGCTTTAGCCACTAATTTTTCATGATTTTAGTATTCTGTATTATCAGTTATTAGAGACTTTATTATCTAACTATAGATTTGTCCATGGTTTTGTGTGTGTGTGTGTGTGTGTTTGTTTGTGTGTTTTGTGTGTGTGTGTGACAGAGTAAATGAGTGAAAGAAAATGTATCATTTTTTGAATATATATACAAAATGTATGTATGTATGTATGTATGTTTCTAGCTATACATACACATACACAGATAGAGAGAGCAAACAATATTAGATATATAGATAGATATGTACATACTTACATACATCCATACATACATTTGTAGATATCTGAAAAATGAAATAACGTTTCTTTTAGATTCCAATTTAAATTATTTCTAATTATTTTCAATATAGAAAAACCCCAGAAGGAAACAATAAAAAGAAAATATATCCATATACTAAAAGATATCAAGTATGAAATCAACATATAGTATCTGTTAACCCAGTTTTTCTACCAACACATCTCAGAACTAATATTATAGTTGTTACCAATGAACCTCCTAGACATCTGTCATCTACCTATCAGTAAAAATCAATGATGTGATTTTCTTAACAGATTCATCTGAGACCGATTTCCTTACTTACAGGTAATGCAGTACAATAATTGAATTTATAAAAATAATGAAAAATATAAAAGAAAAGAAATTTTAAGTTTCACAAGAGAGTAATTATCATAACTGAATGAAACAGAGAAATTACTTTTATTATTTTCTTATTTAATATTAATTTTCCTTTCTGCTTTTCAGTTTGTTTTTTCTTAATCAACTAAATACAAAGAAAAAATATGAAAAATAAACAAAACAAAATTGTATTTTAATGTATTACTAACATTATATTATCTTCATTTTTATTTTTTAAAATTCTGTTGTTTGTTTTTTATTGTTGTTTTTTTGTTTTTTATCTTTTCTAAATTAAAATATTTCTTTTATTATAATTGTTCATTTTTCACTTCTGTATTTACATCTATTAATAACACTATTTTCTTGCATTTCTAAATCTCTAAATTTATTCTTACATAATTGCTGAGCAAACCAAAGTTCAGTAATTTCTGCTGATAACAATATACTATCCCAATATAGGTAAGATTATAGAGCAATTAGTAAATAAATCTCATATTAAACTAATTGACAAATGAGATGATTAATATGAATTAGAATCTGATGGATGGTCATGAAATGACAAGATAACACCCACACAGACACACAGGCAGCCTGTCACTATAAATCAAGAGAAAAACACTTACAATCACACTAAACATCCAAACAATTCTGCAATTAATTCTCACAGATAATGACTCAATTACTGACACTTGTTTGCTCTCTCTAATAGTATTTACCCAAATAACTGTCGAGCTTTCATTAACAAGAAAAACCTTTTTGAACAATCACCAGTCAGTAAGTTGTACATATTTTCCATTTCACATGAAATAAAATAAATTGGAACCAAACTACAATGCAAGATATTTCATTCTGTTTATCAGGAAGGGCTATGCATTTTTTACAACATTCTGACCATAAATGTCAGATATGCTGTTTACAGAATGAAAAGTCAAATTAGACTTTGTAAATCTCAACTGGTAAACAACTTTTATCATTGTGCTCAAAACTTTTGATAATAATAGAGTTGTATTCCTAAAAAGGATCAGTATCACAAACAAGAGGATATGTTCATCGGTCAGATATTTTTCATTTCCTTTTTCAGCAAATGTCCTTGTATAACAAAGTAAATATAAAGTTTTTTTTTAAGATCTTGATGTATCATGAAGAAAATTTTGAATTAAGATTCATATAATATTTTGACATATTTTTACTTGAGGTTTTTTGTTGTTCTGTTTACAGTTTTTAACCATTGGTCAGTTAGTGTTATGGTTATGATTATATATGTGTGGGGGTATGGCTGTGTGTGTGTGTGTGTGTGAGAGAGTGAACACTTTTATTATAAACATAAAAGATATAATCTGATGCATAATACAGATTTTGTTATTATCATGAAAATTAGAAAACAAAAATAAATACTAAAGAAAAAATATAAATACAGAAATAAATTTTAAATTAAAACAACAAAAAAACACAAGTAAAATTCATTATACCAAATTATTTTAGTTTAAATTGGCAGTTGTAACTAATACCTTTCCATGAAAAAAAATATCTTGCCTGAAATGTAATCATCATTTGTAAGTGTCACAAATTTCATTTAAAACAAATAAAAACTTCGATTTTAATTTTTTTTCAGTCTTGAAGGAATTCTATAACTGTCATGAGTTTTTTTATTTCTTGCTATTATTCTTTATTTCTTTCTAGTTCTTAAGTTCCTCTTTTGTTTCTTAAAAAAAAAAAATTAAAAAAAAGTATGAAATGATATTATTTTTTCATTCTACTGAAGCAAGCATCTTTAATATTTTCTGCAATCATATTAATGTCATTTGTTTCTGGTTTTACACAAACAAACCTATCTGAATACAATTTATACCAACAAAAAAAAAAAAAAAAAAAAAAAAGAAAAAGAAATAACAGAAAAGAAATACACTCAGTTATCTTAACTTAAAACAAGAAAAGGCAATATTTATTAAATAATCATTATTAAATTACTGTATACTAATTTCTAAGTAATTCAGTATTATCTGAAAATTTAATAATTCACTAAACATTTCTGTACATGGGGTACAAACAGAAAGCATTGCCATGTTTTATCTATGTTTTAACAATTATATTTGTGCACTAACTATTCTTTAATCCAAATCTTACATATGGAATTATCCATATTCTTTCCAATGTAAATGAATTGTTTTGCAAAATATGTTAAACTAAAAATACTGATAAAAAATGAAAATAATGATTTTAAAACAATTAGCTGAAGTCGAACATAAGTGATCCTTGGTGCTGCTTATTCAAATGTGACTAATTTGTGGTTAATTTGTAGTTCTGTGACTGAGTAGCATCTAAAATTATTTTCAAAGTTTTTACAAGACAAATGGTGATGTCTGATAGTTCTCAAATGATCAGCTAACAGCTTTCTGCCTTGTGTTAAGTAAAGATCATAAAAGCACTGACTGAACATTAAATAAAAATAAAATAAAAAATAAATAAATAAATAAAAAAGACAAAGAAAAAGAAAGAATGAATGAAAAAAGAACTTTCACCTGTATAAATTATCTGACCATAGCACACCAACAAAACAAACATCAACTGTTTCATTTATCTATGAGTATCAGATAACAATCCTTAAGTAGATCATTAGAATATGGAAAGAGCTGTTAATAAAAACTTGGCTGTGCATATAAGTATATGTCCATGATTGACAATGCTATTAAAGTGATAAAAAAAGAGATGAATGTTAGATTTGGTCTGATAAATGCTAAACCAATCATGATACTTTTTCTCTCTGTAGTCTGTTTTACTTTTTTCTTAACTTTTCTAAATGTTTCTTTTTCCTTTCAGGTTTACTAATCAAGAAAGAAAAGAGGTTAAAAAAGTCATAAGGAGTAAACAGTGAGAAGAAAAACAGATTAAATATATTGAAAATGCTACCTAAAGTTTTTCAGAATATTTTTAAAATATAATTATTTCATAAATGAATTAAAATAATTTTATTTTATATGGATTAAATCCTAGCTGCAGAGAATATTACTGAATGCTTTCTTACAAAATCATATTAATAGAAACACAAACTGAAAGTAAATATTTGCATATTATAATAACTTAATAATTTGACTGACTTTATAAAGTTTAACACTTCTAAATATATACTTGTAGTATCATTTTATCCATGTACATATTTTATAATCTGTAAAAATCTTAATTCTTTTTAAAAAAAATTTTGTTGCCTTAGCATATATTTGACTAAACCAAATTTACCAGTATTAAAAACATTTCTTCTGTCAAAAATTTCTAAATTAAATTACAGTCCAATATAATAAAATTAATTGAAACAGGAAAGAATGTATTTCAAAATCTGTAAATGTGGACTCATCCTATATTAACACTGATCGTAATTTATCATACAGAAAAGGGCAACAACTTTGTGCTATCATCAGTCACCTCTTCTGGTGGCTGCTAACTTTCTGACCCTGCCAAAATAGACATTTCTTGTTTTCTCTAATCAATCATGGTCCGAAGCATGCAGGAGAAACAATTACTCTCAGCTGCTTCTTCTTCCCCAAGATGACTCAACCAGATAATTGAGACTTTAATACATTCTAAATGGATTAAGCTATTACATTGAGAGAAACCCTCAGAGAACATATTCAAATTGGCATGATTTATCCTGGTGTGGGGCACATTAAAACTTGTTTTAGCACTTTATTGTCATTCTCTTTTTTCTCTTGTTCCCATTTTTTTAGTCAGTGTCTGAGACATTTTTCTTTTTTAGATTAACAGCTATGTCAGTTCTTCAGCAAATTCTCCTATCACATTAATAGCATTTAAAAGAATTTAAAATTTCATTCTGTTTAAATTTTTCAAAAGAATACCAAAATATTTTTAGTATTATTACTTCTAAAACAGTAATAATAATAATAATAATAATAATAATAATAATAATAATAATAATAATAATAATAAACTACAACTTAAATAAAAATGATTATAAAAAAAAAAAATAAAAAAAATGTGATTAAATGATGATTATTTAATGAAATACTAAACGAAAATACTTAAAAATCATCCTTTTTTAGATATTACAAACTAGAGAATTAGAGATAAATATTAAAGGTATGGATCCAGACCTTCTGTAACTAATCTTCTTATTAAATAAAACTGAATAAGAATCATAACAAAATGTAATATTTTGGCTTCACTGTAGTTAAAAAGGTATTCTTATATCACTTGCAAACTTTTCACATCAGTTTGTTAGTCTTACAGTAATTTGTATATTCTTAATGCTGTAAACCATTTATTATTCTGTTCTCATATTGGCTTTCAATACATGGTGTTCAGATGATTGCCTGAAGACCAGTACAGTATTTGTTCTTGTTTGTTGACCAATAAGTGTAAACATGCAGACCATTTTCTTTCTTGCAGAATATTGACTCAGTGTGACTCTACGTTGTAAGTCAAACAACTTACATCTAGTATTGGCATGGTAACATTTGGCTGTGATTGCCAAAATCAAATATTTAACACAACACAGAATTGCCAATAGTGGCACAGTTTGATAGTACTAATCAACAAACAAACCAGAGACAAATGATGTACTATTGCATGACCACCAATTCTAAGACCAATATTACTGCCAAATCTGTTCTAAGATGAAGTTAAATTGATGGAATCAAGGGAGCCAAGAGTACAATACCTGAAGCAGAACTGAGAGCAATGTTACAATCAGTTCAATCACTTATCATTAGGATACACTGAAGTAACACAAACAGGTCAAAGTGACACACATTTCTCAAACTTGTCACTGAAAATCAGGGCAAAATAAAAGGTTTATACAGAGATGTGTACATAGCCTTACAAGTTGGGGTACTCGGGATAATTTTACATTCATCATAACCAATAACTTCAAACAGAATGCTTCATTAACATAAAGAGAATAAAAAATTAACATGCTGTTACTTCACATTCCATTTACTAATGAACCAAAAATAATATTTAAAAAACGACAAATTAAAAAATACAATAAAAACAAGTTCCAAAAATTTCTGTAATTTAAAAATTAGAAGGGCCATTTATTAGCAATCAATATCCTGACCCCAACCTCTTTAAGAATATAATATATAAATAAATAAATAAATAAATAAATAAATAAATAATATATATATATATATAAATAAATAAATAAATAAATAAATAAATAAATGTGTTTTATATAGTCTTTGTTAATTACTTGAAAAGAAAACTCCAACAACAATAATATTAGTAATTTAAAAATGTGTGTGTGTGTGTGTGTGTGTGTGTGTGCTTTCACTTTACAAATGTTAACATTGAAATTGTGTTGAGCTTCCACTAAACCTAATTTTATACTTTTATTAATTCAGTTAAGATTCTTTGGCCAGAAATAATTTCCATTTTTATTTTTTTTTTTATATATATTGTTCATAATAAAAATGCAAAGAAGAAACAAAATACATAAACTATTTTCAGAACTAAATGAACCTATTAAATTTTATAGGTTCAGATCAATATATTATAATTCCTATCTGCCATTTGATATATCTGAATACATCAAACATTCATTTACAGACTACAATATGTTCGTATGTACTTGTATATATTTATATGAATCATTTACACAACACTCAATATAATCACCATATGAGTAGAATCTCTGTAATTGGTTACAGAAATTTCTTTATTTAAAAAGAATAATAATAATTTATAAACTACAAACATCAAAAACACCATTCTTCTTTTCTAAAGTTTCTTTTATATGAAAAAAGAGACAAATTAACATAATTTTTGTAATGCTCTGGAAAGGATCCAAATGTAAATAGAGTAAAGGAATGTTAGCTAAAATAGCCACAATTCTGAAGCTAAAAGAAATACACTATTGAATAGTGTTAATAAATTACAATTATTGCTTGACACACTAATATAGTTTCTGTTTAGACAGAGTACTTCATTGGTGGTACAAATACCAAAAATTCACAAAATTATTCTAAATTTTTCATCTGATACTGGCAACTAATGCTTGCTAATAATAAAGATATATAAGGAGCCATATTTCCCATTTTACTGTGACATCCCAGAAAGATAATAATTTGGAAACATTGTGATTGGCTGTATAAAATAACAAAATGATAAAACTGGAAATTACCAGGTACATATGTATCTTATTATCTTATTAATTCTTTTATTATATTTAGAGAGGTTAATCATCAAAAATAAATTAAAAAAATAATTTGAAGGTATACAAAATATATTTTTGTCATATAAAAATTATAGTTTATTCCAAATTAGCAAGTCACAGAAAATTTTGGTTTTAACTCAACACACCAGTAGAAAAATGTCAGTCTGCATGGTTACTGAAAAGATAATTGATGAGCATCTTCTTCCAGACAACACTGCCTTCCTCATTCTCACCTTCTGTCTGTCACTACACAAGCATGACCATCCATTTTGAAACCATTTACATACAGTTTTCACATACCTGCTCCAGCTATTTAGGTTCTTTAAAATCTACCTATTCACAATAAATTTGAGCTTGAATGATGGATAATAAACACTGTCTATCTCAGCTCTAACTGATGGTGATAAGGTCAGCTGGAATGACCAAGACTGACCATCATAGTCAGAATGGACTGATATCAAGATAGATTGTTTCAGTGTGTATCATTATGGTGAAAAGATTCTAATTCTGAGATATCTGCTGTTTTGATTAGGGTTTGTATTAAGCTTCTTGGTAAAGATCAAACAATATTTAAATACCAGTCACTGATATTAGTCAAAATCAGATTGTACCAAAGATATTCACCTCTAAAAGAAATTTACCATCAAGGTGCAGAGCAACAAGTTATTCACACATTCATATATTATAACAAACATAAGACAGAAGAATATTCATTCCTAAATATATACTACTAGTACCAGTTTCCTAAAAAAACAAATGCACCACAAAAGAAAAGATAATTAAGAAAAATATAAAAAAATTGACAAGTAACTGCATGTATCATAGGAACTGATGATTACCTTCAGTTTTTAGTTCCTTTTAAAGTATTCTCAGTGGCCAAGTGGTATCATTGTCTGCTTATATCCATCCATCCATCCATAAAGTATGTATTACTTGTTTCACTTAAAACTATTCAATGACAAGACAAATATAGAATATTGTACACATGTGAAATAATTGCTGTATCTATATGCTACTTAAACTCTGTCTACACCATTAAAGCATGAACAATTAAACAAACTGTTTTCCTGCAAGCAATCCCATGCTTATACTACTTCAGACAATATGGCCCATTATTTTAGGTAAGATAAACATATACATCAACTTTTTTCCTAACATATATAGCTGGCAAAAACTTCAGAAGTAAGAGTCCCATTATATACTGACTTCTGCATTATTAACAACTACTACCTTTGAAATTACCTTATATTTATAATACAAATTACACTAATACAAAAATGTACTATTCTATAGTGTATGATACAACTACAACCTGAATTAAATACCATTACCCCTGAGATTACATTATACTACATGTACAACACAAATGCTGACATCAAGATCACATTATAGTATTTACATATAATACAATAAGTACCACTAAATACTATATGCATAAGATTATAATAATACATTTGCTAATGCTGTATCCAGCATGATAGAGCAATTAATACTGAAGTAGTTATAACTAGTGAAGGTGCAGAGTAATTAGTTCTACTACATTCAGAATGTTAACAAATATTTTCCATGTCAGGTTGAGAAAATTAATGATTTCTGAACTGACAGACAAAATCTGCAGCTGCTATAAAAAGTGTGAATGACGTCATATCTTGGAATGCTGTAGAATATATCCAGTGGAGATGATGGCAAACTAGCAACTGATATTCTCTGATGTTTTTCAGTCATAGATTACTGTTGCCTTTGTCAGGACATACAAAGATTGTAGATACCAAGACTATTCAACAACTAAATAAATAAAGCTAGATTATTTTTCAAAGCAATGGAGGAAACACAGAACATTTTTCTAACACAATAGATAAAGGAAATGGTGAAAAATAACTTTCAGTACACTTGGAAACAAATGTTCAACATGAATAGCATCTGGAAAATTAACTTCAGAAGGTTATATAAAAAAACCCACCCAAAACATGAATTTATTTATGATGAATTTTATCTCTATATTAATAAGAAAACCAACTTACAAGAGCAGTGTGTTTCAAATGTCAGTTCATAAGTACACTTTTAAATTGTAAGTGAAAATACTTAATAAGAAAAAAGAAAACATGAAGAAATATGAAAGATTGGCACTTTGCCATGTAAAATGTCAAGAAAACCTAAAAATTAATAAATAACAAATAAGAAAAAATAATATTAATCATGATAAGCCTTTACATTACATAAATAAAGAACAAATGCAAAGAAAAAAAATTCAAAAGTTTTGAATTTTACCACTGCTACTTACTCATAACAGTGAACAAAATTTTCTGAGTTAATGCAGATAAATGAAATCAGTGCAATGTTTTACACAACTAAATTAATTAAATATAAAGGTACTGGTAATTTATTAAAAAGGAGCACAGGAAGCAGCTGTCTTTTATGATATCAAGCAGCATGCTGGCAGCAGCTTAATCCGATTAAGAAAATGTTCCTTCATCTAAGATGACTTTTGAGAGATGTAGGGTTAATGTTTGATGTGTATTTTAGAACTATCAATGCACTCCTTCCATTTACACCTGTTCATGTGCAGGTGCTTATTCTGTATTAAACACCACCTATTTTGATTTGGTTTTAATATTATTGTTAGCTTAGTTTTTAAAACCAACAATATGTTTGTTAGAAAATGGCATAGGCAGCTCATTATTGTTATGAACATATTATATCAAGCAATTTATAAAAGAGTGTGGAAAAATAAGTAATAAGCCAAAATTTACTTGCTAATTATTTTAACAAATTTAACTATATCTTCTTCACATGATGTTCAGTAGTAAAGGTTCCTGTTTGTTAAATCTCAAGAAAAAAATGAAAGAGAAATATTAATTAATCAATTCTAATTATTTCTTATGCAAAATAGTCCTTCAGTTTACAGTTAGTAAATAAAATGATCTAGATAAATATTCTTTTTCAAGGATATTTTACACTTAAATTTCTTTATTTACAGATGTTTATTCAGGATATCTATAGATGTATCCAATACAGGACATGCAACTATCATGCATATGTTAATTATTCCAACAATGTCTTTATCAGTCTTAATTAATATTATCAGGGTGAAGAGGGGTGTGTCTCTGTCACCTGATCCATTTCTCTAAACAATGGGTTTGGTGCCAGGCTTGACTCCAGCAATAACTGATAACCCTGGATAAAAACAATCTGCTATCATTTTCACTTCACCACAGCAGAGGCTGAGATTTATAACATCATTCATTTAAATAATTTGTTCCAAAATATGCATGAACTGAAAGGAAAAACATACAAAAGGAAACAAAACAAAATAAAATATATATTTGGTATTTTATAAAAGATGGGCTGATAATGATGTATAGATGGAACTAGATACTTATTTCTTACAAGCAAGTTTTCATAAATACTTAACATATAATTTTTTTTTTTTTTTTACAACTAACAAATACAAAACAATAACATACCCAAGATATTTAAGTATTTTTCGTTGTTTCTTTTTAAAGAATGTGTGTGTGTGTGTGTGTGTGTGTGTGTGTGTGTGTGTGTGTGTATATACGTGTGTCTATAATTAGATAGTTATCAACATGATAGTAATAACATATTTTGAATTATTTTATGAAAATAGTTTACAACTTTTAATGAATGCATACTCTGTACATGAAAAACCCCAGTTAACTTCAATACAAGCTGAAAATGATTTGAAAATGAAAAATGCCCTGTAACCATTACACAGCTTAATCTAAATAACTTCATCCTAAACCAAATTGTCAAAACATGCAACAGAGAAGTAGGCACCAATATGAAATCTTATGATAAATTTTTGAAAGGTGATATCATGGAGGTTATTACAGCCACACCAAAGTTATTACAGATATTTACATTAAAGTGTTATTTAAAGATTAATGATGGATATTAAATATTTGCATAAAGCAGCTTTCAACAGAAAAAAAATTTAAAACATTTCAGAAACACTTAATAATTCTAAATACTCCCCTAAGGTGCTTTATGAAATTCACAATATCTATTAATTCCAAGGCTACTGTAAGCAATCAAGAAGATAAAAAAAGGAAAAAAAAAAAAGATTCCTACCAAAAATCAATAACATAAATGAATTATTACTTCTTTATATATATATATATATATATATATATCAGGCACAAGAGAGTTACAAAAAAAAAAAATTAAAAATTAGATAATAATAATAATAAAAATAATCATAATAAAATATATATAAAATATGGTTTTAAAGTACACAGAATGTTACCTGAAGGAACATATCCTTGATAGAGCACAGTTGAAAAATGGCTTTGATCTTAGTTACTGCATAAATCTCAATTGTATTTCACTTTTGGAAACACAACCTGAAGCCCTGTAAGTAATTGTCTAACATATCAGTTACAGATTCTGTAAAAGACATTTTAAAACTTTACAAACTTACAAGCTCCATAATCCTTTAACATTCACTTGATTGATTTTATATAAAGTGTTTAATTTTGTGTGCCTTGGCATGAAAATACTGGGATTAACCTTAAATAACTTATTTGACATGAATTTGACCATTCTAGTAATAAATTTGTAAATATAATTGTTCCAGACAGATATGATGGAGATCAGTTAGTGCAAATACAAGAATAAGACATAATAGTGTCATAGATATCAAAACTGAGTTTTGTATATTCAATATGAAACTATTTCAAGAATTTCAAAACAAAGCTACATATCTGTACTTAAAATAAACAATCCAGTTAAATAACCTTTGTTATGCTGGCTCTGGTGATTATATTTTGTCTTTTAAACTTTAACTAAATAAATTGTTTGTTTGACCATTTTCTATTTATTATCTTTCTTTTTTTTTAAATTATATGTATTTGAAATATATATAATTTATTTTATTTTTTATATTTTCTTCACTTGTTTCAATACTTTTATCTTTTTTCCTTTATATTTTATTTTGTTCATCTGTCAGTTATATAATGTTTTATTGTAGTATGTAAACATATATTCATGCAAATAATATTCTTTAGTTCTGTTTAGCAGTCTGAAACAGAGATATCTGTAAACATGACCTCCTCTAAAACAAAGAAAGTATTGTTTTGTCATTTATTTTCAGTCAGACGTACCTGAATTCAAGCCAATTACCTGAATAAACTGGCAGTCCATTTCCACATGAGTTTTGTTTTAAAATTCCAAAATTAATACTTAAATAACTACATCTTGTTTTCATTAAGAATAAAGGAAAGCTTTTAAAACAGCACAATTTAGTTAAGACTTGTAAACATTAGACAACAAAACATTAAAATCAAACTCAACCATGTTACAAGATTATGTTCTTTTCAAGACATCCTCTGTAAAGACAAAAATTACTTAACACATTTATCTCTATTTTTAAAATTTAATTTTTAGTTCCTACATTTCTTCTTCTTTTTTCCCCCATGTATATACTTTGTTTTTCTCACTTTTTTAAGCCTTTCTCTTCCTTCAAGATCCAATTTAATTACTGTTTTCCCAAAGTTATTTCTGCTTATTTATTTATTTTGTTTATGTTTTGATTATGTTGTTTTGGGCAGATGTTGTTTGCTGTTTTTTATTTTTCTTCTTCTTCTTTTATTGTTATAAAATTTTAGATAATTTTATGTCCATGAAGGCTAATTTGTTTGTTTCTATTTCAGGAAAAGAAAACTGAGATATGATGCTAAATTATTTTACCTCTTTATCAGCTTATTCCAGATGTTGTAAATAGTAAACACCTGGTTTCCAAAACAACAAATAAATGGTGGCAAGATCTGCATCAGTAAATTTAAGGCATAATTACAGTGATAAACAATATACACAAGATTAACACACTGTACACAATGATCTCTGATTACAAGCAACAACTCCACATAACACTAATAAATAAATAAATAAATAAATAACTGTAATGTTCTTGTTCTTATAATTATTCTTAAATATAAATTTCATACAAATTACTATATTTTGTTATTTTTGTGTTATGTTTTTTTTAATTATTATTATCATTGTTTTTGCTGATCTTTTTGCATGTATGTTTGTATTTGTGTGAGTGTGTGCATATGTGTGTGTGAGTGCATGCATGTGCCAATATATTTATTAATACAGACTCAAGCCTAATATACTTGACTTGACAGAAAGCTTTTAAAAAAAAAAAAAATGGTTTGAATGATGTGTTATACACTACAAAAATCTACAATTTTAAACAAATAACCAGACTACCAATGATAAGTACAGTAATTTCTAAAAGGATTACTGCATTACTGTTAAAGAGCCTAGAGAAAGCCAGGAGAACAAAACAGACATATTTTTACATGAGATAACTGAGGTAAAGAGTCCAACCTGTTTGGATAGAATCAACAAAATGTGATCCTGTTCTGTCAGTCCATCTCAATCTTCAGATTACTGAGGGTAACAAAACACCATAAAATACATTCTGTGTTAGAGCAATCTCTCTTTTTTAACAGTCAAACTTGTAAAAGTAGATGATCACTGCCAGACAGGTACAGCAATCATTTGTCAGTCTTCAGATTTTGGCTTAGGTTTAAAAAGATTCAAGGTGCTAGTTAGAAATGGCTGTTTAGAACCATAATTGTCTTGAGAAAACCCTTCTACTACATATGAATTTAGTCTGATCAAAATATACTGAATAATTAGATCATTATAACCAATACATTAAAAAAAATAATAATAAAAAAAAAAATAAATAAATAAATAAATAAATAAATAAATATTAAGAAATATTAAAAATAACAAATAACAAAATTGTATTAAAAAATTAAAATAAAACAATAATAATAATAATAATAACAACAATAACAATAACAATAACAATAATAAGAAGATGAAGAAGAAGAAAAACAAAAGAGGGAAACAAAAATCATTAATTAATTGTTCCTTCTAAGTTAATAGTTTTCAAAATGGCCTGAACATATTGTCATTATACAAATAACATCATTATAATTCAAATGAGATAAATGAAACATACCTGTTGAAGATGTAGAGAATTTCTTTAGATCTGAAATGAAATAGTTTTAAATAATTAGTAATTAATTATAAATGAAATCAAGAAAAAAATATTTAATTAAAAAGCAATTTTGCTTTTATGGAACTTGATCTTCATTATCATCAGTGATGCTTAGTTTTATATATATATATATATATATATACACACATGTAGGGTTTAAAAACATTAAATTAGGACTAAAGTAATGCTTATAAATCAAAACAGAATAACTATTACATACCCTATGTGTAACAGTTTTATTAATTATTTATTTTCAATATTTTCAATATTAATTTTATTAATCACCAGAATTAAAATAAATTAAGCAAATTTATAAAATGTCAAAACAGCATGTAATGTGATATGCTTAAAATAGTTTAATAGGTGAAAAAGGAGAAAAAAACATGATTTCAGTTAATGTTAAAACAACATTCCAAAACAACTTCTATGTATAAAAAAAAAAAGAGACCATGAAATTGCAGATATTCTTTCTTTGATATACAACATTTCACCAGATACAGAAACTTAGTAAAATTAGGCCAATAATTTTATATAATTCAGCACAGGTACTGTTGGAATCCAGTTAGTAACCAGTAGCACTAAACCACATGGCCTAACAGAAACATATAGAAGCCAGCTTGTAAGTGCTCTGAAGAAAATCTGTTTACTCCGTCAGTAGGTGTCTGGATTTATTGTTGCTATTTAATTTTAAATTACTTGAAGTACCTATATAGGTCAATGATAAGAATAATAATGTTATACTTCTAAGATACATTTCATACAGTATTTCTGTACATGGAAAATAATAAAGAATGCCATTACTTTCAAAACTTGCTTATATTTAAATAAATTGTCTGCTGAATCTTTTTTCTTATAATAATGTGTGTTTCTTTTACACACACAAACACATACACACATACACAAAGGCACTCCTGCAAACAGCACAAATAAAAATTCTGTAATCATTTCAAAATATATGTGTGTATAAGATTATAAGGTTATTAAATAAAAACTAATGAAGTAAATGAGAAATGTAATGAATTCTTCAAGATGGTACTCACCCATGAACTCCTTCTGGATAGCCAACTTAATTTGCCCTAAGCTAGTTAAAGTCTCTCTCAAACACCCACACAGACGCACTCAGAATGATTTCATTTAATCTGTCTGTAATTTTTCCTCTACTTCTGTGGAGTTTAGCAATTTGCAAACATGAATCGACACCAAAAAATACAAAGCAGCCATAAGACTTAATATGAGTGATCACCATAAATGTGTGCATGGAAACCATATGGAAATCCTTTTTAATGTGGTTCTTCTAATACATTTTTAGTTTTATAAAATGAGAAAGAAAAGAAACCTTAATGTTCAAGGTATTTCTGCAGATAATGTTTTGAAATAGCATCAATGGAATTTAAGTGAAATTCTGATTCAAGAAAATAACTAAATTTTGTGACATAAAATAAACATCATCTTTCAACCATAAAAACTAATTTCATGATATTCGTGGTTAAAATGACTTCCATTATTTAGGTGCCGCTGCATCAGAGTGCATGGCGAAGAGTAAACAGACATGTCTCTTGCATGTTTGCATTTTACTTTTTTTTGTACTTATCTCAGAACTGTTTGTCTGGCATACATAAAAAATTTTTTTTTATCTTTTCCTAATAAAATTACATTACTTCCAAACATCCCAAAAATGAATCATCACTAACAGTCTATCTAAAGCCAACCATCAATTTTATTGTGAGTGTATCATATTAACATCCATATAAAATGTGTATTATGTGTGTCTTTGACATAATAATATATTTTTCATGTATATCCATTTTTGGACATTAATGCTTTTACACACACACATACACATACACACAAATAAACATATGTACACATAAATCACAAGAATACTTTTTTTTAAACACATTTAACCCCCATAACCAACACACAAAAGAGAGTATTACACTAAGATTACTCAGAATACCCAGTGTTAACAAAGTAATTCTAAAACCAACTCTACGAGGATCTGGTAATCTGTCTCTGAAATTATATTTTGCAACATCAAATTCACTGTAATACACTACTGCACGATTACTATTTGCTATAGGACTGTGAATTAATCCCGACATTGAGGGAATTCTAAAGATCAAGTTAAGAATTAAAGTTCCTTTTCTTTGTTACAAAATGAAATGAAATGAAAAATAAATATGTTGTTAACTATACAGAAAGACTGAAAATATAATTTCCATGATTTTCACCTTCTACAAACAACACATGACACAATCTTGTTACATTTACTTCTGGAATTTTTAGATGAATTCACTGAACTTTTTTCATGTGTCACTACAGAATTTCTTTAAGGTGAAGATTGCCATGATTCTATGTTACAGAAAATAAAATGCATATTTATTGTTCTTGAAAACATTTGTGAGGCAATATACTGTGTGTGTGTGTGTGTGTGTGTGTGTGTGTGTGTGTCTACCCATCTACCTACCTATATATATATATATATATATATATATATATAAAATAGACCTTTTCAGAATTAAAATGTGTTTCCTTGTAACAATAGAAAACCCTTGCACTGGCACTGGAAGTAAGCCAGTCAACACGAAACAAATTCAGAACAAACCGAAAGCAAACACAGAAGAAACTGAAAGCAAACAAGGAACAAACTCTGAAAGAAAATCCCTTCTTTTCATCCATACTGATAGTATTCTTTAACCTGTGAGAACTTTGCCAACACAATTTGGACATGGACCAGTTTGTGCTGCTTGCTAATGTGACTAGTTCATGTTTTGCACCTGTATGAGCATGTGAGTAATTCCACTCCAAAGGATAAAAAAATGGATAAAAAATATTCAAAGGAAACCAAGATTTTGCAGCTATGTGTGTTTGTTATGGATCTGTGCAACTTTGAAGATTATATCCATTGCTTACACTTCAATACAATATTTTAGTCTTATGGGTCATTATTACCATTCTTGTATCTCTGTAACAGAATTATTTTGGCTCTTTTGTTTTCTGATGATTTACTATAATTATAATACATATAGAGCTATTTACTTTTTAAATATATTTTCATAAAAGAAAAGAAAAAATTAAACAAAGAATTAATAAAAAACATACAAAAAGAATATAAATTCAGGCACTGTTAAACAAACACCAGTGAATATGTATCTAACTGCAATGGTTTGACTGTTTAGTTTCATACACGTTTGATGTTTGGAAGTTCTAATTAGAGAATATTCTGTAGTATATAATCAGAAGCCACAAAGTGCCTTGAGGAACAGACACATTCCATTTTCTTTCATGTTTCTTTAAAAACATTGTATTTCAGCTTCAGGAAATGTCAGATAATAGCTGTCAGTATCACACAATAAGAAGAACAAACATGGGCACTTCCACAGGCCTTCTGCATTTTTTTGTATAGGATTTATATTTTTATATATATACACAATTCCAAAATGTTGAAAATAAATACAGAGGATAAAAATACAAAATTTCTTTAAATTCTAATTTTGTAAAATAAATTACTTTTCTTTGGCACAAAACACAATAATAATAAACATGTTGTGGCCATCAAATTCTTTACACAAACAATTCTTGTAGCAAAGAGTCATGAAAGTAAATTTTCTCAATTTAAATCTGAATTTGATGATGTTACAAAATAATATTCATGTTTCTTGAACATTAAATCATTTTAGTTTAATTCAAATTTTAATCCATATTTAATGTTAGTTCTGTACAACTAATATTAATTTTTTACACCAACTAGAATTTACTGGTTTAAAATCTGTAAAACATAATTAGATTTCTGCTTTATGCAGTTTTTAGTTTCATGATGGAAATCAATTTCAGATATCTCTATCCTTTAAGTGATCGTATTTAAGTGAAGGCGTTTTTACAGAGGATTCTGATATGTATAAGAATAGTTTCTTTAGGATCAGGAAAACAGATTAATTAGGCTTCAACATGCTTCATTCCCCAAACTGACACAAGCCACACCACTTGGGAAATGAACAAATGGTTGAATTGACTGACAAGCTAATATACCTGGGCCAGAAAAAAGTGCTAAATTTCTCCATGTTCCATACTCTCTAGGGACAAATAATGACTGACCAGAGTTAATATGAAATACCTTCTTATTATCATAAAGTTAGTAATTTGATAACTGACTTTGCTGATACTGAACATATAATAAATAATAAATTTAAAAATGATTATTACAACATTTAATACTTTGTACATAATATTAATGCAATATTAATGCAATATTAACAGAGAAAGATAATAACAAATTACTAAATAATAAAAGAGCAAACACACACACACACACACACATATATATTAATTAAATATTCAGATATATATGCCTGCTTGTTTCTTACACATTCAGTAGTAGCTATAAAACAAAATACTGTTCTGAAAAAAGCAGTTTAATACATCTACATCTAATAATATAACAAATTACCTTTGGGCATCCTGTACACTCTTATGCTTTATCACTTCTGTTTAAAAAGTGATCATTATATTTCAGTACATATTTCCTTAAGGAAATATCTCAGTTTCTAGATTTTCCCCAAAACAATAAATCATCAATACAAGATGTAAACAGTCTGAAATTCATTCTGACCTTATAAGAAAATCATTTTTGATAGCATTAAGACTGAAGTCAACATAATTACTGAATTCAGGATATGATCTATGTCCTTAACTTTAACAGTCTCCCACTGGGCCACAATTCAATTTCACACAGTGGTCAGTGAATAAATTCAAACACTGAGATTCTTCTTCAGCAGGACAACAAAATGACTGTTAGTCTTTAAACAAAATGGAACAATACAACTGCCCCTAAATAGAAATGAGGGTGAAAAAAAAAGTCTAGCATTGTCCATAACCAATTTTATTCAGTGGACAGACAGCAAATAAAATGCAGCTCACAGATTCCCTTAACACCAGGACACAATCTTATGTTACTGAATCACAATGACCATCAGTGGACAGCTAATAAAGTGCACCCGGGCAGAAGATTTAGATTAGTAGTGGACAAGTTGGTCATCCTAGAGACACAGAAGGTTAAAGGTCATTCCTGCTCACTTCACAAGAGACAAGTGGACAGTGAACCATTGCTAAACTATGCTGTTCATCTGAAAGGAAAATTCAGTGAAATGAAAAAAATAATGTACTGAATTTATTATACAAAAAAATAAGAATAAAAAAATAAAATAAAATAAAATAAAATAAAATAAAATAAAATTTAAAAATTAATAATAATAATAATAATAATAATAATCAAAATAAATAAATAAATAATACAGTTTTATATATATATATAGTAGCAGCAAAAAGATTTATTACTGATACATGTATTTGGTGTTGCGGGTGTATGTGTGGGAGGGTGAAAGCATTAGAAAAGTTTCAACATATTACTTATACAAAGTTGATTTTTAATAAATAATGGTATTAAAGATAAACAGGTTTATTACTGAATTTATATAAAAAATAAAATTTTTAAAATAGAAATGTATTCTTTACCTAATTAAATTTTTTATGAACAATAAAATATGCTTCTTTTATTCTTTTCTCTTCTATTTTTTTTTTTTTAGATTTCCAAATTATTTATTTTAAATCTTTTTCTTCAATTAACAAATCACAGTTTCTACGAATTCTTAATATTTGTTTTTGATTATGAAGACAGAGTTTAAAGACTTAAAAAAAAATTAAATCTGTAAGTGGGATTGAAGACTGATGATGCCAAAGCTCTATATGATTATAGTATTACAATTAATTAAGTTCAGAGATTTTCAGCTTAAGAATATTTTTTTATCCTCTTTATGGTATCCAGCAAGCAGTGGAGCATTAGCTTAAACATGATGGGTCCTAAAGCTAGCTACTCTTCCAGTGTTTCTAGCCATGAGGAAGAAATCAGTTCAAAGTGGCACAGATCACTGTGATAACATCAATCCAACTCACTAAGCAATTGATTTTTTTCTCCCTTATAGGATGTTGCAGATGCGATGAATAGCACTAAAGGTGGGATTAACTATAATACTCCAGCAAAACAAGATGATTAAAACAGCGAACAGAGCTTCATTTGGTCCAATAAACCAACAGTGTTAAAATTTCCCTAGACTACTGAGAATAGCTGAAGGCATAAATTGTGAAGAGCATCAAACATTATTAATGCAAGAATGAAGTTTAACTTTTAAAAAAGAAAATCATTTTCAATACTGCTATAAATGACACCTCTCAGGAATTTTTAAACAAGTTCTTAACATTTTTTTACTTTTGTCAATGACTTCTCAAAGTAATCTTGTCTTCGAGTTAATCACATTTTATCTTGTTAACCAGAAATTTAGATATATAATATTAACTAAAAATAGCACTGTTTTCTTTTATATTTAAAAAAAACACCAAAACAAAGCAAAAAAAAAAAAATACAATAACAAAAACAAAAACAAAAACAAAACCAAAAACAAATTAGATAAACATCGAATATTTTCAACATTGTAATGTTCTTCATTATCATTATTAAAAATAAATTTGGTGGGTGGTTTGCTGGTCTTATTTATTTATTATTTTTTATTGTTTCAAATCTTTTAGGCAAGCATGTTTAAATAATTTATAAATATTATATACATGTATGTATATCGTGCTAGATACTTTACATATATCGTGCTAGATACTTTACATATATCGTGCTAGAAGTATTACAGAAGTCAAATAACTGTAGCAAAGATTAAATGCAAATATATATATATATACACAACACACACAAAAAACACACACACACACACACACACACACAAACACACATCTGTAAATGTCAGATGTATCCCTCAAAAAAAGATCTCACAACTTTACAGACACTGCAAAGTAACAGAAGGTAAAATGTTTAAATGACCCCTGAAAGTACAAATTCACCAGAACTTGAATTATCACCATAACAGAAGAGAAAAATAATCACTCCCCAACAAAAAAAAAAAAAAAATAATAATAACATTCCTTCCAGTCTCTGTCTACCAGCAGACAGTATTCTGAATTAGACTAATAATGGCTGAACAATCTCATCTTTCTACCATAAATCAAACATAAATAAAATTACTTCTCTGTGTTTAGCTATCTTCTACAGACTAAAGTGTTCTTCAGTGTTTTGTTGCAGTTTTTGATATGTTCAGTCACAATGGTTGTTTGTATTATTACTGGTAGACTACATTCCATCATCAAATAGTCCATTAATTTTATTGTTCTCAGAATTATTTGAAACAAAGAGTACATAATACTTGAAAAAAGGAACTGATCTTTTTATCACTAACACTGTAATAGTGAATTATGTTACCTTCTCTTGACATGCTATTAATACTTTTAATTTACTTTCACTTGTATAATTTATACAATCAATTAAGATGACTAAGCCTGTGATTCTTTTCTCAATCATTACAGTAAATTAATAAAATATGATAAAGGCTTAACATTCTTTATTAAATCCTAGAGGTCATCTCAGGCATCACCTATCCTGCTCTGAACCCCTTGTCAAAAGGAACTTCATGTCATTGTCACACCAACACACTAATACAATCCCTTTCAATGTATAAATTATTTTACTAACTTGGTTTATGCCATGACTTAGTGGAAATCAAGGGTCAAATTGGCTCTTGATGAGAAAATATCAGTTGATTATGAGCCTGACGAACAGCAGGGAGTCTGTTTATTAACAAGTCATTCTTGAGCATTGAATTATGGCAGTGATATATCAGGAAGTGAGTGACATTTCAATCAGTGGTTAGGAAACTATTACCTGACAACACCAAAATGACAGTGTGTAATCATTTATCCTTTTATAATGATGAAATTACAGCCCATGACAATCAAGAACTTAGTTAAAGATACAGTATGAGATTCAATTATATTCCCTTTAATAACATGCAGAATATTGGTACAGAGCAATGAAAAACTGAGTCTAAAACTAAGCAGAGTTTTCTGACAATTTATCAATAATATTGTAGAATTAATTAATTAGCTGTAATATTTCAAGTATGAAAGTTTAAATGTTTTAGTGAAACAAGAGTCTCTTAGCCAGAAAACTGATTTTTTTTAATATTTAATCAAACTGATGTTGAAAATGTTTAAAAGATTAGAATAACATATTTCTTTATTGTTCCTAATACTGAAAATGAACCAAATGATATATATATATTTTATTATTTTTATTATAACAATAACCAAAATATATATATATACAGATAAATTTAAACACACATATATAAGAAATATTATTTCCGAGGACCACACATGGTAAGATGCATCTACAGCTCTAAAATTAATTATTTTTCTCAAGTTAATCTTAAGATCATTTGCAGGGAAATGAGATATCTCCAGAGGCAAAAACATGTCTGTTATAAAGTCTGTAATTGGATTACAGTGAACTGGTGAAAGGAAACCATATGCATATTAATCTGATAACAATATAAAAGTAAATTTGGACATGCAATAAATTCTGTAAACCACTGGATTACAGTGGTAAAGAATTATACAGTGTATTTACTAAATCCAAAGAAAGTATTAAAATTTCTTACAGAAACCTACACATGGATGTGAGGGCATAAGAAATAAATAAATTAATTAAAAAGAATAACAAATATTATTCCTTCCTACTAGCATCTTGAAGAAGTGTTGAACATTTTCCTATAAATCACAATCTACTTGTGGAAAAAAAGACATTTCTGCACATCAGGAACAGCAGTCTTACAGTCTTTATTAGATTTTCTGATTTGCATGATCTGGATGCATGTTTCTACTGCTCTTCCCTTAATGATAACATCCATACTAAGTTAATGAACTACCTTGAGAGGTCTGCAAAGTATGATTCAAAAGAGATGAGGTCAAAAGAGTTACATGCCGTAATTCATCTTCTGATATCTGTGACAGGTTTTATCCATCTTGTCCTTGTTGTATCCACCTCAGTAAAACAATAATTTTCAAATGTGGAGGTGTGCACATGCTGTCTGGTTTTCAAATATTAGTTCTATTTCCTTGTTTTTATTCCAGAATTAAAAATCAAAGATAACAGGCACACTCACATCCAAACAAACATGTACATGCACATGAACACACATACACATCCACACACTTCCTTGCAAGTTATTTCAATAAATTTATATTGTGTTGCAGTTATTTAATCAACTATTTTCAAATACAAGTGGTGAAATTAGCATTTCTATAATCTTACTCTTGTAACTGGCAATGATCCATTAACAAAGTGGAATCGTTTTACTGTCCAGCCTCAGGTCCACCAGAGCATCCAATCTACCAACCTAGCTTTGTTTAATTATTTATAAGAATATCTAAGAATGCTCATTAGTTGAAAATTACCAGCAACAAATGACATCAAGAGCTAATATAACAAGTATGGAGATAATCAAACAACATAATCAATTATTTTATAACTGCATTAGCCATATGGTAAGTATCTTAAACATGTTGATAATACAAAGATAAGAAATTTACTGCTAAACCATTTTTACATATCAATTATTTTTTTATTATTATTACTCATTTGTCTTTGAAATTAAAATGCTCTCTAGGCTCTTTAGTCATCAACAACAATACAACTATAATTTTTATATAATTAAATCTTACTTATTCTTTGAACTAAATACATATGTCTTTCTCAAGTTAATCTGTAATCTCCTTTCATGTATCCTCTAAGTTAATCTCATATTATTTTCTTGTTTAATTGATATCTTTAATAAGGCCCTATCCTGGCTACCAAATATTTACCAAACCCAACACAAATTCTTCTAATAATTTTTCTTCAGGAAGCAGGAAGCTAAATCAGTGATGAAAGCTCCTGTAACCTACAGCTTGGACACTGTTCTTTTCATCATATAGCCATCATCGATCCAAGCAGCCTATCAACAATAGGTCTAGTACAAATGTATATAATTGGATTACTTAACAAAACAGGAGACAGTTTCAAAGTTTTCAATACTTTCCATCAATTACACTGTAATTTACAGAACCAATCAGAAATCACAAACTGTCAGCATTGATAATTACCAGCATTCACTTAATTCTTTGACATGTAGAAAACTGATAACAGCTCAAGTTCTTTCAGTCAAGCACAGAACAATATTTTATTAAGAGCTGGGTAATTTGCTGTTAAATAAAATCAATCTTTGATACCTTATCTTCAAATAATACCATTTAAAACATTATTTACTGTATTTGTTTCATTGTGTATATAAACTACAAAATTATATTAACAGAAAAGTGGAAAAATAAAATAATGAAAAATAAAAAAGGAATAAGAAAAGACAGAAAGAAGGAAAGAAATAGAAATAAATGAATAAAAGAGAAAGAATAAGTGAACAAATAACTAAATAACTATTTAATGAATGTATGTACCATAAGTTGGCATAATACTAATAATGAAATAAAAAGAACCATGTTTGCAAAATGCTAAAATTTCTACTGCATGAATTTTTTTGAAATTTATGTATACATAATTCAATTTACTTCTTTTATTATCCTCATTATTATTCTATATTTTTAGTTTGAATAAAATAACTACAATTGTCTGAAGTATGAAAAGAACATAGCACTTGTGAAATCAAGAGCTTCATGCATTCAGCATATTTCATTAGATTAATGATGACTTTGTGGTCCTCTGTAATGAAAGGAGCTCTTCAAAACACAATATAGTTCTCTCCTTTGATTTCCATGATTCAAGTGACAGTTGCCACATCAAAGAATTCAGTGCCAGAAAAGATTTCTGCCCTCATTGGACATGCAGGTCTCGAACAATTTCAACACTAGAACACACTGATGATCAATGCTAACACAAGTCACAGCTTTCATCAAAAAGCAGTAAAAGAAAGCCAAAGACACTAAAGAAAGCCTGAGACAACCTGAGATGGCCATTTCACAGAAATACTATCATTTCTTGCAAGTTGATATCAATGGGCCTTAAAAACAGAGAATATTCAAAAGGCCATAAACATTGGCAGAAAGCAGGTTTCAGCATTTCTGTTTCTGTCAAGAGGTTTTTATAAAAGAGTGTGTCAAACACAGAATGTTTTTGTCATGTCATAAT
This sequence comes from Chrysomallon squamiferum, assembly GCA_012295275.1. Taxonomy (NCBI): domain Eukaryota; kingdom Metazoa; phylum Mollusca; class Gastropoda; order Neomphalida; family Peltospiridae; genus Chrysomallon; species Chrysomallon squamiferum. The sequence continues at coordinate 1,265,084 of CM022676.1, forward strand.
AAAAAACAATACTCAAAAATCAATTGATCATTTGCAATCTCCATTGATAAAAAGATACTTAGTTTTCTAAAGCTGATTCCACGAATAAAATAGATTGACAGACAAGAAATCATAATATGGTAATGCTACAAAACATGAGTTTTGAAAATAAATGATACTAACTTTTTTATGTACTGGCAAACATTCTATAATATGCATTTGTAACAATCTTCTTTACTTCTTTTTCAATTCTGATGTATATATTTTTATTTTATTCCTAATTATTTACAGTGCTATAGAAACAAAATCGTGTTGTATTTTATTATTTACTATTATTATTATTATTATTTTTTTTTTTTTTTTTTTTTATGAATTAATGCACAATTAATGTAATTTTCATTTCTGCTGAACATTGTAAGATTGCAATTTATATAACATGATCAGAATTTATTAGACCGTATTTATAATTTATAAGCCTGTGATATTTTTGGATGTACATGAATAACAAAAAGCAAATCAAAACCTTATAACAAAAGTAATTAATAAATAAGTTTATATAATTATTTTACAAAATAAAGTTCATATCCTTTTAATAGATGCTTAGAAAATAATAAAGTTCTGAATAAAGGAAATCATTTAAAAAAAAATAATGGGCTTTAGCTAATTTGTTCTACAAATGCAATATTCTTCAGCTACTTTGTTGCAAAGCATAAAGCATGACAACAACACAATCAATAATAAAACAAACGCATGTATTCATTGTAACTGAATTCATTTGTTTAAAAACACTATTGTGAGAAAGTGTACAGCGTATGCGCACATGTTAACAAACTCTAAGCTTTTGAGAAAGTTGTGGAAACAAGAGGAAAACCCAAAGAATCAATAGCAAGCAAAGACTGTCAATTGTGTGATATATTGACACGTTCTGGCATGCTAACATTGCTAATGCAACTCTTAACCAAGGCTGGTCAGGCAAACACTTTTTAATCGAGAAGCAATAAGCTTTGATCTTGTCTTGACACATTGGACTCACACGCCTAGGTGGCAAAGATAATGAAAGAAACACTTTTAGTGATAAATGAACAGATCACTCCATGATGCAAACAGTATTCTAAAATTAGTTTATCAAAGGTCAAATCATATCTGTAATACTGAAACTTCTGGGAAAATATCAATGCATTGTTGTTGTTTTTTTTTATTGAAAAAAATCAAAGTTTGAAATTATTAAAGACATTACAAAAAGAAGTGACTGAAAATGATTACTACTAAAACACACACACACACACACACACACACACACACACACACATGCAAAACACACATATACACACACTTATAAAACAGTTACAAGTCTCTTATCATAGTTTTTGTTATACAATTTCAAATATATTTATATATTTGAAATCTTCTATAACATTCCCTATAAAGTTCTATGTTCAGTTCAGGAAATACTACAAGGTAATTTTTAGGATTTCCTGTTAATTTCTGAAGAGGAAAAGTCAAATGTTCAGAGTGATCAATAATAAAGAAATTAGCACTTTACTCTTCAAACCCATCATTACTCAGACTGGGAACAGGTTCAAAAGCTTAACCTTGTGGATTCCCTCTCAAATCAAGAGGAAATTAAAGGCAAGTTTGATGAAGGAATATGTTCCAGGTATCAGCAGATTTACTAAAAAGCCATTCCAATTGCAGGCAGGATCAACTATAATTATTCCATGATGTCAAATCTAGATGTTCTGTTTGAAATTACTCTGCTTGATGGCAAGTTGCCAAATTCATCTAGATTATGAAATTAAACAAGATGACCTACACTGATATCAAGTTTGTAGATAAATATGATTCTAAAGAAATAGCATACATCCAAATCTCATTCTTTAATAGCCAGCAAAAAACTCACACTAGAACATGTTTTTGAACTGTGGCTCCTGAGTTTTCAACTGCTCAAACAGTTTAATATATATATAACACACACACACATGCAGAGGAACCTTAAAAAGAAATGTATTAACATTTAATGAATAATAAAATCTACCAAAATGGGATAGAGAAATAGTTAAAAAAATAAAAAGAACTAAAGAAAAAAAAAAAAAAAAAAAAAAAAATTAAGTTACAGTAGAGTATTGCAGTCTTATTATTATTTGATTTTTGTAATAATTTTTTATAATAAAATGATTTCATAAAAAAGGCTTTAACTATAATATTAAATGAACTGTCCCAAGGAAGAAACAATATACATAAAATTAGTTGCTGGAAGCTTTTAACCAACTTTTTAAAATAAAATATCCTCACATTTCTGCAAGACTATGATCCTTCTGATCATTTTGGGGTTTGTCAATAACAGGCATTTAAAGTATTCAGCTCTTCTCTCATTCTGTTATATTGTTCTTGTCAAAAGAATATTTAGCAAATCCTTACACCTGGAGAAAAAATTATTGTCACTGAACACCAAATTCCTTTTTAAAAACAAAACAAAAGACACTGTTCTCTATTAACAAACAATATCATGAGCAATAATGGGTTTTATTTAAGTAAATTCAAAACTTGGCTGTATTTCAGTGGTGGATATATAGGTCATGGATTTGAGAGCTTGTTGGAACAGTTGGACTGCTTTAAAGTATTTCCTTTGCTATCCAGCTTTTTATGACTGGCATTCCAAATGCTTTTCCAGGCATTTTTTTTTTTTTTTTTTAGAAATGACTGGTAACATTTGTCTATGGAGTGTTAACAGTTTCCTTACAAATAAACTTATGAACTTATTTTGTTATTAGATTTATAAGATGTAAGTTACATAAAGCTAAACAATTATTTTTAAAATTTTACTTTTTCTTTTGTTATTATATATGTGTTTAAGTAATAAACAAGTAAAATACCATACCTTGATTAATTTTTATTATGGTTTATAAAACTTGCACCTTGGATCCCAATGCCTGGGTAAAGAGATTAACTATATTTGTTTAGATATTTATATTAGTATTAATACTGGTAAAAGAAAAATATATGCATCCAAAACACATTATCCTATACTATGTATATGTGTAATAAATCAACCGAAAATTTAAGTACATGATTATTTGACAAGTGACAATGCTCTTTATAACACCAAACAAGTATTTAAAAGTTGATAAATAGCTAGCTTATAAATGTTTCTACCCTTAAACATAAAGGCTGTGAAAACTTTCACTAAAAGCCTTTCTGCAGTTTTCAATTTTAAGTGTTGTAGTTCTGGTTACATTCATTTCTAGTTTGCTATTTTTAATACAGCTGCTTGCAGAAGCCTATTACAATACTCATTACTGCAAACTGCTTTGTTTACTCTTCAGTCAGTTGAACACCACAACCCAAACTTGGAAAGATAAATGAATAAGTGTAGCATGAAACCAAATTCCAATCGTTTTCTTCTTTTTTCTCTTCATCTAGGATTTTTTTCTTCCCTGTTTTCTTTTTTTAAGTTGGCTGTACATTGATACCTGTCAAAGGATTTACCTATTAACAAGTAAATACCTGTTCACAATGTCTTGATGAGAAAAACAGAGAACATATTTCACAAACAACAACTAACATCAGCATTAGTAACTGACTTCAAAAAAATAATAATATAAGTCAACATTCTTATCAGGATCACGTTCAGTTATGACAAATAAAATTTGCACAAATACACTCAGCAAAATTGAAAATTATTTTTGTACACTAATAATATATTTTGTGAAAATGTAGCAATAACCAAACTTTCCTCAAAATAATATCAATTAATTATCAGTAAGAATGATGAAAATGAAAAATTTCAACATTATAAACTAAGTTCATATGACATACCTACATTTTAATCTGAACACGATAAATATAAATATATATAATTCCAAAAACAAATTCAACACAGAATTTTAGTAATGAAATTGTATTTGTAAGGCCAAGCCGGGCTCAGTTAATATGCTAATAACTAAAAGATGAAAATATTTTATTACATTTTTTAAGTAATTAATTAAAAAAATACTGAACTTCATACAATTTTAATTATTTCTATTACTACTTATGTAAGACAAGCATTATTTTGTAACAAAAGCATCACATTCTATATTATTCTAATCATTTGTAACTTTAATTATGTAGATAGACTGCAATAATAAACCTCAATTAATTCAGCAAACTGGCAGCTGATAATTTTCTTTTCTTTTCTTCTCCTGTATTTCACAGGATGCCACAAAAAATTCCAGAGTGTCATTTAGCATATGAAGTCCTAATATCCTTCCCATGTATAAACAATAAAAGCAGGACTTTCAGGGTGTCGGTTATCAGGGTAAAATCAGTTTTAGTAGCTGAACTGTCAGAAAGAATTACTCACACTAGTAAACATAGATAAATAAATGTCCATATCACTCATCACCATCTAATCATGTCTCCATCAGTGAGCAAATCAACAATGCACCTCAGAAGAAGGTTTTCTAGTCAGAAAGAATTCTCAAAATTTCAATATATATCATTATCTATCATCAAGTTGAGTTTTAAATTTATCAAACCAATGTTTAACACAGATTATACATGAGTAATTAATTCATAGCAGTAGATATGTAATCTCTATATGCCCTAAACATATTTTTAAAAAGTGTTTCTTTAAAAACTATTGCACTTAAAGTTTATTTATAAAATTTAAAAAAAAATAAAAACAAGAAATAACTAAGTAAATAATCACAATATTAATTATTATTTATTTAAATGACTGAACTAATGCATGTATAATGCATAATTCAGATAAAATAAAGGTAACTGAAGAAAACTAAAGGTCACGGGAAGAAAAGCTAAAAAACAAAATCTGAAGTGAATAGCTGAAATTCCAGTTTTATTCTGATAAATAAGTCACACTTTTTATGTGTTTATGCTTGTCAGACTGGAACTGTCATTACAACTTTTGTCTGTGTGTGTGTCTGCACTCATAAACACACATTTTTCAAAAGCATAAAGACATGGTTTTAAATAAATAGTTGCATATTTATTTGTTAAGCTTCTAAAAACTTTAAATTGATTCTTACATATTTTGTTAGCCTAAAGGTGACAAATGTAAAATCTCATCTGAACTAGTACTTCCCCCAGGTATTGTCGCATTGATCATAATCAATCAAAGGAAGAACAAAGTTTCTTTTATTATCTTTGTTTCTCTTTTTTTTTCTCAAAGCTTCCTTCTGTATAACAACAGTAAATGCCTAAAGCTTTGACATTAACACTAAATTAGTATCTCATATAAATATTAATTTTCAATTTCTCACAACAGTTAATTTGTTTCAGAAATGTTGACATCAGACATGCAATTTTCATGCAAGTTCACTTAAATCAGAAACAATAATTTAATTTAATGTTGTTAATTTTATTTCCATCATTCAGATATTTTTACTTTTTATTTTTTCAATTTGTATTTCTCTCTCTTTTTAATAAAAACCAGTGAAATAAAATAAAAACATTTCTTTTTAGCAAAATGTAAATAAAGTCAGTGCATTTCTTATTAAATATATGCAAAGAGAAAAATACAATACTGTTTTTAATATATTATTAATTTTGGTATCACATTAATATAAAACTGCAGTAATAACTGAGAAAAAAACATACATACTTAAAAACAGAAAAATGTAAATATCAAAAAAAACAAAAACAAGGCCAATGTAAATGTAAATCAAATGGACTGTTAAATATAAATTTAAGGATATTGGAAATTAAACTGATTACAAATGGGCATCAATAGTTTTCCTGAAATCTATTGAAAAGAGCTGAATAATAACCTGCTAAAAGGAAGACGGATTGTGTTTGTTCAGATTATTTAAGTTCTAACTGTTAAACTGACAGCAAAATAGATTTGATCAGCTTCGCAAAGTGTAAACTAACACAAACCAATTGCAATGGATTTCTTTTATGTCCTGCTGAAGCGGAAGATTTCAACTGCTCATTTCATTTAGCATCAATCTTTTCAGCACAGTGTTAATATGGTGATCTGGATCGGAGACATATTTGCCAGTCATTTCAAAATGATACTGACATGACAAATCAATTTTATATCATGATAATGCATATTAATAGTCTTTCACTTTATTCTCCTCATTTTTTTATATATATTTTTTTTATATCCTTGTCAGATTCTTTAGCATTGTTCTAATTTACTACCAATAGACTTTAACAAAATGATACATATGTACATAGGTACAGACAGACAGACAGATAAATAAATAATATTTTGCACATAATGTAATTTTTTGTATCATTTTTAACTTTACATAAATTGTATTTCTATTTAGCATCCATTTATTTCTTTTATTAACACATATACAACCATCTTTATTTATATGTGTGTGTGTATATGCATCTGTACATGTATGTATATATATTGTAAAAGTTTATTGTAAATGCAAGGTTGGATTAGATGCAATATAAATAACCAAAGTTATTAATGTTATATATATGACCATTTAGTTGTGTGTGTTCTTTATTATAAGCATACATTTTTATAACATTCTTTTGTTAAATATGGAAACATTCAACATAAGTGTCTCAGCATTTTCACTAATCAATATCCAAGATATGTTACTATCACAATTTTTATTTTTTTTTAGAAATTTAGACCATAAAGCTGAGTAATTTCACAACAGCATACCCTAGTCAGGTGTACCCAACCATAAATATATTAAATTATTATCTCTACATCAATAGTTATAGCAACCAAAGGTGAATCTAGAACAAAGTAATAAATGGTCAGGCATCACTAAACATAATTTAAACAGTTTAATAGCATTTGTATTATAAGAGTTCGTAACCTACAGCTAAAATTATTATTAAAAAAAAAGAAATGTCTTCACTGTTTCTTTTATAAGGGCAGTTTCACATGACACATATAAAAAAAACAAAGAAATGTTTTTATCTTTATTTTCCCATCGACAGCTAAAAAGATACAACTTCATCAACATCAGACAAGGAAATATGGCTACATGAGAAAAGGCCAACATGAACATCAAGAAAGACTGATCTTGTAGCTAACCATCACTGAAGATATAACAGACCATCAGCATACCACCACTAAGATATAGCACAATCCTTTTCAAAGACTAAATTTAAGTAATTCTTTTAGGAAAATTAAATATTTTATAAAATTATCAAAATGAAAAAAAGAAAATTAATGAAACTGAAAAACGCTATATCATCATGAAAGCTTAAGTTAATTAATTTGCTTACCCTTTCATCTAAAGCAATATCATTAATTTTTTTTTTTCTTTCACAATGTCTGTTAATAAAATATAAAAAAAACTGCTTGTGCATAGGCAATACTCAAAGAAGCAAAGAGCGGTTTCAATATTAAAAAACAAAATGTCTAATAAAACAGATATGAAACTGAATTCATCCATGAACTGACCATATCACTTATGGATTTCTCTCAAGTTCAGTCATGTGTGAAAGGTTGATGGCAATGGTGTGGGTCTCAATTGATTTTTATCACTACTCTCAAAATGTCTCTAGGCATGCATGAACAAAAAGAACATAAAATCATAAACAAGAAAAGTCCATTTAATTTAAGCATATATAATATGTTTTATTCCATAACAAAATAGCTAATATTAAAGAAAGAAATTGTTTACTGTATTTATTTCATAAATTTTATTACTTCTAACAACAAGATAGCAGTCAAACACCTCAAAATTACCATTAACAATTTCCACTTTTTTACAGATTTTAAGATGTCCTAATAAAAGGATAAACAGTGTTTTCACTGAAAGGAAATATAATAAATATTTAATATGATTTGAATTTTCAGTACAGATAATAATTATTTCACCTTTAACAAATATTGTTTACTTCAACAATAAAAATTAAATAAATGAATAAATATTGAAAAAAGAAGAAGAAAACAGAAACAAAAGAGATGGAAAAAAGGAAAAGAAGACTAATGGAATAAAGAAGACATTAAATAATAATATTTTAATATTAAAATACTGATCTTATATAAATATTGTGATTAATAAATAATGTGTTTTGGAACACAAACTCACTTTATAGAATTTGAGTGAAAAAGCAATAAAATTATTTCAACAATTTACTAAACTAATGATTTCTATTGTTTACACTATTTAATGCTACGCATATTTATTACGGAATAATTAAAATGGGTAAGTACACATTTCTCTATTTTTTTGGCAATACTGCAAATGTACAGTATTATTAAACTTTTCAGTTATTGTCTTACTCTACTTGTAGCAAATATTGCTCCTAAAATTTGTTTAATAATAATAATAATTTGAAACATTAACTATCCAATATATTTTAATGGTAAAGATTTTGCATGAATATTACATCATAATGCATAAATTTACAGTTTTGTTATGAAAGTAGATTACTTTGTGAGCACAATTCTCATTTCAAGACTTCAGTGTGATTCACAATTACTAGAATTAGACAATGGAATAATTTTACTTGTAAACAGAAGAGATTCAATCAAGCAGCCATTCAAATAGCATGTCACTCTTCTGACAGAAAACATGGCTGCCATCACAAATCAATGCACCAAATTGCTCTTCATTTAAAAACTGCTTCATTATCACTCAACAGATTTGATCTAAATGCCAGCCTCTTTATTAGGAAATTATTATTTTGTCATAGTGAGATGTGAATTAAAGGAGCTAAAAGCAAAACATTTTGGCAAGATCAATTTTTGTATGGCTTAGTGCCAGATTTTCACAAGATTATTAGCTGTAATTGTATATGTATATAAATACAACAATTAAATCTATAAACTACTTATTCTAATATTCAAATAAAAACTTTTAGCTTTATTTTATTTTCTCTATATACATTTTTCAATTTTTATTATATATATATAAATATATTTTTTATTATTATTATTATTATTTTGTTTTTTGGGTATATATATATATATATATAAAGAATGAATTATTTTGACTGCAGACTATCAGTTATTATGATAATAATCTTTTTTCTTATAATTAAGATTGTTTTATGAGTTTCTGTCAAGTTGATAAAAACTTAAAACATCATCAAATGAAATTTTGAACTTTTAAATACTTATCACACTGAAGTGTGTAATTCTCTAAATTTATGAACAATAAATGAAAAAATAATAAATAAATAAAAGAAGAAAAAATTCATTCTCTTCAAAATGTAACAGCTTTAGTGTTTTTCACACATTTTATCTCATTCTGTAAAACTTTCTCATAAATGTTGAATTTATGCTGAGAAAACAATGGGACAGGTATTTCTTGTTTCCTTGGCAACTTGTTTCAGCATACCTGCCCCTTGAGCAGGAAATTGACAATGTCATGGGTGTTTGCTGTGTTCATGTTAAAACAATAAGGGATAATAGTCTAAACCTTTTGTGTAAATGTTGGCCTTTGACTTGATACTGTTCTCTACAATTCCTAGTCAACTGCTGGTAATCCTGCCCTGTTGTAGCAGTTAACACAGCCCCTCAAAGATTTGCTTTTAAGATTTGAGCTTGTTAATGAGAATTTTCTTTACTGTTGGCCTGGAAAACTTTTAATTTATGTATTTATATTATCTATCGATCTGTCTGTTTAACTGTCAGTCATTTTACTTGTTTATTTATTTATTTATTTATTTTTAACTGGACCAAGAAAATAGTTTCATATTTAATCATAAAATGTTATCTGAAATTAAAAAAAATATAATTAGTAACAATTAAAATTTTAAGTCTCTTTTGATACTTAAAAAAAATCAATTATAATTTCTATGTAACATTAATACTGACCCTCAAAACTGTTGATTAAAAAGAAGAACAAAATGAAACACACACTAACCAAGCTGTACTTGCTATAGAAAGAATGCAAAAACATATTTTTAGATTTACTTAACTGTTCAAAAAGTCACGGAGTGATGTTAAATTTCTTTAGTTCAGGAATGTTGTAATTGAATAAATGCTGTGAGTATGCATACAAACCTCTTCTTATAACAAGTAAATACTGTGAGAACTGTATTTTCATTTTAATTTCCCATCTGCTGTACAAATTTAATTTTAAACTATTCCTTATTAATTCAAGATGATTACTTAAAAAAGTCATCTCATTATTGAAAAATCTGTAATATGTAAAATCAGATTTTTTTATATATACATATAATACAGATAACACAGTTTAAAAAAAAAACAGCTGTTTGAACCATTTTATTTGTTCAAAATAATGTTAGTTTAGTATGCTTAAAAAACTCACTAAAAACCCATTAAATTTACATATGCAACAATTTTTTGTTTTTAGTTTGTTTTTTAAATCATAATGTATTTTGAAATTAGCAACAAATAAACATTATTTTTTGACCCAGTTTCATTTGAACAGATTTGAAACCGATTATTTCTGGAGACAAACAATTTTTGAATGACAGCATGTTGTCAAAGGAACATAATATTTTCCACCCTGTATTTACTCAACATCAAGAGACATTTCAATGCACAGTGAAAAGGCACTGAAGCATATCTATTCAATTTCATGAATGCCTATTTTTTCAAAAGGAATTCACATAAAGGAAATCTGGTTATCACTGGTATATAACTCCATGTATATAGAAGCTAAATTGTTGACAGTTTATATGTACAAACAACTTATAACTAATAATAATTTATAATATGGAATAGATACAATTAGAAACTATTTTTTCTTTTACTGAAAAAAAAACATCTTCTTACACAACAGACACATAACATTTACTGAAAAGGCAGACCTTTAAGAATAATTTATGAAACTAATAAATTGTGATGTACATTTACATTTTAAAATTTTTAGCAAGAATAAAAGAATATTCAGTGTGCATTTAAAACATTTTAAAAGACAATATCTATTAGTTTTGAGATCAGAGGCAAAGTCTGTTTTGTAACTTAAATGTTTCTCCAGATCATATAATTTTATTTCTATATGTATAAATGTGATGATCAAAACAAATGAAAAAGAAATCGTATGAAAAATATAAAATCAAAATTAAGCTAAAACAGATTAAAACGTCTAATCATTTTAATAAAATGAAATATTTAAATATATAAACTAAAATATACTGTGACATAGTGACATATTTAAAATCAATTCACTGTTCAGACGTTCACGTCTATTTAGTTTTTTCATTTCATCTGATAGTTTGTGAGAACAAAAAATATTATTTAGAAAATTATTTACTGTTTTGGTTATTTATTTGTTTTATGTAATAGGGTATTTTTAAATAGATAATTTAAAAACAAATACAGTTTGACATTTCAAGACTTTTCGCACTTGTCTTGAATTTGTAAATATGATTTTGAAGAAAAATGATATTATTATAAAAATTAAATAATTTACCCGAATTTATTTGATCAGAAAGCCTCTATATAATGTATTATCATCGTATGCCAATGAGAAAATAAGTTCATGCACCGTTAACCTTGTCCCAAGCTTTCGCTTAGGCTAAACGCAACAAACTTTCTTACCTGCAAGAGGAAAAAACAACTTGAGTCAAAGAAATTTCTTTCACAATGCTTTATGGCTGTCAGTGCATGTAAATCCTTTTCGTAATAAAACTGTTTTACATAGTGTTATTTTTCAATTAGCAAATAATTTTATGAGAGATGAAGACAGAACGAACTAACTGCTTCTTTTCCTCCACTCAGCGAACTCTAGCAGAAGACAAGTTTACTCGCGTTGGACAACGTTTAAGTGAGTAATCTATAAATAGCACAAAAGTATTTCCTAAAAACAATTTCCGTTTAGAGTAGTGATCTTTAGCTTGTCGTCTGTTGACTAAATGATATATATTGTATTAAAACTCTGAGATCATTTTAAAACAACAATAACTGCATACTTAGCCATAACTATGTGTAGACATGACGTCGAAGCTGCAACCGAAAAGTATTATTAGAATTGTCCGTCTGGAAATCTTAAGGCATTTTTATATTCCAGGATAGTTTTTAATACGCGTTTGAATAAATTTACTGTTCTTAATGAACAGTGTACTAGATTTTGTTGTTATTGTTGTTGTTATTATTGTTATTATTATTACTATATATATATACATACAAACATACACATATATGTATTAATTATGTTTTTCATCTATGCATGCCTAAACTTTTTGTCATTGATCTACCAACTGTGGTAGCAAAATCCACCATGAGAATGGTAAAGAGCATACATACTTAAATATAAGTAATTTAAAATAATGAAAATTGATTTTAATCAAGAAAACGACGTATCCTGTATAGTGAATACCAATAATAATTATGCATGTGGTTTAGCAAGAATGTGGCTGATATTTAGATAACCAAACAAACTGCTAACCGTTAGCCCGATTAGCCGAAAGAGACCTTTTGAATGCACCATCCAGGACAGGACTGCCTAGTCAGGACAGTACGTTCTATGATATTTGTTATAGTAGTTGTGGAACTTTAGTTTTTACATGTATAAACAAAGTTAACTGTCACCTGTGTAATATATATATATATTTGTTTGTTTTCTCAACAGTCATTGATTACACTCCTTTTTAAACAACTTTAAACTTATGATAAGTTCCTGTCCGCATGTTTTGCGCATGGTTTTTATTTTATTTTATTTTATATTATTTTATTTTATTTTAAATTATCAATTTATATTTTTTATTATTATTATTATTTAATTTGAAATTAGTACTGGAGTTTTTAAGTTGTTTAAAAATTCTGGAAAATAAATCCGTTAGCAGTCCTTAACCAAAATGTCCACAGATGCTTTGACAGACTTTGGCGCCGAAACAATTTCAGACATGTTTTCTCCTGAATGCGTCAAAGGAGTGGCGTTCGATTTAAATGATAGGAAAAATTAACCACGGCACTGCCAATAAGCCACGTCATCAGTGAGACAAAATTATATCAGGTGTTACTAAAACAAGACTGGATTTAAAGTCTGGGACAGGATTTAGTTCCTTTCAATGTTGTGTTTTGACGTGCTATTTCTATCACAGATTTAATAACTGAACCAAATGAAGTATATTACCTTGCTGAATTTATTCGATGTTGTACATATAAAAAAGTTTATTTACTAGTTTCAAAACGATACAGTGCATGTTTTGGTGCTTTACGCTTACATGTATTTAGCGGTAACCGAACAGTCGCAGTGAGGGGTGGAGGTTCCATTATATCTATTAATAGAAACGAGCAAGCCGGATGATATTGTCTACGTAATCTTATTTCGTTAAAATAAAAAGCCGAAGGTTTGGAACAACCAACAACGTGACTGAAGGATATTTTTAGCAGTGAAATTTAATATAACTGCTGGATGGGAAAATACGTAATCAGTTGACGAATTCCGATAGGCACGAAGAAACGGCGCATGAGATTTTTTAGTGATAGATAATCAATTATCCCCACACAACCCCATAAACTTTTTAAATCTGCACTTTAATAAATAAATAAATAAATGCATATATTTATTAATTTTGACGGCGCACATCATTGTAATTTTTCTTTATTATTTATTTGTGAATTACACTGTACTACATAATTTCAGGTCTAAAATTAATTATGACTTATAATCATTTATTCAGGAGAGAGAGAGAGAGAGAGAGAGAGAGAGAGAGAGAGAGAGAGAGAGAGAGAGAGAGAGAGAGAGAGAGAGACCTTCTGTTTGTTGTTTTGAGGCACTAATCAAGTAAACTATCAAGCCGAATTTTCTGGAAGTGAAGGCACCAGAATGTCTGTAACAGTAGCCATAAACATCTACTTAGAATAGAGTGATGTTTTTTACCTGTGATGCATGATGAAGACTACAAATTGAAAACAGTAATAATAACAAAACATCAAAAAATTCTAAAAATAAAACAATAAATAGCTAGACAGATAGACAGACAGACAGATAGATAGATTGATAGATAGATAGACAGATAGATAGATAGATAGATAGATAGATAGATAGATAGATAGATAGATAGATAGATAGATAGATAGATAAATAGATAGATAGATAGATAGTTTGCTAGTTAATTAGTGAGGCTAGTTAAAACAATTAACACAATGGTGCCACTGTTCTATCAAAATTTCAATACTGAATCAAATGAAGTTGGTGCATTATGTCCAGAAGTTACAAATGCATACAGCGCATAGTTGTAACAGAACATCAGATAGTCATGAAAGACTGAGTAACTTGTACATGCACGAATACAAAAAATAGATAGAAAATTATAATGTGCTTCACAGTAGCTTCTTGTGATTAGCACGTTAACATTCCATTCATTCTAGTTTTATATTTAAATAAGTGATAGATATATTTGCAGCAGACATAGCAAGAATGATTTATTTAATGCGAATGTGATGCTAGCAGGCAACTGACATAAAGTAGATGTGGTGTAGTTTAATTTAAATCAGCTAACTCTAGTATGAAATCAATTTTAAATTACGAGAATTGATTTATAACTGTTCTACAACACTGTTTTACTACTTTTTTTTTTTTCTTAGTATGATAAACACAAATTTAAACGATGATATTAGTACTAGCAGATTATAAAAGAACTCTTCTGAATAGGTCAACGGTATCTATGGTTATTTCCCTTTATAAAACAAAAAAACAACAACAGATAAATAAATGAAACTAATTTTACAGTCAGTATTAGCATATAATAATACGATTATGAAGAGGAGGTACTTAATCAGTGAGTGCATATTTCTGAAGAAAGGTGAGATTTATTGGTTCCATTTGAACAAAAAATAATTTTCATTTAATTAAAGTGAATTCTAGGTATTCGCGTATATCTGTGTTTTCTTTTATGTATGGGTGTATGTCTGGTGCATGTATATGCTTTGTGACACTCATTAAAGGTGGAAGAGATCAAATTAAATACAAATTTGGCTTAATTCTGTTCTTGAGAAAAAAGGGGGATTTTAAATAGTAACAATAAAAATAATTTCACCGGATTTTTTACCACTCTGTGTACTTACCTAGTTTGCATCTTCATTCATAATGTTCGGGCACCGTCTTTTCCTATCACTGAATATATAATCGTCCATTAGCCGTGTAGAAAACGTCATTTCCTATGATATAGATGACGTCATGTTTTGACAATCGAATAGCTACGCTAGCAGTCTATTTTAGCAAAAGCGATAGCGACGTATGATTATAAGTCTTATAAACAAAGTAACTAATTACTTTCACTCAGACGATTTATAATGTAGATAAATAGCAAATTCATTGTTTAATATCCATTTGAAGTGAAGCGGTATGGCCAATCCTTGAAAAATAACCCTTCAGGAACGACAACTCTATATGGTCGTCTGCGGACATAAATACTAAAATAATAGAAAAAGGCCCTATTCACGAACGGTAACTCTTACTCAGGCATGATCTCACGTTCATATATCAACTGAAATAGTCAAAAAATATATTTAATTCAGTAACTCTGCCGTTATTAACATCTTTATAAAGAAAACACTTTACTGAATAGGCATCCAAATTTGTTAAAGTATCTCTTGAAAAAAGGTTTCTGTGACTTTAGTTCACTTTAAAAAATGAAAAAAAAATTATTTAAAAAACATACATTTGGAATATGGATTTTTGACAAATTTGAAATATCTTAGATATCTTCAAACTTTTTAATTTCTTTATTTTTTATTTTTATTTATTTATTTTATTTTATTTTTTTTTTTTCATCTAGAACTGTATGCCTTTTGATTCATATAAAACATATCTTTCTTTGACAAAATAAATTTATTTTTAAAAATTTCAAAATGCGTTGGATTCCTATTTAATGTGAGAAAAAAAGAAACAAACGTAGCAGACGATATTTATTATACCTTCTTAAGGCAAAGACACACTGAGCAGTTGATCTGGAGCCTCCACGAGTTACTGGCCCCTGCAACCATGGACCGAGAATTGCTGTTATAACTGGTAATAGTATGCTGATCTAGTAATAATATTATATCAAATTAGAGAGCGATGTAAAGTTCCATACACTTATTCAGTTGCAGG
>CM022676.1:1286009-1356009 GCA_012295275.1 Chrysomallon squamiferum
AATAATAATAATAATAATAATAATAATAATAATAATAATAATAAAATTATAATAATAAAATAAATTATTTTAAAAAGAAAATCATTAAAATACCTTTGACAATCAGATTAAATATAGACTTGCACATTAGTAACATTATGTTTATTTTTTATATGAAAGAACTGAATTTACTTTTTCTTTCAAATATGACTTTCTGTAAACAAAAACATTTACAGTGAAACATCATAATCAATGGATACATGAAATAAAAAAGGTAACATTAATTATATTCTCCAGTTTGAAAAGGCTGATAATTTTGTTCAAAGTAATTCCTGCTATTTTCCTATTTAAGTACAGAACATTAATTAAAGAATTTATATTTTAATTCAGTTAACACATAATGAAATATCTCCCACAAGAAAGTAATTAACATACACACAGACACATACAAAATATATATATATATATATATATATATATATATATATATATATATAAGCATAAATGAACTGCAACAGTGAATAAAAATGTTAACAAACAAAAAAATAAACTCAAAATAAATAAATACCATCATAATGGATGACTGATAAATACAGTTAAAAATAATACAATAATAATAATAATAGTAATACCAACAACAACAATTACAATTATAATAATCTTCAAAGTCTACTAGGTTGTGGACTGAATCTGTTTAGATAGTAACATGTATGTTTTATGTGAGTTCTGAAAATAAATGAAAAGATCCATGCCTTCATTTGTTAATAAAATAATTGCTTTAGTTTGAATTATAGCAATAACAAAATCATGTTGTTTTTTTAGTACAATTAGTAAACTGCTTTAATTTAAATATCACAGATGCATTCTCCAGAAGGTTGTTTGAATATTAAAAACTATCAAATGTTAATTATAAGTTATTACTGCCATCAAGTAATCCAAGTGAGAATTTTCAAAATTATTTCTCATTTATCTATTTCATTTGGATATTAATTAAAACATAATTAATGATATGTTTTTTTAAATTAATATTTAAAATATTATAATTTATATTATTTGCATCAACATGTTAAAATTAAAAAACACACACACACACACACACACACACTATTACTTTTAGACTTCCAGATTTATAACATGAATTTTATTTTTTATATGAAAGAACAAAAAAATGTTTTTTCTTTAAAAAATATTTATGGTGACAATTAAACACAGGGAAACAGCATAATAAATAAAGGACAAAGTGTAAATGTTTATATAATTTGCTCCAGTTTCAAAAGAATAAATAAGTCACTAGACTAATGAAATAAATTAATTTAATTTCAAATAATTCTTGTTTGTTTTTGTTTTGTTCTTTTGGGGTTTATTTCTTTTGTTGTTGTTTGTTTTTAATGTTAATAACAGTCTCTATTTTATTAAAAACTAATTAATTCCATAATGTTTATAAATTCAACAGAATATCAGTGACTGTATTTCTTTCTTGAATAAATGTAAAATTTACTGTATGGTTGAATATATAATTTTACTTATTTATTTATAGGACTGTGAATGTAAGATAACACATTTTATCAACTGGACAAAAGGCAACAAAGAATATTATATTTTCTAAGTTTTAAATATTTATTTCTAGGTTTCGCCAGAGACGAAAACTCTTAAAAAGAAATATGTAAAAGACAGAAAAATACTGAGTAGTAGGTTTAGAGAATAATCAGTTACTAAGTTACTGACATTTTAGACTTGAAAGTTTATTTATTTACAGTGTTTGAGAGAGAGAAGCAGTGGAGACCAGAAGTCAGAAGAAGAAACTGAAAAGGGCACAAAGTCTTATCATCCGAAGGTGAAAGTTAAACAATGTGATTAGGTCTGGGCATTAACAGGAAATAAAAAATAAATCAGATATCACTGTAAACCCCTAAAAACAACAAAGATGAAAGATTATAAAAATAATAATAATAAAAAATACATAATATTACTGATATTAAACAGCATTTGAATATGAGAATGTAAACAGTATTTATGATAAAATTATTTTGAATAACATTGAAAAAAAAGGACTTAATTTTTATATACCGTATATACTTGTGTATAAGTTGAATTTTTGGGAGACTATATTAAGGTAATATTTTGGGGGTCGACTTATACATAGGTAATGCTTTTGTAGCTGTTGCTGAAGAGTCGCCATTTTGACTATTTTTTGCTACGGGATGCATCTAAAATAATGCGGTCTTTCAGCTTTTCAAAAATATAATTTTATCATATAAAAAATTTTGAAAAATTAAATAACAAAACCAAATATGAATATAAAACATGATATTCTTCCGTTTAATGGCATAAAAATACATTTTAAAGCGAGAAAACCGTCAGTACGGCGTTATGCCTTACGGCCTCTTGCAATGATCTAGGAATGCAGACTTCTCTGCCAAATTGCACTAAACATCGGTCCTAATTTCATAAACAAAACTCACTTGTGTAATTGAAAATAATTTGGTTAAATAATATTGCAATCGTCATTAATATCCACTACCGACAAATTTTGTAAATCATAGAACGGCTAAATATAACGGTAAGTTAGGTCTCCATGTTAGACCTATTACATTAAAGAGATACTATTTATGATACATTTAGGCTATAGCTCGTGTAATACATGCATTTACGTTATTATGGTATGTTCGTGCAAGTTACAGCTCGTGCAAGTTATGTTACAGTAGGCGTACAATGTAGGCCTTCATGGCACTGTCACACTGGTCTAAAAATAGTGACGGTGCCTGGAATCTACAGTCGACTTATACACAAGTAATATCTAAAATGATGCAATTTTTGGTCTTAAAATACACATCGACTTATACATAAGGTCGCCTTGTACACAAGTATATACGTATATATATATATATATATATATATATATTGATATTTTCAATGGCTTTACACATCCACAATTTTCACTTATACACAAATTAAATTATGTTTTAACTCAATTACTAAAAAGATCTTTTGAGTTTCTTAATGTTGCTAAATGTTACACAATAAAACATGACTGCCACTGAGTTTCAGACTGATATAAAAATTAAATATTTAAAATTAGTAGTTTTCAGGAATATGCGGACATTAAACAGTTACATCAGGACATTAAAGTTAATTAAAAATATTTATTTAAGTATTTAATTAATGATAAAATAAGATATTATTTACATCTACTTGCAGCCTGAAAATAAAAATAAGAAAAAATATTGAAACAAAATTAAAAGACAATTAATTTTCATGAATATTAATTTCTTTCAAAATAGTAACGTACAGTCTGTGAAGAAGAAATACAACCAGAATCAGTTAATAACAAAGTAAAATTTCATTAAGAATCCCAGTTATGTTAGAACATTAAAATTACTTTGTTAGCCATCTGCTGGTAACTAGTGTTATGTTATTTATATTAAAATTTCATTTATTTATACATTTTTATTGTTAACCTACATTAATGTTTATTATCCAGAAAAAATCACTGAGTGATACCAGTTTGTGTAAAATTATTAATTATTTTAATCACTTTAGTTAACAAATGTTTTCAAATTTAACAATATAAATTACTTGTATATCATTGTTTTTATAATATTTATGACTTATTATCAATCATTGTAATGAAAAAACAGATTAGAAATACTTTAAATAAAATCTGTGCTATTATATTAATATACATTTTTATATGTTTATGATCAGTTTTAGTGTCTATAAATGAAATTTTAGATTTATAAATTGATTTCAATATATATATTTTGTTCTTTTATTAAAATATTAATTTAGTTTTTTCTTTCTAAATTATACTTAAAATGTGTATAATCTGTCATAAATAAGACCAAAATCATGTTTGATTATTTTAATAATTGCTTTAAAGTATTCTTTTCATTTTCAGATCAGGACATCTAGTGTAGGTGTGTGACAAAATTTTCTAAAATATTTTATAATATTCAAACCAATATACTGGTATCAAAATGAAGCATGTTGGCAACGCTCGTTAATTTTAATTAATTAATTGATACAGTTAGCTCAAAATAACGTACCTTAAGCATTAATTGTCATTATGGAATTCTCAAAAAATTCATAGAAATTAAACAAATATACAATTAATAAAAAATAAAAAAGTATTAAAAATATTTTCTTTTCTTTCTTTTCTTTTTTTTTTTTTTTTTTTTTTTTTTAAGGTTAGTGAACTTTTGAGACCTTTACACATTTATGCATTTTGTTAACAGTAATTTTTTTTTTTTTTTTTTTTTTTTACCAATTAATAACATTAATTAGCGTTAATCTGCCTTACGGCGTCATTATAGAGAAACCTGAAAAATAATAATAATAATAATAATAATAATATTAATAATAATAATAATAATCAAATAAAAACTATCTCATAAAAATCTAACATAAGAAATGTCACGGTAATCAACATCTTCATCAGAAAGAGAATATTATTTAAAACAGGAATAATATGACACAATTACTTAAATCCAACAAAATAAACGAAACATCAAATATGATCAGGAACAGCATATAAACATAATTAAATAAATAATTTTTGCCCTATTATTTTATTTTTAACGAATAGATAAATATTTAGGAGGCTTTTTTATTCGGGCAGACGTGAATGTTTTAAAACAGAATAATGAAATTAGGTTCTGGTACAAAATAGAAAGAAATGACGTCGTAGACAGTAACAAGAGGTGCTGAAAGTTCGACCACTAAAGATAACAAAAGATGCCGAAAAGTCCAGCGATAATTAGAAACAGTTGTATAACTATCCCCAATCGACCCCTGGAAATTCATCAGCCAATTTAACGATTTTCTATTTAAACTATCCCTTACCTTTACGTGTTTATTATTTTCACCTAATTTAAAAGAAGAAGAAGAAGAAAAATAAAAAATAAATAATTATAAAATAATAAAAGTTTAAAACTGGTGTTTGACGATTTTATTTTATTTTTTTATTTTATTTTACTATTACTGTTTCAGTTTTTTATTTATTTATAACGGCATCTGTCAGTTATCGGTAATTAATGCGACCCAGAAGAAGGAACAACTTCCGGTTATCTATAGGTTGTCCGGGAGTTTTGATTTCTACTTTTGATAAATTGTATTTGATCGTTTTATTTACGTTGAAGTTGTTTGTCATTGTAATAATGCCAGAGATAAAAGTTCAGCACATTGTTTCTTGCAGTAGTGAAGATAAGGTATGATAATTATTAATACTCTGCTGCCTCTGCCAATACAATTTTGCCAAAAAATTACAAATTACAATATTTTAACATTTAATGATTTACTGTTTATACATAATGATAATTATGATAATAATAATAAAGTACTACAGTTTCGATACATCGATAGTTTTACTATTGTTACTGTTGTAATATACTATTATAATATAAATGAGTTATTAGTATGCTATATTATATTAACTGTTTACTATACTCTAGTCTTAACAGATTTATAGAGTATAATTTGATTCCACTGTCTATCATTATTATTTGAAATAGATTTTGAATTTTTTTTTTGAAAATCGTAATGAATATTAATTATTATCAATATATTAATAGAATAATCCTGCAGATAATTTAAAGAAACCTGAAGGAAGTTACAAGTGGAAGTGTGCATTCCCTGGTGAAAAGAGTGTGTCAGTTGTTTTACAGGTAACATTTTTATTGTTATAAAGTTCATAACACAGCCTTTGGATAATCTTGTGACTTGTCTTTTCTTGCTTATCTAAATAAACTAATTCACATTTTATGTTAAATCAACAAGATATTTTTTTTCCTTCTGATCAACATTGTTACAAACAGGAATGATTTATATCTTTTTTAAAATTATTTGTAAAGCCAATTAATCAGATATAAAATTATAAGTTGCAAATGCTTCCTTAAGCACATTACTTCAGGTCACATTTCTTCCTTTCATTTTCTTTTCATGTCCACCATTCTGCTAACTTTTTTCTGTAGAATTTATTATTACTTTGGCAGTTTTGTTCTACAGAAATGGATCAAAAGTTCACAAGATCCAAAACTGTAGTTTGACTGTATATATATACAAATAGTATATTTGAATTGTATTTTGTGTGTGTGTGTGTTTTAATTTTAAAATCACTATAATTTCAGTTAGAGAAAGCCTGTCAGATCAATGCTATTGACATAGGCAATGAAGGGTCGGCCTTTGTTGAAGTTCTCGTTGGAAAGTCAACAGCAGTAAGTGATCAGGATTATCAGGTAATTTTCTTTCAAACTGATTTCATTTTATTTTTAAACCGTGCTTATATAACAGTAGTAGTTGCACATTAGCAAGCTATGGTTGAATATTTTTTCTGTTCCTCCTAGGTAACTTTCCATCATCTTTCATTAACTTTTATGCATATTACAGCACATTTTCTGCCTATTACTTTTTAGTAAGCCATATTATACAACCTAAAATGTAATAGATAATGCATAAACATATTTCTTTTCTAAAAGTATGATTAATTAATGTATGGATGTTCAATCTTTCATTTTTTTGTATTTAATGGATGTTTAATTTACAGGTTATTTTGGTTGCTTCTTCTTTCATGAGTCCAGCTGAAAGTCGAAATGGAACCAACAGGAACTCAGTCCGGATCTTTGGAGCAGATAAATTATCCAAAACCGTTGCTTGTGAAAAGTGGGATCGTGTAAAAATTGTCTGTACACAACCATTTAATAAGGTAAGTTTTAATTATCCACTTGAAACTCATCTTTTATTTATGAAATTATTCAAATGAAACAAAGTTTAAATTGAACTTCTGCATAACATTCTTATGGCCAAAAAGCATATTAAAAAAAAAAGAGACAATTTAATAATATTGCCATAAATATCTTTGTTTATTCAAAATTTTATTTATGTATTATCTTTTTAATATCTTGTAAGAGATCTAAAGAGTATTGGTTATGACAAATAAATTCTGTACAATTTAAATTTTTTGTTATTATTCTTGCTGTTATTAAAAAAAAAATTATTATTACATTTATTGTTAGTACTGTTAATACTCAACAGTATACTAAGTTGGTATCAGTTGTTGTTATAATAATATGATTATTACATAATTTATTGATTTTTTTCAGACAGCTCAGTTTGGCTTATCATTCATCAAGTTTCATTCTCCATCAGATGAGAAAGATGCTCAGGTGAGATATTAACAAAAATGAAACATCTGAAAGCTGCTTGTTCTGTTGATAAAACTGCATTTCGTAAATGATTTCACTTTTGCAAAAAATTTCATTCAACTTCATTATTTGTTTTGTAATTTTCTTTATGAAAAACAATTTCGTTCACATAATCAAGCCAGTAAAATAAGATATTGTCATTCTTGAAATTATCCAGCTCTCTGCTGTATTATGATTGTATTGTTACTAAAAAAAATTTGGTATTGTTTGTTTCAGACCAAACCTTCAGGACAGCAGACTTTAGGAGCTTTTAAACTAAAATCAGAAATAGAGGAGAATATTCCAGTGGGTACATTGTTTGCCCACCGCAAAGACAAACCAGATCAACCTGTACCAAAAGGTAAAGTTGATTTTTTTTGGCACATGTCTGTCATAAAATATAGTTAAAAATTGAGTGTTATTTATTTACTAAAAATGTATCTACTGTTATGGTTTGATTTAGTTCTTTCTTATTCATAAAACATTTTTACTTTCTGAATGTTATTTGAAAAAATATTGATTGTGCATGATGGAGTAGAAAACATTACTTCAGTGATTATAAATAGCCTCATAGGTACAAAGAGATTAATGTACAGTGTATATGGTGGACTGTTTATGATCTAAAAAAATATTCATAATTTTACAATTATTTCTTTTAATAATAGATCAGATTACAATTCTCTTATAACTTGTCACCATTGTAGATGCTAACTTCTGACCGTGCATTTTAAAACAAGGTACTAAGTAGCACGATGCAGAGTTTCTCATTTCTTTTTTTTTAGTTTTGTTGTTTCAGCTACAGAAGATAGTAACTGGCAGTAACATTTACATAATTTGGTACTGATAAAAATAGTGGTCGATCTATGCTTACAAATATTAAAAATTTAACGTATCAAAATGTGCTTTTTCAAAATATAAAATATTTTTTCAGTCATAGTTAATGCATTTATATTATTTACAATCTAGTTAGATCTATAAAAAGAAAAACAACTTGTTAATAATAAATTAAATCATTTAATTACAGGAGCAGCAGCAGTAAGAGCAGCCTCAAAACTTGTAGAAGAGAAAAAAACTTCAAATTTAGCTAATTCATCCAGCAAAAAAGCAGGCGAGGTTTGTGTTTAAAAAACAAAAGTAGTAGAAAGTGTTGATAACAAAGATTTCATAACAGATTTGTATTTCTAGAAGTAAATTTTTTATTCTTCTGCTTGAAGCAAATTCTCATGATTCTACTTCAATTTATGTTAGGATGATTATTAACTTTACACATTGTTTTTCCTTCATAAAATTCCAACATTATATTTTTAATCCAGTAAACATAGGATTTCAAAGATGTACTTGTCACCAATATAGGAAGGTACCTGATAATCAAACACTTTGAAAAGTTGTAATACATTCATTATCAATCTGATGATGTACAAGGAGAGAATGCTTTTACAAAACATTAGATGATAACTGCTTTTTGTCTGATAATCATGAAACATTATTTCTATAAAACATTTTGAGATACATAATAATAAATAGGATATCAGTAAATACACTCTGATAACTAAGGATATGTTGGTAATTGTTAGAGATACAGATTTTAAAAGTTTAATTATTGATGATAATGTCAGTAAAGCTAGACACGATAGTACAAGTTTATTAGTTTGCAGAACACATGTTTGATTTTTAGATAATGATATAACCTTGCTTTAATAACTGCACATGTAGCACAACCCTTCATAAAGTTAGTTTTCTTTCTGCCCTTTCTGGATTTAACAGTTGTATCAGTTTCTCATCAGGCATACTTTAAAGCAAAATGACACAGAGGGTAAATTAATATTAGTTACAAGAAAAGGTATTAACTGAAGGTTACAATGTGTTTTTAGACAAAGCGTAAACACAGTGTAAGCAGTGATGAAGAAGTAGAGTCTAAGACACCACTACACAGACAACATTCCAATTCAGTGTCAACTACACCAAGCAGACACAGAACTCCTCCTCTGAAAAAAACAAAATGTAAGTTTATTTATGATTTATAATTTCTATTACATTTTACAGAAAATACATATTCCTAGTTTATTGTTTTGTTTCCTAAAGCTGAAGCAGACAGATAACCTAATACATTTTATAAATAAACTGTATGTCAGTATGTCAGTTTTTATTTTTATTTTTTGGTCTTCCTTAATATTTAACAATGGGAAAAAATATTTGATTGACTGAGAAAAATATGATATAAACTTTGAAATGATATACACACATGTTTATGTCTATTTGTGTGGGTGTCTATGCATGCGTACTCATATGATATTTATTGATGTATTTCAGCTGAGCCTGTAAAAGAGTCACCGGTGAAGGAATTTAGTAAATTGATGGCTAAAGTGACATTTGTTCTAAGTGGTTTTCAGAATCCATTTCGTGCAGAAATTCGGGACAAAGCTTTGGAGATGGGGGCGAAATATCGACCTGACTGGGGTCAGGGCTGTACTCATCTCATGTAAGTCTTAAATAAAACTTTTAATTTACAGAGGTCTCTCTTCATATGTAAGAGATGGTGGGTCTGCCATCCCTTACAGCTTTCGACAAGTTCGCTTGCAGTTTGTCAGCAGTGGCAGCAAGATCTGCCACCATTTTTTTGGGCTGGCTGTTATGCCATTGTTTTGCACTTTTGGGGTCAGCAGTTCATGTTTACAGATTACCTCCTCCATCATTTTGACAGGACATAATCTGATTCCTCTCAAACTTGCTGCTACTCATTTTGCCTGTGTAATCAAGGCCACTGTAGCAGACACTGAACAACTAAATTATTGTGCATGAATTTCAGTGACTGCTACACATTTTTTAACATGTAATTATACAGTAATTGTGTTATCCTAGATACATAAACAACCTTTTAAAATATTATTGTTGTCCTCATACAGCAACGCCAGTTCATCCTGTTCTCATAAATATTCATTACCACACTGCATGGCAATAAAAATGATCTCACGTTTCACACACACACAAACACACATGTATATATGATATATACTGAAAGTTGAAATATAATATTGTGTATGTATATTATTTTGTATAAATATATTCATGTAAAGAATATAATTCACAGAATATTAATATCCTTCCTGTGCTGCATTATTTTGAAACAATGTTTACAATTTATCACTATTGCATTGCTGAATTTTAGTGGTAATCTATCTATGCAAAATGGCTTAATGACAGTCGAACTTTCTGCGTTTTTTGAAAATAAAAAGGTTGAAATCAGCATCAGTGACGATGATGTAGCTTTCGTGACTGCTTTTGATATGGAGTTGGATGGCAAGAAAGCTGTACTTATGACAAATCCTGAAAAACTAGTTGCTGCTAGTACAGTATGAAGAACTTGTTGCCATTTGATGCAATTCTTTGTAGGAGTATTTTTGACAAACAAGTTATTTGAACATTGTTCAAAGTACTTGTACCCTGAACATTTTCTGAACCATCCCTTCGTTTAACTTGCACCAGCTATGCTGATTCCTGCCATCCCTTTCACAAATGCTGGGGAGACTGCTGAATTTATCTATGTAATGAAAGCAATACTTCTTAATATTTATGCAAGTCTTAATGATTTGTTTTAAATGCCTTATTGTTATTTGCTATCATTATTACTTGTATATAAATATTATTTTCTTTTGCGATTTATAAATCTAACAATATCATATAAAAATAATTAATTTAGAAACAATAATTTCTTCAGTAATTTGCATAGTAACAGTTATTATTATTGTTACTGTTCTTGTTGATATGGTTGTGTTGATATAATTATTTCAGATGTGCTTTTGCAAACACGCCTAAATACAATCAGGTAAAAGGGAAAGGTATTATTGTGAAAAAAGACTGGATCCAAGACTGCTACAAACAAAAAAGATTATTACCCTGGAGAAAGTAAGTTCACAATCTGTCATTTACATTTTAGGCGTGAGAATGTTAGTTGACAATCTGTCATTTACATTTTAGAGTGAGAAAGTTCACAATTTGTTATTTACATTGAGAGTGAGAATTTAGTTCACAATCTGTCATTTACTTTGTAGAGTGAGAAAGTTAGTTCACAGTCTGTCGCTTACATTGTAGAGTGAGAGTGTTAGTTCACAATCTGTCACTTACATTGCAGAGTGAGAATGTTAGTTCACAATCTGTCATTTACATTGTAGAATGAGAATTTAGTTTACATTGTAGAGTGAGAATGTTAGTTCATAATCTGTCATTTACAATGTAGGGTGAGAATGTTAATTAATAATCTGTTGTTTACATTGTAGAGTGAGAATGTTACATATGAAATATTTAGATTGTAGAGGGAGATTGTTACCTTGGAGAAAGATAGTTAACAAGCTGTTATATGTTTAGACTGTAAAGAGAGAATGCAGATTTAGATGTTAAATACAAATTATCAAGTAGCAATTTCATAGTAAATGTGCTCTTTAGTTTTTTTTGTTTTTAAACTGCTGTTAGATATCGACTTGGAGATGCTGAATCACCTAATGAAAGTTCTGAAGATGAGGAACCAGAAAAATTTAACAACACAAAATCATTTAAAAAGTCAGGTACGTAATATATATTATTAATTTAACAGGTGAAGGATTATGTTTCTTGTGTGGGTGCATGCATCTGAATGTATTTTTGTGTGGATATTTTTTGGTTTGTTTAAAACACTCATTTTATAAAAGATAGCCATATTATTTAAAATTGAACAATTTGGCCCAGTTTTACCTATTTTTAACTCAATAAGACATTGTTCAATTAACAGTTCATTTGTTAATTTTATTTTGTTAGATTCTGTTTCATCTAAAGAATCAGTGTCGTCAAAACACTTGAAAAGTCCTAAAGGTACCAGAATTATTATATAATATTAACTTCTGTTCCTTAATCTACTAATATAAACTAATGTCTGGACCTTCGTTATTATTAATGATCTAAATGTTTAATGTTTGTACCTTCCATATTTATTAATGATTATTGACTATATGTTTATGTTTATTTATGTAATTAGTCTGTATTTTCTTGTTTTATTTAATGTGACCACTATCTATACTTCCATATTTTTTTAATGTTACCAGTATCTCTCCTTCCATATTTAATATTACTAATGTATTTCCTTCCATACTTTATTTAATGTTACCAATATATATCTATTCATATTTTAATACTACCGGTGCCTCTCATTTTATATTTTATTTAATATTACCAGTGTATTTCCTTTCATGTTTTATTTAATATTACCAATGTATTTCCATTCATATTTTATTTAATATTACCAATGTATTTCCTTTCATGTTTTATTTAATATTACCAGTATCGCTCCTTTCATATTTTATTTAGTTTGATTTAATCTCTAGACTTTTAATTTTTGATTTAGTGAGTTATGAAGGATCATCTGACAGTGGTGATGACACAGAAGATGAAATTCGAAGGTAAAAATTAAACTTTTTATGTCTGTTACTTTCCAGAATTACACCTCTATATCCATCAGGGATATTTAGTTTAGTTTAGAAATGTAGCTCAAAATAATTATTTATATTATCAAGACATTTATTTATTTCCTCTCTCAGGGCAAAGATTATATAGTTTGAACTTAGTGCCAAAAATTATTTATGTTGACAAGATATTTATTTATTTACTTTATCATCACTTGTGGCCAATTAAGACAATAAAATAATACTCAAGTGATGCACTTACAGTTTTTTTTTTTTTTATTTTTTCCTATATTTTCTCCTCACAGTAGTAAAAAAACAAATATCTTGAAAATGATTGGATTGACCCTTTTTTTATGACAGTTAAAGGAAAATGTCTGTTGTGTTGTTGTACTTAATTATTAAAAACAATATTAACAATGTCAGTAATAACAATCACTAATAATAATAATAAATATTTTAATTTCAATTTTATTTGTTGGAAGACAATGATAACTATTATAAGATAAAGATCCTATTTCTAGATAATAATAATATACTTCAAACACATTTCACATTTTGATTTCTGCTAATTAAGGGCTAAGGAAAGAGGTGCCAAAGAAGAGAAAAAAGATGAAGAAAAAAAAGAAGAAGAAGAAGAAGAAGTGAAAATGGCTCAGTCTTTTAAAACTGAAAACCCCTACGGAGACTCAACGGATGAAGATGAACCAGGTGAATTGAAACAGGTTGATGTCAGTGACAATGGATCAGATTCAGGTTTGCCCGACCTACCCGATTTCTTTGCTGATAAAGTTTTCATGTTGTACGGAGAGTTTCCTGACCAGGAAAAGAGAATGCTGACAAGATACATTGCTGCATACGATGGGTAATTTATCAGTTGTATTTTTATTTCACAAAGTTTATTATTGTGAAATAACTTTTTTAAGAGAAAACATAATGTTCCAATAAATGTCAAAATTATATAACTTTCAGACAAGTAAATTTAATTTATATCTAAATTTATTATTTCATAGTTGTTGTATAGTAGCAGCAGTAGTTATAATAGTGTACAACAAATTATTTTTATGTTATTATTATTATCATTGTAATTATTATTATTAACATCATCATCATCATTATTATTATTATAATTTTATTAGACTCTGTTTTTATATTCCTTTCTTGTTACTTTATTCAATGTCAAGTTTTGTAACACATTTTGTTTTTTTAGAGTTGTTTAAAAGTATTAATAAAAGTAAAAATATTTTCAGGACCACTTCAGATTACATGTCAGACAAGGTTAACTACGTTGTAACACAACAACGCTGGGACGACAACTTTGAAGATGTAAAGTGTTTATATTATTATAGTAATTATTATAATTAGAAACCAGAAAAGACAGTAATAATAAGAGAAGAAGACGAAGAACAAGAACATGAACAAAAACAGCAACAACAACAATAATGATAATAATAATAATAATAACAAGCAATAATAATAATAGAAATAATAGAAACACAACAAAAATAATAAGTATTAGTACATAAAATATTGGATTGAAAAACAAATCCTTTGACTTGTATTTTATATACATACATGTATAAATACACACACACACATTTTTGTTATACATGTATAAATACACACACACACATTTTTGTTATTTATATAATTTTTATCAATTTTTTTTTTTTCTTAATTTCTTGTTTATTCATGAATGTCACAATGGGAAAATCTTTTTTAAGAATCTCCCAACCATTTCTTCAATTTTGAATCAACTTTTAGTTTCTTTTAGAATAAAAATGAAATGCTAAAATCACAACATTCTTTCATAGATGTATTTAAATTACTTAAATTAATTTAATTACTTGGCCAGTAATAATTTTGTATAATTATATTTACTAAGGTGCCAAATTTAAAAAAGAAATTTATTTAACTATATATAAAAATCTAATTCTCTGATATTGTTAAAAAAATTTAAAAAAGAAAAAAAATATTAATAAAAAGTTTGTGTGATTCTACTGATGGGTATATAAATGTATGTTTACAAAATAGTAAACAGAGTTAAAATTTATTTGAAAACATTTTGTTCTTTCAGGCTTTGTCAGAAAATCCAAACTTGGTTTTCGTCAAACCAAAATGGATCTATACGTGTCATGAGAAAAGCAAGATGGTTCCTCATCAGCCATATATAGTTGTACCTCAGTGATGTAAACAGTTCATTTGAGATGTAACTGTGTGTCTGTGCGTCCAGTGTGAATCTAGACATAAACACACACACACACAGACATACACACAGAACACTGAACACTTTTCACACCAAGAAAATAGAAAGGTTAAGTAGAAATTTGGAAAAAGTAGATGAAGACAACATAAAACAAAAGTAACAGGATTTTTTGCATCCCCTGTTCCAAAAATAATAGATTTGGTCACTTTATTGTGACATGTTTGAGTCATTAGGGAGGAAAAATGTTTGAGGTAATATTATTAATCTGTTTACAAGTAACTGTTTGTGTTATTTTTTTTTTACCTTAGAGACAGACAGTGTAATTGCATTGCATAAGATATCAAATTAAATTCAAATAACGAAACTGAATATAATAAAACAGTTCTAACCCTCAGAATTATTAATTTTTTTTCATACATTTTTGAAAATGGATATAACTTAAAATCTTTATAAAGTAATAAAAAGATTAAGTGGTGCGTTTTAACACTGAAATTAAAAAAATTTAAAAACTTACAATCACAAACACAATCTTCATTCATGCACATCATCACTGAGTTTACCTGTGCAGAGTTTTACAGTGTTTTTTGTTTTTGTTTTTTACCATATGCCACAGAAGTCAAGAAAAATAAAGTCAAGCTGGTACACAGCACGTTTTACATGAAACAAATTATTGAGAGGTAACTCAGTGATTCTGAAATAAAAGAATATTGCTACGTAAAAAGTTGTCAGTTGTTATGTATTTATCCAACTTGTTAAAACCCATTAATGGAAATTATAAATATTCAGTTTATTAATTTATTAATTTTCTAAATATAAATATTTAATATTTACTTACTCAGTGTCAAAGTTTCATATTTCTGCACGTTTCTTTACCCACTTCTTTTTAGTTTAACAAAAACAAATTATTATTTTTTTTTTTTTTTAAATATCATGGTTATTTATCTTTAACATTATTATATTTATGGAGAGGGAGTTAATGTAATAAGAATACGATTAATATCGTAATACCAACACTTAGAAAATGTTTATTCAAATGTTTCTTATTTGAACAAAACACACAGCAAGATTAAAAACCTCTTCAAGAAAGTTTAACATTTAAATGATCTACTTAGTTGTAACATGAATAAAATATAATGCACTAAACAAAATAGATATTTTGTACACAATTATTCAACATATTTTGAACATCGTAACAACAATGAAACATCTGGCTAAATGCCAGTAACTCCATTGGTATCTTGACATAGACATTATTTTCTGTTGATAGACCCCAGTACTACAATTTTTTAGAGGGATTCTTGGAAAACTGTTTCTTATCCTTGTTTAGTTCATGATCATTTTGGTCTGCCTTTGCCACTGTTTTCCTCCATGTGTTATCTCTTTCTTGCACTTTGGGCCACTTGAAAAATTTCACTTACTAAATGATTTAGAGTTTTCCATCCCCAGGATATAAAAGGAATAAAATAACTATTCCAAATTACTTTCTTGTTAGTTAGAGTGAAATATTCATGTATATGGATATGTTCACTAGCTGGCTTTGGGCTTGGGCATGGGATATACACAGTCGTAAAGTACTAATCTAATCTATCTATCTATCTATCTATCTATGTATATATTTTTATATTCATCTATATACATTTATAACCATTTTATAACAATTTGCTTCTCATATTTCATTTCAGTATAGGTTTTGTAAGAAACTATTAGTTGAACTGAATATAAATGATGAATTTGTTATAATAAATTATAAATAAACCGCACCTTTGACAACTGTAAAAACCTGGCAATACCACGAGACATCAAAAATAAATAATTAAATAAATAAAATAATAATAATAATAATAAATTAATAATTAAATAAATAATTGGAAAAAAAAAAAGTCATTCATTTTCTTTTTTCTTCTTCCACATTTTTACTTTTTTTGAACTAAAAATACCACGTATTCATGCATTTCTTATTTCAAAATTCGATAAAAATTTTGAGAGTCAAATTTATGTTTAAAGACTGCCATTGACAAATGTGTTTTGTTCCAAAAATAATATTGCGCAACAATCTACATTAACAAAAATATATTTACTTTTGAAATATTAAATTAATAAAAACAACCCCAAAACCCCCCAAAAAACAACAACCAAGGAATGACTTAAGACAGAGAAGATAATAAAATAAAAATGAAATAATAAAAAAAAATAATAATCATAACAAATCAAATCTGTCAATAAATAATACATTCACTAATTCTTTCTTTCTTTTTGTTCTTCCTTTCTTTCTGTCTTTCTTTCTTTCTTTCTTCATTTATTTATTTATCGTTGTGCATTTTGTTATTCTGTAAGACAAATGGAGAAGCTCCGGGTATTTATGGGCTGGTGCTAAAGTTTGGTTCATAATCTGATGAAACCAGGTATAGGCCTACCACCCATAAAGCCAGACTCAGCTGAGTGCCAGCTGTGATTACAAAGACGTTTGTCTGTGTTCTGGAATTCCTGTTATACTGGCCGAAGTAGAGGTAAGGATAAAAAAATAATAATAATTAAAAAAAAGTACACAAAATAAAAACAACAACATTATATACTAAACTATATCAATAATTATTATCATAAATATTATTAAATAATTGAATACAAACTACTTACTACTACTACTACTACTATTACTACTACTACTAATAATAATAATAACAAAATAAATACATAAATAATCATACGAAAAAATAATAAAAGAAATACATGTATATTCAAGATTCATTTGATTTTACTGCAGCATATTGTTGAAAAAATAAAAAAATAAAACTCAAAATATATGCTGGAAAAATTTAATATTAATTATTTCGTTATGCAAATGGCCATAATGTATTCACAAAAGTCATAAGTTCTGAAAAACTGAAACTTCTTGCTGACTTATACTGTTTTCTTAATACTTTGACATCAACATGTATAACATAATTTCAAAATTACAAACTACCCCAAAATAGGAAGATTAAGCCCCACAAATTATATGCATCAAACTAGCATTCATTTTTCATTTTGCTTTATTTATAATGCCAGTAACATCAGTTCAAATAATATGGAATATAAATATTTTTTGAAACTAATGAGCCAAAATTTCTATTCAAAGTAATATGCTATGTTAATGTAAGGTCTGTTACAAAAGTGTCTAAAAGTGTATATGAGAAGAAAATCTGAAGGGCTCTAACTATATTCTTTCTAATTGTATTACTACTAGTCAAGGCAGTTACAAAAATATATCAGTGAGTCGTCAAAGACAGGAAAGAGCTAATCCACGTTAAGGACTGGAATGTTGCTCAGTACAGTTCATGATAATGAATTCTTTCCTTGACAGGTAAAGTATATTCATGATGGGATGTAGGAAGCGACCATTATCACCGAGCAGGAACCTCGTGTCTTTCTATATTTGAAAAAATGAAGTAACCGCCACCCATCAAAACCAGTGAAAAAAATGGAGGAATCGCATTTTCCCCCCGATTTCTTTTAACAGTAGATTTCAATACATGGACACAGTAATCCTAAATATGAAAGAAAAAAGTATATTTAAAATCAGGCTTGTCCCTACCCATCTGTTAAATTGAATGAATGAATATCACACATTTATATTAACGGACAAAATATAACATTTGTCTCATACAATTATAAAATAATTTTCATTAAGCTATCGTCAATATATTTATTGTGTAATTTAAAGGTTTAAGACAATTTTGAAATAAACTGTCCGTTTGATGTAATAATTGTCACAAAGGATTTCATACTTAAAACACGACCTAAGAATTGTATCAATAATAATAATAATAATAATAATAATAATAATAATAATAATAATAATAATAATAATAAAATTAATAATAATAAATAAATAAATAAATAAATAAGAAATGTATTTTTAATTATGTTTTTTTTTATTATTTATATTTATTATTATTTTTTATTATTATTATTTTTTTTTTCTGATGGATAACTATTTTTATTATTATTATTAATTTTTTTTCTTCAGGATACCGTCCAATACATTGAGCATCTTATCAGTCACATGAATTTACAGGTTCAAGGCCACACGAAACAAATAGCTACAAAGACTAAAACTGCATTTCGTGCCGGTGTCGGCGCTGGTTTCTGAATCGTGTCGATATCGTTTCATGTTCTTATATTTAGAATGCGATTTGTTTATGTCGCTGTCATTTCGGTGCTTT
Organism: Chrysomallon squamiferum; assembly: GCA_012295275.1. NCBI lineage: Eukaryota > Metazoa > Mollusca > Gastropoda > Neomphalida > Peltospiridae > Chrysomallon > Chrysomallon squamiferum. Next base: position 1,305,001 of record CM022676.1, read on the forward strand.
GCGGTCTCGGGTGACTGAATTTACACCTTTATTGTTCAAGGGAAATAACTACAGATGGGAACGCGCTGAACATAAAATGCCGAACGACAGTCGTTTAGACGCGTTTACCGAATTTTGTGGAGGTAGCGTGCTTTTTGTAAGTATTTTGTTATTTTTGTTTCTGTGCAGCAGATATTTACGAACGATCTTATAAGCAAAGCATTTGACAAGTGTTAATTTAAAGTTATATTGTAGTATTTGTGCGAACAAGTGCAGCTGACTGGTGGTATCTGCTGAGTCATTTTCAGTCGCAACAACAAATTAGTTTTTGACATGTTATGTAGTTGATAGATATAATTATTTGTTTCCATGGCAGCATTAGACTGAAATAATGCCGGCAAAGGCTTAAGGAATAACAACGAGCAAACAGCGTTTTATTTAATTTTAATTTTTGAATGGTACCTGGTGATTTTGGCAATAACATTTTCGATTCACAAACATCGTAACAAGGTGCAGTCGCTGAATCAAAAACATGCTTAAATTTTATGTAATAAGTTTAAGATAAATAGAAAGTAAAATACTGATAACAAAGGTGGACTTTTTCAATATTTCTTTTTATAATTATGAAATAAACATATAAAAATAATATTAAAGTAAATATGATTAGCACTTTTTCAAATATAAAGAATGATTTTGTAGGTAAGAAATGTAATGATATTGATATTTCATAATAATAATAATAAGAAGAAGAAGAAGAAGAAGAATAAAAATATTAAAAATTTACATATTCAACTGTCAAATTTTGGCTCACTTTTCTTTTTTTAAAACAAAAACAAAAGCATGATTTTATATATATATAAAACTCTTAAAACATCAAGATTTTATTTATTAATTTACATTTTACAGTCACGGTAAAGACTGTTATTCAGAGTGGTTGTGTAAATAACATTTCACATAATAACATTTCAGATACTTCATGATAATGGATATACAGCAAACTGCAGACTATAAATATACTAGCTTAGTGCTGAATCATGTTGAATTGCAAAAATTACTGTTTAACATTTTAATATCATTGATAGTAGAGGTTATTTTGTTTTTTTATGTCAGCATTTGTGTTATGGTGAAGTATATATATGGTCGCTGAGTCAAATGTCGGTTGAAAGGAACACATGTTGAAAGCAAGTCTTTATTGCAACAACTAAATTATGGTTTGTCATGCAACAGAAAAGTGGTCACTAGAGAGGAAGTAAACAATGATTATTTTTATATTTAGTTAGAAAATGCAAGCAATACGTTTTAGTTTTAAATAAGATTTAAAAATAAACAACAAATTTCATTTTTAAACAGCATTTGCAACTACGCAATTATTTATTAATTTACATATATATATATAATAAATAAACAGTGATTTTTAAAATAAATAGCTTGTGTTTGTGTATGTGTGTATATCTGTTTATACAAGTAAACAAAGATTAGTTTTTACTTGTCATGGCAATAAATAATTATTTGTAACATATCGAAGTAAACTGATTATTTGTTTTATTTTAAATAGTCAGTACAGATAAACAACTATTTAAAAACAAATTTAAATAGCTTTTACAAATAAACAACTAATTTTAATTTTATACAGTATTTAAAAGTAAACAACAGTTCATTAAAAAAAAAACTATACAAGTAAGCAATAATTATTTTTTATTTTAGATAGTATAAACTTGTAAATCCCAAATACTTTTTATTATAAATGGCATATACAGGAAAACAACTACTTTTAATATTTTTAAATCACACAGAATACCACTTTTTATTTATTTATTTTTTAAATAGTAAAACTATTATTGGTATGGACAGATTATTTCAGATGTAAGAACAGAACTCAATCCTAAGCTGGATTGCATTATTTCTGTATTCAGTAATAATAATAATAATAAGCAGAAAAACAAACAAAATAAACAATAAAACAAAAAAACAACTAAACAAGCAGAATCAATGATAACAAAACAAAAAAAGATTAATAAAATAGAAAGAAAAAGATAATTTAAACTTAAAAAGAAAATAATTAATTATAATTTCTGAACAGTTAAAAGTTATTTTGTTCATATGTCTATGTTGGTGTGTGTGGTTTTCCTTTTTTAGGAAAGTAACAATAATATACTGGTAACAAGAACGTTTAGCTGTATCATAACTGCATTAATTAATTTTTTAAATACTGACTTTATTTATTTTGTGTTTTACTGGACAGAATGAGACACTTCTGCTACAGAGTGACTGGCCACATTTCACTCAGTGTTTTCAAAACTCACTTCTTGTGTGGGTGCCGTGTTCATGGCTGTGGATCACACTGCCTGTCTACCTCTACTACCTCATCAAACAAAATGAAGTTGCTGTTCCTGTTAATTTACTCAATACAGTTAAAACTGTAAGTAGTAATTAAAAGTTAATATATATTTTTTATAATATAGTTTAAGTTGTTGTTAATAAAAATAATAAAATATTTTTTTTATCCATGAGTTTGATAACCAGATTTTGAAGGTATCTGTGGCCTAACAAAGCATTATAAAAAACTGAATTATATCTAGCATTAACTATTTCATTTATTTGTGAAGCATCTTTGTATAATAATTATTATTTTGTATAATAATTATTCAAAAAGAGAAACACACACACACACACACACACACATACTCATACTCATACCACAAGCACAACCACAAACTGTACCATACCATTACACATCACACCACAAAAAAACTAAATGTTTTTGAAATTACCATTCACACAAACACATAAGGAAAACATACATATAGATTTGCTTTATATATCTATTAATTTTCTTGAATGTTTTCTTTCATAAATAGACCTGCCTGTGCCTGAGGTTGTACCTGATAAGTAACAGTGAACTTTAAAATTTATTACTTTGCTTCAACAATCAGACAACAAAAATAAATTCCAAACCACTAATCATAATGGTACTGTTAAATGAAACAAAATTTAAATTTTTTGTTTGCCTATGTTTCAGTTCTGTGGATTATTTCTGTTTCTGCTGTCAGTAATAGATTTAATACATGCAGGCAGTGAGAGTCAAAAGAAAAATGTAGCTGAAGTTATGTTTCTTTCTTCTGGATTGAAAGCAGCGACCTTTGTGAGTATTTGCTTATTTCTCCTTATTTATTATTATTATTATTAACATCATCGTCATTTCTCTTTTTTGTAAAGCAACATTTTTATAATATTTTCTCATACTGTAAATGTGTGTGTGTATATATGTATATGATATACTCTTTTTGATTAGGTTCAACTTTGCTTTAAATATTTTAACTTAGAGACATGGATTGCGTTTTGACAATATATCAAATCTTGGTTCAGTACTGTAATTAACACTGTCATTCTGCATATTCAAAAATATAAATGCTATAAAAGACTAAACCTTTTTTTTTCTCTTTATTTTTCTCTAATTTTTTCTTTATTTCTTTTTTTTTCATTTTTTGTTCAGCTGTTAGCAACATTTCTGGTGCAGTTAGAAAGAAGAAAAGGTCTAGTGACTTCTGGAATTCTGTGGATTTTCTGGTTTTTGTTGTTTGTAGCTTCAGTCATTCCATTTTACTCTAAAATCAAGTTACAGGTAATATAGTTTTATTCTTTCTGTAATTAAATTTCAGGTATGCACAGCAAAATCTGTATAGGATAAAGCCACTGGTTATGTGACATAATGATAACTGGGTTTTATTGTTAATATACATTTATAAGAACTTTATAAACATTATTATAAACTTTATATAATTGTTTAATTTTTATTTAGCAGTTTGACAATTTTGTTTTTAAATTTCCTTTTTTTTTCTTCTAAGTTTTACTCTGTCAACATATATTTATAAGAACTTGAGTAGCTATATGTTGTAAAAATTGTTTTTTTATTTAATTTCAAGAATGCAAAAACTTGAATACTGCCTATTGCACTACAAAGCAAAATTATAATTTATTTTATACTCTAGGAGGTTGATATGTTGATTTTATTATATTATACTGTTTTATTGTCAATAATAGAACTTGAATGCCATTAACCAGGCTATTATTAAAAAAATATTTATTTATTTTATGCATTTTGGTAATAATCTTTTGTTTCATTTTGTTCTGTAGTTTTTATTGTCAAAATACATATTATTAGAATATGAATAACTACATTGTTGTAAATATTTTTAATTATTTTCTTTTTCTAGGAGTATGATGGGAGCCTGTTCAGCTTTGTTTTGTTTTACATTTATTTTGCTCTGGTTTTCTTCCAACTTGTTCTGCACTCGTTTGCTGAGAAGCTGACTCGGGCAGGTTACTATGAAATGGGACAAGTGAGTCTGTTGACATTTGTATCTATTTTATAGTTTTGTGTTAATGAACAAATAATTAAAACCCCCTGCTTTTGCCACAAGAAATTATTTCATAATTAGCAGAAATGTGTCTTTTAAATAATGTTTATTCATGAGATGGAAATTTGTTTTAATTTTTTTAATTTTTTTTTTTCAGAAACCAAATAATTAATTATTTGTTTTCTTTTGTCAGAAACCATCTCCAGAACAAGAGGCATCATTTCCAAGCAGGTTAACATTTCACTGGATAAACAGGTCAGTGTTGTTACTTTCAATTAGGCTTAATGTTTAATCATTTACTTTATACCTTCAAATGATTGCATTCTTGTATTGGTTGACTTAACTGATGATATAATAATACCACTGTGAAACATCTGACTGCAGCCATTTTACTTCTTTTCATCTTGAGTGTCATCACGTGTGGAGGATTGATAGTTGTTTTAGTCTGGTGTTAGAACAAACTTGAGATCAAACAGATCTGTGAATGATGTCAAAGACTGCAGAAATGTGGCAACACCAAATATTTTAACTGAAACCTTTTGATAGCAAAACAATATTTATACTGACTTTTTTCTCTTTTATCAGTAGACACACATTAATTTTGATTCTTTGCAGTTATCGCCATATATGTTGGTTAAATATTTTCAAACAACTTACTACTGCAGTTTTTTTCATGATAAATATTTCTTGCCTTTGTGCTTTACAATTCCTTACTGTTGAAGTGTTACATAAATTGAGTGTTTTGTGTTGTCCAGGGGCTGTCATATACTTTTCCTGGTTTGAATATGAAAAGGAATAAAATAAAAAATAGATAAAACAAAATAAGTAGTTTGAAACTATTCCATATCATAATAATTATGAAGACAGTGATGAAAATTGAAAAATGATGATATAATATTGAAATATATTTTAAATCACTATACAAGTATTTACATTTCTCTTTTCTGTTTGTTGATCAGACTGCTTTGTTTATGCTACAAAAAATGATATAAATATACAAAACAATAATAAAATAATAAACAAATGTTATGAGTACATACAAGACTTACATTTGACTTTAATTGTATTTCATTCATTAAGAATGAAGTTAAGATTATTTAAATTGTAGACTTCTATTTCACTTTAATTGTTATTTCTTTTATTAAGAGTGAAGTTAAGATTATTTAAATCTGTGTTTTTTCTGTTTCTTGGTCAGACTGGTTTATCTAGGGTACAAAAAGTCACTAGAAGAAGATGATTTGTTTGAGTTACACCCACGAGACAAAAGTGCGAGAACTGTACCCCAGTTTTCTAAACAGTGGCAGAAAGAACTGAGTTCAGTGCGCAGAAAAAATCTGTGAGAAATTTAAATTTAATAATAAATTAACAATGCTTCAAAAAAATAATCACAAAATTATTTTACATTTTATATTAATTGTATTATTATGGCAATGAACAGCAGATGCAGGTTCAACTATTCAGGTTTTTAAGTAGAATCCTTTCTAACAAATAAAGGGTATCTGTCTATGAATGTGTGTCTGTGTGTGTTTGCATGTGTCTCTCTGCATGTTTGTAGTTCGTGTGTGTGAATGTGTGTATTTGTTACTGTAATGTGTGTGTGTCTCTCTCCCTCTGTGTGTATGTGAACGTGTAGGTATGTGGGTTTATAATCTATGTAAAACATTTTATATAACATTTTCCTGTTTTTTCCCCTTTTTTTTTTTCAGACAGTATCAGAAACAGCAGATAGTTGGTCATTTTCATGTTTCAAACTCGCACACGAACCAGACCTCAGAGAGAACTCCTCTACTCGGAAATGGACCTCACAAAGAGGAGGTTCAATTCAAGGGAGTTAAATCTGAAAAGAAAAAGCTCAAACAGGCCTCATTATTCAAAGTTCTCTTCAAAACCTACTTTTTAGAAATTTCAGTTGCATGGATGTGTAAATTCATTTATGATCTGCTTCAGTTTGTGAGTCCAATGATATTAAGGTAAATCTGCTTTAAATTTTAAATAAATTATAAAATTAGCAGAAAATATGTGTGTCTGTGTGCAGTTAAACTACATTGCTCTAGTATGGTAGATAAAAATGTTTTAGTTAAGATATTTTACAATGCTTATACAGCATTTCTGTCAGTGTAAATCTGAAATCATATCTTGGAATGAATGAATGCTTAATAACAACACAGAAAACCCCCTAAAAAAAAAAAAAAAAACAATTGGGTTTCAGAGAGAGGTAGGAATTTGAATCAAATAAAGCCTATCTTGAGTTATACAAGAAATAGTCTGATTATGTTCTGTATACTTACCAGTTATGTTTCATTTTTTTTTTTTTTTTTTTTTTTTTCTTCTCAGTTTTACCTGAAAACTAAAGAAATTTCAAAATTTCAAAAAATATCATTGCATTCAAGCTGGACAATTTCTAAAGTGTTTTTTTCTGTTTTATATTTTTGTTATGTGTTATATCTGTGTTTGCAGTGTTCTGATTGGTTACACACAAAACAAGCATGCTGAGCCTCAGTGGAAGGGATTTGTGTTTGCCAGTTCATTCTTTGTTGTTGCTGTGTTTCAGTCCACTTTGTTTCACATGACGTTTCACATTGGAATGACCCTCGAATGAGAATCAAATCTGCTCTGATCTCAGCTATCTACAGAAAAGTAAATGTTCTCAATAATAAGTCTACCACACTCAGCAATTCCCAGTTTTTGGGGTTGATAGTTAAAAATAGTTTTCATATATTTTATTTATTTATTTACTATAACTATTGCTATTATTATTGCCATTGCTATTATTGTTGTATTAGTATTATTAATTTTATTATTATTATTATTATTATTATTATTATTATTATTATTATTAACTCAGTGTCTAATTTTAATGTATCTTATAAATTGCTAAGAGATTTATGAGCACCGAAAAAAAGACAAACAGCCTGGAATATATCAGTTGTATTTCACTTGTTAATTTTACATTCATATTTCACTATACAATAATACAAAAATGAGTATCTATTTTTAATTAACACATTAATACATTTTAAAACATTATTTTAATTGTGATGGGCTTCAGTTGGTTTTCCCATATTTATAAATATAATCTAATTTTGTTTAACTTGTGTCTATTTTAATTATGCTGTAACAGTGGATTCAGAATTGTTTTTCAAACGTTAATTCACATGTTAATCGTGTGTATCTTGAACATGTTTATTATTTATTTATTTACTAACATTTCAGGCACTGACAATAAGCAATGAAGCTAAGAAGACTTCGACTGTCGGACAGATTGTCAATCTGATGTCAGTGGACTGTCAGAGAATACAGGATCTGACAGGATATCTGTGGATTGTTTGGTCCTCCCCTCTACAGATAGCTTTAGCCCTCACTTTATTATACAGTAAGTAACTTTATACATGCAGATAATTTTAATTTATAATAACATTATACATTCAGATAACTTTATTATACAGTACGTAACTTTATACATGCAGATAACTTTAATTTATAATAACATTATACATTCAGATAACTTTATTATACAGTAAGTAACTTTATACATGCAGATAACTTTAATTTATAATAACATTATACATTCAGATAACTTTATTATACAGTAAGTAACTTTATACATGCAGATAACTTTAATTTATAATGATGTTATACATTCAGATAACTTTATTATACAGTAAGCAGCTTTAAAAATACAGATAACATATACACAGACTGTATTAACAACTGTATATACAGATAATCTTTTATACTGTAAGTAACTTTGTACATACAGATAACTTTATTATATTAATTTTATACATACTGACACTGTTATACAATAATTTTATATATATATAGATAGATACATAACGTTATTATACATAAATAGCATTATACATATTCATTAATAACTTTTTAAAATCATACCTACTATCACTCTAGCTCTAACTTTTTTTACAGTAACATTATAGATAGATAACTTTATTATACTGCAAGTAACTTTAGATTGTTAAATTAAGATATTTTGGAATTCTGTACAGAGATATTAGATTGTGAAAAATATCTTTTAATTCTAGACATAAGATATTTGTGAATTTCAGATACTGTTGGGACAGCCATGTTTGCTGGGCTTGCAGTTATGGTTCTTCTTATGCCTCTAAATGCTTTGATAGCGATGAAACAAAGAGCACTTCAAGTAAAACAGATGAAACTGAAAGACAATAGAATCAAACTGATGAATGAAGTGCTGAATGGAATGAAGGTCTGTGTTGGTGTCAGAATAACATTGACATTATATTAGTGAAACTTACAAAGAGATCAGTATTCCACAATGTATGAATGATCCTTCTCTTTTAATAAACAACAGACAGACCTTTTTTTCATCACATCTTTAACACACACACACACACCTTCATATGAAAATGCCCATAACATGTATGAACTTGAGAACAATCATCACACTATTGGAACATTCACCAATGCATGCATGGTCACACACAGACACACATGCACACACACACAACACATCACATTTATACAAAATGTGTGAAAAGTCAGAAAGAAATTTGTGTGTGTGTAGTTCTGTGTCTATGTGAGTCTGAGCATTGGTGTGTGTTTGTATGCATGTGCGTGTGCGTGTGTGTGTGTGTGTGTGTGTGTGTGTCAGTGCGTGTGATGAAAATTTAGTTATTTCTAATTTAACAGGTTTTGAAGTTGTATGCTTGGGAGTTGTCATTTCAAAGTAAAGTGTTGGACATCAGGAACCAGGAACTCAGTGTCTTGTTGAAGGCTGCTTACCTCAATGCTTTTGGAACCTTTGCCTGGACTTGTGCACCATTTCTGGTAAATCTGTGATAGCTGCTTTACTGTAATCTTGAATTCAGTTTTACAGGCTCATTTCATTCACAGAAAAAATATATACAAATGTATAAATAGCATAAAACAGAAATAAAAATATATAAATAGCATAAAACAGAAATAAAATTATATAAATAGAATAAATAAATAAATTTAAAAAATACAAAAATAATTTACTGCACTAGTTCTCTTGAAGTTTGTTTTTGGAATTTTTGTGTATGAAAATTATTATTACTTATATTTTGGTTTTTATTATCAGGTTATTTGGACACATACTATAAATAAATACATTATTTGTTCATTTTTCAATTTTTACACACACACACACATATATATATATATATATATATATTGTTTTTGATCAGGTTACCTTGGCAACTTTTACTACCTATGTACTTACCTCAGACACTGGATACCTCGATGCACAGAGAGCATTTGTTGCTCTCTCACTCTTCAACATTCTCCGATTTCCTATGAACTTACTACCTATGATAGTTTCCTATGTTGTGCAGGTAAACATAAAAATGTCTTTGACACTTGAACTCTGTGACATAGGTACCTAATTTCCTCTTACTTTTACACTGTTTCATTAAAGGGTAATGAATAGGACATATTACAGTTAAACTATTTTACATTTCAGGGTAATGTGTCAATAGGTCATATTACAGTTAATTTTTTATATTTCAGGCTAATATGTCAATAGGTCATATTACAGTTAATTTTTTACATTTCAGGCTAATGTGTCAGTAGGTCATATTACAGTTAATTTTTTACATTTCAGGCTAATATGTCAATAGGTCATATTACAGTTAATTTTTTACATTTCAGGCTAATGTGTCAGTAGGTCATATTACAGTTAATTGTTTACATTTCAGGCTAATATGTCAATAGGTCATATTACAGTTAATTTTTTACATTTCAGGCTAATGTGTCAATAGGTCGTATTGGAAAATTTCTCCGACAGCCTGATCTGAACAGTGACTGCGTCACTCGTGATCCACACAGTGGTCAGTATTAAATGTCTTTGAAACAATGGTCTAAATATATTCTTTACACTTCTGGTTTAATTAATAACAAAGAGTAGATTTTAAAAATATTTTACACCTTTATTTTTCTGTTATTGTTAACAGGCTAGACCATTATGTACAGAGTAGACCAAACATATCTACATTGTTTTGTTGTTCTTTTTTTGTTCATTTTATTATTATTTTGTTAGGAAATAAACGGCAATTAAACCAGAAAATGACTCCTAGAAAAGAACAGATGCTTTAGAGGAAATAAAGTTTTATTTAAAACTTGTAGATCTTATTTCTTTTAGATCATGCTGTATCTGTGAGGAATGGTACCTTTACTTGGGATACAACCATGCCCCAACCAACACTCAAAAAGTAAGTTTACAGACTGTTTTTAGTGTTTACTTACATATTTACACTCCCAAAAAAGAAACACTGAATTTATTAAATATTTGTTTTTCACAGTTTAATTTTACAACATGACCAGGCTTATTATGGTATAATTGAAAAACAACTACAACAATGTATTTCAAGATTTGTATCCATAATGATGGTCCTCATGTTGAAAATTAATACATTTAAAATTCTATTGTCCTATCCTTTTGTACAGATCTGTTCTGACATGCACACATCTGAAGAAATAAAAAATTGAAACCACACAAGGACTCTATAATGACCATGAATATATATATATGTGTGTGTGTGTATGCATGTATGGTGTGTGTTTGTGACTTTCAGAATGAAATACGAAATTTACAGAATATATGAAATTTCATGGTGGTTGACAACAATAAATACTGGATAAAAAGTTCACTGATTTCAGTATAAACACAGAGATAGAGGGTGGAAAGCTATATCTTGTGGTGGGACTAGTTAATTTATTAAAGTTTCCTGATTTCAGTATAAACACAGAGATAGAGGGTGGAAAGCTATATCTTGTGGTGGGACTAGCTAATTTATTAAAGTTCACTGATTTCAGTATAAACACAGAGATAGAGGGTGGAAAGCTATATCTTGTGGTGGGACTAGTTAATTTATTAAAGTTCACTGATTTCAGTATAAACATAGTGATAGAGGATGGGAAGCTGTATGTTGTGGTTATATACTTAATTTATTAAAGTTCACTGATTTCAGTATAAACATAGTGATAGAGGATGGGAAGCTGTATGTTGTGGTTATATACTTAATTTATTAAAGTTCACTGATTTCAATATAAACACACATATATAGGATGGGAAGCTATATGCTGTGGTTATATACTTAAGTTATTAAAGTTCACTGATTTCAGTATAAACATAGAGATAGAGGGTGGAAAGCTATATCTTGTGGTGGGACTAGTTAATTTATTAAAGTTTCCTGATTTCAGTGTAAACATTGAGATAGAGGATGGAAAGCTATATGCTGTGGTGATATACTTAATTTATTAAAGTTTCCTGATTTCAGTATAAACATTGAGATAGAGGATGGGAAGCTGTATGCTGTGGTTGGACAGGTTGGGTCTGGAAAATCATCTCTGATTTCTGCTGTTCTAGGAGAGATGGAGGCACTGGAAGGAAAAGTTGTTGTCAAGGTAACAGTTTTGTGACTTTAGATATATTCAACATATGGCTTAATTTTGTTTCACCATTCTGAGTAACCTAAACAAATTTTCAGTCAGTATTTTTGTGTGAAAATGACAAAATTTAAATAAGCCAATTTGTTTAAAATAAGAATGAGAAACATATTATTCTTTTTAAAAAATATTTCTTTTGAAGTATGTAAACAAAGTCTAATTTCTTTCTGTTTTTATATTTTTTATAAGAAATACAAGTCTATGATGAAGCCCAGGAGTTTGAATGTTAGATATAAACTGGTTTTGGTTTGAGAGGTTCATGAGATGGGGTACTATAATATTAACAAAAAGCCAAAAATAAAAGTAACCATTTGTCATAAAAAAGTAAACTAGTACTAATTTTTCATGGGATTATTTCCATCAAGTTTCAGTTCTGTAACATAAAAAATTACAATTTTTTATTTTTGCAACATTATTAAATTATTAGTATAATTAGTTTATTATATGTTATTTGAATCTGTAACATAATATAATGTGTATTCACAGTTAGAGAAAATATTAAATTAGTATTTAGATATTAGTGCACATGTGTTAACTAGTATTTAGATGCTAGTAATTGTATATTAACAATTATTTAGTTGCTAGTATTTAGATATGTGTGATATTTTCAGAGTTCCATAGCGTACGTAGCTCAACAAGCGTGGATTCAGAACGCCACAGTGAGAGACAACATTGTGTTTGGTTTACACTATGAAGAGGAGAAGTACAAGAAGATTATAGAGGCGTGTGCACTCAAAGCTGATCTTGATATTTTACCTGCTGGAGACCTCACCGAGATTGGAGAAAAAGTGAGTTATTTATTCTTCTGTGTATGTAGGAGTGTCCTGTGATGTTATTAAACTTGTATATAGAATACATTAATACTCCTTTTTACATCATTTTGGCATGTGTCTCATTTTCCATTGCATCACCTTTTCTGGAGAATATTTCTGTTCAGTATTTCTCTTTATTATTCTTTAAGATATTAGATTTTTCCATGAGTTATTTACCCTTGTTTTATGGACTTTCTCATCATTCTGTAGGCATTTTTAACAACCAGGTCACATCACTGGTTTTGGAATTAATCAATGTCATATTAGTATTACTTTATTCTGGATGTAACTTCCATCAGAATGTATAGAAGCTGTATATTTACAATATGTCATTGCTTGCAGCACATAATTCATGGTATTTCTACTGTAGAATAAAATTTAACATAAAAAATATTTGAAATTGAAAATTAAAAATTGTATTTTTTTAGATGAAACATTCCTAGTAAGAATATAAAGAAACTACAGAAACAAACCCCCAAAAAGAATTAAATAATTTTAAAATGACTTCACATTATGACGGTGTTTTGCAACAGGGAATCAATCTAAGTGGAGGTCAGAAGCAACGAGTGAGTTTAGCGAGAGCAATCTACAGCGACGCTGACATCTTCCTGCTTGATGACCCACTCAGCGCTGTCGACTCTCATGTTGGAAAACACATCTTCAACCACGTCATCGGCAGCAAAGGTCTGCTTAAGAACAAGGTACACTTCATCTTGGAACATGTAATAATTTATCACTTTGTTTAGGAAGTAGATCAGGTTTGGAGATGTTAACACACAGTTATGTATAAAGATTTACATTTTTCTCTTTAACAATTTGGATTTGACATTCTCAGATACAAAGAACATTCTTCCCATCCTAAACATTTATTTGAATATAAATATTAGTATTAATCAATGAGCTTAATGTTTTGTTTTTCCTTTATATTTGTTTATGCACACACAACAATAGATCACAGCACAGCAAATAACCTTTTAACTTCTACCTTTGTTTAAGTTATTGTCATTAGACAGTGATACCCATCTTGGTAATGAGAGTTAAATTGTTAAGACAGGTTACAAAAGAAACATTTAATTTTTTTAGCTACTTTTATCAGAAAGTTGTTTAAGTAAATTCTAATTCCAGCATTTCTTTTCTATTTGATCTTGCAGACACGGATACTTGTTACTCATGGTATCCACTGGTTACCAATGGTTGAGAAAATTATTGTAATGGTGGATGGTTGTGTATCAGAACTTGGCTCCTACGAGGAGCTGTTGAGTCATGATGGAGCATTTGCTCAGTTTCTGAAAACTTACTTCATTGAGGAGTTTGATGATGATGAGGAAGAGGATCCAGAAAGTAAGATGTCTGTCTGTCCGTCTGTTTTTACAATTAAATGAAGAAACATAACTGTCAAAGCACTGATTATATCTGATTATACTCTGGTCACAGTGAAATGATGATTGTTTGATGATGATGGCAGGAGTGATTAAATGATACTGAATCTGTTACTGAAAATCTTTATCCTTTTTTTATCTTTTTCTCCAAGTATTTCATTTATATACACAAACAAATAATCACAGATGAACACAAACACTCATTTTCACACATACAACATAATCAAATGTTTTGGAAACTAGATAGAGTTGAAAATTAGCAATTCTGATAATGAAGTATCTATTTATATTTATACAGTTCTAGCCATCAAGTCAAAAATTCTGGAAAGAGTAGATTCAGTGACATCAGACACTGCAGCTACCTCAGGAGATGAGTCTGGGTAATGTGCAGTATTCACAAACTTGATATAATGAAATGAAGAAGTTGAACATAGTCCAGTTTTTATTGAAACTGAAGTAGAATATATGCTTATTTAGAAGTTGTTTGGGACTACCTAATTAACTGTTATAACAAATGAAAGGTTTAAACCAAAAAATTCTTTATGTTATTATTATAAAATTTAAATATTTTATCTGTTTCTTGTATGGAAATGTAGCAATTTAAATGCTTCCTTTAACCTAGTGTCAATATGTGTATTGAATATTGATTTACTGGTTCACACATACACTGACATTTAGAACTATTTAGTAATTATTAAAGGTCAAAGTGTAGCCACAAATACATAGCCTAATATATATGTTTTAATTTCTAATATATGTTAGATGTACTGAAATAACTTAATTTTTCTATATAGACTAACATTTAAATTATCTTATTTTAATCTGCATAATCTGGTAACAAATAAGGGTTTAATTAAACAAATAATATTTCTGTTTTAAATGTATTTAATGTAAATATTTTTGTATTCATAGTGTATTGCAATATAGCAGTTTAAATAACGTAGTGTCCAGTTCATACATAGAAGTAATACAACTGTCTTGGTAGCAGTTAAACTACACTTAATTGTTAGTAAAGATCGGCTGACAAGTAACGAATAAAACACAGTTTGCAAGAATGGTGAATACATTTGCACTTGAATCATTTGATGAAGTTTAGCCCTATATTTACACTATTTCTTGATATGATGAAATTTAACAATGTCTGATGTTTTAAAACATTTTTAAAACATCTCGTTGTTTTTGTTTCAGACTGAAGAGTCAGGTAACAAAACGGCGTCGTAAAAGTAAAACTGAGAAGGAACTGGAAAAGTCAGTGAAAGACGTACCAAAACCAGAGGTGAAAGGAGAAAAATTAATACAGGAAGAAAAGTCAGAGAAGGGAAAAGTAAAATTAAATTTTATATAATTGTTTAATGAATATTTAGATTAATACCTAATTCAGTTTGAGATTCCTTGATTGAAATTGTGAAATCCAAAAATGACAAGTTAGGATAGTTTACAGATGGTTTAATGTATACAAACTTTAATCCATGTGTAAAATGTGTGTGTGTATATTAACTACCTGCGGTCTTTGAATTTTACTTGTATAGAAATATATAAGATTTCACATTTAGTTTTGAATAGTATTACCTACTTTTATTCTGAAATGTCATTCAGGTATAATAATTGTAGTTATTGTAAATATTATTTTGGTTTAGAAATATTTGATATATTAATGATAATTAAACTTTCTGGATCCATAGCAGATCTTATTGCATCATCACATTTCTTTTTCTAACTAAACAGAAACTACATGTACTAGCTTAACATACAACACAGTCCTTCCTGCTGATTATCACAAAATATCAGTAGTTTTCTTCTCTCATATCATTAACAAACAACTGATCACAATTCAGAGCTTCCACAGAGCAATTTCCCATTACAGCCTGTGTTCCTCAGCTGTTTTATTAAAGGTCTTGCTGTAGGCCTGTATGGAAATAAAACAGACATGACAGTATTCCATTCACTGTTTTTCAGGTTAAAATGTCGGTGTACATCTCCTATGCTAAATCTATTGGGTATGTGATGACTTGTCTTATTTTCATCCTGTACGCTGGGTTCCAAGGTGCCAGTGTTTTCTCTAACATCTGGTTGAGTGACTGGACAGACGATGACCTGCTGAAGAACACAAGTGTTTCTAACACAACCGAGTATCAGAACAGAAACACAATGTACCTGGGTGTGTACGGAGGTCTGGGGCTCGCACAAGGTGTGTACACTATTTTGAAGTATCTTGTGTTGTTTGAAAAAAGATAAACTGTTCTGGTTACTTTTGTATCAGACTATTGTGCATGACTGGTACTTTGAACAAACAACAGATGTATGTGTTTATTTATCCTGCTTTGCTTTTGCTTTCATTGAAATAGTTTTACATGTTTTGTCTGCCAGCCACTGTGGTTCTGCTCTACTCTGTCGTGGCTACTACACGAATGGTCCACGCAGCAAGGACGCTGCACAGGAAGATGCTGGCTAACATCATGCGTTCGCCGATGACGTTTTTTGACACCACACCCATTGGTCGAATTGTGAATCGATTCTCGCGCGACGTGGAAACCATTGACAACAATTTACCTCAGTTGTTTCGTATGTGGATTGGGAACTCACTGGCAGTAATCAGTACCTTCATCGTCATCAGCTACAGCACCCCGATCTTCCTTGTCGTCATTGTTCCCATTGCTTTCTTCTACTGGCTTGTCCAGGTGAGCTTTTGTATTTTTATTTTTTTAAATAATATATCAGCGGATTAATCTTATCAGTACAGGAATAAAACCACAATCATGTAAAGCTGTAATATATTTATTACTCTTAATTACCTAGGCTGACTAGATATATATAACTTTATGATTATTAATAGATGAAACGTCAGATATTATTTTGTGTCATCTTTTTAATCTCTTAACAGCTATAGTTAAGTGACTGACACAGTTCCAAGCCCAGCTTTTACTTTGCTGTTAGTCTATTATTTGGAATGATTATTCCCTTAAACTATGCAGTTTTCGCACAGGAATGTACCCATATGACAAACTATTAATAAAAATAATATATCAAAATTGTCATAAAGAATTGTAAAATCATAATGGAAAATATGTAATTTAAAGGTTTGCTAACATTCAGTATTTAACATTTTACTTATTTTGCAAAAATGCTGGGAACTGTCATATAATGATAAAATATTTAACTGTAATGGAAATGGAATTCTACTGGATGGTGGCTAACCTCAAATCATTCCAGGCTGTAGCAAAGATTGTTTTATATATAGGGCCATAAAAGTGTAATTTTATTTCAACCAAATACCACATAAGAACCACTAAAATAGTTCAAGATATTAATATATTCATCTGTGATCAGTTTTTAAGATCCATCAGTTATGAATCCCTGGGTTTTCTTAACACAGGTTTTGTTTAAAAGCAAACTGTTATTGTTTAGGTGCCCTACCATATGATATATTTTACTTTTTACAGAGATTTTTTGTTCCTACGTCTCGACAATTGAAGAGAATCGAGTCGGTGACGAGATCTCCGATTTACTCTCACTTCAGTGAAACGATAACAGGAGCAACAACCATCAGAGCTTTTGCTGTCACTGAGAGATTTTATCAAGAGTCACAGGCAAAAGTCGACAAAAATCTCATCTATTATTTTAGTGGGATTGCTTCAAACAGGTTTTTTTACTTTCCACACACAAATCATGTATAAATTTATCTTTAATTTATATTTCTCTACTTAAATATTTTTTTTATTTTTCATATTATTTTAGTGGAATATTTCAAACTAAATTATTATCAGAACTAAGTTTTGCTAACAACAAAGAATTTTCATACTGTCACAAGCTACTGATTTTCCTTTTTATTATGATCTTATTGCAAACAATGTAGTTATTATATGTAGTCAATTTTTTACTCTTTCTTTATATTTATTTATTTATTTATACTATTTTTGAAGAAATAATATAATAAAGAAACACTTGTTATTTATTGTCATATTTTATTTCTAGAAAAGATTTGTTATCCGAAAACAATAAAGAAATCACCAGACTTTGAAAAAACAAAACAAAATAAATTCTTTGATGTACTAACCTGATAAACTTCTGTATATTTTAGAATATAATACACTTATATATTTGATATACTAAACTGATATATTTGATATACTAAACTTGTATATTTGATATACTAAACTTGTATATTTGATATACTAAACTTGTATATTTGATATACTAAACTTGTATATTTGATATACTAAACTTGTATATTTGATATACTAAACTGATATATTTGATATACTAAACTTGTATATTTGATATACTAAACTTGTATATTTGATATACTAAACTTGTATATTTGATATACTAAACTTGTATATTTGATATACTAAACTGATATATTCTTAACAGATGGCTTGGATGGCGACTTGAATTTGTTGGAAGTCTGGTTGTTCTAGCGGCAGCCATGTTTGCAGTCAGCACAGATGGACTTCAGGGTGGACTTGTTGGTCTGTCTATCTCTTATGCTCTTCAGGTGAAAATAATACATTTACATATATACACATCTACCTGTGTGTGTGAATGTGTGTGTGTCTGTGTTTACTTCAGTGTGGACTTGTCTATCTCTTACACTCTACAGGTGAAAATAATACATTTACATATATACACATCTACCTGTGTGTGTGAATGTGTGTGTGTCTGTGTTTACTTCAGTGTGGACTTGTCTATCTCTTACACTCTACAGGTGAAAATAATACATTTACATATATACACATCTGTGTGTGTGTGAATGTTTACTTCAGTGTGGACTTGTCTATCTCTTACACTCTACAGGTGAAAATAATACATTTACATATATACACATCTACCTGTGTGTGTGTTTGTGTGTCTGTGTTTACTTCAGTGTGGACTTGTCTATCTCTTACACTCTACAGGTGAAAATAATACATTTACATATACACATCTGTGTGTGTGTGTGTGTGTGTGTGTGTGTGTGTTTACTTCAGTGTGGACCTGTCTATCTCTTATGCTCTACAGGTGAAAATAACACATTTACATATATTTATATACCCACTTACCTTGTGTGTCTGTGTGTTTGTTAAAAATAATAGCTAAGAAATATGTTCATTGTTTTGATATGTTATACTCTTTGTACCACATTAATAATAAGTATTAGTTGTGCTGATAAAGTATATCTGTCTGTCTATCTGACTGTGTCTGTCTGTGTATCTGTTTGTCTCCATCCATCCATACATTTGTGAAATAAATGAGAGATGTATTTTCAGGTGACTACTACATTAACATGGATGGTGCGACAGACTTCTGATCTGGAAACTAACATTGTATCTGTGGAAAGGGTCAAAGAATATTCAGAAACACCAACAGAAGTATTAACATCATTTTAAACTTCTCATGATAATCTAGAAAATACTAGAATATTCTCTTAATGTGTCAAGATGATTTCATGAAAAACATCTGTCAATATGAAAAAACAAAACACTTTTTTTTATATAACTTAAAAGTAAAATGTTCAGTTTCAGATAGGTTTTTTCTTTAGTTATTTTCACAGAATCAAATAAAATTATAATTTAGTCCAAGAAAAAACATTCATGATTAATTAAATCATATTTTTCTTGTATGCAGTATGCATTTGGGATTTTTATTTTTATTTTTTTAAATAAATTAATTAATTAATTAATTTATTTATTTATTTAAGTTTTTATTTAATCTTAATTCTCTGCTCTACTATAATATGCGTTAAAAACTGTGTTACAGGCGGAATGGGAAAATCCGTTCAGACGTCCTCCAGATGATTGGCCACAGAGAGGAGAGATTGAATTTCTCAACTATCAAACTCGTTATCGACCTGGACTTGACCTCGTTATTAAAGGAATTACCTGTCAGGTGAATGGAGGACAAAAGGTAAATTATTTTATTTACTTTATTATGATAACCTTTTTTTCTTTCTTTATCATAATAATCTTTTTCTTTTTCTCTTTTATTTTAAATGAAATAGTTGTTGATTTATATATTTTCAATTTATAGGTTTACGAAATAAGATTCTGGATTTTTATTGTTTGTTTTAGAAGTTAAATATCTTAGTGTTTGCACTTAGAAGATAAACATAAGGAAAAAAATAGTTTAAATATACATATATATATGTACATACATTTACAGCTAGTTAGTCGTTGTTCAAAGTATCTGGTGATGTAAATTAATAATGTAAATACTAAACTAAACACTAATGCACTGATACTTTGGTAGTACACAGACTGTATTTAGATTATGATGTTTACAGATAGGAATTGTGGGAAGAACTGGGGCAGGGAAGTCGTCACTGACTCTGGCTCTGTTTCGCTTGATTGAATCTGCAGGTGGAAGTATTGTCATAGACGGACAGAGAATTTCAGACATTGGACTACACGACCTCCGATCCAAACTGACCATACTGCCACAGGTAATCACACAAATTATTATAAATGTTAGGACTGACACATCCTAAAATAAACTTTCAGTGGGATTGTGTCAGTAGTGATGTGTGTGACTGATAGAGTAAGTAAGAAAAATCAACAAATGTTTTATTTTTCAGGATCCAGTGTTATTCTCTGGCAGTCTGAAAATGAACATCGACCCATTCAACCGGTTCACAGAGTCTCAGATCTGGACAGCTCTGAAACACGCTCACCTCGACAAGTTTGTCTCTGAGTTACCTGATACCATCCACTATGAGTGTGGGGAGGGGGGACACAATCTCAGGTGAGAATTCAGGGAAGATCCACAATCTGAAAGTTGTCTGTTTAGACCACAGACTCCAGTCTCTGTATAATTATTAATATAAAAATTTAAATGTATCTGATGAATATTAAAACATTAGTCAAATTTATTATACTGTCATGAGGAAAAGGTTTAACTTACCTGTATGGTCAGTAATAGTTTTCAAATTGGCTAAATAATAACTTTTAACCCTATATATAACATCCTAACTTATTTTTATTATTAAGAAAGCGTGATTTACACTTGAATAAATGTGTTTCAGATTGATTAATACACTTATATATGACCATTATTAATAACTAATTTAACAGTGTTTGAGATTTCTTTAAGGGAATATTCAATTAAATTTTCAGTGTTGGACAAAGACAACTTGTCTGCCTTGCACGGACTCTTCTCCGTAAAACCAAGATTCTCATTCTTGATGAAGCAACAGCTGCTGTTGACATGGAAACAGATGACCTGATTCAGCAGACCATAAAAAATGAATTCAAAGACTGCACAATTTTAACCATCGCCCACCGACTTAACACGATCCTAGATTATGACAAGTGAGTAGATGTATTAAGTTAAGTAGATTTATGTAGATTTTTAATACAAGAATACATCACTGTGATAAGGAACAAACAGACTGTAGCTTTGATGTTTAAAACCGAGAGGTTCTAGAATGAACTTCAGTATTCATTCACCATTAAGCATGTTTTCTTTTCTCTTTATGAGATGGCATATAAAAAAGATCACTTTTTAGCTGTATTATAAGAGTAGCCCATATTAGTAGTATAGTAGTAGATTTCTTGTTATATGTTAACTGGGCAAGAAAATGTTAGATGACATGAACCTATCAGTTAAAACATTATCTTTCAGAGGTTTTTTATTTGTTTTTATTTCACTGCATTTAAATTTATGTATAGTATGATCAATTAAATTAATTAAATTATTTTATTTGTAATTGTTCATGATGAAGAACAATTTCTCATATAGTAATATTAATTAAATATTTAAATTATTTTATTTATAATTATTTATTATGAAAAATATATAAATAATAATAGCATTCGCTGTTAAGATTTGTTTTTGTTTAATTTTTTTGTATGGAATTTTACCAATTTTAATATATTTTATAAGCAACAGTTGTTGCCAGTTACAACTAATTCAGTATCCAAATTTGTGTAAAAAAAAACATTGTCATTTGAATGTGCCACTGGTTTACAAAATTTTATACTTCAGAGATTTGTTATCAGGACAAATATAATGATAATTTGGAAGTATTACAAATCTATTTAGTTCATTCATATCATAAAAAAAATATTTTAATGCAAACATTTTAACCATTTGTATGTGCTATTTTGTTTTTATAATAATTTTTTTTGTGTGTGTTTTAGAAGCTGTTGAACAAATACAAACCCTGATATTATTATTATTACATAATTGTTATTGTTATTGTTCTTGTTATTGTTGTTATTGTTATCATTATTTATATTACTATTTTTGATATAATTATTATAGTCGTTGTTGTTGTTATTAACACTATTTTTATAATTACAGAGTTCTTGTGTTAGATCAAGGTTTGGTTCGAGAGTTTGACAGTCCGGAGACTCTGCTCAAAGATAAAAATTCTGCTTTCTACGCAATGGCTAAAGATGCAGGTCTTACTTAAGAAATGAAAACAAATCACTAGGAGGTTTTTTCTGACTTATTTTCTTTAGGAATGTTCACTTATAGTGGAAGAAATAATATTATTATATTCTTTAGGAAAGTTTGCTTATAACAGGCGTAATATACTTAATTATCAGAGCAAACTCATTTTTACAAATATATTTCAGATTATTACTATAAAGCTATACACATTTTATACTGGCTTTTTTTTATAGATACTTATTACCTTTTTTCATATTATCCAGATATATGAAGATGTATATATATACTTTTTATTTTTTCAATATCAGGTTTCTATTTAAAAATAAATAGAATGAAAAAAGTATTCACTTTCACAAATTTAGAGATTTATTTTTGATTGTTATCTAGTAAAAAAATTATTTTGGAAATATTTGCAAATGATCTGCAGGATTAATTGTGAAAACCATGAAAAATTGTTAGACATAATTATTGGTATTAATGAATTTGGCAGAAGAATCGGTATTAATGAATTTTGAAAAGCCATAGAAAGTGAAAATATTTCCAGTAATGTTAAATGTAACAAGAAAAACAGAATATTGGTTTAATATTTCTGGTAAAGTCACTTATGACAGATTAGTAGTCAGCACAACCTAAAAAGATAGAAACGACATCTTCAAAACCAATGTGTAATTGTCATTCAAGTTTCAGTATAGCTCATTCTTTGTTCTTAGGTTCAAAATTATTCTTGGGCAATTTTGTTACATGGCATAGATAATTTGTTTGTGTTGCATAAAACAAAAAGCTACATACAATAATGTAAATAATATAGCAGAGATATTTAGCAAAAGAAATTTTCATTTATTAAAAAAGTTTTTTTTTTAGATTTGTATTTTGAAATATTAAACATTATTATAAAGATTTTATGAAACTGCACCTCTTAAAAAAAAAATATTATTAAATATAAAATCAGATGGAAAGAATATTTTTTGCATCAGTAAAGAAACATGGACTACAAAGAATGTTAGAAAATATATTTTTGGCTCTATGTCATGATGTTGTCTACTTATTAATTATGTATGTTGTTATTTATTACACATGCATGTAGTATAATAAGTTTTGTAATTTGGAAATTTTTAAGTTGATATAATTTAACTTTATAATCTAGCAACTTTGTGATTTGATAGAATTTACAGATTTTTTAAATTATAAACTCTTCTTACTTTGTCAGTAAAATAAAATATTTTGTATATCTGCATATTCATTGGTTGTAAAATGTTATTTATTTGTATATATCAAGTGATAGAATTTTGTTATTGTTTATTTTCTTCTGCTTCTGTATTGAAAACTATTGTATTTGTTTGAGGACTTTCACTTAACTGTTTTGTGTTGGTGTGTGTATCTGTGTATATCAATATCAAAGTGAATATGTGTCTGTGTGTGTGGATGTCACTGTGTCAATGTCAATGTGTTCGTAAAATTGTTTTGTAATTTAGATTTGTAAGTTTCCATTTGCCGTCCAATTATAAATTATCATCTGTAAATTTTGTTAGATAACACATTATTAAATACCAGCTGAAGATCTATTACCTAAAGTCATATAATCTTAGAAAGAAAGAAGAGCACACAATACTGAATCATCATTCTCCTGTACAGTATTTTCCAGCTATACTTAACTGCCTTTATTCAATGGCTAAATCTAGATTTTTCAACATAATATATATATAACATTTTTTATTGTTTAAAAAAAAAAAAAAAATGAATTAAATTTTACAGTAACATTATGTGAAAGTTTCTGTAATATAGTTTTTCTTCTTATTATATAATAATTATTTACAAATATTAATATTTAAATCTGTCGGTCCTTATCAAATAACTTGAAACAGGTGAATAAATGGTGTCAGGTGAATCATTTACTCTTTTTATTTTTATAAAGCTTTTAATTTCCTTTTTTCCTTCAGCCTTCTTTTTTTTCTTTCTTTTATTATTATTATTATTATTATTATTATTATTATTATTATTATTTAAGTAATTTTCATTTACATTTATTAAAAACAAAAAAGAAAATAATATAGAATTTGAATTGTTATTGTTTAGTGCAATGTTACTTTTCATCTGTTAATTGTTGTTTTTTGAATTTTTTTTTTTTTTCATTTTCCTTGAAAGTTTGCATGCCAGGCTGTAGAAATGAGTGTATTAGAAAAATCATTAGATAATATGTAGATCTTTTCTTTAATGTTATATGTAACAGATTAATTATGTACTGAGATGATGTTTCTTTATTTACTTATTTATTTTACTTTAATTATTTAAAAAAACAATTATATATATATTTTTATTATTATTAATTTTATTATTATCATTATTATTATTATAAATTGTTTATTATTATTATAAGTTATTATTATTATTATTATTATTATTATTATTAGTATCATCATTGTTTTTTAAAGGATGTTAAAGGATCACTCTGTTACAGTTTTGTTAGTATAAACTGATTTTTGTCATTTTTATATTTAATATATTCTAGCTCAGGTTTGTTTTTATTACTTGTAAAATTAGATTCGTTTTTGTTATATTTTTAAGTAATTAGTTAATAAAAATATTCTGATATAACTATCCTAGTTTTTATTACTCATATTTACAGTTATTATAAAACATTAGTTATATTTGTGCTGGTAAAATTAATAAATTCTTTGGTTATTTTTTCTTTTTTGTTTAATTATAATTTTTTTTCTTTTTCTTTTTTCTTCTTTTTTTAGTGGGGTGATGAGCTCATACATTTAAAAAAAAAAAAAAAAAAAAAATGTAGTAATTAAATGAACATAATATAGATAAAATAAATTAACAACAAACATTTTATACACCTATTCAATAATTGTCTACATTGTGTTTTAAATTCATACTGAAAGTTGTTTGCTGTTAATAGTGAGGATGTTTGATAGATTACCACTGTATCAGGATACTGGTTTATAGATGCATTTATCCAGACATACTCTCTGATTACCAAACCTGGGTGGGAACACCTGGAAGTGTAAACTCTGTATCCATGTACTTATCAGCAATTTTCACCTAATAACAAAATGAATGTAATTATATTTAATTCAGGGTTCGTACATGTTAAAATTATGTTTTATTCTTGGAATGGACAAGACTATGATGATATGTAAGGAAGATTGCCAAAAATATGAATACGATCGCGTCACAAAAGGTGGTCGTGTTCTTTTCTTATTTATTTAAGAACCCATACCTTTAAATTGCCAAAAATCATATCGGAGGGGGTGGTTGATTTATGAATTTTATTTTCAATTTCAAAGAATATATCCAGCAGATTGCATTAAAAACTTGAAATCATAACTGGTTGGAACAGCTGATTGTCCTTGCATTAAATCATTAATTATGTGGAAGGTCACCGTGTGCATGTTGATACCAGAAGTATTGTAATCACTTACACTGACTACTTAGCGCTATCACAAGAAGTCTGCTCTGTCATTCTGGTAGAGGTTTTCAACAAGTATCACCTGTCGTGGACAGTTAAACAGATTTAAAACACTGGAATACCGGAAACGAAATACAGTTATTTTTAGCAATACGCGCCTCCCGCGTGTCTGGGTGATGCAAGACGTCACGTGACACCGATAAGAGCATCTTAGTTGTGCTAGTGCTTTTACCGCCTGCTTGTTTAAATGCATACATTTTTTTCACGAGATTACTGAATATAGCAACAATAAATTGTACCAGTACTCTTTGTTTGCAATATTGGTGAAACAAGCCAATTTTTCATACATTTATTTACGGCAAGGACATAATTTTCCATAACTTTTCCAAAGCCAAGGTAACAAAACCTGATTTTCCAAAAGTTTTAAGGTGCTGGAAAACACTGTGATGAATTTCCAAAACTGTCCAAGACTTTCCAAAACTCGTACGAACCTTGTTAATTATTTATTGTTGTTGTTGTTGTTATCAAATCAGATAAAAACCCATTCAAATCATCTAAATAAAATTAGATTGGAAGTTACTAGGTAATTAACAGAGGATTAATTTTAGAAGTAATAGTTGTTATTACTGTTGTTATAGCTGTAGTACCAGAAGTAGTAGTAGTAGTAGTAGTAGTAGTAGTAGTAGTAGGTGGTGGTAGTTGTTGAGGTAAAACGGGCAATGTTTTTTAATGTTTTCCCTCTAGTTATGTCCCAGATAATAATAATAATAAGAAGAAGAAGAAGAAGAAGAACTGTTTTTAAAAATAATAAATTGACACATAACTGTATGTCAAACTTCACCAGGCTATGTCATACGTATGAAAGTATTATATATAATAACAACATAAATAATATATATAATACCAGCAGTTCTGCAGTGATAACAGCAGCAACAACCACAATATTTTTATTTATTTAATTCTTTCTTTCTTTATTTCTTTATTTACACAGCAGTGGACATTTTCTGATTGTTATGCTCTTCTTTCAACTACTTCCTGATTTCACTGACTCATTATTCTAAGAATAGGTTTTACCTCACCAGTCTGATTAGTAATAACAGTAACAACAACAATAATTACAGTAATAATAATAACTGGTAATAGTAGTGGTAGTAGCAGTAGTTGTTTTTGTTGTATTGTTCTAGAGTAGAAATCGCTAAAACAGGGAATTTTTAAAATGTGAAGATGAATATCCGATTCGTTTTAAATACAATTTGCTAAGTCCTTGCTGTTTGTGAACTAATTTCCGATTGCTTTTGATATACAACATAAATAGACAAACATTACTGACAACTGTTCTTAATGATTAAATGACAACGACAATAATCTGAGAAAACTCAGCCCATGTATTCTTTTTTTCAGTAGGTTTGTGTTAAATTAGATTCCAACACTAGACACTCAGTTATTACAGTTTTAAATGCACTGTATTCACAGCATGCCTGCACATATTTACTTTAAACAGACCGGCTAAAACTAATAAGACACGAGACGTATAAAATTACAGCCTGTAATGAGTGGTTCACTGGACACATTAATAGATTAACTACATCTTCATCAGTTACCAACAATTCCTTGAAAACCAGGACGTTTTGTTTGTACCGTAATGTCATAAACTATCTGAATGCAAACAAACTGATGTTCTGCAATCTGTTAAAGATTATTTTAGTAAATATATATATTTATTAATCCTTTTGTAATAAATTAAAATTATACTGATACCCACTGACTGAATATTTCTGGAAAACACTGAGTGACTGGCAGTGACAGTCAGAAATATGTTTGAAATTAGGCACAATACAGAATGAATGTATTTACACAATTATATCAGTAACACATATAAAATTGTAAATACTGAATATTAATATTTATTATAATTTCTTACCCTCTAAAATTGGAAATACTGAATATTAATATTTATTAAATTTTTTCCCTCTAAAATATCACTGTTAATATACAATTTCTGATATATATTCGTGTAAAGAAAATGTTCAAATAACAAACTACACCAAAGTCGCTTAGTTATATTATCGAATCTTTATTTGAAAGCGTTGATCATTTGCAGAAACAATGTAACGAAATAAAATAGATACTGCGAATCAAAAATTCACAAAGCTTGTATTTATAATAATAATAATAAGAAGAAGAAGAAGAAGAAGAAGAAGAAGAAAAGAAGAACTGCTTTTAAAAATAATAACTTAAAAATTGCCACATAACTGGATGTCAAACTTCACCAGGCTATGTCATACGTATGAAAGTATTATATATAATAACAACATAAATAATATATATAATACCAGCAGTTCTGCAGTGATAACAGCAGCAACAACCACAATATTTTTTTTATTTATTTAATTCTTTCTTTCTTTATTTCTTTATTTACACAGCAGTGGACATTTTCTGATTGTTATGCTCTTCTTTCAACTACTTCCTGATTTCACTGACTCATTATTCTAAGAATAGGTTTTACCTCACCAGTCTGATTAGTAATAACAGTAACAACAACAATAATTACAGTAATAATAATAACTGGTAATAGTAGTGGTAGTAGCAGTAGTTGTTTTTGTTGTATTGTTCTAGAGTAGAAATCGCTAAAACAGGGAATTTTTAAAATGTGAAGATGAATATCCGATTCGTTTTAAATACAATTTGCTAAGTCCTTGCTGTTTGTGAACTAATTTCCGATTGCTTTTGATATACAACATAAATAGACAAACATTACTGACAACTGTTCTTAATGATTAAATGACAACGACAATAATCTGAGAAAACTCAGCCCATGTATTCTTTTCAGTAGGTTTGTGTTAAATTAGATTCCAACACTAGACACTCAGTTATTACAGTTTTAAATGCACTGTATTCACAGCATGCCTGCACATATTTACTTTAAACAGACCGGCTAAAACTAATAAGACACGAGACGTATAAAATTACAGCCTGTAATGAGTGGTTCACTGGACACATTAATAGATTAACTACATCTTCATCAGTTACCAACAATTCCTTGAAAACCAGGACGTTTTGTTTGTACCGTAATGTCATAAACTATCTGAATGCAAACAAACTGATGTTCCGCAATCTGTTAAAGATTATTTTAGTAAATATATATATTTATTAATCCTTTTGTAATAAATTAAAATTATACTGATACCCACTGACTGAATATTTCTGAAAACACTGAGTGACTGGCAGTGACAGTCAGAAATATGTTTGAAATTAGGCACAATACAGAATGAATGTATTTACACAATTATATCAGTAACACATATAAAATTGTAAATACTGAATATTAATATTTATTATAATTTCTTACCCTCTAAAATTGGAAATACTGAATATTAATATTTATTAAATTTTTTCCCTCTAAAATATCACTGTTAATATACAATTTCTGATATATATTCGTGTAAAGAAAATGTTCAAATAACAAACTACACCAAAGTCGCTTAGTTATATTATCGAATCTTTATTTGAAAGCGTTGATCATTTGCAGAAACAATGTAACGAAATAAAATAGATACTGCGAATCAAAAATTCACAAAGCTTGTATTTATAATAATAATAATAATAAGAAGAAGAAGAAGAAGAAGAAGAAAAGAAGAACTGCTTTTAAAAATAATAACTTAAAAATTGCCACATAACTGGATGTCAAACTTCACCAGGCTATGTCATACGTATGAAAGTATTATATATAATAACAACATAAATAATATATATAATACCAGCAGTTCTGCAGTGATAACAGCAGCAACAACCACAATATTTTTATTTATTTAATTCTTTCTTTCTTTATTTCTTTATTTACACAGCAGTGGACATTTTCTGATTGTTATGCTCTTCTTTCAACTACTTCCTGATTTCACTGACTCATTATTCTAAGAATAGGTTTTACCTCACCAGTCTGATTAGTAATAACAGTAACAACAACAATAATTACAGTAATAATAATAACTGGTAATAGTAGTGGTAGTAGCAGTAGTTGTTTTTGTTGTATTGTTCTAGAGTAGAAATCGCTAAAACAGGGAATTTTTAAAATGTGAAGATGAATATCCGATTCGTTTTAAATACAATTTGCTAAGTCCTTGCTGTTTGTGAACTAATTTCCGATTGCTTTTGATATACAACATAAATAGACAAACATTACTGACAACTGTTCTTAATGATTAAATGACAACGACAATAATCTGAGAAAACTCAGCCCATGTATTCTTTTCAGTAGGTTTGTGTTAAATTAGATTCCAACACTAGACACTCAGTTATTACAGTTTTAAATGCACTGTATTCACAGCATGCCTGCACATATTTACTTTTAAACAGACCGGCTAAAACTAATAAGACACGAGACGTATAAAATTACAGCCTGTAATGAGTGGTTCACTGGACACATTAATAGATTAACTACATCTTCATCAGTTACCAACAATTCCTTGAAAACCAGGACGTTTTGTTTGTACCGTAATGTCATAAACTATCTGAATGCAAACAAACTGATGTTCCGCAATCTGTTAAAGATTATTTTAGTAAATATATATATTTATTAATCCTTTTGTAATAAATTAAAATTATACTGATACCCACTGACTGAATATTTCTGGAAAACACTGAGTGACTGGCAGTGACAGTCAGAAATATGTTTGAAATTAGGCACAATACAGAATGAATGTATTTACACAATTATATCAGTAACACATATAAAATTGTAAATACTGAATATTAATATTTATTATAATTTCTTACCCTCTAAAATTGGAAATACTGAATATTAATATTTATTAAATTTTTCCCTCTAAAATATCACTGTTAATATACAATTTCTGATATATATTCGTGTAAAGAAAATGTTCAAATAACAAACTACACCAAAGTCGCTTAGTTATATTATCGAATCTTTATTTGAAAGCGTTGATCATTTGCAGAAACAATGTAACGAAATAAAATAGATACTGCGAATCAAAAATTCACAAAGCTTGTATTTATAATAATAATAATAAGAAGAAGAAGAAGAAGAAGAAGAAGAAAAGAAGAACTGCTTTTAAAAATAATAACTTAAAAATTGCCACATAACTGGATGTCAAACTTCACCAGGCTATGTCATACGTATGAAAGTATTATATATAATAACAACATAAATAATATATATAATACCAGCAGTTCTGCAGTGATAACAGCAGCAACAACCACAATATTTTTATTTATTTAATTCTTTCTTTCTTTCTTTACACAGCAGTGGACATTTTCTGATTGTTATGCTCTTCTTTCAACTACTTCCTGATTTCACTGACTCATTATTCTAAGAATAGGTTTTACCTCACCAGTTTTCTCCGAAACGTGATTCAGAGAATTCAGTTACTTTTAACCTTGAACAGTTAAATCAAACTGTTCACTTTTGTTAAGATATTTTAATTTCTTTTATTGATAAATTAAATAATCATTTAACTCTCATTGCTTTTTGTCATATTTTTCAAATTTGATTATAATTGTTTAGTTTAATTTTGACAGTGGCTTTCTCAGCTAGACATAATCTTGGAATTTTCCAAACGCCTCCCTCACCGCAGTTATGCTCCCTAATAATAATAGTAATAATAATAATAATAATAATAACAATAACAATAACAATAACAATAACAATAATAATAACAATAACAATAACAATAATAATAATAATAATAATAATAATAATAATAATAATAATCAGTAATAGTAGTAGAAGTTGTAATTGTGGGTAGTAGTTGTTGTAGAGCCTGATAGAGTAAAACGGGTAATGTTTAAAAAATAATTAATTATTTTACTTATAAATTAATTAATCATTTAAGTTATGTATCTTTCTTTTTCTTTTTCTTCTTGTTTTTTTTTCTTCAAATATTTCAAATATCGTAAGAATTGTCACACATATTCTTTAAATTTTTCTCGAAAAGGTTTATTTTATTACCATTTCCCCCTCTATTTAGGTCTCAAATAATAATAATAATAATAATAATAATAATAATCACCATAGTAATAGTAATAATAATTATTATTAATTGTTGTATTAGTAGCAGCAGTTTTTTTGTTGTATTGATGTCGAGCTGTAATTTCTAAACCTGGGAATGTTTTAGAAATAATTTATTATAAAATGGGAAGACGAATATCCGATTCGTTTTAAATAAAACTTACTGAGTCCTTGCTGATTGTGAAGGATTTACAACTGGATATATGAATAGACAACTGTCATTATTAAACGTAACTGGAAAATATACTTAATGATTTTCTGATGAAGACAATAATCTACAAAAAAACTAGTAAGTTTGTGTTAAATTAGATTACAACACTAGACACTAAGTTATTATAGTTTTAAATTCACTGTATTCACAGCATGCTTGCACATATTTACTTGAAACAGAACGTTTTGTTTCTACTATAATGTAATAATCTCATTAAATGCAAACAAATTGATATTTCGCAATATGTAAAAGTATATTTAAGAAATTATATACATATATATATTTAAAATCCGTTGGTAATAAAAAAAAAATGATGCTTATACCCACTGACTGAGTATTTCTGGTAAACACTGAGTGACTGGCAGTGACAGTGAGAAATATGTTTGAAATTAGGTACAAAACAGAATGAATGTATTTACATATTTATATCAATAACAGGCATAAAATTAAGTCGGAAATATTGACTATTAATATTTATTAAATTTCTTACACTCTAAAATATCAGAGTTTATATACAAATTCTGATGTACATTCATGTGAAGAAAATGTTCAAATAACAAACTGCACCACAGTTATACTTATGTTAGGCTTTTTTAAAAACAATAACTATTAACTAATGATGATGACTAGTTTAAAAACAGTTATTTATTTTCCTTACAAATTAATTCATCATTTAAGGCACGTTTCTTTTTTTTATTTTTTTCCTTTTTTTTTTTTTTGCTTTTGTCCTATATGGTTATAATTGTCATATTTTATGTGAACACTGACTTCCGCAGTCACGCATATCGTCGAAATGTTTCTCAAAATTTTATTTCATTTTTTAAAATTGGTTTTTTCCCAAATAATAATAATAAAAAAAAAAAAAAATAATAATAATAATAATAATAATAATAATAATAATAATAATTGATAATAGTAGTAGTAGTAGCAGTAGCAGTAGTTGTTTTGGTTGTATTGCTGTAATTGCTAAAACTGGGAATGTTTTAAAATAATTTATTGTAAAATGTGAAGATGAATATCCGCTTCATTATTACTAAAACTTACCGTTATTATTGTTACTTTGCGCAAATATTGCTTTAGATTTTATTTCTTTTTATTCTAAAGATTGACCGATGAAGAATGGAGACTGCTGATTTGATTAACATGATCGCTAATGGACCCACTTCCCGGGGCATGGCAGTCAGAAGAAAAACAGTTATTGCCAAGTTATTAAAAGAAGAAAAATACTTTTTGATTTTCATGCAAGAATTTCTTTGGAAAGATTTCCATGTATTTAAGGATGTGCCAGCCGAATGTGTGTACAGAGGGAACAGAGAAGCTGATTCGTTTTTTAGAACAGAAACGATGAGATTTCTTGATGACGAAGATGCTCTTAATAACAAATTAATCGAATGCAACATACCTGATAATGTCAGCAGTCGTATGAGTGTTTGTATGATGGAAGGAAGATGTTCAAAATTTCTCTTTGTTTCTTGGCATGGACCTAACAAAAGCCCAAGGAAGTCGCTGTCGCCGAGTTATGGGAGGAGGTCAATAAAAATGTCGCCAGTTTATCCGACGAGCTCAAGAAAAAAGTTCGCCATTTTTCCCAGAAGGTGAATGAAAATGTCGCCAGTTTTTCCGAGAAGTACAAAAAAAAATCCTGCCGATTCATCCGAGGAGACCAGGAGTATTGCTTTATTCAAGATAAATCGCGCCAGAAAATTCGGAGAAAAGGTAATTGAGATGAAAGAAAAATCTGGATGTCGTGTGATTGTCAGTGGTGATTTCAATCTGAAAGCAGAAACTGTTCAGAAGTGCATTCCTAAAGAACTGCGTGTGATCAGTCCATCTGAAGTCTCAATAGACATGTTCCTGCTTGACAAAACAGTAACACAAATCGGTGATATTGAGTCGGAAAAGTTGGACGATGTTGACGGAAAAGGAGCGTTCGATCATCCCCTGCTAAAGTTAAAAGTTGAACTATATATAAGATGCCCCTGGTGCTTCTTTGAGTAATTCTAAATGGGAGATTAACTTACAAAACGTGTAGTCTTCTTTTGTTCAAAAAGGAACTTTTTATATTTTCATATCAAACATAATAAACATAATGATAATAATAACTATAGTTGCTAACTTTATAGGGTTTTAGTAAAAGAATACTATCTATTAATTTCTATTTTTCTCTCTATTCAGTTTGTAGTTTTATTTAGTTTTATTTAGTTTTTTTTGTTTGTATTATTTATTACGTTTTCTTACAATTATACATAGTCACTTGAAGATAACCTGATCTTTGAAAGAAAGGAATATTTAGTTACACATTTTATGTATTTTTCTGCTTTGTATAAAATAATAATATACAAAAATTATTAATAAAATTAATTTTAGCACTATCCTCTTCATTTGTTTTGTTTTGCTTTTCTTATAAATTATTTGATATTTTTATTTCATTTTATTTTTAATTACAGTATTCTCTTAAATTTCTCAAAATATATGCATATAATACCTGTTCATATAAAATGTATGTGACGTAAATCATAATTTTATCTTTAGAACAGATACAGATAGAAACTTGTACTATTATTTATAAATTTGAATACACGAATTAAATTCTAAAAATACCTCTACAGAAAATCTCGCAATGGAAGAAAATTAACCAGCAAAAGTAAAAAACATACTCTTATTTAACTTTGTATAACTGTTCAGGAAATGAAATTATATTACACAAAATTAACCCACTTCTAAAGCATAGTAGAAGATTTATTAATTTTTTGTATTCTTTAGTTTATTTATTTTTTAAATGATTTTATTTGATATTTTGATGTCATTTTATTATACTTTATTCACATTAAATTCTTAAAATACTTGTGTAGAACAGATATACATACAGAGAAATTCTATTATTTATACATTTGTATACATTATATTGTTTTAAATTCTTAAAAATACCTCTATAGAATATCACATAATAGAAAAAAAAAAAAAAAAAAAAAAAAAAAACAATTAACCTAAGAAAAGTAAAGAACATACTTTTATTTAACTCTGTACAGAAAATGAAATTATATTGCACATTATTGCAGAGGTACAAATTAATTCACTTCTAAAGCGTAATTCAGAATTTAATAATTCACTTAAAAAACTAAAGAAACAAAACTCTTTTTCAAATGCTGTATATATAAAAAAGAAGAAATTAACAATAATAATAATAATAATAATAATAATAAAATAAACGTCAAATACAGGGTTTGTTAACTCAATACAGGAGATGAAATATAGCCAGCTTTGTGCATTTTACAGATTTCTGAAAGCCCGAATAATTGGTTCAGTATTAATAGTCTTTCTTTCTTTCATTTTTATTTTTTTGAATTATTATTTTAAATATTTATTATTATTGCTGTTGTTGTTGTTGTTGTTGTTGTTGTTGTTATTGCTGTTGCTGTTCTTGTATTTTAATTTATGTATTTATTTATTGCTTTAATTTTTTTATAATAATAATAATAAAAAGAAGAAAATAAGAACTGCTTTTAAAAACTAATAATTTAAAAACTGACACACAACTGAATGTCAAAGTTCACGAGGCTATGTATTACATTTAGTAACACCATAAATAAAATACACACAACCAGTAGTTCTGCAATAATAACAACAGCAGCCACAACATACTATTAATGATTTATTTACAAACTTTACTTCCGTCACTGTTATAGGCTTAATATCACGGGGTTTCTCCGAAATGTGATTCAGCAAGTTTAGTTATTGTTAATTTTCACCTTGTACAGTTAAATCAAAACGTCACATTTTGACCAAATATTTTAATTTATTTTACCTTATAAATTAATTAATCGTTTAATGTCCATTTCTTTTTGTCATATATTTCAGATGTGATAATAGTTGTTAAATTTAATTTTGACAGTGTCACATTTATTCTCGGAAATTTCCACGCCACAAATAATTGAAATCGCTGAATCACGTTTCGGAGAAACCTCGTGATATAAAGCCTGTTATTAGAATAATGACGCTTGTGAAATCAGGAAGTAGTTGAAGGGGAAAACAAAAACAAAACACAACAATTCCAATGTGCCGAAAGAAAAGTTTGTAAATAAATAAATAAATATTATTTTGTTGCTGTTGTTATTGCAGAACTACTGGTATTATATAATTTAGGCTCGATATCTTTGTGAAAAACGATGATTCAAATCTCCTACCTGTTTACGTTTAAGCTTTGTCTGGCGTAGAAATTTTCTTCACCGTCGCTCAGTAAAACATTTGGATATCATTTTGTATATAAACTGTAATAGTTTATAGCCGGGTCAGGTTATAAATCCAGTTATGTGTCAATTTTTATTTTAAAAGCAATTCTTTTTCTTCTTCTACTTCTTCTTGTTGTTTATATACAATTTCTGATGTACATTATTGTATAGAAAATTTTCAAATAGCAAACTCAAAACAGCTGCTTCGTTACAGTATCTAATCTGTATTTGAAGAAGGAGAACATTTCCAGAAACAGTGATTGTTATGCTCCACTTCAAATGCTTCTTGATTTCAATTGACGTCATTATTCTAATAAAAAGCTTTATGTCTCGAGTTTCTCCGAAACGTGATTCAGCGAGTTCAGTTACTTTAGCTTGAAAATGAATTATTTTTAAAACATTAAATCAAGAAGCATTTGAAGTGGAGCATAACAATCACTGTTTCTGGAAATGTTCTCCTACTTCAAATACGTACGAAATATTTACTATTAATATTTATTAAATTTCTTACCAGTGTTTCGAGACAATTTCTGATGTAAATTCACGTAAAGAAAATGTGAAAATAACAAACTGGACCACAGTCGCTTACTTGTATTACAAAATCTGGATTTGAAAGCGGAGATCATTTGCAGAAAAGTGTAACGAAATAAAAGTACTGCGAATCTAAATAAACACAAGTTAATAATAATAATAATAATTGGTAATAGTAGTAGTAGTAGCAGTAGTTGTTTTTGTTGTATTGCTGTAGAGTAGTAATTGCTAAAACTCGGAAACTTTTTAAAATTCATAATAAAGATGATGTTTGTACAGCGGCCTTATGAATGTTTGCTTTATATTACATAAAACTTATCGAATGATGTTTTTCGTGAAAAATTTCATTTATTATTGCTACTTCATGCAAATATTGCTTTCTTTTTATATTTTTTTTTATTCCACAGATTGATTGTTGAAGAATGGCGGGTTCTGATCAAAGGCAAAATAACAAATATTTGATTACCATGAATGCTAATGGACCTGATGGACGGGACCAGAGAGACAGAAGAAAAGAATTGCTTGCCAGGTTATTACGTGACGAAAAGCCGCTGTTAGTTTTCATGCAAGAGTTTGTTTGGGCTGATATTGATGATTCATGGGATTACGATGTGAACAGCCGCTATCAGTACACAGGGTACGTAGAGGAACGAGAGCGGAAAGGAGTTGGATTCGTTTTTAACCCAAAAATGGTAAAACTGATCCATCTTGATGAGCAGATACGAGCTCAATGCGAAATATCTTTTCAATACCGCCACAGAATGTATATGTGTGTTATGAACATTGGAGATTTTGAATGTCTATGTATTTCTTGGCATGGACCTCATAATGGTTTAGATAAAGATGATAAGAACAGAATTTTCTTGGATTTCCTTTCTATGGTGAGCAAGATGAAAACAAAGTTTAAGTGTCCTGTGATTGTCGGTGGTGATTTCAATCTGAAAGCAGAAACTGTTCGGGAGTACATTCCTAGAGTGCGTGTTGAGGGGTGCTTTCCTCAAAACCTGCAGGGCTTACAGGTGTACAGTGCAACTGAAGAGTCAATAGACATGTTCCTGGTTGATAAAGGTTTAAAGTTTAACGAAGAAGGACCTGGACCTCGGTCGATTAACTGGTTTAATACAGCACGACAAGATTTCTTCGATCACGACGCACTACCACTTCGACTACAGAACTAAAAAAAATCTTAATGGGAGATTTTCTCACAAACGGTGTAGTCTTCTTTAGTCCAGAGAGGAACTTATAATATTTTCATAACAAACATAATAAACATTATTATTATTAATAATACTTATAGTTGCTAACTTCAGAGATTTTTAATAATAGAAGACAGAGGAGAAAAGAGTTGGATTTGTTTTTAACAAAGAAATATTAATTTTTAATTTTTCTGTCTATTCAGTTTGCAGTTTTGTTTAGTTTTATTTGTTTTTGTTTGTATTATTTAATACGTTTTCTTACAATTAAACATAGTCGCTTGAAGACAGTCTGATCTTTGAAAGAAAGGAATATTTACTAACAATTTTTTTGTATTTTTCTGTTTTATATAAAATAATAATAAACAAATTATTAATAAAATTAATTTTAGTGGTATCTTCTTCATTTGTTTTGTTTTTTCTTTGATATTTTTATGATTTGTATTTTTAATTACAGTATTCACTTAAAATTCTTAAAATACTTGCATATAATACCTGTTCGTATTACAAATATATATTGTAAATCATAATTTTATCTTTAGAACCGATACAGATACAAACTTATACTATTATTTATAAATTTTAATACAGCTTCATATTATTAAAAATGAATGTATTTACATATATTTATCAATGATAGATATAAAATTAAGTCGGTAATAGTGACTATTAATATTTATTAAACTTCCTACCCTCTAAAATATCAATATTTAAATACAATTTTTGATGTATATTCATATAACAAAAAGCTTACTTACATTATCAAATCTGTATTTTAAAAAGGAAATCATTTGCCGAAAAAGTCTAACGGAATAATATAAAAATACTGCGAATCGAAAAAAAGCAAAGTTTGTGCTTAAAGTAACAACAATAACATGATTACTGGTATTATTATTATTATTTTATATTTGTTGTTGTTATTGTTATTATTAAATCATAAATCTAAGAGGTATTAATTTAAATTTATCCATTTTTTTATTCAGTAGTATTATCCAGTAGTATAATAATAATAATAATAATAATTATTATTATTATTATTATTATTATTATTATTATTATTATTATTATTATTATTATTAAAAAAAGAAGAAAAAAATATCTGATTTTAAAATAATTAATAATTGACACACAATATAGCTATATGTCAAAGTTCAACCGGCTATTTATGAAACTCATATTTATATTATGTAAGTTAAGATGCAGCAACAACTTATTTATTTATTTATTTATAAGTACTAGTAGTAGAAGCAGAAATAGTAGATAGTAGTAGTTGTCGTTTGTGGTAATTCCTACATCCTGATAGAGGTAAAACGGGTAATGTTTTAAAAATAATTCATTTTCAAGCTAAAGTAACTGAACTCGCTGAATCACGTTTCGGAGAAACTCGAGACATAAAGCTTTTTATTAGAATAATGACGTCAATTGAAATCAAGAAGCATTTGAAGTGGAGCATAACAATCACTGTTTCTGGAAATGTTCTCCTATTTCAAATAACTAAGCAGCTGTTTGCAGTTTGTTATTTGTACATAAGTAATAGTAGTAGAAGTAGTAATTGTGGGCAGTAGTTGTTGTAGAGTGGTAATTCCAACAGCCTGATAGAGTAAAACGGTTAATGTTTAAAAAATAATGAATTATTTTACTTATAAATTAATTAATCATTTAAGTTATGAATCTATCTTTTTTTCTTCTTCTTCTTCTTCTTTTTGTTTTCAAATATTTCAAATATCGTAAGAATTGTCACACATATTCTTTAATTTTTTCTCGAAAAGGTTTATTTTATTACCATTTCCGCCTCTATTTATATTTATGTCTAATAATAATAATAATAATAATAATAATAATAATAATAATCACCATAGTAATAGTAATAATAATTATTATTAATTGTTGTATTAGTAGCAGCAGTTGTTGTTGTTGTATTGATGTCGAGCTGTAATTTCTAAACCTGGGAATGTTTTAAAAATAATTTATTATAAAATAGGAAGACCAATATCCGATTCGTTTTAAATAAAACTTATTGAGTCCTTGCTGATTGTGAAGGATTTACAACTGGATATATAATACACAACATGAATAGACAACTGTCATTACTAAACATAACTGGAAAGTACACAATGATTTTCTGATTAAGACAGTAATCTATAAAAATCGGAGCGATGTATTTTTTAGTAAGTTTGTGTTAAATTAGCTTACAACACTACACACTCAGTTATTACAGTTTTAAATTCACTGTATTCACAGCATGGCTGCACATATTTACTTTAAACAGACCGGCTAAAACTAATAAGACACGAGACGTATAAAATTGCAGCCTGTAATGAGTGGTTCACTGGACACATTAATAGATTAACTACATCTTCATCAGTTACCAACAATTCCTTGAAAACCAGGACGTTTTGTTTGTACCGTAATGTCATAAATTATCTGAATGCAAACAAACTGATGTTCCGCAATCTGTTAAAGATTATTTTAGTAAATATATATATTTATTAATCCTTTTGTAATAAATTAAAATTATACTGATACCCACTGACTGAATATTTCTGGAAAACACTGAGTGACTGGCAGTGACAGTCAGAAATATGTTTGAAATTAGGCACAATACAGAATGAATGTATTTACACAATTATATCAGTAACACATATAAAATTGTAAATACTGAATATTTATTATAATTTCTTACCCTCTAAAATTGGAAATACTGAATATTAATATTTATAAAAAATTTTCCCTCTAAAATATCACTGTTAATATACAATTTCTGATATATATTCGTGTAAAGAAAATGTTCAAATAACAAACTACACCAAAGTCGCTTAGTTATATTATCGAATCTTTATTTGAAAGCGTTGATCATTTGCAGAAACAATGTAACGAAATAAAATAGATACTGCGAATCAAAAATTCACAAAGCTTGTATTTATAATAATAATAATAAGAAGAAGAAGAAGAAGAAGAAGAAAAGAAGAACTGCTTTTAAAAATAATAACTTAAAAATTGCCACATAACTGGATGTCAAACTTCACCAGGCTATGTCATACGTATGAAAGTATTATATATAATAACAACATAAATAATATATATAATACCAGCAGTTCTGCAGTGATAACAGCAGCAACAACCACAATATTTTTATTTATTTAATTCTTTCTTTCTTTCTTTCTTTCTTTACACAGCAGTGGACATTTTCTGATTGTTATGCTCTTCTTCCAACTACTTCCTGATTTCACTGACTCATTATTCTAAGAATAGGTTTTACCTCACCAGTTTTCTCCGAAACGTGATTCAGAGAATTCAGTTAGTTTTAACCTTGAACAGTTAAATCAAACTGTTCACTTTTGTTAAGATATTTTAATTTCTTTTATTGATAAATTAAATAATCATTTAACTCTCATTGCTTTTTGTCATATTTTTCAAATTTGATTATAATTGTTTAGTTTAATTTTGACAGTGGCTTTCTCAGCTAGACATAATCTTGGAATTTTCCAAACGCCTCCCTCACCGCAGTTATGCTCCCTAATAGTAATAGTAATAATAATAATACTAATAACAATAACAATAACAATAATAATAACAATAACAATAATAATAATAATAATAATAATAATAATAATCAGTAATAGTAGTAGAAGTTGTAATTGTGGGTAGTAGTTGTTGTAGAGCCTGATAGAGTAAAACGGGTAATGTTTAAAAAATAATTAATTATTTTACTTATAAATTAATTAATCATTTAAGTTATGTATCTTTCTTTTTCTTTTTCTTCTTGTTTTTTTTTCTTCAAATATTTCAAATATCGTAAGAATTGTCACACATATTCTTTAAATTTTTCTCGAAAAGGTTTATTTTATTACCATTTCCCCCTCTATTTAGGTCTCAAATAATAATAATAATAATAATAATCACCATAGTAATAGTAATAATAATTATTATTAATTGTTGTATTAGTAGCAGCAGTTGTTTTTGTTGTA
Organism: Chrysomallon squamiferum; assembly: GCA_012295275.1. Lineage (NCBI taxonomy): Eukaryota > Metazoa > Mollusca > Gastropoda > Neomphalida > Peltospiridae > Chrysomallon > Chrysomallon squamiferum. The sequence goes on from CM022676.1 coordinate 1,346,920, forward strand.
TTGATGTCGAGCTGTAATTTCTAAACCTGGGAATGTTTTAGAAATAATTTATTATAAAATGGGAAGACGAATATCCGATTCGTTTTAAATAAAACTTACTGAGTCCTTGCTGATTGTGAAGGATTTACAACTGGATATATGAATAGACAACTGTCATTATTAAACGTAACTGGAAAATATACTTAATGATTTTCTGATGAAGACAATAATCTACAAAAAAACTAGTAAGTTTGTGTTAAATTAGATTACAACACTAGACACTAAGTTATTATAGTTTTAAATTCACTGTATTCACAGCATGCTTGCACATATTTACTTGAAACAGAACGTTTTGTTTCTACTATAATGTAATAATCTCATTAAATGCAAACAAATTGATATTTCGCAATATGTAAAAGTATATTTAAGAAATTATATACATATATATATTTAAAATCCGTTGGTAATAAAAAAAAAATGATGCTTATACCCACTGACTGAGTATTTCTGGTAAACACTGAGTGACTGGCAGTGACAGTGAGAAATATGTTTGAAATTAGGTACAAAACAGAATGAATGTATTTACATATTTATATCAATAACAGGCATAAAATTAAGTCGGAAATATTGACTATTAATATTTATTAAATTTCTTACACTCTAAAATATCAGAGTTTATATACAAATTCTGATGTACATTCATGTGAAGAAAATGTTCAAATAACAAACTGCACCACAGTTATACTTATGTTAGGCTTTTAAAAACAATAACTATTAACTAATGATGATGACTAGTTTAAAAACAGTTATTTATTTTCCTTACAAATTAATTCATCATTTAAGGCACGTTTTTTTTTTTTTTTTTTTTTTTTTTTTTTTTTGCTTTTGTCCTATATGGTTATAATTGTCATATTTTATGTGAACACTGACTTCCGCAGTCACGCATATCGTCGAAATGTTTCTCAAACTTTTATTTCATTTTTTAAAATTGGTTTTTTCCCAAATAATAATAATTTAAAAAAAATAAAAATAATAATAATAATAATAATAATAATTGATAATAGTAGTAGTAGTAGCAGTAGCAGTAGTTGTTTTGGTTGTATTGCTGTAATTGCTAAAACTGGGAATGTTTTTAAAATAATTTATTGTAAAATGTGAAGATGAATATCCGCTTCGTATTACTAAAACTTACCGTTATTATTGTTACTTTGCGCAAATATTGCTTAGATTTTATTTCTTTTTTATTCTAAAGATTGACCGATGAAGAATGGAGACTGCTGATTTGATTAACATGATCGCTAATGGACCCACTTCCCGGGGCATGGCAGTCAGAAGAAAAACAGTTATTGCCAAGTTATTAAAAGAAGAAAAATACTTTTTGATTTTCATGCAAGAATTTCTTTGGAAAGATTTCCATGTATTTAAGGATGTGCCAGCCGAATGTGTGTACAGAGGGAACAGAGAAGCTGATTCGTTTTTAGAACAGAAACGATGAGATTTCTTGATGACGAAGATGCTCTTAATAACAAATTAATCGAATGCAACATACCTGATAATGTCAGCAGTCGTATGAGTGTTTGTATGATGGAAGGAAGATGTTCAAAATTTCTCTTTGTTTCTTGGCATGGACCTAACAAAAAGCCCAAGGAAGTCGCTGTCGCCGAGTTATGGGAGGAGGTCAATAAAAATGTCGCCAGTTTATCCGACGAGCTCAAGAAAAAGTTCGCCATTTTTTCCCAGAAGGTGAATGAAAATGTCGCCAGTTTTTCCGAGAAGTACAAAAAAAATCCTGCCGATTCATCCGAGGAGACCAGGAGTATTGCTTTATTCAAGATAAATCGCGCCAGAAAATTCGGAGAAAAGGTAATTGAGATGAAAGAAAAATCTGGATGTCGTGTGATTGTCAGTGGTGATTTCAATCTGAAAGCAGAAACTGTTCAGAAGTGCATTCCTAAAGAACTGCGTGTGATCAGTCCATCTGAAGTCTCAATAGACATGTTCCTGCTTGACAAAACAGTAACACAAATCGGTGATATTGAGTCGGAAAAGTTGGACGATGTTGACGGAAAAGGAGCGTTCGATCATCCCCTGCTAAAGTTAAAAGTTGAACTTTATATAAGATGCCCCTGGTGCTTCTTTGAGTAATTCTAAATGGGAGATTAACTTACAAAACGTGTAGTCTTCTTTTGTTCAAAAAGGAACTTTTTATATTTTCATATCAAACATAATAAACATAATGATAATAATAACTATAGTTGCTAACTTTATAGGGTTTTAGTAAAAGAATACTATCTATTAATTTCTATTTTTCTCTCTATTCAGTTTGTAGTTTTATTTAGTTTTATTTAGTTTTTGTTTGTATTATTTATTACGTTTTCTTACAATTATACATAGTCACTTGAAGATAACCTGATCTTTGAAAGAAAGGAATATTTAGTTACACATTTTATGTATTTTTCTGCTTTGTATAAAATAATAATATACAAAAATTATTAATAAAATTAATTTTAGCACTATCCTCTTCATTTGTTTTGTTTTGCTTTTCTTATAAATTATTTGATATTTTTATTTCATTTTATTTTTAATTACAGTATTCTCTTAAATTTCTCAAAATACATGCATATAATACCTGTTCATATAAAATGTATGTGACGTAAATCATAATTTTATCTTTAGAACAGATACAGATAGAAACTTGTACTATTATTTATAAATTTGAATACACGAATTAAATTCTAAAAATACCTCTACAGAAAATCTCGCAATGGAAGAAAATTAACCAGCAAAAGTAAAAAACATACTCTTATTTAACTTTGTATAACTGTTCAGGAAATGAAATTATATTACACAAAATTAACCCACTTCTAAAGCATAGTAGAAGATTTATTAATTTTTTGTATTCTTTAGTTTATTTATTTTTTAAATGATTTTATTTGATATTTTGATGTCATTTTATTATACTTTATTCACATTAAATTCTTAAAATACTTGTGTAGAACAGATATACATACAGAGAAATTCTATTATTTATACATTTGTATACATTATATTGTTTTAAATTCTTAAAAATACCTCTATAGAATATCACATAATAGAAAAAAAAAAAAAAAAAAAAGAAAAAAACAATTAACCTAAGAAAAGTAAAGAACATACTTTTATTTAACTCTGTACAGAAAATGAAATTATATTGCACATTATTGCAGAGGTACAAATTAATTCACTTCTAAAGCGTAATTCAGAATTTAATAATTCACTTAAAAAACTAAAGAAACAAAACTCTTTTTCAAATGCTGTATATATAAAAAAGAAGAAATTAACAATAATAATAATAATAATAATAATAATAAAATAAACGTCAAATACAGGGTTTGTTAACTCAATACAGGAGATGAAATATAGCCAGCTTTGTGCATTTTACAGATTTCTGAAAGCCCGAATAATTGGTTCAGTATTAATAGTCTTTCTTTCTTTCATTTTTATTTTTTTGAATTATTATTTTAAATATTTATTATTATTGCTGTTGTTGTTGTTGTTGTTGTTGTTGTTGTTGTTGTTGTTATTGCTGTTCTTGTATTTTAATTTATGTATTTATTTATTGCTTTAATTTTTTTATAATAATAATAATAAAAAGAAGAAAATAAGAACTGCTTTTAAAAACTAATAATTTAAAAACTGACACACAACTGAATGTCAAAGTTCACGAGGCTATGTATTACATTTAGTAACACCATAAATAAAATACACAGAACCAGTAGTTCTGCAATAATAACAACAGCAGCCACAACATACTATTAATTATTTATTTACAAACTTTACTTCCGTCACTGTTATAGGCTTAATATCACGGGGTTTCTCCGAAATGTGATTCAGCAAGTTTAGTTATTGTTAATTTTCACCTTGTACAGTTAAATCAAAACGTCACATTTTGACCAAATATTTTAATTTATTTTACCTTATAAATTAATTAATCGTTTAATGTCCATTTTTTTTTTGTCATATATTTCAAATGTGATAATAGTTTGAAATATAATTTTGACAGTGTCACATTTATTCTCGGAAATTTCCACGCCACAAATAATTGAAATCGCTGAATCACGTTTCGGAGAAACCTCGTGATATAAAGCCTGTTATTAGAATAATGACGCTTGTGAAATCAGGAAGTAGTTGAAGGGGAAAACAAAAAAAAAAAACACAACAATTCCAATGTGCCGAAAGAAAAGTTTGTAAATAAATAAATAAATATTATTTTGTTGCTGTTGTTATTGCAGAACTACTGGTATTATATAATTTAGGCTCGATATCTTTGTGAAAAACGATGATTCAAATCTCCTACCTGTTTACGTTTAAGCTTTGTCTGGCGTAGAAATTTTCTTCACCGTCGCTCAGTAAAACATTTGGATATCATTTTGTATATAAACTGTAATAGTTTATAGCCGGGTCAGGTTATAAATCCAGTTATGTGTCAATTTTTATTTTAAAAGCAATTCTTTTTCTTCTTCTACTTCTTCTTGTTGTTTATATACAATTTCTGATGTACATTATTGTATAGAAAATTTTCAAATAGCAAACTCAAAACAGCTGCTTCGTTACAGTATCTAATCTGTATTTGAAGAAGGAGAACATTTCCAGAAACAGTGATTGTTATGCTCCATTTCAAATGCTTCTTGATTTCACTGACGTCATTATTCTAATAAAAAGCTTTATGTCTCGAGTTTCTCCGAAACGTGATTCAGCGAGTTCAGTTACTTTTCACCTTGAAAATGAATTATTTTTAAAACATTGCCGGTTTTACCTCTATCAGGATGTAAGAATTACCACAAACAACAACTACTACTATCTACTATTTCGACTTCTACCACTAGTACTTATTATTATTGTCATTATTATTATTATTATTATTATTATTATTATTATTATTATTATTATTATTATTATTATTATTATTATTATTATTATTATTATTATTATTAGGTAGCATGCGCAGGGAGAGGTGTTTGGAAAGGTAAATGTTTCAGGGCAACATTTGTTTTTTAAAAGCGTGTGACTTATTGGTGTTACGTGCGTGTCGTAGATTATGAATTTATAAATTAGAATTACATGGAATTATGCTAGTTTTAAGAAAGTATTAGTTAGGTTTCAGCAAACTGTTTTGGAACATTCTAAAAATGTTTATTAATACATAAATACCCTGTAAAATAACATCAACATAAGCTAGAATGAAAGTGGATTGAATTAAGGTTTTATGTTTGCGTGACAGCTTTTCTGGCGGTGACTTTCATTTCAGATAATGACGAAACAGTTAATGGAAAACTACATGTACGATATTTCATTCTGAGAGATCGTACAGTTTGGGCTATACTTTTACATTATACAAATATTTTAAATTATAATATCAAGATGTTTAATCATAATTAGTAATGAGTCTAAATAATTTTCGATAATGAAGGTTTCGTTTTATAATTCGTCAGTACAGGTGGATTTTTTTACATACTTTACACAAATCAATTTTTGCCACGTTGCATTCTCATTTCTGGAATATTCGTTATGAATAATGAACCAATCGCTAGAGTCCATGAAACCACGTGATTTGTATTATATAAAGGTTTGCGGAGGTCTGGCTTTGTCAAAGCGAGCCTGTCACAGACGTGTAACAATAACTTGCGCTTAATTTGTTTTACTCAGCGACGGTGAAGCCAAATTTCTACGCCAGACGCAACGTTTAAACTTCAGTACACAGGTAGGAAATTTGAATCATCGTGTTTCACAAAGATATCGAGCCTAAATTAGATTTTTAGAGATATTTAGAAATTTCATTTATTTTTAATTTTAATTTTTGCTTTTTTTTTTGTTTGTTTTGGTCTTCTGGTTAGTATTAATAGCATTAATAGCCACTGAAGATTTGGATATCATTTTGTAAACAAGTATTTAGAAACGAATGCAAATTATATTAAAAGTGTTTGTCATTAAATGCTCGTTTCATACCTGTATATAAGGCGTAACCTCCTGTTGGTATTTTCCAAAACATTTATTGGACAACAAATGAACCCTTTAATGGATTTGACAGGTGCCAGGTATTTGTGGTTGAGAACGGCCAATCAGCTCTACATGTCCAACTCCATTTCTGTTACAGTAAATACATCAGTAAAATACAAATTAATAAAAGCAATTGCCAAACCCTGCCTGACGTGGTTTTCATGATTAAAATTTCATATTCCTGGTTCATTTCATCAAAATATATTTGCATTTTTTTCGTTACTTGTTATATCCAAATCTAGTTTCATATGCTTCAAATACTTCTTAATTTCACTAACGTCATTATTCTAGGAAAAGGCTTTATATCACGCGGTTTCTCCGAAACGTGATTCAGCATGATCAGTTATTGTTAATTTTCACCTTGTACAGTTAAATCAAACTGACAATTTTTTGTCACATATTTTAATTTATTTTACTTATAAATTAATTATTCGTTTAACGTTCATTTCTTTTTATCATTTATTTCAAATGTGATAATAGTTGTTAAATTTAATTTTGACGGTGTCTCAGTCACATATATTCTCGGAATTTTGTACTCCATCCCTCCGCTCACGTATTTCCCCAAATACTACTACTACTAACAGATACTAATAAAAGTAGTAGTAGTAGTACTAATAGTAGGTAGTAATTGTTGTAGGTGAAACGGGCAATGTTTTAAAAATAATTCATTAGTTTACTTGTAAATTAATTATCCATTTAAGGTAAGGTTCTGATATATATATCTATATTAATGGAAATTGTTTTCCAAAATTTCTATTTTATTTTCTTCTTATCTTTTCCCCTTGCTTTTTATATCCCAGAAAGTAACACTAGACACTCAGTTATTACAGTTTTAAATTCACTGTATTCACAGCATGGCTGCACATATTTACTTTAACCAGACCGGCTAAAACTAATAAGACACGAGACGTATAAAATTACAGCCTGTAATAAGTGGTTCACTGGACACATTAATAGATTAACTACATCTTCATAAGTTACCAACAATTCCTTGAAAACCAGGACGTTTTGTTTGTACTGTAATGTCATAATCTGATTAAATGGAAGCAAACTGATGTTTCGCATTTTGTTGAAGATTATTTAAGAAATATATATGGTTTTAAATCTTTTCGTAATAATTAAAAATAATATTGTTACCCACTGACTGAATAATTCTTGGAAACACTGAATAACTGGCAATGACAAATGTATTTCAAATTAGGTGCAACACAGAATGAATGTATTTATTAAATTTCTTACCAGTGTTTTGAGACAATTTCTGATGTAAATTCACGTAAAGAAAATGTGAAAATAACAAACTGGACCACAGTCGCTTACTTGTATTACAAAATCTGGATTTGAAAGCGGAGATCATTTGCAGAAAAGTGTAACGAAATAAAAGTACTGCGAATCTAAATAAACACAAGTTAATAATAATAATAATAATTGGTAATAGTAGTAGTAGTAGTAGTAGCAGTAGTTGTTTTTGTTGTATTGCTGTAGAGTAGTAATTGCTAAAACTCGGAAACTTTTTAAAATTCATAATAAAGATGATGTTTGTACAGCGGCCTTATGAATGTTTGCTTTATATTACATAAAACTTATCGAATGATGTTTTTTGTGAAAAATTTAATTTATTATTGCTACTTCATGCAAATATTGCTTTCTTTTTTATATTTTTTTTTATTCCACAGATTGATTGTTGAAGAATGGCGGGTTCTGATCAAAGGCAAAATAACAAATATTTGATTACCATGAATGCTAATGGACCTGATGGACAGGGCCAGAGAGACAGAAGAAAACAATTGCTTGCCAGGTTATTACGTGTCGAAAACCCGCTGTTAGTTTTCATGCAAGAGTTTGTTTGGGCTGGTATTGATGATTCATGGGATGACGATGTGAACAGCCGCTATCAGTACATAGAGGGCGTAGAGGAACAAGAGCGGAAAGGAGTTGGATTCGTTTTTAACCCAAAAATGGTAAAACTGATCCATCTTGATGAGCAGATACGAGCTCAATGCGAAATATCTTTTCAATACCGCCACAGAATGTATATGTGTGTTATGAACATTGGAGGTTTTGAATGTCTATGTATTTCTTGGCATGGACCTTATAATGGTTTACATGAAAAAGATAAGAAGGACATTTTCTTGGATTTCCTTTCTACGGTGAGCAAGATGAAAACAAAGTTTAATTTTCCTGTGATTGTCGGTGGTGATTTCAATCTGCAAGCAGAAATTGTTCAGGAGTGTGTTGAGGGGCACGATATTAAAACCCTGCTGGTGCACCGTACAACTGAACAGTCAATAGACATGTTCCTGGTTGATAAAGATTTAAAGATAAAGGAAAAACCTTGGCCGATTGACTGGTTTACTGATGCACGACAACAAAAGGACCCAAACACGGGCCTAATTATCTTCGATCACGACGCAGTACCACTTCGACTACAAATTAGAAAAAAAAGAGGTTAATGGGAGATTTTTTCACTAGCGGTGTAGTCTTCTTTTGGCCAGAGAGGAACTTATTATATTTTCATAACAAACATAATAAACATAATAAACATTAGTATTATTAATAATACTTATAGTTGCTAACTTCAGAGATTTTTAATAATAGAAGACAAAGGAGAAAAGAGTTGGATTTGTTTTTAACAAAGAAACATTAATTTTTAATTTTTCTGTCTATTCAGTTTGCAGTTTTGTTTAGTTTTATTTGTTTTTGTCTGTATTATTTAATACGTTTTCTTACAATTAAACATAGTCGCCTGATCTTTGAAAGAAAGGAATATTTACTAACAAATTTTTTAGTATTTTTCTGTTTTATATAAAATAATAATAAACAAAAATTATTAATACAATTAATTTTAGTGGTATCTTCTTCATTTGTTTTGTTTTTTCATGTAATTTATTTGATATTTTTATGATATTTTATTTTTAATTACAGTATTCACTTAAAATTCTTAAAATACTTGCATGTAATACCTGTTCCTATTACAAATATATATTGTAAATCATAATTTTATCTTTAGAACCGATACAGATACAAACTTATACTATTATTTATAAATTTTAATACAGCTTCATATTATTAAAAATCCTG
>CM022676.1:1358509-1503509 GCA_012295275.1 Chrysomallon squamiferum
TATTTATTGGAATTATCTTCATATTTTTTTTTTTTTTTTATGAAAAAGAAAACAAAAGTAAAAAAAGAAACAAACGAAAAAGGCAAAAGACAAAAACAACGCTTACAAAAGTACAAAAATACATATGTAGTTTTGGTATGTCATTGTGTGTGTGTGTGTGTGTGTGACAACAGCAACAATAATAATAATAGACGTAAATATTATACGCCCGAAAGATCAATAAAACAGTTTCAAACAGTAAAACTTTGTTACACAGTTGTTCTACTATTTAAGTATTTTAATACAGTACTATAATACATTTTTTTGTAATACAGTTGTCCTGTTTTTGTGTTAATATATTAATGTAATAATATATTGTTATACATTTGATCCATTTGATCATAAAACAATAATATCATTATACATTATAATAAAGTCAGTTTGTTTATTCATCACCAAACTGGTGTCTTCGACTAAACAAAGAATCAGGTGGGAAAATAAACAAACAAACAAAACAATCACAATCCTGGCAAAATCGTGGAGATGAAGAACATAATTTTTCAAAGACAAACACAACACGAACAGCCTGATTTTGATTACTTGATTATTTGTTATATAACTTTCATAACTTATTATTTATTTATTTATTTATTTATTTATTTATATATTTGTTGTCCTATCTGAATTATGAAAAGGTAAATGGTTATTTCAGAGTAATAAAAAAGAATCATCATGCTTCCGAGGTTTCATCTCTAATAATAAAACCTACAAATAAATATGTAAGACTTAGAAAATAAAATATGTTTAGTTGCTTTTGGTTCACTTGATAAAATGTGTATATATGGCAATTACTTTCTTGCGGGAGATAACTCATATTAACATGAGCTTTGAATTAAAACATAAATTATTTAATTAATGTTCTGTACTAAAACGGGAAATAACTGGAATTACTTTAAATGAAATTAATTTGTTGATTTATGGTCTATATCAGCCTTCTCAAACAGGAGACTATAATTAACGTTACCTGTTTTTCTTTTTCTGCATCATCACTGACTATGATGTTTCGCTGTAAATATATATATTTTTATTTTTACAATAAATCATATTTAAGAAAGGAAATTTTGTTCTTTCACATTAAAAAAACATTAACATAATGTTATTAACGTACAAGTCTAAATTTAACTTGACTTTTTATTATTTATTTATTTTTATTTCTTATTCTTCTTATTTTTTAAATTAACAATATTAATTTACAACTGTTGTAAAGACACAAAATGTACGTTAGCATCCACTGACAGAGAGAATGAGCTTTACCCAGATTGAACTAATAATTATTTATTCAATTTCCCTAAATTATCTAACGCATTTGGGTACTTTCTGTATTTGAATTACCACTTTCAACTGCACCTATCTACGTTTTCTACTTGTTTGAGACTTGTCTATTTTAGTTTCTTCTCTGTTCAAGCAAACTTTTGGGGAAATAAAATATTTCATAAATCGTGCTAACAAAATAAAGACAGATACCACAAGTATTGTTTTTGTATCAGAGTATTTAACTAACTATAATTCTTTTTGAAAAAAAAAAAAATAATAATATTAAGTAAAAAAAATTAAATAAATAAATAAATTCAAAAAGTAAAATGAAAAAATAAATATGAGAAAAAATTTATATACTGATATAACTGTTAACTGGGTTTCTAAAATTTGTTGAAAAAGAACACCAGGATTTATTTAAAATTCAATTAATTTGTTATAATGCTCTATTGACTATAACCAGCCTTTTGGACCTGGAGGAAATAACACACATATTTTTGTGAACTGTTATATAATTATCGTTACTTTGTATTCTTTCCTACTTGTCATGCATTTATTATGATGTTTCGCTCTCAATATTTTTAAATCACTTTAAAAGTAAACTTTATTCTTTCTTATAAATTTAACTAGACTGTCAGTGGTGTTTTGTTTGCTTTTATTTAAAATAATTTATTATAATTATTACTGTTATTATTATTGTAATTATTATTATTTATAGATATTATTGTTGTTGTTGTTATTGTTGTTGTTGTTGTTTTAGCCAATATTATCATCGAGGAAAAGAAATGAATGCAAAGTTAATCTTGTATGATTGTGTTTAGATACTGCAGATAGTAAGTGTTTCTGCTTGATAAGTATAAACGGGATAAAGGGATAGAACACAGAACAGATCGGTAGGTGCAAACAGAATATATGTGCAGACAAACAGATAGATAAAGAAAGAAAGATAATAGATAAAGGTTCTTATTCCGTATTTCCGATGGTACTGCGGGCTCATCCTATAAAATAAAATAAAAATTCCCCATTTTTTAAATATGTTTTTTTTTATATTACACAAACATTTTTTTAAATTTATTTATTTATTTTATTTATTATTTATTATTATTATTATTATTATTATTATTATTATTATTATTATTATTATTATTATTATTATTATTTATTTATTTATTTATTTATTTATTTATTTATTTATTTATTTTTTGTGTGAAAAGAAATACATTTTAATTTGATGTCTTGCGTCAAAGATTTATTCGGAATTACAAATTACTCTCCGGCTGCCAACGCAGTCTCGTGTAGAAATATCTAAAATTTTATTATTAAAATTTATTATTATAAATATTAACAATATTATTAATAAACAGGAATCTCTTTTTATCGAACTAATGTCGTTACCAAGATGTGTGCGCGTGCAGTTAGGATGCTGCAATTGAAATCAATGGTTTATGAAAAGAAAAAAAACAGCTGTATTTAACACTGACCTCATGGATCGGCAGATAAACTGTCAGAAATTCTGTCACGGTCAGTCAGTTTATAATATCTACAAGTGTTATTTGAGTCTTATAACGTGAGATCTACAAGAAGTGATGAAAATAAACGGAAGAGCTGTGATGAACTTCATTCTCCCTGAACTTTATACCAATATTTTATTATCTTGTTAATAATTACTCTTTGTATTTTTTCTGGTTATTTACAGAACGGCAGCGACTCATTCCGGATGTTCAAAACTTACTTTCGCAAACTAGGACGAAATTTTTTTAGTTTGTAATTGGACGAATCTTTGATGTATGATCGATGTGTTTTGATCGGTTGAAATTGAGAATATTTTTATAATGAAGCGTATTACATGGAAAATTGACGGATTTGATAAGTTCCAAAATGAGGATAAAGAGGGGCATTCATGAAAATGATAAATAAAATCTACTTTCCACCAGCATTATCGCTTTCACTTTTTGTTCTCTTGGGCGCCATATTGGATAGGGTATAATAATAAAAAAATATATATATACACCTAAAAGCAGCAACACCATAAAAAATGCCTGTAATCCTTTCTTTGACCTGGTTTTGACGTAAGCATCTTTTCTTATCTTTACCGACGTCAAAAGAAAGCTTGTCGTGACGCGTCGCTGTAGTTCGTAACTCAGAACATTATTCGTAAACCGAGACAAAAATTGCCCTAGATCACACACATTATATATATCTATATAAACTGTTTTGATTTCTTTATTTGAAGAAAAAAGCAGTTTTAATGATAGATCCATGTATAAATGTCCCAGCTCATCGTGTTAAACATCCATATCTATCTCTCTACCTATCTATCTTTCTATCAGCCAGTTCAAATGAAGGCCTTGTCTCTGAACTGTTAATGATTAACTATCTTTGTAGTAGTTGTGTTTGGGGCTGTTTATTAGCTGGATACTTATTCATTATAATTTATATAAATAAATTTAAAAAACAAACAAAACAATAAAATAAAATTATTTTTGGTATTCAGTTTTAGTGGGGTAACAGATGTAGATAATATTTAAATAGTTTGGAATTCAAAATTAAAATTTATAATCGGCAAGTTATTATAAAATGACACGACAAACTGGAAAGAAACCTAACAGTGTGGTCATTTTAACTAATTTTTAAATTAATTCTGAATAACTTTAGAGGGAGAAATGCATCGAAAATAAAGAGAAGTAGGTTAAACTAAGCGATAAACTATGCGCTGACTTCCTGTCAGCACTAAACTCCTTTAGCTGGTGAATCGAACACATGTGATAGGGAAGAGAAAGAGAGAGTGGAAAAAAGGAGTGAGAGATTAAAAACCCAACACATTAACAACCGAAGAACAAGTGTCTAATAATGTTACAGTTACTTAAAGATTAACCATAAAAGACAGATATGGCTGTTACACACTATGGACAATTTTTGCGACTGAGTCGCACTGTAATTTGTATTTGGATGGTGCATGCAGCCAAATCGGATAACGAAAACTTTAAAAACCTTTCACTTCCTGGTTCTGTAAATGTCTTAAAAGATGAAAAATCTGAAAATGCCAAGTGTTTGAATGGCGTCACTTCGGTTTTAAGATCTTCCAGATACGGTGGAGTTGCTCTAAATACGACGGTTGTCAATGCATCTTTTGGTACCAATTATAATTGCTCCGTTAACATTGGCTCTCAAGTTTTATTCATTTACCACTATAACGAACGTGAGAATGAGGTATGTTAGTCAACTTACACTATTTTAAGTATTTATAATGACAGAATACTTCATTATATGTATTTTGTCCAACATAGATACATTAACAAAATGAATAACTCAAAAAAGCATAAGAAAATACATGTTGATTTTATTTTAAACACTAAAAACACTGAGTCACTGACATCTAGTGCTAAAAGTAACAAGAAGAAAAACAGGATACAACGTTCCCACTATATAATTATTCTGTTATTTCTTTCCATTTATTTAGTTTAGATTAATTATATTTGTTTGTTTTGATTGGTGCTGTAATGTTTTTATAAGAACGTCCTTGCATTTTAATCATTTATTTATTTATTTATTATCATTATTGTTATTATTTTTTCTGAAGTGAATGATATTAGTTGTTAACAGTTTAAGACATATATTCATTCTTGTTTTTAGTAAATAATTATTCGAATAGAATTTTTTTTATCTAGATTTGATTGTTTATTATTTTTATTTTTTTTATTATTGTTGTTGTTGTTGTAACAATTCATGCTTGTTATTTACAAATATTGTAGATTATTCATAGTGAAATTTAATTTCTGGATATACTTACATTTCACTATTTTGTTATTATTATTATTATTATTGTTGTTGTTATTACTACTACTACTACTTCTATTGCTACTACTACTAATACTATTATTTTATTATTGTTTTATTGTTGCAGACTACAGCAGTTAGGGTTTCTGTGCAGAGTGAGTCTGCTCAGAATGACTTCCCTTTAATGATTGTAATACGTCAGCAGCAAGGCATCATGTCCTGGGCGGTTCCCCTAGTGATAGATTACTTGTACGTTTTCATCTTTTGTCAAATTTGTCTTCTAACATTATTATTATTTTTATTATTTTTCTGGTGTATCTTTTCTTCACAAAATATAAAACTTGTTACGTACGTTACTGGTACTGGATACATGTGGCTATATATACACAATTTATTATATTTTTGTGATATTCATGAGCTAAAACTCAAATTATTCTTGTTCGCAAAAACACAACAGTTTCCTATTATACAGAATATAAATCTGGGCAATTCAAAACAAGGACAAAAATTACAAACCCACAGTGTTTGAATTCAGACTTCAGTAATAATGTAAAGGATAAAATAATAATTAAGAATGTACAAAATCTGTTATTTTTTGATTATTAATGACATTTTTTTTCACTAGGAAAGGTAAAAAAATATTAATATTAACAATAAATAAATAAATTAAAAAAAGGCCAAGTAAATGGCTGTTGATAGAAATAAGATAATGGCTATGGTTTGTTACAGTACATTTCATATTTGTGCATCATTACTCACACACTTTTCTGGTGTTGAACTCAGCATGCAATAATCTTATCTTTTAAAATCCAAATGTTGTATTTTATGATATTAGCATGATAAAACAGAAAATAACAAGAATTATGATTTATATGAAATGAAATTACAACAGGCACATTTAATTTTCATTTTTATTTGCTATCTTATATCATTTTATGCTTCTTCATTAATGGCTGAAATTTATATAGTCAGCAGGAGCTGTTTTTCAGTTCAGTGAATGTGTCTTTCATTGTTGTCTCATTTCTTTCTTTTTCTGTTTGTTTGTTTATTTGGTTTTTTTGTTTAAAACAATTCAGTGATGTTATTTTTGGGTTGATAAATAAATTATAACAATTTGTTTTAATTTCAGATATCCTTACTATTTTGTAAATCGAACTCTTTGCCCGATGAACCCAGAACAAAGAAAGAAAATGAGAAAGGAGCAGTCAATTTATGTAGAATTGTCAACCATGGCTCAAAATAACACTCCATTTATGTTCCAGGCAAAGTTTTTGAAAGATTTTAAAATAGGGTAATGCAAAAATGATCTTCTTTATTACTGTGTTGATCGTATGTTAGTGTATGTTCAGTTACTGAGTTTTATTTATATCTGTGTGTGTGTGGAAATATAATTTGTTTCTATATATATGTTAAGAGTATGAACTTCACTATAGATGTTTCTGTTTTTTAGATAATAAAGTTATTAATACTGAGATTTTTTATCTTGTTAACTCTGTAGTTAATTTAATTTACAAAAAAATAAAAGGTTTCTTTCACATACATGAATACTTGGATATTTCTATTTTCCTGTGTTTCAGAAAAAATTAATAACATTATCAATTTTAACAGCCATTTATAAATTTAATATTCAAAGTTCTTTAAATTACACTGGCCTCTGTTATTTCTAATATTTCTGGTTTAAAAATAATTTTTTTGTTTCAGTCATGAGGAATCAAAAACTGTGAATATAACACCATCTGAACCTTGGTACTTCATGTACACATTTCCAAAAGGTGTGTCATCAGTTCACTTGAAAGTGAATTCATCCAGTAAGCTTTGTATGGAAGTGTCAGTTCAAAAGATTGAGGTTTGTTTTAAACAGTATTTAAATATAGCGGTAACATATTGATTAACTTGTTCTTATTATTATAAATTAAAACTCTGATTGGTTAATTGGCATATGCGTAAATATGTTTCTATGAAGAACACACACACACACACACACACACACACACACACACACACACACACAAATGGTAATCACATTAAAACAAAATATGTATTTTATGAAAGGAAAAATGATTGAATTTGTTTGCAGTGTCCTGTGTTTGACCTGGACAGAGATGTAGGTTTCCGTGGGAAACATCAAACTATGACAACAAAGGCAGCCATGTTTCTGGAGGTATAAAAAATAATTCCTTTAAATTTTCTATAGAATGATAATGTTTTTTTGTTTGTTTTTTCTTGAAAATCTTTTATAATCTGAACTGACAGTTACTATTATTATTATTTTTATTAATTATTATTAAGTATTATTATTAATTGTGTTATTATTAGTCTGCTTAATAGAAATGCTATTACAGCAATAGAAAAAACATAAAATAGATATGAATAACATTATTTATACATGTGATAATATATGTGTTAATTTTGAGAAGAATTAATTATTTTTTATTATTATTATTTTTTTCTTTATCAAATAACAATGATATTAGTAAATAGTACCACAGAAGTAATCGTTATTGTAATAATAGTATTAGTAAGAAGTAGACATAGAAGTAATAATAGTAGCATTAGTAAGTAGTAACCGAAGCAGAACATTGTAGTGGCAGTTATAATACTGTTAGTAAACATGTACCACTGTAGTGGTATTGGTAGCAGTAACAGTAGCATTAGTAAGTAGGTGCTGTAACATTAATAACAGTAGTAACTTTAGCAGTAACAGTAATAACTGTAATAGTAATATTAATAAGTAATAGCCACAGAAGTAACAGTAGTATTAGTAAGTGGTAGCCACAATAGTAGAAGTATTAGTAACTAGTAGTATTAATAAATAATAGTGACAGTAGTAACAGTATTATTAGTAGGTAGTAGTCAGAGTAGTAACAATTATATTACTAAATAGTAATTGTTCATTTGTTCTGTTGGAATACTTTGTTTTTATTAAAGTATTGTTTCTGTATTTTCAGCAAAGTGACAACTTGTCTGAGTCTCTGTACATTGTACTTGTTCTCAAAACACTCGACTTGGACTGTGCTGGAATAGAAACAATCAGAGAGGCCCAAAGTCTTCGTCAAAAAAGTGTCACCGTTTATATCAAAACTGCACTGTCCAGTAAGTAATGTCCATACACACTGTTCTGTTTCGTTTTGTTTTGTTTCATTTCATTTCTCATTATTTTTATTTTTATTGTATTTTACTTATTTCATAGTTAAATTATATGACATTATATCATGCATATTGTATGTATATTATTTTAATTTATGTATATTTGAATTTCTTTTTATATAGTTAATTTAATACTGCAAGTCTTTTTTTAACTGATCAACTTTATATTATCAAACAATAGGACTGACAGTCATAGCTATTTATCACAAGCACTGTTTAAGAAATCATTTTCTATTTATGCAGGTTCTGAATATTACAAAGCTGTTTTTGCTGCCCTTGGAGTCTTTCTGTCATTTTATGTGATTGCAGCTGTCATTGGTTGTGTCTATCATGGATGGTTTGTAAATTTTAAATTCTAATAAATGGCCTATTAAAATTATTTATAAATCCAAGATATTTATTGTTTTGACTGTCATTAAACACTATGATAGTAAAATAATACAATTACAAAACATCTGAATGCTGCCATTTTACTTTTTTAACAACTGATAGTCTTGATATCATCACATATTTTGATTTTATGTGTGGTTTTATGTGTTATTTTTTATTTTTTTATTATATATAGTGCAGTGAAAAGTATTTTATTTAAAGAAAATTTTTATTCCATCTCAAATTATGTTTTTATGTTATCTGTAAAATTATTATCTATAATATGTCAAATTGTTTATTTTTTATTTCATGTCAAACTATGTTTTATTTTATGTGTTTATGTCAAATTAAATTATTACATTTTTCAGTGGATGGAGCAGAGATCTTACAGATTTGACTGAAACAGAAAAAGGTAAAATAATTGAAGATTCTAAATTATTCTGTGTTTAATTCAAAATGTTCTTATTAATTTTTTAAATGCCCATTAATCAAGCCATGACATGAGAAAGATTTAAAATATTTAATGAAGAATAAAATAAATATATAGTTTTAGAACTTTTACAAATATGAATTATGTTATTTGGTCGTTCATTTAAGAATCCAGTTTTTTGTTTTAAGTTACAATTGAACAGTTACTTATTGTCTAATAAACATACATATTAAAATACTTATTTTCCTACATACTAAGTATACTTTCTATACTATCTAATCTATCTATAATATACATTCCATGGCAGAGTAAAATCAGGGTTTGATGTTAATTTTTTTATTTACTAGACCAGTGGACTAGTATGTCTTAGAATTTACAAGACCTGACCTAATATCAACTAGACCAAACTGTTGAATGACACAATAAACCTTAAGCTTGGATAATTTTGCTAAACTTTGCTTCATATTGCATATTATTTGAAGAGTATTACATAATAATTAACCAATGTAACTATATTTGAATAGAACATTGAAAAAAAGCATCATATTGTAACATTTTTTTTATATTTTTGCATATTGTACTTACGACTGAACAATATTTAACATTAAAAGTTAATGCTCATAGTCTTATTACCCTGAAATAAGCTAAACTCTCTCTGTGGCAGACAATACAATATCAGTTCTCACAGAATATTCATATAGACTTTTCAGATGGTTTGGGATAATTCTTTCAGTTTGAGTTAGAATAGCCACCTTTGTACATGGATATTTTTACCTACATCAGTTCCATGGGAACATGCACACCATGCCACCACAGTTCCAATGCTTGTTGTGCATTGTAATCTGAAACAATTGACTTGTGCTTTGTGAAAACTGTGCCTGATGACTTTCCACATTTGATGTCAAAATTTTGTGTATTTTTGTTTGTTTGTGATGTGGATTCAGAGTGGCTTTTTATTGCATTAATCCTAAAATTATTTGTACAAATCTCCGTACAGTTTCCTATTTTCTACATGGATGTACAACATGGTATCGCTTTCTTCATCCTAGTCCAGCCACGAGATCACGTCTTTCCATTTTTGGCAGATCTGTTGTTTTCGCTTTTCTGTTTCTTATTTTTCTTCAGATTCTTCCTTACCCTTTCTTTTGTTGGACAAATCAATTTCTGGCGGGTTTTTGTCAGATGAAAATGTCATCTGCTTGATCACGACTGTAACCATGTGTAATCAACCCAGAAACGGAATCAATTGTCGTATATTTGAAAAAATCGGAAAATATTTATTCAAAGAATGTACACAATTGTATGTTTTGCATTTTATTGCCTTATTCCATTTATTGAACCAAAAAAAAAAAAAAAAAAAATAAAACAAAAAAACAACAAAAAAATAACAACAAAAAAACAACAACAAAAAATTGATAGTATATACAACATTGATTTATACTAAACATTCTATATTCAGCAAATCTCGGTCGATTCCGGTCAGTCGGAACACCTCATCACATTCCACTACGTTTGTATTTCATAGAAATGTATGAGGTGTTCCAAATGTATCATGAGGTACGGAATTGACCGCGTTGTAACAAATGCTGCCTCTACAAACATGTCCACATCCGTCAGCACCAAGTCTCGATTGTTTAGTTGTTCTCTGCCCACAGCCACACCTCATGTCTAATTATAGAACCTGGGATTTCTGCGTCCTTAGAGTAATAATTCGTGAATCCTCTGATGAATGAAAATAGAAGATATTAATGTTTGTAGGATCACTGCAGAGCAAATTAATTCACTGTTCATATATTATTGATACGACCAGTCGGGCTAGTCACAAACAGTTGCAATTAGTCCGAACCAGCTGTTTACTTGACAACATCGTTCAGGTGTGCCTTACTGTCAAAGCCTGTAATTGTAAACATTCTGTAACAATACTATAACATTTTTGTACCCTGTTATATGCTACACAGCACTGAAAATATTAATAATAATAATAATAATAATAATAATAATAATAATAATACTTTGAAAGTACAAAGAATTGTATTGTACTTTTTATTTATACCACCAAACTTACACTTGAAGATAATTTCAGTACTTAATTCTTAGTTTTCAAAATTATTGTATCAAAAATGTGATAACCATTGTTAACAATAATCCACTTTTTAAAGCAGACAGATTATATTTTCCCTGTTAAAATTAATTAAAAGCACACTGAATCCCTCCTTCCCACAGATAAACTACTACCCTATCATTCAATCAACCATGAAGCCAGTCCTGCCCCTTCCAGTCATTCAGGTGAGAACATTAGCTTCTTTATTTACTTCCTCCATTTGCTTGACACACTAATCTTTTCTGCAGTAATTGTTGTTTTTGTTATTATTTACATCTGTAAATATTTTATTATTATTATTATCATCTTCATCATCATGATTGAGGATTACCATTTTCATAATCATGAATAAATATTGTTATTATTGTTATAATTATTATTATTATTTATTATTATTATTATTATTATTATTATTATTATTACAAGTAGTAGTAACAGTAGTAATAGTAGTAGTAGTATAGAAATTAAATGTATTTATTACTATTACACCAGTTTTCATGATTAACTGATACACATAAAAAAGCATGTTAAATTAAACTGTGTTAAAAATTAAAAAAACAGTAACAATAAGTAAAAAGATAACAAAAACTAAAAATAATAATTTAAATTATTAATTTATTTTGCACTGTTTTTGTTTTTGTTTTTATCATTTTTAATTAAAATTTTAAAGTTTTAATTATTTATTTATTTTTTATTCAGTTATAAGATTTATCATAACTTTTAAATAATTTGGTTTTTGAAAAAATCATAAAATTATAAATAATATAACAGTTTTCACAGACACTGTTTTCGATGTTCATCAGACTTTCATCTA
The DNA here is from genome assembly GCA_012295275.1 of Chrysomallon squamiferum. Classification (NCBI taxonomy): domain Eukaryota; kingdom Metazoa; phylum Mollusca; class Gastropoda; order Neomphalida; family Peltospiridae; genus Chrysomallon; species Chrysomallon squamiferum. The sequence continues at coordinate 1,370,441 of CM022676.1, forward strand.
TTTTTTATATATTTATTTATTTATTACTATATTTTTTTAGTTTTAACTTGCTTATTTTTACAAACGTAGGGGGGGGTTCTTTCTTTGTTTTATTTTTTTTTTTTTTTTAAATTACCAAATTACTAATTATTAAGATTATTGGGTGTCAGTAGTTTAATTTTGCTACTTTCCTTTCCCCTTTTTTTTTTTTCTCACTTGGTTGTTTAATTCAATTATACTACATTAAAGTTCACATAATTAGCATTTAGCTATGGTCATTTTGCTGTCTAAACAGTGTTTTCCTATTAATTTATAAAAATCTATGATATATGTGAAAAACATGTTGCAGCTAATGCAATTAAAATATATAAATTTATATAATTGAAACAACTATCTTTTTTCTTTAACACAAATAATAACATTAATGTATTTATAGCTATAATAAAATATTTATAAATTTAATTAATTGAAACCAATTTCTTTTTTCTTTTACCATTAACACAAGTAACAACATTAATGTATTCACAGATATAATAAAATGTATTTTTGAAATAATTTGTTTTACAGATATAATCCAAGGCAGACTGATTTCGGAATCTGCACAACATTCTCAGTATGGCTCGTTAGAAAACAGACAGAAAGGTAAAATTAAAGAAACAATAATTTAACTCAACCATGATTATTTTAATCATGAACTGAAACTTTGTGAGTTAGAGAGACCTGGTGAAAAATGCTCTGACTTTGCTTTGATTTACACTTTCCTAAAATACTTTTTACAGTTTATGAATTTGTACAATTCTCATAACCTGAGAAACAGATACATCTAACATTAAAAACATCTCACATAGGTATGTTCTTACAGAAATTATTAAGGCATATTTTGTCTTCAACCCTTATCTGAATATTCACTTACGAAAAATCACAGTTGGTGAATACTATTATATATGGGTAGTGTAAAAAAACAAACAACATAATATCATTTCAGCTTCCTCTGTTTTCTTTTTTTTTCTTTCTAATTTTAGTATATACTAAGCTTGGAACTAGTATAGTAAATATTGTTTGATTTCATTGAATTAATTAATATAAAAAAATAAGGTAAGACATAAATGATATTAATATCATAATATGTATAATATTTAATATAGTTTTGGGGTATTATCATTTCACAAAAATTTCACAGTAAAAAGATAATAATAATAATAATATTAATAATAATAATTATGAAAAACTAGCTTTTTGCACCAATATTAACATATTCAGTATATAGTATGCAGTGTAGAGCAATGATCCTTAATTTTATTTTTCATTACCTCATATTAAATAGTTTTATACCATACTTTAAATATTAGTTATGAATAGAGATACAGGATTAATTATAAATATAGAGCTTTCACAAGGGTGCTCTGCTGCCCAGATTGTGAATAACCAGTAACAAGTGCAAATTCTGAATATATCTAAATTATTCTTTTTAAAGCTGTTTCGAGGTGAATTAATAGAAAATAAAGAAGACTTTTCCTCTGTTGTTTATTGCAGACATAATGTCAGGATCAAAGGAGTTGAGTCCGGTGTCATCCAGTACGTCTGACAGCGTGGTTGACGTCACGCAGCACACACACCTCGAAGACAGCACCGACATGTCAGATGTCGACTTCCTGCCTGATGCAGACCAAGAGAAACAAATCATCAGAACTAAAGTCTGTGAATTTTTTAAATGTACTTATTTTACCACAGAGATCATTTCATCTGTTATTAATATAGAACAACACATATAACAACCAGGAACTACTACAAATGGGATAATTTAAGATTTAGAACAGTTACAAGTGTAGACTGTGAATTACAAATGAGATAAACTTTTACATGGTTAATTTAGATAAAATATATATCAAATGAGATAATTTAATTTAATAGGTTAATTTAGAACAAATATATAACATCTGTGAATTATTATAAATGGGATAATTTAATATGTTAATTTGGTTTAGAAGAAACTGGTAACAAAGAGAAGTCTCCTCAGTCTGTCACTGTTCATCACTTCTTCGTTCACAGACCGCCATGTTTGTCAGTGATCTTGCTAGGAAGAGTGCGAAGAGGCTGGGGAAGATGTATAAAGTTTATCACTGGAATCTGCTCACCATCGCTATTTTCTACGGGTTACCAGTAGCACAGCTTGTCATTACATACCAAAACGTAAATTGTATATTAATTTTCATGTTAATATTCAGATAAGTCACAAGTTTCACAATAATTGAGAGATTATAAAAATTCTATAACTTTCAGTTTATTTGACACAATTTTGTACAAAACGTACAATCATAATTCCAACAACTTTGTTTTATTCACCGTCATTTTTTAAAAAGTGCTGATTTTAGGTTCATGACAAACTAAATTTTAATTATTTATTTTAAGTTCTACAACAAACTAAATTTTAAATGTTATTTATTTTAGGTTCTGTGACAAACTAAATTTTAATTATTTATTTTAGGTTCTATGACAAACTAAATTTTCAATATTATTTATTTTAGGTTCTATGACAAACTCAATTTTAAATAATATTTATTTTAGGTTCTATGACAAACTCAATTTTAAATAATATTTATTTTAGGTTTTATGACAAACTAAATTTTAAATGTTATTTATTTTAGGTTCTATGACAAACTAAATTTTAAATATTATTTATTTTAGGTTCTATGACAAACTAAATTTTAAATATTATTTATTTAAGATGCTACGACTGACTGGAGATGATGATCTGTGCTACTACAACTTCAACTGTGCACATCCTTTTGGTGTACTGAGTTCATTCAACAACGTCTTCAGCAACATCGGCTATGTCATGCTTGGCTTTCTTTTCTTATTTCTTGTCTGGAGACGGTAGGGAAATATCTCCCTTGTGCTTATTTTTAAATCAGTATTTTAAAACTGTTAATAAAGAAGATAATTAAGATTATCACATTTTGAACTAATGCAGTTGTTATTATAATTGCATTACAGATGTAACTTCCTCAGATATGATGTGTTTTTGTTTGTTAAATATACATACCAGGATATGCATATTTCACAATGATTATTAAAAATAAAGTACAGTTTTAACAACAATCACAATAACAACATCAACATCAACACACTGGTAACACATAAATAAAAACAGCATCACATTAATCATGAAAGTCGCAATAATTACAATAAGTTAACATTATGTGGTAACTAACAATACAGCAACTCAGTGACACAGAGAAATAACTGAAGTGTTTATTTGATTTTTCAGAGACTTGATACACAAAAAAGTGGTAGCCTCTGATCCTCAGCTGGAAAAGGTATTTTTAAATCTTTGTTCTTGTTACAATTAATCAACTAATTAATATAATGTATCTTAAAGAAGACTGTAAGTATTTTAAATGAGAACTAAGAAACATGCTACAGAATTTTATGTCTGTTTGATATATGGTGATGAATGTAGATGTGGGTGCACTGTGTTGGTTTCAGTTATATGTACCTCAGTCACATTTCAGTATTTCTGTTATTTTTTTATTTATTAATAAAAAAAGAGAAAGATTATATGTGTTGTAAATGTGTACTTTCTGAGTATTTTGAAAGAGAGAGGGGAATAGAGAGAGAGAGAGAGAGAGAGAGAGAGAGAGAGAGAGAGAGAGAGAGAGAGAGAGAGAGAGAGAGAGAGATGAACAGAAGTTCAACAAAACCTTGTTATGAAAAACAGATTGTAAAACTGTTTCATACAGGTGTAATATGTGTGTCTGTAAGTTGTTTTTGCTAATGTTTAAATAGACTGTGATGTGACTGATAATTAATGTTGTTTCAGTTGCTAGGAATTCCACAACACTTTGGACTGTTCTATGCAATGGGACTTGCACTTGTAATGGAGGGAATTATGAGCGCCTGTTATCATGTCTGTCCAAACTATTCAAACTTCCAGTTTGGTATGAATGTCTGTCTGTCTATCTAATCTATATATCTATCTATCTATCTATCTATCTATCTATCTATCTATCTATCTGTCTGTCTGTCTAATCTATCTATTTATCCATCTGTCTAATCTATCTATCTCACTGTCTCTCTGTTTATCCATCTATCTATATATACCTATAATAAACAATAAAATAAATGAGGAGCAGTTGGCATAATGTTGTTGAGTGAATGAAAGAATAAATGAAAAAATAATTGACAAAAAAAACAAGCCTGATATGTTGTAGATAGATTGTTAGATTACTTGTACAGAAAATTGTGTTTGTTTGTTTGTTTATTTATTTGTTTGTTCATTTATTTATTTATTTATTTGTTTGTTCATTTATTTATTTATTTATTTATTTATAGATAATTTGTGAAATGCTTGTGCATGTGTGTGTGGTTATATGCGGGTGCAAAAAACAGCCAACAATTCCATTAAATAAAAAATGAATCTTCAGTGCACACCAAAGTCAATATTTATAATATCAAATATATATATATATACATATACATGAAACTGCAGATTTCTTATTGCAAATGCTATCATGGATGACTGAAAAACAAACAAGAGAATCTTCACAGAATGTTACATGACTGGCTAAGCATGTGAAATTTAGTGAAATTACTTTTCAAAATGAGATGTTTAACGATGATGAATTAGCCATTGCTTTTGCTAGTTTTAGCTTACTTCAGGCAACTGTGCGTGTGTGCCTTACTGGTTTATTATTATTATTATTTGTTTTTCTTTTTATTATTTTATTTTTCAGTTGAATTATAGGAGAAGTCTTCATTTTATTTTAAATATGTTTGTCTGTTATAATAAATCATTTCCTTTGGAAATATTTGTTATACACCTTTCAAGGTGATCAGAAACAAGAAACAAGAAATAGAATTTACATGCTACATATTTTCAATACTTGTGTTATTTGAACATTTCCTTCTATGTTTTATACAGATCTCATTAACTAGTACTTTGAGACAAATTACTTTCAACAGAACTGTTTGTGCTCAATGTAGTTACATCCTTTGTAGAAAAATAATGAGAAGTAACACTGAAGGTTATAAACCCTGTTTATGGAAGGCATAGTTTTTCTATTTGCAAATATGTTAGTGTGTCTGTAGAGTGCTCATTTCTCATTCCAACCAGTGCTCTACATTTTTTATCAAATATTTAATATGTGCATTTCTGGCTGTGCTAACATACTTTCCTGTTCAAAAGTGATCAGAGCAGATTTTTATCCTTGTCTTGTTTGGCATGACACCATAACTGTGTGTTAAAACTGTCAGGTCCATCACCAAATAATCATTGTGGTCTTTTTGTAGATACATCTTTCATGTACATCATAGCCTGTCTGAATATCCTCAAAATATACCAGACGCGACATCCAGACATCAATGCCAAGGCTTACCAAACCTACTTCTTCATGGCTGTTGTCATCTTCATTGCTGTTGTTGGTGTGGTAAGTAATCAAATTTTCATAAACTTTTTTCACATACTTGTTACAGATGAAATTCATGCTAATACGGCCTCTTCTAATAAGTAACGTTTTGATAATGGTAAATGGTTTTGTTTCAGATTTATACAAAAATAAATCATGTGATAAATATGTTTCATGTTTACTCAGTTCTATTCAATAATGAATCTGTTTTGGCTTTACTCAGTGATAATTGTGTTCTGATTTTGCAATGATAAATATTCAGTCTGTTTGACATTTACTTGCTGATGAATATGTTTCAGTTTTGTGTAAGGATAAATCTGTTTCATTTTTACATCATGATAAATCATCAATATGTTTCAGTTTTTTGAACACTTTTGCATTCCACCTGTTTCAGGTTTATACAACAGGTTTGGTGTGGATTACTTATGGTGTAGTTCACATGTTGGCCAGTTTGCTTCTCACTGGACAAGTTTACTACATGGGCACATGGAAAATAGGTAATAACACTCTAAAGAGAAACCAATAAATTAAATTTACAAATCAAGTCTCCATGGTTCTTGGACAAAATCTTCAAAACACTGAAAAGCTTTATTGAATTTTGAACTTTACTGACAACAAAACAAAATATGTTAATTCTGTATAAAATTAAAAAATAACTACAGTACACGCGTGTTTAGAAAATTAACAAACTTAATGTATCAAGATATCTGCTAGAGAGAAAAGTGAATATTATACTTCATTATTAGAAAAGGTATGTCACATTAAATGATTTCAGTAATAAATAATAAGTTAAAATCTAGTGTCTATTGTATAATGATTTTACAGTGGTCGAGGCAGAATTTATAAAGTTGTATTTCTGTTTTCATTTTTAGACCGTTATGTGTTCAGAAGAATTTTTCACATTTTTATTACTGATGGAATTCAGTGTGCCAAACCAGTTTACATGGTAACAGTTCTGAAATTTTATTTATTTATTTTTACTTGTTTATCAACCAATACAAGACATTTCTGTTTGCAGCATAACGAGACACGAGAGAGAATCTAAAGCTCTGAAGTCTGAATCTATTGTGGTGCATCTGACATTATAGTAGCTTTTAGTTTTTGATTGCTTTATAAAAATATATAAACTACCTGCAGACTGACGAAGTTGTATAGAAAATATAAACAGGTTTCATACATAGACTTGAATGTGCACAAAATGTAAATGGATTTCATATTCAAATTATATGCATGCATTCCTAAATCCTGAGATTTGGTAAGTGTTGTCTGTCATTCATAACATCAGTCTTCTAGGTCAAATGGCCACTTCTGTTTTGTAAACACATTTGGCTGTTTCCCATTCCAAAGTCCAGGATGTTTTCTGTTTTGTATTTTTCTTTCTGGGAAATTTATGAAAATGACAAAAGTAGCTCATTGTATTTTCCATTCCAAAGCAATGTCTATTTTATCAATGAAATGTATTCTTTCTGAGGTGATTTTCATATAACTTTTCCACTCTTTTTCTGTCCGATCCATAAATGGTACAGAACTGTAAAACCACAAGTAAAAATGATTTAGCATTTTATTCAGTAAACCATTTTATCTTTACTTCAGCATGAGAGTCCAGTTATTCATATACCACTATAAGAGTTGTATGGTGAATCTAATGAAAGAAGAAATTTAATTTGTAGATGTGAACTGAATTCAACATAATTTAGATCACATTAAGTTTTTATTACTAGTTTTCTGTTCCTAATAATAATTGATTTAAAGTAATTTTCTTTTATAAATTATCTAATGATTATATAAAAAATGTTTTATATATATAAAGAATCAGAGTTTAAATATTGTTTTCTATACTGAAACTGATAAAGTACAAAAAGTTTGGAATTAGAATTTATTTTTATTAATTTTTATTTTTATTAATTTTTATTTTTATTTATTTTCCAGAGTCGTTTCTTACTGCTTCTTATAGGAAATATTATAAACTGGTCATTGTAAGTGTTCATTTTATATATATGTATATTAAAATTACTTTCTGTTTATTTAATTTTCCACAAAGTCTCTCACTCTTTCTTTCTCATTCTCTCTCTCCTCTTTCTTTCACCCTCACTTTATATTTCTCTCAATCTCTCACATACAAGAACATTAAATCAGTTTCAGTTTCATTTCTCAGTACTTAATGGTCCATATTCAAAATACAAATATCACTTTCAGTGCTTTATATGGGGCTATAAAACAACCTGGTGACTTTGCTACGTATCTGCTGGCTGTGTTCATTGGAAATCTTCTACTTTACAGCTTATTTTACATTATTATGAAGGTGGGTATATTTTGTATTAGTTATTATGAAAATATTTTTATTTTACATTATTATGAAAACAGGTATTTTTAAGATTACTAAGAAAGCAGGTCAGTTTTTATGTTTTTATGAAAAGACGTCTGTTTTGAATTATTTATACCATGTATGATAAATATTAATTAGCACTTTTTGTTGTTGTTTTTGTTGTTTTTGTTGTTTTTATATATTCTATGCTTAAATAGCCAGAGAAGAGAGAGAGATAGTCTGATTTGAAAATGGAGAAAAACAATAGATTTAAAATCAGTTCGTTCATTTTTCTCATTCCAGCTGTTGTCAGGGGAGACACTGCGGACTCTTCCACTGACTTGTATTATTCTTGCTACAATAACTTGGGCTGCAGCGCTCTTCTTTTTCTTCTCTCATCTGACTTCATGGCAGGTGTGTTATTTAATTTCTTAAGATATATTTCTTCTTCTTGATTTTTTAACTTAAATATTATAATGTACTAAATGTACTATGTACAGATGTAAAATGTTACTTTCTTCCTCTCATGGAGCAAAGCAGTTAACATAATGTGTATAAATCAAGTACAATCTAGATAATATTGAGAGTAAAATTATAATTAAAGCTTTTGTTACTTCTAAACTAAAAACTGATAAATCCTCTAAAGGTGAAGGTTAGAGAGAAGGAAGACAGGGAAGGGTTAGAGAGGAATGACTTTGTGAGTGATATTTGTTTATGTAGAAAACTCCCAGAGAGTTCTGTGATTAACTGACGTGTTTGTTTATGTAGAAAACTCCCAGAGTGAGAGTTCAGTAATTAATTGATGTGTTTGTTTATGTAGAAGACTCCCAGAGTGAGAGTTCAGTAATTAATTGATGTGTTTGTTTATGTAGAAGACTCCCAGAGTGAGAGTTCAGTGATTAATTGACCTGTTTGTTTATGTAGAAGACTCCCAGAGTGAGAGTTCAGTAATTAATTGATGTGTTTGTTTATGTAGAAGACTCCCAGAGTGAGAGTTCAGTGATTAATTGATGTGTTTATGTAGAAAACTCCCAGAGTGAGAGTTCAGTAATTAATTGATGTGTTTGTTTATGTAGAAGACTCCCAGAGTGAGAGTTCAGTGATTAATTGATGTGTTTATGTAGAAAACTTTGTTTATGTAGAAGACTCCCAGAGTGAGAGTTCAGTAATTAATTGATGTGTTTGTTTATGTAGAAAACTCCCAGAGTGAGAGTTCAGTGATTAATTGACCTGTTTGTTTATGTAGAAAACTCCCAGAGTGAGAGTTCAGTGATTAATTGACCTGTTTGTTTATGTAGAAGACTCCCAGAGTGAGAGTTCAGTGATTAATTGATGTGTTTGTTTATGTAGAAGACTCCCAGAGTGAGAGTTCAGTAATTAATTGATGTGTTTGTTTATGTAGAAGACTCCCAGAGTGAGAGTTCAGTAATTAATTGATGTGTTTATGTAGAAGACTCCCAGAGTGAGAGTTCAGTGATTAATTGACCTGTTTGTTTATGTAGAAAACTCCCAGAGTGAGAGTTCTGTGTTTAACTGACGTGTTTATTAGAAAACTCCCAGAGTGAGAGTTCAGTGTTTGTTTATGTAGAAGACTCCCAGAGTGAGAGTTCAGTGATTAATTGATGTGTTTGTTTACGTAGAAGACTTTGAGAGTTCAGTAATTAATTGATGTGTTTGTTTATGTAGAAGACTCCCAGAGTGAGAGTTCAGTAATTAATTGATGTGTTTGTTTATGTAGAAAACTCCCAGAGTGAGAGTTCAGTGATTAATTGATGTGTTTGTTTATGTAGAAGACTCCCAGAGTGAGAGTTCAGTGATTAATTGATGTGTTTGTTTATGTAGAAAACTCCCAGAGTGAGTTCTGTGTTTAATTGATGTGTTTGTTTATGTAGAAAACTCCCAGAGTGAGTTCTGTGTTTAATTGATGTGTTTGTTTATGTAGAAGACTCCCAGAGTGAGAGTTCAGTAATTAATTGATGTGTTTGTTTATGTAGAAGGCTCCCAGAGTGAGAGTTCTGTGTTTAACTGACGTGTTTGTTTATGTAGAAAACTCCCAGAGTGAGTTCTGTGTTTAATTGATGTGTTTGTTTATGTAGAAGACTCCCAGAGTGAGAGTTCAGTGATTAATTGATGTGTTTGTTTATGTAGAAGACTCCCGCTGGTTCCAGGGAATGGAATCGTGACTGCATTATACTGCAGTTCTATGACGCTCATGACATCTGGCACTTCCTGTCTGCCATTAGTTTGTTTTTTTCATTTCTCGTGAGTGTTTTACATTTTATGATTTAACAGTGAAAGTAATTTATAAAGCTATGACTGTGCAGTGTAATAGTAAATGGAATGAGCACACAAAAATACTGTTACATGTGTGAAAAGAAAACTACCTATTCAAAACACATATTTTAAAATAAGTAAAGCAGACAGGTTATATTTAAAAACAACACACGGCTTTAGATATACAGTGATATTGAAAGTAAGTACACCATATACATTTAAACTGTTATAAAGTAAGTAAATTATATTTAAACTGTTATGTTTAAAATGTAAGTAAATTATAGAAGTTATATTTATACTGTTATGTTTAAAAAGTAAGTAAATTATAGTTATATTTAAATGTTTATATTTCAAAAATAAGTTGAACATACAGTACCTGTTGAGTTATGTGAGTTTCTTTGTGATTGTTATAACAGTAACATTAGCATACACTGAAATCACACGTTCATCTACCTCACTGATGAACTCTTTGCTGTTCCCCATGTCTGTAGTAAACATTTTCAATCGGTTGTTGTTAATTCTATTTATATGTTGTAATTCTTTTTTCATTTTCTAGATTTTGTTAACTCTCGATGATGACCTGACCTTCACCAGACGTGATAAAATTCCAGTGTTTTGACCGAAGCTGTGATAAAGTTGTGAAAGTGAAAGTTTGTGTTTTGCTAGAACTAGATAATATTTAAATATTCGCAAAGAATTAATTACTTATTTTTTATGTACTCGTTATAACATAAGGTCATACAGTATATCTCTATTTTTAGTTGTATACATATTTTTTATGTTATTGTATCCATTAGGAAATAGTTTGTTATTTGATGTGAACACACACACACACACACACACACACACACACACACACATTATGTAACAGAATAACTGTAATATTTGAGAAATGATACTTTGATTCTAACAATGAAACAGTTGATGTTTTATTTGACCACTGATAAAAAAGATACAATAATTATAGTATTAGTCAGTTTTAGTAATTTGTAAAGTTGTTTTTTTATGAAAAAAGTGTTAAGATTTAATTTAGTCAATAAAAAAATATTTATAATTCTGTATAGTGTAAATTGTGTGTAATGTTATTTAGCAAACAATAAAAGAAATAGAAATGTATTTACCCACAGAAAAAGAGATGTTATGTGTGTGTGTGTGTGTGTGTGTGTGGTAAAAGACAATAACATTATATATCCTGCAATTATATTAAAATTAAGGTGCAAAAGAAACTGCTTTAGATATAAACATGTGAAATTTTATCTTGTGAATTCTTTTACTTAGGATTATTACAAAAAAGGATTTTGAAATTATTAAGTAATCAATATTTTTGTTTTGATGTTAATAAATGACTTGTATTACTTTTGTGATTGTAACTGTAGATTTTTGGATATGCGGATGTTCTGGTTTTGATATTAATATGTTGTTATTAAACAAATTATTTATAATAGCTGATGATAAACAACATAGAGGTATCTTACATATATCAGAAACAACACTGTTCAAAATAATCACAGGCTGTACTAAGTAGATATTGTGTTCTGTAAATACTTACCATTTAATATAATTTGTTACCTCACCTCCAGAATCAGTCATCCTGGATTAGAATATAAATTCTTTAAAGTAATTTTATTTCCAGAAAAATCTTCATGAATATTATTATTAACATCAGTTCAAATTTTCATTGTAAGTTCAGAAGGAATTTATCTAATAATTATATTGGAAGCATTAGGCATATCTGTTTCTGTTCCTTTAATTTTAGTGTCATTTGGAAAATGTACTTTCGTTACAAAATTATTTTTGGGGGAAAGTGTTATGAAAATAGAAATTTTACTAATAATAAAAATAAAAATAAATGTTCAGAAAATAAATGAAACATGAATACTTACTGACAGATGTCACAAAATAACTTTTTAGAATGTTACTCAGTGTGTTCATAATTTGATTTAAAATCTGTTGTGAAAATGTATGTGTCTATGTGTCTATATATATTAAGTCCTTGTGCAGTTTTAAATTTTTATAACTTCTGATCTATAATGATAAAAATTCTTCTGTGAAAAAGATAAGAAAAAATAATTTCTGGATTTCTAAAAATATGTATTGTTGAATTTCTTAGTTTTCTACATGACCACCAGCGTTTACTGTATTTTGCCTTGTATATGTTTGTCTTTCATTATGATGGACTAACGCTCTTTTATTTTGGTTGTTATATAAAAAGCATTTTAAATTTGTTTGCATAATAGCAAAAGGAATAATTTATTGCCTAATAAAGTATTTTAAATTTAGTTTGTTTAGTTTTTCAATCACATGACAATAGGTACCTAAAAACATAAAAATAAAACAAGGGTCAGTTGCTATATATAAGAAAATTTTATAAATGTAACACGAAGTAGCTTAATGACAGTGATATATAAAATGTTCAAAAGGAAATGTGCAGTGAAGAATTGCTTACAGATGTGTGATGTTTGTGTTTAGAAGCAGAAACCATCAGTGAGAGAGTGTCTGAATTTGAAAGGAATTCATGTACGTAAGTTTATATGTTCTAACATTATAAAGATGATAATGTGTGTGTGTGTGTGTGTGTGGACTAACCAGTGTAGGATGGTTGGAGGTCACCACATCTAGAAGGACATTATTTTTTAAAAGGTCCCCAAAAGGACAAATTAATTACTTTTTTTACATCTTTTCTTTTCTGAATATTCATTTTTTCCAGTTATTTATTTTTACTTATGAATATATGTATGTGACAAAATTTTCAAAATTATTATATTCCTATCACCCCAAAATATTATACATCATTAGAAAGAGATAATGAACAAAAACAAAACAAAATAAACAAACAAAAAAGAAACACATAAAATGACACCAAGATCTCCTTGATACAAAAAAGTTACGAATTTTTATTGGAATAAAATTTGCGGGTATTTTCCCTTCATAATCTACCGAGAAAGTGTGATCCGTTTCTGTCTTTTTGCAGCATAACCACTGAATATCTCGTAGAGCTTCAATCTACTATACATGTATTATATATCAACATGAAGCTTTTATGAGTTCTAAACCTGTACTCTATTTTTAAGCAAGTTGGAAACATTTTTCTCCCTCCTAAATGACATCTGGAAATCTTTGTTATAAGAAATAATAAATTGTCATGAATTTCTTGTAATGCATATTGGTTTTGTTTATAAGGGTGGGGGGGAAATTGAAGAAAAGAAATAAAAGAAATTTAAAAAATATAACGTATAAATGTCTATTCTGATAGAAACGATATCCACTGATTACAGTCATGTAATAATAATAACCTTTACTTTCAATTTTTCTTTTCTTTTATTGTATGGAAACTTAATGAATAAACTGGGTGATGTTGGAAAGGAACCATCTTGTAAAGTTTAACTCCAAATAAGTATGATGACATGATGTTGATTTATTTGTGTTTTCTTTTTAATCTTCTCAGGTGTATGCACTTCTGTATGCTTATTATATGTAAATGTGTGTATGCGTATAAATATTTTGTTTACTACTTTTGCTTATGATATTTCTGATTAATGTTTTATTTGGATTTTGGATTTGAAACAAATATAGACAACAACAACAAAATTAATTAATTAATAATAACACACACACACACACAGAGAGAGAGAGAGAGAGAGAGACACACACACACACACACACACACATACCCCCAAAGACCATAAACTGATGCGAGCATTGCAGCTTTAATACCCAGCAGTACCGCCATCTTTTCCCCGAGTTTAACTGCATTCGTCAAATGTGGTCCGATTCAGGCGGATGCACGTGAAACTCTGATAAAAGACTGCAGTACATTTTCTTTTTATCGTTCACTAATGAACAGTTTTGTCAGCGTCTAGTAGGTTCTGAAAGGATTACTCTGCTTGGCAGTTTGTATGAACGAATTGGTAGGTGATATTTCTATCTCATGTTTCAGCTGAACATTTATTTTTGTCTGACGATGTCACTGTGATTGTTCCACCACTGCTGCAGACGATACATGACATATACATTTTTTTATTTATTTTTTATCCTATTTTACCACACTATGAAAAACTAAACAATGGACTGTTTTACATCGCCTTCAAGTGTAACGATAATAAAAAATAAAAAAAGTTATAAACAAAATGTATAAACCAGTGGCGTGCAGAGAGGGGGGCGGAGGGGCGGTAGCTCAGGGCGTCCAAATGGGGAGAATCCACTCAGAGAAAGAAATTAATAAATTTGGTTCAGTTGTATGTAAATCGAATACAGTGTTTATTTTATGTTTCATCTGTGTTTACGTATTCAAAATATTTTCCTTTCTCATAATATTTCTCACTTCTAGGTCTTATACTTGAGTCTTTGGGGCATACAATCAGGTTGACCCCAGACCTATGCACGCCACTGCTATAAACTGACCCGTCCAGCGTCTTCTCTGACAAAAGTGCTAGCACATTTCTTCACAATCTGAGTTTGTACAATGAATTACTAAACTGAACATAATTGAATAATGTGACAAGAAAGATTGTCAAAGAGGAAAATAATCTCTTCACATCTGAGCATGTCTCTTATTCACAGTACTAGAAATTTAAACTAAACAGTTATTAAATATAAATGAAATTCATTAGTGTAAACGGTACAAGTTTAATACTGAAATGGTCGATGCTTTCAGTTTTTAATTTTTAAAATATTATTTGCAGTTCAACTTAAGTGATAAAATTTCAAATGTACTGAAAACTATATTCATTTAAAAGTTACTTTCTGTATCTAAAACTTTAACATTAAAATTATTGTACTGATTTATAATGTATAGTTATGTGTTGTGAAAAGTAATAAAAGCATGCATTATTTGAGTTTCACAAAGATTTATAAAATCATCAGACAATAACCCGAAAACAGCTAATAACAGTTTAAACAGTCATTTTGTTGTTATTAATACTAGAATTTGAAAACAGTTATATTTCCTGTTTATTTCTAATCAGTTTTCTCATCTCATATTATTTTGATGTTTAAAGAATCACATTATGGCTGATGGTGGTTGTTGGATACATGGTCCTAACGTCACTTAAATTAACAAATGTAAAATATGATATAGGATGCTGTTATTTTTGTTAAAAAAAAATTTCTGCTTTTTATATGAAAATTTGCACATTATTTTTATGGTTTTCATATTTATTTATAAATTTGTTTATTTTTAAAATATTTCAATAAATATTTTTTTTTTCACAAAAACATTTAAAAATTTATTTGTAAATTCTGTGATTTGTTTAAGTTATAATTATATTTCTCGTGCTTGAAATATGCATGTATGTATGTACTAAAATAAACTCTTTCATAATACAGAAATATTAATTTGTTCTACGTTTTGGTGATTTCCTGCAAACACAATTGTTCTCAAGCATGCTGCTTCTGTCTCAGCAAGCAATTTATTTTAAAACAATAATTTGTAATTATTTTTATTTATTTATTTATTTATTTTTTATAAATCCGTGTCTTTCTTGTTAGGCTGCTAGTGATGCACTGGTGATATTTTCAGCATTGAAAAATGAAACATGAGATAGTTGTTTTAGTCTAAACAATAACTAATAATAAGTTTGTGAAACTGTTTATCTGTCATAAGCAGTATGGGGAGTGGTTATGTTTAAATTCTGGTTCCATTCACACCAGCTCCATAAACACACATAAACACAGTGACACCACACAACACAGCGTTTCTCCATCAACCAGGCAATTTTCCATTTTCATTTTCAAGATAATTATGAAGGAGAAATTTAAAATACTTTTAGGTTGTTTTTTTCTGCATTTCACACAAATGATTAATTAAAGGAAATGTAACTGGATACTTTTACGATTTTCTTTTATTAACAGCAAGGAGAATATCTCCATAATGAGGAAATGTATACCATAGACTGATACTTAACTGTGAATGGAAGCTTATACCCATAATGAGGAAATGTATACCATGGTCTGTGATAATTAACTGTGAATGGAAGCTTATACCCATAATGAGGAAATGTATACCATAGTCTGTGATAATTAACTGTGAATGGAAGCTTATACCCATAATGAGGACATGTATACCATGGTCTGTGATAATTAACTGTGAATGGAAGCTTATACCCATAATGAGGACATGTATACCATGGTCTGTGATAATTAACTGTGAATGGAAGCTTATACCCATAATGAGGAAATGTATACCATAGACTGTGATACTTAACCGAGTGGAAGCTGTGCAGTGAGTGAGCATCGAGGAATGAAGAATAACAATAAGCATCATAAAGTACTGAGTACTCCAACAAGAAAAAGGTAAGTGAAGCTGCTTAAAAATATTTGTATTAATACTTCAGCTAATTTTCAAAATTCAACTATTGTCATTATGCTATTAGTCAAACTTCTTTGATGTATATTGTTGTTGTATATTTGTATTTTGTGTCCTATGTTATTTGCCTAATGTATATATTGTGTATGTTTGTTGTTTTTGTATGTTTGTATTTTTTCTCAGGAGTTGTCTGTTTTGGGTCAGACCTGTGTGCAGTTTGTGTGTATACTGTGTGATGTGGTATGTGTTGTGTGGTCTGTTGTTTTGAATGCTGCAGTGTGATGTTACTTGTTCTCTATGGTGTGTGTAATGGTATCAGGAAAATGACCAGAATGATTTTCAAGTAACATTCCAATCAATTATTCAAAGTCTTATCCAAAACTTGCCTTCAAAAAAACTATGACCAATGGAAGGAACTCCGTGATGGAGTGAAGGAAGAAGGCAACATGTCTGTAAAGCTAAATTGTGCTGTTACTGGATGCTTCTTTCATTTGAGCCAATGCATCTGGTGCCAAGTTCAACTCATTAGTCTGGCAGTTCATTGCAATACTGATGAAGCATTTGCTTTACTGATCCATCAAATCGCAGATGTTATTCATGTTACAATGTTCGTATGTGGAACATGCACCAGTGGTTGTAAAAAAAAATGTGCCTGGGTTTAACAACTTCGTGGAAGGGTGGCACCATTGCTTCCAGTCAAACATTGGCACCTGCCATCTGAATTTCTGGAAGTTTAGACATTGTAAACCATGAACATGCACTAATGAACTGGACTATACACCACACTGGACACAAAAAATACAGATAAAAAATATCAACAAGTTCAAATTGAATCAAAGATGAGAAAAAGATGAGAAAAGGAACCTGATTAATAACGTCAAAGATAGATACAGACAAGTGATTATCTTTTCCTGATGCTCATTTTACTCTCCAGGATCTCAAAAAATAAATGATTTTCATACTGAACATGTCAAGTCTAACATGCTTTACAACAACAAGTTCTGAATATTTTAAGGTTTATAATTTAGTTGTTTCCACAGAACCTTTTTAGATGTTTAATTATTATCATTATTATTACTACTACTACTACTACTGTTATTATTATATTTTTTATTGTCTTACACGAGTAATTACAAATCAAAACTCATTTTCACTTAGGTAATATTTTGATCACATCTGAAAGCTTTCATTTCTTCACCTACTAAATAAAGAACATAGGGTTCTGAATGAAAACAAATTACATAAATTCCACTCTGTGTGTTACTTGTATCTCTGTCCCAATTATCAGAACCTGAAGAAAAAAGTGTGGCTTTAAGACCTAAAGGAGGAATTTGTCCATTTTTGCTCTATGTTTTTACTGGTGTTTGTGGTTTTGTTGATGTTTATGTATGTATTTGTTGTATGTGTAATGGTGTGAGTTTATGTATGGTGTGAGTTTGATTTTTCTGCAAACTTAATCCTATTTTAATTGTGTGTACTGAAATATTTAAATACTCTGTCTATATTCAGTCATGTTTAATTATTGTTAATAAAGGAAATTAATCTTGTTTTTTTGTAACTATAAAAATTTCTACAAAAATACAGTTTTAATTTAGAGATGAGTTATTTTTCTTCTTTGTCCTCTTTTGTTTATTCATTTTAATTTAAATAAATTTCAATTGCATCATTACTGCTAGAAAAACAATTTATTACTGCACTAGTTGCTGTAAAATCAAATTCTCTCGACTAAATCATCTGTTGCAGTTTTCCAGTTTTCTATGCACTGCTTACTCCTGATTCTGAAAGATGAAGAAACAATGAATGAAATTTTGCAGGATATAAGTAAATAATTATTAATAGAAAATAAAAAAATAAATGATTTTCATACTGAACATGTCAAGTCTATCATGCTTTACAAGAACAAGTTCGGAATATTTTAAGGTTTATAATTTAGTTGTTTTCACAGAACCTTTTTAGATGTTTCATTATTATGATTATTATTATCATTATTACTATTACTACCAGTACAAACAAATATTATTATTATTATTATTATTATTATTATTATTATTATTATTATTATTTTATTAAGCATTACATGAGTAATTACAAATCAAAAATCATTTTCACTTAGGCAAGCAAGCCATCATTTTAATTCTTTAGTCACATGTGAAAAGTTTCATTTCCAGATAATATTCTTCATCAGCTAAATAAAGAACATAGGATTATGAATGAAAGTAATCGCATAAATGCGTAAGTATCATCCATCTGGTGTATTTGTGTTGTCTTGTGGCTGGTATATGTGGAGTATGTTTCTGTTTATGTTCAGTGTTTTCAGTGTGCTTGTTTTGTGTGTAGATGAGTGTTTATGATGTGGTGAGGTGATTTCAATGTCTAATCACCAGAGAGATATGCCAGCAAGAATGACAGCTCCTGACAGATTCCCCAGGTTGGAATGTTCAAAGTGTAGTGTCTAGGCCAAAATGGGTGCCTAATCCTAGTTAAATGCTAATTCTGTCATGTGACATTCAACTACAGAAACTTGAGAGATGAAGCTGAACAACTGGAGACCCACCAGGGTGGAAGAATGATGGGTTCTATGCCATAAGCTACAGGTAATTCTGTAATCCGTTTAGTGATGCTAGGTTATGAAATCTATGGGATAAAGCTACTGGTGGTGAAAAAGAAAACAACAAGATATCAAAAGCAAAAAACTAAATATAACACAATGGAATATTGAAGAAATCTCAAAAACAGACACATTTGAGAGTGAGACTTCACAGCAGACATCTATCCTTGCTGTCATTGGGTATTAATAGAGAGAAGAGAATTGCCATGGAGAGATTTTAATAGCCATTCACACCATAAAAATATTTTTATAAAGATTTCCAAAACAGGTTGGATTAGTAGCTCTGTCAGGAGCATGGAGAGAGGCAACCATGATTCCAATCCACTAAAGGGAAAAGACAAATCCAAATGGGATGGCTACATATCCACAAGTTTAACCAGATGTGTTAGAAAGTTGATGAAAAGTATGATCAACAAACATCAGGCTAACACAGAAAAGAAGCAGCTCATTTTCCCAAAGGATGCTGGATCTAGACAGAATAGATAGAATAGATCCATTGAAAATCAGGTCACCTATATATCACTAGAAACTGAAAAAGCATACTAATCAAAATAATAATGCCTACTGTCTGGATAAATCTAGGAAATGCTAAATATGCACCAGTCTGGAATGTCAGTCCACACCTATAGGTGGATTTGTCAATAACTAGCAAATCAAAAAGCATGACTCCACTATCAAATACAAAAAAGAAACAATTGAGAAAGAAATCTTTGGTATGTGTCACTACTAATCTCATTTTTATTTTTTATGACATATTAAATATGCTGAGATGAAATCCTAAGATCCTGAAAGGTATGCCTACAGGCAATATCAATATACAAATAAGATTGTCAAAGAATTCAATATACTCATTCTCAAAACTTCAAAGGAAACCATACAAAGAAGAGCAAGGTGAAATTATTCACCTTACTGGATAGAACAGCTGCAGAATCTAATGTCTAAGATAAATAAAGCCATAGAAATTGTGGAACAAGAACCAACTGTTGAAGGCAACATTCATCTGAAGGCAGTAATTGCAGAGTAATTTCTGCTTCTGTTCAAACAGCAATAAAGGCATCCTTGTAATATTTTGGTCACATCTGAAATCTGCAAAGCTTTCATTTCCAAATTATGTTGTTCTTCACCTGCTAAATAAACAACATAGCATTATGAATGAAAACAAATCCCATTGAGGTGTTTCATAAATGTGACAAATGAACTTATATAATTATTATTTGTTTTCCTTTTTCCATTATAAATTTTTATGTTCATTAACCAATATTTATTATTTATTTTATTTCAAAGCATTCAGTGTCTTTCTAGGCAGTCTGACTTCAAAAATTTTAAAATTTACATTTGATAATGCTGTGAAAGATTTAAATCAAAAGTGTAAATAATAATTTAAGTGTGAATAAATAACTTTAATATTTCACTTGGTTTAAGTTTTTAATTTGTCTACCCTTATTATTACTGTTGTTATAATTGTTATAATTGTAATTAATAATAATAATAATAATAATTATTATTATTATTATCATTATTATTATTTGTGTTTGTCTTTTTTTTTTTTTTTTTTTTTAAATGTTCTGTTTTAAAGAAAGTTCAGTTCCAGAAAAAGGGAAATTTTATGAAGCAGGCATTAATAAATTAACTTTATGAACTGGATGGATAAACAGCAGACCTGTTACTACTGACTTAGTAACAAGTCATATTAATCACACATGGATTATGGGCAAGTCTGTTAAAGATGTTGGAGCAGCTAATCTCTAACACGTCTGCCATATTTTCAAACAACAAACAAGAATAAAAGTGTTTTAAACATTACAACAGTAATATCAGTAACAAGTCTGCATAATTCACCAAAATATCAATAATATCACGGGCAGGGTAACATTATTGATGTTCTGATTTATACCACTTTTAAAATTTTAAAATGCTTAATTTCACAATCTACCTGCTTGTCATTTCTCCTTTTCTAGAGCTAACTATTAGATTATATTGTTTTTAAGACTGAGAAAGGATTGGTTCATTGTTTCTATTAAAAAAATAATAATAATAATATAAAAACAAAAATGTTATTATGCTTAATATTTTCAGTAAACAACATCACATAAAATTTTTATATTTACACATTTTGCTTTTTCATTCAGTCATTATTAATGTTTACAATTAAACATAAAGATAATTAAGTAAATCTTGTTAGAATAAATAAAGCAATTCTAATGATATTCAAAACAAAAACAGAACATCACTTTTTTTTTTTTTTTTAATTTTACATGATTATTATTTATTTAGTCGTTCATTTATTTTATTTTTATTTATTTTTTTTGGATGAAAGGTATTTATATTAAGTAAACCAAATAATTTTCATGTTGTTGAAATATCTTTGAAATTCTTAAGATATTCTAAAGGTGATTTCATTTCTGTGCCTGTAAATAAAAAAATAGAACTGCTATGTCATAAAATCATACAAACATATTTTCTAATTGCATAGAACTGTATTGATTATTGTATACTTTATAAATTTTTATATTCTAATGTAAAGCATCAAGAAATTAAATATATAAAGAATAAGAAATAATTTAAAATATTTAAATAATAAAATTCAAGTTCTACAAGACAGTTTTTAGTTAGTGAATTCAGTTTGAAATGAATGATTATGTATCACAGTAGCTTGAAAGAATGATCAGATATTTGCTGATAGACACAGTTCAATGAATGATTCACAAAAACTAAATATGTACTGATTTTTTTGTCATTCTTTGATCTATTTACTTCTTAAAATAGATACACACTCCAAGAAAAAGGAAATTTGGCAAAGCAGGAACTAAAGAAATTAACTTTATTAACAGATAAACAGCAGACCTGTTAATAATTTCCACTGCCAGGATTAATTAGACCACAGATAACAGGTAAGTCTGTTAAAGATACTGGAGCAGCTAATCTCTAACACGTCTGCCACATTTTCAAACAAAACAAGAATAAAAGTCTTCTAAATATTACAACAGTGTAAAATCAGTAACAAGTCTGCATAATTCACCAAAATATCAATAATATCAGTTAAACATTATTGATATTCCCATTTACACCACTTTTGAAGTTTTAAAACATTTAATTTAATAATGTCCCTGCTTGTCATTTCTCCTTTCCAGCAGTTCGAATTGAGATTATGATAGAAAGTTTTAATACAGATTAAATAAATTGTAACTGTAATATTGTATCTGTTTTATCTATTTTTCAATAATTTCTTATATTAAGAAATACAGCTGTAGTTTTTAAGCAATGATTCAAGTTCAGTCTGGTTTTAATTTTTGGATCAAATCATTCATAGCTGGTGCACCATATTCTCAATTTGTCTGACAATATTTAAAAATAAAACTAGTTACAGCAGTTATTTAGATCAAAAACAACTATCAGTAAGTTATTTATTTTCTGTTTTTACTGTCTTGAATAAACTCTACTATATTATTATTATTATTATTATTATTATTATTATTATTATTATTATTATAATATCTAGTTTTGTTTATATACTTATCTTATATGGGTTTATTTGCCTTTTTTCTTCTCTTCTGTAATGACTTCTGCTTATTTATGAAATGAATTCTGTGATCGGAGAAGTAGTGTAGCCGCACACTGCTAATTTGTAAAAGAATGTTCTTTCTTCAGTTCATGGTGAAAATATATTGATAAAGATAATGTTTATATTTGAATTTCTGTTATTAATGTTGCGTGATTACAATTAAAACATATTCCGATATCGGGTATACTGCAAAATTAGTTACTTTATATGATCTCAGACACTGAAAACCTGCGTTGAATGTATTAATACGTAGTGAATACATTCTGCGCTTTACACATTAATAAAATATACATTCAAAACGTTTAGTTACTACTGAAAGGACAAATTAAAAAATATTAGTGGTTAAAATCAGTTTGTTCAGTAACATGTGCATGCTTACATCGGTAAATAAGACAAGTTTCGTCTAATTACTTGAGACGTTTTCAAAAATTAACCAAATGATATTGATTAGAGCTATTTATTGACAAAAATAAACACAGAACTTAGAAGTTAAACGAATGAGAAAATAATATAAAGTATATAACAATATAAAGAGAAATTTACTTACAACATGTAATACTTCTTTATTGGCGTCTCCCAGTGATGGTCACATAATACTTGAGCAGATGTTAGTTTCACTGAACATATTATAAAACCTGTAATTTAGTTTCCAAACTACTCCGAAAAATGATGATAATATCATTCTTAACCACATGGATTGCTGTAATTAACATTATTTATTTTGTTTAATCTCTACAATAAGTAAATAATCCTATATCTTTATTAAGTACAATAAAACAACACATTATCGAAACAAACAATTAAGCACGGGGAAGTAATCAAATTAAAGAAACCAAGACTGAGGGTCGTGGTTTATTTTTATTCCAGCGATGTTTTAATTTTTGGTTAAAATAAATAAATAAAAAATAAATAAATAAATAAATAATAAGAAGGAGAGAATAAAATAAACAAACAAATAATTGAAAAAATATTTTGAAAAATTAAAAAATTATTATTATTTGTTTTTTCAAAAAGGCACAAATACCATTGTTAATAATTCACAAAGGTTTTATTTGTTTGTTTGTTTTTGTTTATTCCAAGGCACTATACATTTTGACATGAAATTATATGTAGAGTAAATAAAAAAATTAATGATAAACTGCATTTCATCAAAAATATATGTATGTTAGTTCCTGAAGTAGACATGTGATTTTATTTTTGTGTTTTACTGACAGTAAGATTAACTTTGATTACAGTTTTGTTTGTAACATAGGTCAAAGTGATATAAATTACCAGCAGTTAGATAATGTGTGAAGTGTTGTGGAACTTTATTTCTGTAAATTATGCATGTTCATCTTTTTATTTTTATTTTTAAATTTATTGTTTATTTATTTATTTATTTATCTATTATTATTATTATTGTTATTATTATTATTATTATTATTTTTTTTTATTTTATTTTTTTATTATTTATTGCTATTTAAGATATTAATTGTTATATTAATACTAAGTAACAGACAAGCTAAAGAATAACAAATAGAAACATTTGGGCTAGAATTTTAAGTCTGGATCACAATAAACCAACAACCATATAGTATTACACAGTGTTAACTAAATGCCTGTTACCATGCCTACATTTCTTTTTACATTATCATCATGTGTTATAGATTAATTTATGGTTATAAATTTTAGATTAACATGTTTGCTAATCTTTCTCAGTATGTTTCCAATTTATCTACAACCTTCTGATGCCCTCCACACAAAATGTTAATTCTTCTTAATAACTTATAAACCAGCCTTGCTGCTACTTCTCTATGAAGATGGGGGTATAGAAGAAATGATACTATGTAAATATGGGAGAAATGGTACTTACTTATATTTTCTGTATAGCTGCTTTAATAACTTAAATTACTTTTGAAAATACACTTTATTCATGCAATAATTCTACATTCATGTATGTTAATATATAGCATCACTCATCTATTTGGTTTTGCTTAACAAAGTACAGTATTATATCAGTTTAATATTAGTTATCACATTATTATCACATTTAAAAATATAATATACATAGCATCACTCAAGCACTAGGTTTTGGTTACATGAGGTTTCCAGTGGATGTTGTGACCAGCAATTATGAACTGTTTTTGTAAGCAGGATTTCACCTACTACCAATAAGTAAATGTCAGCAAGCAATAAAAACAGTATTTTTCTGGGGCCATTTTTCCTACACCCATGAAGATGTTGGGGTAATTCGTCATACTCTGAATCAGTACAAATCTCTTACTGCTGTGACAGGTAGAAGAAATGTGCGATAAAATCAGTTAACAGATATAAATTATCTTCCTGCCAATGGTTCCAATTAAAATAAGGATGTGATTATCATAAATTAAATAGCAAATGCCAGATTTTCCATTTCCCATTATAAGTAACCATAATTCTTTCTGGGTGCCGCCTAATAGGTCATGGGTAGCAGAATAACCCAAAACATTTTTTGTCTCCATAGATGATTCTCCTGCTAATAGTCATAATTCACATTACTCAGAAGGCTCTGTGGTAAAATATCTTCTTCTGACCTTCGCCTGACAGTAAAGTGTGACTGTGACAGTAAAGCGCTGAAGTATGTCTGTCTTAGTCATACTTTCTATCCAGTGGAAAATACTTCAACTGTGATAGTAAACAGATGGAGTGTGTTTGTTATAGTCACTCTCCAACCTTCACCTGATAGTAAAGGGTTGGACTAATGATGCAAAGTACTGTGACTGTGTACAACAACAGGTGTTGTTAATGACAGTGATTTTAAACAGTTCAGTTTGGCCTGATTTATTCACTAGGACACAACACTTCATTAAAAGAATTACAAGAGTTTTGCCAGGAAAGCAAGAATATTATGGCCGATCAGTAACCGATCAAGTCAAAAGTTTTAAGCATATTTAGCAAACATTTTTAAAAAGTGAAAAACAAATTTAAATAAATAAATGAAAAGTAAATAAATAAATAAATAAAATAAAAATGCCTAGATAAGTTTTCTATTACATACACAAATCAAATACATCTTAGAATGAAAACACGCATCTAGCAAAGTCTTTTTCCCCACCCCAGAATGATATTCTGTAAATGATAATGTAATGATATTCTGTAAATGATAATGTAATGATATTCTGTAAATGATAATGTAATGATATTCTGTAAATGATAATGTAATGATATTCTGTAAATGGAGTGAGAAAAAAAAATGTAAGGAATAAATGGAATTTCCTAATGGAATAAAAATAATAATAATAAAGAGGACTGTTAAAAGATGAGGAATTTTTTTTCAATTTTTTTAATTTTTATTATTATTATTATTTAAAATTATTTTATTTCAGTTTATTTATATATTTTTCTTATAAATAATAATTATTATTATGTTGCTTTTATTTCAATGGCTTATCGTATTGCAAGGAATCTTATGTCACCTTTCAACAAAAGTTTGTGTGTGGATATGTGTCCGAGTTTGTACATGTGTTTTTAGCATGTGTGTTTGTTAACTGGTGTACTTTGATGAGTTGACGTCAGAATATTCAATTATTTCTTTTGGAAATTAAGAATTTTCTAGAGAAAATATGAAAATTTTATATTTTTTCCATTGAATAACACTTTTCAAGATTACAAGTAACCTAACAAAACTGTTAGCTGGACACTTTGATTTAAGAAGACAAAAGATTGCACTATGAAAAAAACTGAGTTAGAAACTTAATGCAGAATGAATAATTAATACTGTGATGCCAGAACAATCTACAATATGACAGAATAGTGGTTATCTTAATAATTTTTTCTGAGTATATGAAGAGTCATAGAGAATTCCCAGATGATAAGCTGAAACACTGAAAGGAAGTTATAAAATTTTTTGTTTTTAATAAAAATAGGTTTCTATGGCAGACTGATACATGAAATAAGTAACTAATTTTCAGACTGCACAGAGAAGATATTCTTAATTCAGATAAAAGCAAGAGAGAACAGAAGAATGGTACACAAATATAAAAAATAAATTCAACAAAAATTAGTTATTTTCATTAACTTTCAGGATTGGGCAGTTATTCCGAATTCCCAGGACAGCAAGCTAAACAAGAAATTTACAAGGATGTATAAATATCAAGAATAACCTATGACTGACAGACTTGAGAAATACTTCTATTAATCTTCAACAAAAAGCACAGAGAAGATATTGTGAATTTCCAGGACAGTAAGGTATAATAAAATAATGTTTCTATGAAATTTACTAAGTTGTATAAATACACATGAAAAACACAGGGTCTTTAGAGTTGAAAAATACTTTCATTGACTTTCAGTTCTGGCAAACAGCACAATTTTCAAAAAGTATATGTAGCAAAGTCTATTTCCCCACCCCGGAATGATATTCTGTGTATAGATGGGGTGAAAAAATACAAAAAAAAAACAACCCAAAAAACAAACAAATAAACCCATATACACACACATACACATGTAAGGAATGTAAAGAATAAATGGAATTTCCTAATGGAATAAAAAATAATAATAAACAGTAATTAGAAGAATGTTTATGTAAAAGATGAATTCTCTTATATTATTAAGAAATAACTGTTGCAATGAAGTCGCATTTAACCTGCATTCTGAGCAGACTGAATTCCCTGAGCAGCAACTTTGAGAAGCTAAACTGAAATACCAGATAACAATTTAAATCTTAATATATATGTAGTTAAAAAAATATATATATGTATTCAGATATTATGAAACAAACATTCAGACATTATACAAACAAGCTAGAACAATATGTGATTACTATTATTACTACTATCACTATTACTAATTTCAGTCTGTAATGTTATTAGCTGAGTTTTATTTTTCACTACATTAAAAAATACCTGTTGCTCCATGAACTACTCCCAGTAATGATCATCAACCCCTTTTTTTGTGAGAACCAATCCAAATACAAATGATAAGATATCAGTGTTTTAAACACATCAGTTATGGTTAATGGAATTGTTGAATTAAGCCTCTTGGTATACAGAGTGGTAATGTTGTGATTTATTAATTTTAAAAATAAAGAAACTTACAGCAGAGATAATAAATATGGCTTGAATAATCTCATTTAATGTTTTCTGGGAATACAAATGAGGTGCCATTATTGAATTCCGAGGAAACAATTAAAATAGTCGAACACGAAAATCAGTGAGAAGTAAGTAAAGATCAAATTCAAAAAAAAAGGAAGGAAATGTATGTAGGTGTGTTGTGTGAGTGTGTGTGTGTACATTTTGTTTTTTCAATTCTTTTATCTTGTTAATAAATTTCACTTACCCAATAAAAATAGTATAAGAGTTGAAATTTGCAGATTGTGACTTTATAAATATATATTAACATTTTGTACTGAACATCTGTGGTTTTTACTTGTTACGGCATATTTCAAATTTTTATTTTATTTTATTTTTTTTTTTCTAAAATTAATCTGTTTATAAAATATATTTTTAACACCAAGTAAAAATGTGAAATAAATAATTATATAACCAATAAACAAAAATTATATATATATATATATAATATATATAATAAATAAGCAGGAATACTGTTCTAAACATATTAAAATAATATTAATAAAATTTAAATAAATCACCTCTCATTTTATTCACACAAACACAGACACACAAATTATGTAACTCTGATCTCTAATATAAAATTTGGCAAATGTTTTTGAAGTTATAATTTATATATTTAGCCCTGTGTCATTTGCAGAATGTATATATTAAAAAAATCATTAATATTTTTAAGGTTATTTATCATTTGAAAAAACTATGTAGAATATACCTTTCTATATACCTTCAATATAACCTTTCTACAGTTGGAATGAAGATATTCAATCCTGAGTTAAAGAAACAAATATTGATAAGATCTGAGTTAAAATGTAATGTGTAAACTCACTGTTTTATGAGGAAGAAAATTTCTATAACTTTTCTTGTCCAAACAGTCACGTACATTTTTTGTTTTTTCCCCATAATCTATTAAAGCTTATAAAAATAAAATAAATATTATGAACAATTTAAACCATAAACAATATTATTGACTGCAACAAACTCTTTTCCAGTTTAATCACTGTAATAAACAGGTAGTGTCTGATAAGTTTCTTTTTTGTTTTTTCTTTTTTTCTGTCTGTGTCTGTTATGTGTTTGTGTTGTCGTTTATATGTATGTCAGTGTGTGTATGTGTGTGTGTGAGTGTGTGCATGTTTCTGTGTGTGTGAGTTTATCACTGAAATTCAACAGTGCAACTTGATGACACTCCCAGCATCTGTTGACATCAATCATGAGATATTCCCCATGTGTAATATTCCCAGTCCAAGAACACAGGACAGGAGTGACCCACCAGGGGGATAGATGCCCCCCCAACAGCAGCATCACCACCCAGACAATCCCTGTCACCGAAGGAGCGACCTCACAAGCCACCACCAGTCCTGAGTATGTGCACCCCACCCATGGAACCCTGACATGAGCGCATTCATCCTGCATCCATTGTACAGAAATGTCATGCTTACAGAAATCTGAATCACACATGTAAACTCTGGCTCTTACTTGTTGTTAGTAGTATGTGCTCAATAGAGATGTGCTGATTATTAGTAGTATTAGTAAATTATGTTAAATAAATATCAGTCTCTCTTGAAAGAAATAGTGATTATAGTCCTACAGCAAATGTTGTAAAGCCACTATTTACTTTGCCAACTATAATTGAACTAGATAAATGAAATACTAAGTGTGCATCATATGAATAAAGTTTGAAACTATTTTGTTAACAATCACAGAGACATCTCCTGTCACTGTATCACTATTTCTTTCACCATAGATTAATAATAAAACAAGTGAAAGAGGGAAAACAAATATCTATGATGACCTGGCTGCTCCACAGGAACAGTGATTTCATCCCAGAAAGTTTTCTGATCATTCACTGCTCCTGCTCAGACCATCACAGAGTGAAATGTGATATTAAACAAAATTAAAAAAAAAGAAAACAAAAAAAAAAGAGTAATTTTAAAGATTTTAGAAAATAAGGAAATATATCTTATTTTGCAGTTTAATATCAAACAAATGTTAGTAAAAACTTTTAAATCTCTGATTGTCTGTCTGCCCTACAGGAAAAATGACTTCATTCCAATATCTGCTGGTCACTCGTTATTCCTGCCCAGACTATCAAAGATACAAAATGTTTAAATAATAATAATAATAATAACTATATTACAATTATGTTAATTCTAATTATGTATTTTTAACATCAGAAATTTATTAGACATTCATAGAGAAAAAATCCATGCTCACATACATACAAATACTGGCATAGGTATAGTAACACAAACACACACACACACACTGACACACATTAATATATATACACACTGCTACATACTAATACATAAACACTATCACACATTTTATATCCAAACCAAGTTCAGAAATATTAGTCAACACATTCACTGATATACATATCAATATCATACACACTGAAAAACATATCAGTATACCCTAACACACATTAGTACACATACATACTGAAACACATTAATATATACACAACACTCATTAATACACATACACACACTGACATACATTATTTCACTCACACAAATATTAGAAATCATACACAAATAACAACCAGACTGACATGCTGATGTCAGAGTTGTCTGTAACCATGACATATATCTACAAAGGGTGCATCAATGGGTGATGATACTGGTGATGTGACATCTGCTCACCTGATGGGACCTACCCACCCAGTGTTCTTGAATGTTGGTTGAAGTATTACATGGAGAATACCTGATCACGAATGCTCAAAGATGACTGAGAAAATGTCATTAAATTACACTGCTGAGTTCCAGTGATAAACAGATGGAGTGATGTGGTGTGTGAAGTGAAAGGGGAAAAAAAAAGAAAACAAAAAGAAAAAGACAGTATTAAGAAGAAAAAAGGAACATTACACCCCTACTCTACCATTAACTGGTTCTAGTGTTTTACAAGTACAATAACACCAGACATGTGGTTAGTGCCTAACAACAATTAAAAATATAATCACAGTGTTTTACCACCATAACAATGGATGACATGTGTCTAACAACAATTAAAAGCATAATCTCCATAAACAGCAGACATGTAGTCGATGTCTGTCAATAAATAAGTGTATCACTAGTGCTTTACCACAACAACAACATCAGACGTAGTCAATGTCTAACAATAAATAAGTGTATCACTAGTGCTTTACCACAACAACAACATCAGACGTAGTCGATGTCTAACAATAAATAAGTGTATCACTAGTGCTTACCACTATAATGATAGGTGACATGAAGCCTTTATCCGACAACAGTTAAAAAGGTAATCATATTTGGAATGTCTGACAGTGATTAAAATAGCTATTGCTAGTGGTGACCAATGTGACCAATGTGACCAAGGTCTGCCAAAACCTAATAAAGAAGACTTCTGAAACAGTCTCCTCTTTGCTTAATGAAGTCCTACACTGAATCAGGTTCTCCAAAGACCACTTTTCAAAAGTCACTTCTTATATGAACTTCAACTTTTGCTTCATTTATATTCAAATAATCATACACTGTAATAAACTATTACAATATAATTCATAATCAGTCAATTGTTTAAATTTTTTTGTCTGTTTTCTTCTTTCTTTCTCACTGTAAAGTGCTTTGAGCCTGCATTGAGGAGGAAAAGGCACAACTGTTGCTAGTGCTGAAGAAAACTGGAGTTTACAAATGTTCATCAATTTAATTTTTGACCACATGAATCAATGAGGAATTTGACATAGGCTGAAATGACAGAGTGAGGTAAGCTTGTCACTTTAAACTGGTTTTTATACAGTTTGATACCACTACAACATTTAATAAAATTAACATACTGATTTCGCTACCGATATACACATCATCAACCAAAGTGTTTGTGATGACCTAACCAATCTAACATTGTCAGCATTTATTAGAAAGAGAAGATTTTTAAGTTTTTACTCTAAACCACAACTTGGCAATCATCTTTGGGAAACAACTGGACTCCCAGTAAGTTTATTCTATCCCAATCCAGGCACCACCACCTTTTTTTATTTCTGGCTCTGCCACTGAATTGGTTATTCCTGTTTGACCTATGACCAATGTTTTGCAGTGATTAAACTGGTTATTCCTGATGTTTGGTGCTAGAAATTCACTCATATCAGATATTTTATTACTTTAATCAAGGGGATATTATAATCTTTATGATCCAAAAAATATTCTAAGATCTGCTATACAAACATGAAGATATCTGAATTATTCTACAAATCTGCCATGGAAACATGAAGATATCAGAATTATGTAAACATGCCAGACAAATATGAAGATATCTGAACATTCTACAAATGTACCACACAAAAATGAAGTTACCTTCATTTATTCTACAAATCTGCCATATAAATATAATGCCAAAATTATAAAGAAGAAAGCAGATAAATTTGGATTATTATCTTAAGCAAGCTATTTCAAACTGTTTTCTGAGAAAACAATAGGGGCCCTTTACTGAAATCCCAGGACACAAAATTAAAACTGACAACCAAATATCTGATGAAAAATTAAATTAATAAATAAAATAATGTTTATAGACAAATAAAAATAAAATAACATTTAAAGTGTTTATAGACAAATAAATAAAATAAAATAACATTTAAAATATTTAAAATATAAAATAAAAAAATCATCAGTATTCACAGTGAAATTAGAAAGAGGAAATGAGAGAAACAAGACTGTTCACACATCACTTCTGTGTGATGCATGTAAAATATCAATTGCTGTTAACTGGTAAGAATAAAACTACCAAACAGTTTCATCATCATACAAGAAAACATTAATTTCATTCAAAGATGCTTTTACAAAGACGTATATAATTCTGAAATTCTCCATTTTATTATTATTTCTGAGCTAATGGTGAAATGTCTTATTTCTTTAAATATGTCATTTATTAATTTGTATTTATTTATTATTTGTTTGTTGTTGTTGTTTCTTTTTTCTTCTTTCTTCTTTTTCTTTTTAATAGTATATTTAAATGTTTTTTGTATGGCAGGCTGATGTAAACAAAATCCACCAGACAATATGAAATATCTGAACGATGGTCCAACATGGTTCAACTGAATAAAATAATTATTTTGAAACTGGACATTAATTATTTTATCTATGTTTATAATATATCTGTTTGAGGCACACATGACAAATGGGCTGTGGATCAATATAACCTTTTATAAAATTCTGAAACTGTTTGTCCAGTCTGTGTCTACTACCAAGATTAAATCTCGTGAAAAGTTCATTTTTGTAATTACATAAAATCAACTTAACCTCCACTGAAATAGGCTTTCATCATCTAACAGCAAACAGTAAACTAATAATAAACACAACCTGTTGTAATTCAATGTATAATACAGGTTAAAACTGGGACCATTTATCAGCAAATATAATAACTGAAAAATCTCAGGATCTTTACAATAAAAACATTCCGAAAGATTTAGGTCAATTAGATAAAAATAATACAGGGATTAAATAAAAATCATTGCTATGCAAGACCCCTCAAAAATACAAAATGTAATAGAGGTGTCTAAGCTAAATTTCAAATAACTGACCAGCCACTGGCTATCATCCAGGACAAGGAACTCTTAGATCAGTCTGCATTCTGACACATTGACTTGTCAGACTGACAGCTCCAGATAAAAAACAGTGTGAGCATACACAAAAGAACATAAAGTTAAAAATAAAATACAGACCTTTTCTTTTTTTAAATTTAAAAATAAATAAATAAATAAATAACATCCATTCATGTTTTTGGAAATATATTTAAAAAATTATCATAGATTTAAAACTACATATAAAAATAAATAAAATATTAAAAGATTTGTGATTAAAACAACATTTATAACAAGTATACAGTAATTAACAAATGTTGCATGTAAGATAATCGCTATCAAGTCCATTATTTTAGAACAACTTTAATTCATATTAATTCTATAAACTGGGAGTAGTTATTATTAATATACCAATGTACTTACTACATGTTTGTTATATCTAAGACAAAGACTGCAATAAAAATAAATAAATAAAATGTTATCCAGTTAAAAAGATCTATACTGTTTAAATAGTATTTTTCAACTATGGTAATTAAATTAAGATAAAAACTATATTTAACATTCTTAATTTTTAAAATTATTTTAATAAAAGGATTTTTCTCTTTAAAGACCTTTTCTTTTTGCACATGTATGTGCATATGTTTGTTTGATATTAATATTTGTAACTGACCTGCTAGGACATTTTACTGTAATCAGAACAAAAATGCATTCCTTTTTGTTGATGGCTTTCAAATGATTGTCTTCAATCCATAAAATAACTAGCAAAAGAAAAATATTCTTATTTTAAGTATAACTGATTATTAATAAATTACAACAAAAATTCTAAAATTAAAATATAAATAAATTAAAAGCATTTTTTCCATCTTCTTTAAAATATTATAAAAATACTTTTTAAAATATTACTGACTTCATTCAATTACCAATTTTTTTAATTTTTGTTTTATTATATTTCATAATATAGTTCAGCTTGAAAAAAATATGGTGGATTTTAATGTAATAAAAAATAGAAATCGTATGTTGTTACAAAGCCTGTGTAGTACTAAATCTGCATTTCCAGAAGCTTTCTTCAACCATTTCTTCATTTTGCAGCACAGAAGTTGTTTTTTATTTCTGCTGTAAGACTAAAAAACACAAATAAATCAATTAGTTATAAAATGTCCATTTGATGTAAATAAATACAGTGTGAAATGTTTTCAGCTATACCTGAAAAGTTTAAATCAAATTTCATTGCACAGAACAAAATGCCAAAACTAGATTATAATTATACTATAAAACTCTTTAGGACGACGAACTGATATTTTAGGATGTAGAATCATTCACTAGTCAATTTTTCTAAACTCAATAATTACTTAGTTTAAACTACAATTCAGAAAAAACTGAAGATAAAATACCAAAATACAAAATGGCCAATTACTTGAAATTTAGTCAGTATTTCCAAATTCAAAACTGCTGTCCATCTTATAATATTGAAAAAAAAAAAATAATAATATTAATACTGAAAAGGGAAAAGATCTAAAATAATAATATATATGCCAAACAATATTTATGAATTATAAAAAATTAAATATGATATTTTTTAGGATTTCCAGAGATTTAAAACCATGAATAGAATTAAAAACATGACTCCACATAATTATATACGGAAATTCAAATGTGATTCTGAGGTCTTAAAAGAATAGTAAACAAGAAGTGAAGCTGCTACATCATAACTAATGAAACAATACTAATATTATAAAATTACAAAATGGCCATCTTGTAATACTGAAAAAGAAGGAAAAGATCTAAAATAATAATATATTTTTTAGGAATTCCTCCTGACCGAAAATAAAAAGTATGGTTATTAGCAAAGTAATTAATAGTAATTAATGGCAAAAATATACTTACCTACAATTATGAATGTTTTCATGTTTTTCAACTTATTTAAAAAAAAAAAATTAACATAGTTTTTGTTAAAACTGACTACCTAGTAAAACTGTCTTAATAGTTCAATTGTCACTTCAAAAAGGAACAATGACACAAGGTGACAAACAACTCACAGACCAAGCCAATGGCCAGGTGTCTATGGAGACTTAACTAAGCAGCTTCACTAATTAGATTTCAAGCTGTATCAAACAGTGGCCCATTGTGTTAACCTTTTATACCATCCAATCAAAATTTCAGAATAGTGATATCAGTTCAGCATACCATAAATTGATTATTATAAAAAGTTCAGCTCCAGTGATAAATGATTTCTTTATTTCTTTATTTGTTTGTTTAGTTTTGTTATTATTTATTTATTTATTTATTTATTTATTTATTTATTTATTTATTTATTTATTGTGTTTGTTGATGTAGATGCTCGCGTGTGCTATTTTTATTATTATTATTATTATTTTGTTGTTCTTTTTTGAGTTCCTCATGTCACTTGATTGTTCAACATCGAACATGGGTCAATAAATTCCAAATTATTATGATAGCTGAAAAACACATTTTCGCCTTGTTTACCGAATGCTATAGGTAACTAATAATCAATAAAAATTTAAAAAAAAATTAAATTAATTAATTAATTAAATAATAATAATAATAATAATAATAATAATAATAATAATAATAATAATAATAATAATAAAGAAAGAAAGAAAGAAAGAAAGAAAGAAAGTTATGTATTTACCAGTTTAATTTAATTCATTTCTGAGCTGTCAGGACACACGCTATTTTTTCCAGTAATTCCTGCCAATTTAGCAAAAATGCGTCTGTCTGATACTCTGTTATTTTTAAAGTAATTCACTGCAGGCGCAGTGTAAACGGTCACCAGTTTGATTTTATATATATATACAGTATTCCCTCGCTATTCGCGGGGGTTACGTTCTTTACCCCCCCGCGAATAGCGAAAAACCGCGAATATTGGATGCAGTTTTAAAACGTCTATTATGAGATTATATACGGTACTAAATGCTTCCCAAATACTTTCTAAAGACACTCTTACTCATTAATACAGTAATAATGCAGTTATGTATTTCACTAATGTAGTAATGATAATGTAAACACATTTTAATTTTGTACTGAAACAATATTTTAATCAGAAAGAAACGTAAGTACATGAGGACAGTAACACCGCATAGCATAGTTACCCATACAGTATTACTGCACCGTAAAGTCATTTTCTATGCGTACAACATATGTATTAGAATTGACAGAAAGTGGAACAAATTTAAAGGCAAAACAGACAGATAAATACAGTACGCACAGTTCAGGTAATAATATGCAATTAAAAACATTATTAATACACGGTCACAAAAAATATGCACTGTATATACAGTGTATGCATTTATAAAAAAAATACGTACTGTATTGCAATAATAATTGAAAAAATTTGATATTGTTTGTGCGGTTTACCGAGCATTTGTTTTTATGACGTTATGACGCTAGCCTGGTATACCAGCATACGATGCGATATGGTTAAGAGCCTAACCCGCGAATATGAGGGGCCGCGAATGGGGAACCGCGAATAGGTGAGGGTATACTGTATATATATAATTTTTATTTATTTATATATTTATTTATTTTTCAGTTTCGGAAATAAAATAAAAATAAATAAATAAATAAATAAATAAAAGAAAGTAAAAAATGAGAAAAAAAAATGCGAGTTGCCGTTCTTGATAATGTTTTACGAAAAACTCATCATGTTTTGCATTGTAATAAATAAATATAATATGAATAATATAACATTCATTGATCATCGGGAATGTTAAAACTACAATAAAACTTTTTTGTACCATTATTTATTTTAGTTTCTTTTTTTTCTTTTCTTTTTTTTTCTTTCTTAAATTATTATTATTATTATTATTATTATTATTATTATTAATGATTTAATCCATATTTAGTGACTACTCAGAAATGCCGAAACTGATGAAATCTGATAATTCCAAGAAATGTTAATTTTGAAAAATCTGATAATTTAATAACCTTTATTTTTCTTCTCTTTTTAAAAGACCGGGTTTTTTTCTTTGGTTTTTTTTTTTTGGGGGGGGGGTTCAGATACATATGTCAGTTAACAATAAATACTGTTCAATGATCTGACCGTGACCCTGACCCTAGCTAGGCTATAACGGCATATATATATATATAAGAACAACAACAACCACAACAACAGCAGCAAAAACAACAACAACAACAACAATAATAACAATAATAAGCACGATAATAAGAACGATAATAACAACTATAAGAAGCTTTTAAAATATCACATTAAACTGGCGCCTTCTCTAATATGTCTAAATACCCACTATTTAAATTGTGCAGTTGGTATTAAAATTAACATTATATTTATTTATTTATTTATGTAAAAACAACAATTACTACAATAATACTAATTAAAATGATAAATAAAATAATAATTAAGAAAGAATACTGAAACAAGGGAAAAAGAAAACCTTAAGAAACGAAATAAAATGATTATTTAAGGCATATATTTATTATAAAGAAACAGTTACATTAAATACAAATAAAAAATGATAAACAAGTTTAAATAAAATCATTTTAGTGAATTTAGTAAATTATGTGAATGATCTCTATCCAGCAGACTTAAGATGTCTTCTGAATCTTTCTCATTTATTGAAAACAAATATATTTCTTTTGGTTTTGGTTTTTTTTTTTAAATAGTTTACTCAATACTCAGTCTTTTTTTTTAATTTTACCAACGTATTAAATAGTTATTTCCCTTAGACCACAAACTTCTGAAATATACTACTCCTCGCATATGCGATGTGACGGTAAATTAGTTTTGCTTTTTTTAAATGAAAAAACTAATTCTGTATAATGTTTTGTAGCAGAAAGAACCAGCTTATTAACATTCCCTCCGTTTTCTTTGTCTTTTAAATAACCAGTTTCCTTTATTCTTGATTTATTTAATGTGCTATTATTATTTATTGAATTATTGTAAAATGCCTATTTCATTTTAATATTTTTCATTTAATTTTATTTATTTATTTTCGATTTGTCTCTAAAAACAATTAATTTATTTACAAGTTATTTTTATTTTTTTGTTTATTTGCACATATACAATACCCAGTATTTAGGATATTATTTGAAAGCTATTTAAAAAATAATAAAAGCAAAGTCAAAATGTTTTAAATTCGACTAACAATTTCGAGTAGAATACTCGTAACGGTACAAGTTACGTCATTGGACAAAATGCCCCCAGAACTTCGCCGATTTAATGGGTACAAACGACACCTGATACTTCTTTTCTGTAGGGCAGTGATTCTCAACCGACGTGTCGCGACACACAAGTGTGTCGCGAGGCTCCGTCAGGTGTGTCGCGAAACTTTGTGACGAACACCTGAAAACACGGACAATGTGCATAAATCTCCGTTTCATGTTCTACTAATATGCCTTGGAGGAAGGAACTTCCTTTCTCCAGTGAATATGCACACATTCAAAGTCCACCAATCAGTGGCCGCCACCAACCTTTGCACCTTTCACTCAAGGTCGATCAGTTGCCCATGAGACGTCAGTGTGACAGGTTGTGTGTGTGGTGTTGTTCCGCACTGGTCGTGTGTGCGCGTGCGTAATGCCGATTGCCGAATTAACTTCGCTGTGTTTTAAATTATTGTCATTCTTAAACACTTATTAGTAAAGAGATGTAGCTAACTAGGTGTATTTAGTTAAGAAATTATGCTAGTTAGAACAGACTTTGCAAATCTGTCGTCTCGGCAAATCTGTTCAGTTAACAGTGTTTACTATTTACTTACATCGAATTCAATCGTACTGCACACTCAATTTTGACCTCTAAATTACAGATGAATTTGAACTAAATTAGCTTGTGACTAATCATAACTAGAACTGAACGCTGTTTTCTGTGCTTGCATATTTTTCAATTTGTTTATCTCAGAATCAGTGTTGTTCACGCACTTTCAAACTATTGTTTTTAGCTCGCAACACTTGAGTTAAATCACATGGTGAATTAATTAAATAAGGATATTCAGTTTTTGTTATTGCAATGGTAGAATAAAGGTTAGTTTTTACCATATATTTCAGAAGGTGATAGAGTGAAAAAAAATTGGAACACTACTTAATGTTCCAGTTTGACACAGGAGGCTGACAGTTGACACACGGATCAGTTTAACACTGCCTGTTGTTTACTATTATTGGTTAGAGTACGCGCGTGTTAATTGCTTATGAATACATCTTCACAATGGATAAATTTGTTAAAAGGAAGGATTAGTGACGGGTGTGAGGTTGAAACAGAACATACAATGAAGCCCACAAAATCCAGCACAAAAAAGGCAAAAGTTCACCATAATAGACGGTATTGTGATGATTATTTGAAGTTTGGATTTTCTTGGTCAGAAGATGTTGCTCAACCATGTCCATTATGAATAGTTTGTGGTGAAAAAATGGCCAATGAATCCATGGTACCAAATAAATTACAAAGACATTTCACGACTAAACATTCCTACCTACAAGATAAAGATCTGAATTATTTTCAAAGACTGTTACAACAGCAATCAAAGCAACGCAATGTTTTTCAGAAAACAATGACCGTGTCTGAACGGGCTCAACTCGCTTCAATTGAGGTAGCTGAAATAATAGCAATGAAATCCAAATCCCACACTTTTGCTGAGTCAGTTATCCTTCCCGCTTGTAAAAAGATGGTGAAATCCATGTTAGGCGAAACAGCTGAAAAAGAAATTAGTAAAATTCCGCTTTCAAATGATACAATACACAGGAGAATTGTAGATTTATCTGAAAACATTGAAACTAATGTTCAGAAAAAACTTGAAGGATCTAAATTTGCTTTAATAGTTGATGAATCGACCGATATCAGTAACTGCTCAGTTGCTTGTATTTGTTCGTTTCATTAATGACGATGAAATAATCAATCAGTTTGTGTGTTGTAAAGAAAGGCCAACCACTACTAGAGGTCAAGATATTTTTGATATGATAACCGGCTATCTTAAAAAAATGAATTTGACGTGGAAGTTTTGTGTTGGTATTTGTATTGATGGTGCACCATGTACGGTAGGCTGCATTAAAGGTTTTGCAACACTAGCACAGAAAGAAAATCCAAATCTTGTTCGTAGTCATTGCTTTTTACATAGAGAAGTTTTAGTTTCAAAAGTATCACAAGAAGATTTGAAGCAAGTGTTACATCAAGTAGTTGAAATTGTCAATTCTCAACATGTTCGCTTACTCATGCATACCGACGTTCGATGGCTGTCAAAAGGTAAAGTGTTAACTCGCGTTCATGAATTACAGAAGGAATTAATAGTATTTT
This sequence comes from Chrysomallon squamiferum, assembly GCA_012295275.1. NCBI lineage: Eukaryota > Metazoa > Mollusca > Gastropoda > Neomphalida > Peltospiridae > Chrysomallon > Chrysomallon squamiferum. Next base: position 1,410,750 of record CM022676.1, read on the forward strand.
TTGATAAAGAAAAGCACGAAAGATTTTGTAAATATCTTCGATGTGAATTTTGGATGGCCAAAATGGAATATTTAACGGAAATATTTGGTCAACTTAATATTGTGAACAGTAGTATGCAAGGTCGAAACGAAAATATTCTAACTTCGACAGATAAATTGGTTGCCCTTAAAAAGAAAATTGTTATTTGGAAAAACAGAGCAAAGTTGGGTGAGTTTGATGTTTCCTACAACGCGTACTAACTGCACTAAAGAAATGATCCCTATCGTGGTGGAGCATCTGACAGCGCTCGAAGAAAACATCGACCACTACTTTCCGTCGCTGAACACTGAAAAGTACGACTGGGTTCGTAATCCTTTTGTAGATGTTCCTTCTAATATTGGGTTTAAATTATGCGAAGAAGAAGAATTGGCTACCATTTCAAGTGACTGCAGTCTTAAAATAAAGCATTCTGGGGTAGATATCGACACATTTTGGATTTCAATACAAAAGGAATTTCCCGCATTAGCTGAAAAAGCCCTGTTCTTTTACAATTCTCTACTCCTTATTTGTGTGAATTGGGCTTTTCAACCTTAAATAATATAAAAACAAGAAGAGAGAAAGACTACGTTCCACTGAAGAAGAAATGAGAGTTTGCTTATCGCACATACGACCAAATATTCAAGAAGTCATAAGACAACACCAGGCACAAGTTTCACACTACGTAAGTGGCAATTCTGGGATACTAACATAATAAACTGTATCAGACAAGTCCATATATTTATTTTACGATCTCATTATATAATATTTAAAATTATTACTGTGTCGCGACAGTTTCATGCGCTCGTAGGTATGTCGAGAGTAAAAAAAGGTTGAGAAACACTGCTGTAGGGGAACACTGCCAGCTAAAAAAGTTGTTACATTAATCTTATAACAAATTATAATTTCAGTTTATTATGCATGAATTTGCATAAAAATAATCTAGTTTGAAAAGTTTGATTAAGTTCAGTAACTTGTTAGGAAAGGCACAGGAGATCATGGTTTGGTAATATGAACAGCCATCCTTTTCATTAATGTAATTCATAAAACGTTAACAAAATAGACGTAAAATAGTTGAAATTGGAATTTAAAAATCAGATCAGACGGTTACCGAGCGCTCACGGAAACTTCCGATCGAATCCAATATGGTTGCGTCGAACGCCGATCGGTGTTTACAAACTTTTGAACATGTATTCCTTCATAATGCAATCAATTCTACATGGATAATTAAAAGTAATTTGGGATTTATATTATATAACCAATACCGCTTATACATAGATTTTCTTTTTAAATAGTTTACTCAATACTCAGTCTTTTTTTTTAATTTTACCAACGTATTAAATAGTTATTTCCCTTAGACCACAAACTTCTGAAATATACTACTCCTCGCATATGCAATGTGACGGTAAATTAGTTTTGCTTTTTTTAAATGAAAAAACTAATTCTGTATAATGTTTTGTAGCAGAAAGAACCAGCTTATTAACATTCCCTCCGTTTTCTTTGTCTTTTAAATAACCAGTTTCCTTTATTCTTGATTTATTTAATGTGTTATTATTATTTATTGAATTATTGTAAAATGCCTATTTCATTTTAATATTTTTCATTTAATTTTATTTATTTATTTTCGATTTGTCTCTAAAAACAATTAATTTATTTACAAATTATTTTTATTTGAATTTTTTTTTTTTTTTTTTTTTTATTTGCACATGTACAATACCCAGTATTTAGGATATTATTTGAAAGCTATTTAAAAAATAATAAAAGCAAAGTCAAAATGTTTTAAATTCGACTAACAATTTCGAATACTCGTAACGGTACAAGTTACCTCATTGGACAAAATGCCCCCAGAACTTCGCCGATTTAATGGGTACAAACGACACCTGATACTTCTTTTCTGTAGGGGAACACTGCCAGCTAAAAAAGTTGTTACATTAATCTTATAACAAATTATAATTTCAGTTTATTATGCATGAATTTGCATAAAAATAATCTAGTTTGAAAAGTTTGATTAAGTTCAGTAAGTTGTTAGGAAAGGCACAGGAGATCATGGTTTGGTAATATGAATAGCCATCCTTTTCGTTAATGTAATTCATAAAACGTTAACAAAATAGACGTAAAATAGCTGAAATTGGAATTTAAAAATCAGATCAGACGGTTACCGAGCGCTCACGGAAACTTCCGATCGAAATCCAATATGGTAGCGTCGAACGCCGATCGGTGTTTACAAACTTTTGAACATGTATTCCTTCATAATGCAATCAATTCTACATGGATAATTAAAAGTAATTTGGGATTTATATTATATAACCAATACCGCTTATACATAGATGTCTGTTACTGATTTTTGCTTTCCAAAGCAGTTTCCAGACAGATAACTTGTTGACAATACACATCAATGTTGATTGATTATTCTCCAGTAGTTAACAGTGGATGATTCTTGTTTATCAGGAAGGGAACAAAACAATTCCACTGTGATGACTAATGACGCTGTAAAAGTTATGTGTGGTTCTACATTACAAATTAGAATTTAGTGCAGAAGAAATGAAAAGATGTGGAGCAATATTCCAGAGCGAGAGCAGGTTCCAGATTAATGTTATCAATTAAGTGAGAGCAGCAGTTTAATGAAATGGAGAGATGATTGACAGAGACTGCCTGATGGGAGGTTAACAGGTAAAGAGATAAACAGAAAGATACACAGAAAGAAAAAGAGATAGACAATTAGATCTGTAAAAGTTAGCAAATGAACTGATGTAGATGAAGTTAGGCAGATAGGTAATCATGAATCTGTTGTGTGTTAGAGAGAGTGTTGCTTATGTATATGGGTTAAATAGATAGATAAATAGATAGAAAGAGTACTTAAAAAGGGTTTAAATAGAGAGAGTGTATACGTACCATGTGTGTGTATGTGCAAGATAGACTGCTGTGTGTAACAGAGAGAGAGCGAGATAGATTGATAGAGAGATAGTTAGACCTATTGATAGGTTGGGTAGACAGTAAATAGTACATATATAGATAGATATACACAGATACATAGATAAATTGATGTGAATGTGTCTGTGTATGTATAAATATATGTTTGTGTTAGAGAGAATGGGTATATAAATGTGTGTGACAGATGTGCTTTTTATGGATTTTTGAGAGTCAGAGATGATGATAGATAAATATAAATAAATACATGAGTGAATACATGTGTGTGTGTGTGTGTGTGTGTGTAGAGAGGGTAGATCTAGATGGATAGATGGACACACACACACACTATATATGTGCAAACTACATACAGAGACACATAGATAGGTTCATAATATATGTTAGAGGATATGTATGTAATATGAATGTGTGAATAAGAGTATGTTTATAGTTGAATATATGTTGAATATATGTTGAATAAAGAAAGGCTAGATATAGATAGATAGATATACTGAAAGAGAGACTGATATATAGGTGTGGTTATATGTTTGTGTGTTACAGAGAGAACAGATATTGACCTGTCAATGAAACAGAGAAGTATGTGTGTTATTTTTCAGAGAATGAGAGATAATAGATAGATAGATAGATAGATTGATAGATATTGATATAGATAGACAAACAGACAGACAGAAAGACAGAGGACTGATAGGTACATGGATATAGCAATGGGTAAATAGTTAGCTAGACAGAGAGGTGATAAGCATGTGGATATGAGTAAGAAAATCATATGATTTCTTCATTAAAGTCTATTTCTAAAGAGGTGAGCAGGTGCAAGATTAAGCTATACCACAGGTTGACCATCAAACAGACATAGAGATAGAAAGACAAATAGAGAAATTGATGATGAAATTCATCGATTGAGTAATATGTTGATGGGGGTTGGCTTAATCTATAAACTATGATGATTAATGTATGGTGTTAGGAGGGAGGCATGACTGGAGGTACCAATAAATTGTTAATGAGAGATTAGTGATTTCTGGTATTGTTTATGAAGAGAACATTAATCTGGAAATCTTGTCTGTCTTTGTTTACTGAAAGCACAGTCTTCACCTGTTGATAAGAAGGTAAATATGATAAGATAAGAAGGTATCTATAATCACAGAACCTACAATACTTAAATACCATAATATCTGGTAAAATAAAATAATCCATCTAATTAGAGTAATTTAGAGAGAGAGAGAGAGAGAGAGAGAGAGAGACAGAGAGAGAGAGATATGTTTATATGTCCTAACTTATTCTTAACTACATGGCAATGTGTATATCTCACAGTTTCCATCTCTTATGTTGTGCACAATGATGGTGAATCATTCATAGCAAACTGGACAAGTTCTTCTGCTTCTAGACCACCTCGCATCTGTGTGACAATTATCTAAAAATTCTTCTAGACATATACAACAAATACCTGACTTATCTGAAGTTTCAGTCTGTTGTGTTGATGCAGCAGCGGTGGGTGATGCTGATTTTGATGTCACTGTGATGATTCTCCAGAGTCACATTTGGATGATTTTTGAACTTCTGGAGGCTTATCTGGGCATCCATCATCCTCTGCTTTCCGTTTCCTAGAGACTCTTTCTTTTACCATTTTGTCTTAGTAGCTGTAACTAAATAATATTGTAGGAGAAAACTAAATAATATATCTAAAAATATCTATTAATTTTATTTTTGTTGTTAGAACTATTTCTATTTTTATTTTATTTTTTTGTAGCAGTAAAGCTTCTTTGATTAATGTTGTCTGATTAATGTTGATCTTTTCACATTGTTTTTACATAATGAACATATAGCTTGGAACTTTGAATGAATTAATTATATAATGTCAGTTTCGCAATCTAAAATGACAGATGTACAGAGTTTAAACTGTTTCTGGATGGTGATTTTAAAAATGTATTCAAAATCAATTAAAATCTGTTATAACACACACACACATTTAAAGTTTACATGTGATGTGGTTTCATATCATAAAAGTTATTATTTTTATTTTGTTTGCTGTTTATGGTGCCATAGCTTTTAAACCTTGTTTTTTTATCTATTTTATTATTGTTGTTCTTTTTGTTATTGATGGTCTTGTTAGGTGCTCAAAAGTGATTTTCAATTTGGGAAATTCAAGGTTGACTACACTTGACTATAGTTCCAAAGTTATGGATTTTTTAATATTGCCATTTTGAAGAAATCTGTGTTTATAATCTTGTTTCATACTATGTCATACTATGTGTTCCAAACTCTGCAAAGTATATTTACATTGATATATAAAGATAAAGTTGGCAAAATCAGAAACATAATTAATGGTGGCTCTCAAAGACATTTCTGATTGATGTTACATTGTGATTATTTTTGTAACATTTATGCAATAAACATAACAATAAAGATACAAGCATCAGTAGAAATAAGTTGAAACAGTATGGAAGACCAAAAATAGAAGTGCTTTGGAATACCTTCACAGAGACACGCTGACAGGGAGAGATATAGATACATAGATGGATATGCAGATCAGTATATAGACAGATTGATAGCCATATGTATATTTGTAAGGGAATATTGGTAGGTTGGTATTTAGGGAGGTAGGTATGAAGACAGCTGATAAATTGCTATAGTTTAGGTTAAATTGATAATTGTGGATAGATACACAGACAGCTATGCAGGCATATATTGATATAGGTAAGTAGGTAGATGAATAGGTATATAGATACCTAAATACCTATTTATCTACCTACTTACCTATATCAGTCTATGTAGGCAGATGTGACTGATCTGACAAATGCTAGACAGTTAAGAAGTGGTTATAGATAGTCATGATGAGAGTGCAGACACACACACAAACACAGAGACTGAGAGACAGAGAGAGAGAGTAGATTAAAGAGGTCATACAGATACATGGAGAGATGTATAGCAGGTAGGAGGGTAGATGTACAGACACATTGATAGATGGATCAGTAAATATGAATGGACCAGTATATAAATAAGGAATAAATACAGATATTTGAGTTCCTGTTGTTATTGTTTTATGATTATTTGTTGTAACATAGTCTGAACTCCTGTGATCTACTTTGAACATTTTCGTTAGTGTTCTTTGTTTACAATGTAATCCCATATTTTGTTTCATTTTATTTAATCTTTAAATTTTAAAATCACATAATTGACTTTCAAAAGTTATATAATTTCTGACACCTGCTCAGGTTCCTTATAATTATAAAATGTTTAGCTTTACCCATTCCTGGATTGGATAAAAAATCAAAAACAATGTGTCTGTAATTGTAACAATAAAAATAAATAAATATATTATTAAATAAATAATAAATTTACCTGAATTAACTGCTTCTTCTGGGATAAAAATAACAACAATTTTAAACTGTCAAGTTTTTATTTGTTTCATACAGCACGGAGGGCAGTTTCATGGTGTGCAAACTAGTAAATGTTCTTTTCATTAACCTATTTACTTTATATTTCAGTTATTTATTTCAATTTTGTATTTATTTATTTTATTTTTTTTTTAATTATTATTTTTATGATTTATTTTTAGTTTGATCTTTTTTTTTTTTTTTTTTTTTTTTTTTTTAATATCATTTTTTTATTATTATTTTTTGATGATGGAATTTCCTAATTGCATTTTAAAATAATGTCTTCAGAATTATTTTATTTGTTCCATTGCATCAATACTGAAAACCTTTACCAAAATGGTCTCGCCCAATGAATATGTTTGTATTGACTGGCAGTAGTTGACAAATTTCACGAGTCTCTGTTATTTAACATAGGTTATAGTTAGTTTGTGTATAAACATCCGGAAATCAAAAACCCCACAGTTATTGTGACATAGAACAGATGTTCAAATTAAAATAATAATAATAATTATAAATATAAAATTAAAATAATTAGAAAGTTTTATTTGAATTCAGTTCAGAATTGTTCTTATAATAGAATAATAATTATTTATAATGATAATAATATTTTATTAGTACTTATTAAATATATAGTTAACTGCTATTATTGATTATATTCAATTTAAAAAAAAAAATCGCTTTGGACTAACATTAAATTTTTAAAAAAAGAGAAAAAAAGTGACCATCTTATTTTGGCATTTGTATGTCAACCAACGTAAAACCAAAGGATATTTTTATTTATACCTGAAATTAAATCCGCTGATGTAAATCTTAATAGACTGCATGTGCATGGGTGTCAAATAATAATAAAAAGACATTATTAACTTCCATTTTTCAAAATACCATATTTTAGTTATTAATTTATTTAACATTTTAAAAATAGTTATTTACATCCATCAAAATATGTATTTTATTTAAACATATGGATACACATTGCTATCTGTCTGTCTAAATTTTCCAGAAAATGTACATTCCAATACGTTATGTTTGGTTCATTAATAAAAAAAAATGAAAAGAAAAGAAAAGAAAAGTAACAATAAAATGAATACCTATAAATAAAAAATGAAAATGAAAAAGAATATTTTTTTTTTACTTTTCACTGAAAAAATGAAAATAAAATAAAATATATTTATTTTACACACACACATGCACACACACGCTGTGGTGATTTTAAATCCATGATAATAAACAAAACCGTAACATATTTTCAAGCTGGGTTGTGGGATTATCATATTTACTTCTTCAGCTTTACTGTAAACAAAAAGAAAGAAATGTTTAGTAACCTTCCATTGTTTATGAAATTGAAAATTATTTACATAAACATGATTAGAATCTTCCAAAAATGCAATTTCTACAGTTTAAAAAAGCACATTAATTTACATTTTTCAATTTTTAAAGACAAATAATAACTCCCCCTCTACCTCTAAATATATGTAATGAAATATTACGTCATTGCCATACAGTTTGCTGGTTTTGTTACCCATCATTATCATGAATAAAAAAACACGTAGCTCTAATGCTACTAATTGAAAGATAAACTGTTTTGCTTTGTTAAATTATCGACAGAGAAGGTTATAAAATAAGCAGATGTACTACCAATAAAAATCTTAAAAACTTTGCTAATCTCATTTTTATCTTATAAAGGCTATTCCTTATACTTTCTGAATGGGTGCATTTAATATTAAAATATATTATTATTATCTCTATTAATGTTGCTGTCATTGCCATTGTAAAGGGGTTGTTCCTAATATTTTAGTTGCATTCATCATTCTTTTGCTTTTTATTAACTATTATTCACATTTTCTTATTATTCAAATCCTGTACTAAAATGTATTATTACTATTTCTATTGATATCACCATCATTAGCAACAGTGTTGATCCTACTTCTCATTACTGTTTAGCACTTTTTATTAAATATTCTTCATACTTTCTGAACGGGCACAGCACCTACTAAAATACATATTGTAAATTCTGTTAATGTCATTGAGTTGCTGTCATAACGGCATTGTTCTCAACGTTCTTGGTGATCTTCTCCTTATTCTTTTGCTTGTTATTAACTATTATTCAAACTTTTTTAGCATTCAGATCCTATACTAAACTCTATTAATGCTATTTCTATTAATATCGCCATATTTTTCTGTGTTAACGGCATTGATCCTAGCTTTGTTGGAGTGATATTTTGGGTGATTTGACACAGAATGACCCATAACTATCTTCTGCTGTCTATCTAAGTTTATGAGTATAATATACCTACTTGTCTCATTTGCTATCTATACATAATTCTATTTCCTTTCATCCACCTTTCATCTGGCTATTTGCTTACAGTGAGAAAAAGTAGTTTTGAGAAATGTAGTTGGATTTCTATATCTTTCATTACATTCCTCTATGGCTTTCTACTTAACTTTGTTCCTTTCTATCAATCTATTGATCTGTTTATAAATATTTGTATAATCTGTCAGTCTCTCCATCAGTCTGTCTGTCTCTCTCTGTTTGTTTATATATATATATATATATATATATATATATATATATGTCAACATATCAACTGACACAGCTAGTGACCTACCTACATAACTGCCTATCTTATCTATTTTTCTTGTATATATCCATCAACTGTACAATCCAGATTACAATGAACGTCTGTCAGTCATCTATCAATCCATCTCCTTGCTTACCTATCTACATAACCTTCCATCAAATCTCCCTCATTTTCTATTGATCAGTACATAGTTCTGTATATCTACCTATCAATTTATTTTATTTTTTGAAAAATGTGTTTTTTAATGTTCATTTTACACTATAAGATTTCGCTGTTTATTGTGAATGAAACAGGATTTTTGAAATGAATATATATATTCCATTGTTGATAATGAAAAATGCAGACTATTTTGAGTTAATTTTCATATTCATTAGACTTATTTTATAAACTTAACATTTTACAGCCAAAATTTAATACATTTATTATAATTTAATATATTATTATTATTATTATTATTTTTATACTCTCATTCAACAAACTTATTCTCTTTTTTTTGGAAAACAAAAATAATACCATTAATAACTCCTAATTAGTGAAAATTTATTATAAAATTTAATATGATCTTTAAAAATAATTTTACTTTTCTTGATCCCATTTGTTTTTCTTTTTTCATAAGAAAATAAAGTTTGCTGTCCAAAAAATATTTTTTAAAATGTAATTATTAAGTAAGAATGAAAGACGACAAATGTTAATTTAAAAAGAACAAAACATTTTTTATTTTTTTTCATTGTAAAAGTAGTATAACTTACTGCTTCAGTTAATTATAACTATTTTGTCCTGTGTGGACTGAAAAAACAAATTAACTGACAAATAAATAAAAATAATAAATCATTAAATTCTTGCAGTGCAGAAAAACAAATAAGAATATTTATGAAAATGAAAATTGATATAAATATTAATATCCTATTTCAATTGTTGATTTGTTCTGTCCTGTTTCTTTGTCTGTTTTGATGATATATATAATATTATTAATAAATGAATAGTTCTTATTATACCATCTGCTTTTATTATTTAAAATGTTTTGTAGCAGACATAAAGTGACATGCCAGTCAAAAACAGGTCTCAATTATGTCATTAGTTTCACACTATCAAAAAAATCTACCATGCATGAAAATAATTGAGACAAAGATGAAGTAAAAATGACACTAATTTCACTGTTCAGCAAGCATTATAATATTATTTTAGATGTCATAATATGTGGCAGTTTCAGCAGCTGGAAAATAATGAATGATCCTATTTCAATTGAGATTGTTAAAAAATATTGCCAGATAATATATTCAATTGTTTTCAGTTGCACTCATAGCTCTCCAAGTAGAATTAAATTTAAATATGTATAATTAATTCTTATGTTTTCCTATAAAAAGCTTTGGATACTATCACCGCTATTAACTATAATGATACATTTTTTATTGAGTGATCTTTAAAAAACTTTTCTGATGAATACATCAGCTTACTTCATCACAATCTTGCAAAAGTTTCTGCCAGTAACTTGAAATAGCATATCAGTAATTTTTCTTTGATTTATTAGTAACAGAGGACCGTCTGCACTATTTATCTAATATTTATGATATTTTATTAAAGTTTTTATGCCTGCATAATAAAAAATATCAAAGTTTATAGTGTTCATATGACAGTGTTGCTATATTGTACTATGTGCACTAAAAAAGGAATACCCTACACTATGTAAATGTTTAGATTTTTGATCATTTTCTGTTTTTCATAGCTTACAGTTACGCAGATCTTGTTTATGGAACTGGAAAATATAATTAAAAATATGGAGGAGTTTCTATATTAATATTAATTAACAAATTATGTTGAGAGTTATTAATAAAATATTGTTATTTTCATTAATTTTAAATTTTGTTGTATAAACTCTGCTTCTGATAACTTGAGAATAAAAGACAAAGCATGCCTTTTCTTCTTTTTTAAATTTTTTATCAGCATATTTAAACTTGAGATTATTTTGTAATACAAGCACTGTTCATCAAAAATAAATTGAGACTGACCAAAAATAATATGATATTTACAGTGAAGAATATTGCTATAAGCACTGATAATTTTTTACAAGATGTAATGTTAATACCATCTGCACTATTTACCTTGTTTATTACCATTTTATTGTCTACATGTAGAATGTAGTCATATTTACTTCTGGTACTAGCATTTTATATTATAGAAGAAGCCCAGAATGTTTAATAAATATGGAACATAGCTAACAAAATAGTGAATGAATAAAATATAACAAAATCTCAGTGTATTCACTAAAAACAGTTCTATTAGCAGTAATTATAAAATTGGCATTCAATAAATTTGCAGAAAATTATTCATGCTATTAAATTATGATGTTTATAATAAAATTTCCTTTTTCTCCGTAACCTTTTACTGTGCAATGTCTCCAGCATCTCTCCCTTTGCTGATTACTGCATGATGTACATAATAAAATCACTGCCCCATTATGTAGTTTTTATTAAAATAAAACCTCACGTTACTTTTTACTCTATTGCTAGTAACCAAATGATAAATACTGTTGTGTTATTCAAGATATCGGCAGAAATTTAGGTTAGGCTTTTAGGCAAGAAGTGAGAATTAATTACATAGTGATTCCTTTGAAAGTCCTTTTTATGTGAACATTTTTAGAGTGAAAGGGCTTTATCACTAGAAATTAATGTGCTTTTCTGTTCCAAAACATATTAGAGTGATAATTACACATGCAGCGTAATTTCAAATGGTGCTATCTTCTTTAATTAACAAATATTGCAAAAACATGAGATACATTTTGTTATCTATCACAGTTTATGATTTATAATTACATCTTCTAGAGTCATAACAGTTACATTAAAAAGTTGAGATATATTAATGTGAGTAATGTTGTATGAATGAATAAATTGAGTTTCAACTATAATAATGTTTTATTATTATTATTATTATTATTATTATTATTATTTGAGAACAATGAAAAGAAGACATTTGGAATACTTCAAAGAGCTTTCTTGTGAATATTACAGATCTGACAAACTCAGTGATCTTGGAAATTTCATGACAGGAAAACTTGATTTTAATGACTAAAAAAACCATTTCTAGTTAGGATTCCATGGTAGACTGACAGCTGATACCCTGTGAGGATGTACGTTTCTCTACAGCAGCTGGTTTTTTTTTTTATCTTATTTAATTTGTTCCTTTCTCCTTTCATTTTCATATTTGAGTAAACATATTTGTCTGGTGATCTGTTTAGGTTTTGTTCTTTTTAAATTTTCATTGTTCAAAAAGAAATCCATTTAGGAAAAACCAACATATAAATAACAATAGCAATAAATAAAAATAAAAAAACATCAAGAACTATGAATATTAAAAGTATAACAAATTCAAAGTGAAAATATAATAATAATAATAATAATAATAAAATTCAAATAAAAATATAATAATAATAATAATAAATAAATAAATAAATAAATAAATAAATAAATAAAGATAACTGAATAAATATAGATTTTAATTTATTCTATTCCGTAAATCAATTTATCATTTAAGTGATGGTTTTTCAATAAAGCAAACAAGAGCTCTTTGTTTATCGAAACAATTTGACGTCAGTTTTATGTATATGTAACAGGTGCTGCGCTCAATTCAAATTAAAAAAAAACAAGAAAAAAAAAACACATTTATTTAAATGAAGTAATCTAATACTGCTCTCTAGTGATGGAAATAGGTTTAGGAACCTGGGTAGGTGGAGGTTGGTAAAAAAAACCCAATGAAACTGTCAAATTACATGTGGATTATAAACATAAAAAAATAATGTATAAAGAAATATAATTTAATTTCAGGTGTTACTTATTATTATTTTTTTTTCACCTGTTTTAAATTATTACATTGGATAATTAATTACTTTATTTAACAGGAGCTAGTATCAAAAATTAATCTAGATAGCTGGTTTTTGTTTTTTTAAAGTCTGCTAAATAAATTGATTTTATACTTTATTTGCTGAGATTTTTTCTATTTTATGCATTCATATACAGGCACATAAATGCACGCAGTCACATAACACACATACTAGACAAAACAAAACACAGAAAATGACACATATACAAACATTACAATAAACAACAGAAAATACACGTTTTATCATGTTTTTATCATGAAATTCTGAATGCATTCACAGACCTATATCAGAATACTGGATAGAGTAGAAATTATCATCAGAAGTGTATTAATCATCATTTGTGTCATCTTTTATACAGAAAAGCATTTTTAAAATCATTTTCGTTGAAATTATCATTCTTTGTGTCAGAAAATGTTTACAGAAATTATCTATATCAGACAATACTTAATGGCAAAGAAAACTTAACCTCTGTAATCAGGGAAAAAACTGGATATATTATTAACAATACTGCTTTATTATCAGACAAAAGAAAATATTAATGTCTATACAAGAAAATACTGGATACAATATTAAGATAAGTTGGGCAAAAGAAAATATGTCAGAAAATACTGAATTTATTATTAATAATGTTATGTTATCCCCATACAAACTGGACAAGAGAAAATACTATTCTCTCAGAATGTACCTGATAGAACTGTAATTGAAAACAATATTCTTTCATCAGATAAGCTACACAATTGCTGCCATCAATTCTACCATCAGTGTACATGGGGTGAGCTAAATCTTCAGCTTGTCTTGCTTTCATCCTCTTCTCCACTTCTTGTCTGAGAAAACCATTTCAGTATTTAATATTAATTAGGTATTGGTTTGTATAGTTTGTTATATTTGCCTTTGTTTGTCACCCAGTAGCTGATATTTTTCATGCTGGGGTGGCCTTAAACATTTATTCATTCATTTGTATAGTTTGTAAAAACAATGGCTATCAAAAATCTCAGTTATTTAAAGATAAGCTTTCATTCCTGGCCATTTCACAAAAAGAATTGACATAATTTTATAAGCAAATGATACCAATGCATATAATTACAAATGAAATGATTTTTTTTTTTCTGTGAGCCTTCCCATGAGCATCAAGGCAAAAAACAGCTCCTTAGTTTAAATCAGATGTAGAACAGACACACCTAGGTATCATAATTATGCATTATGAACAGAGAAAGAGAATGAAAGAAAGTAAGAAAGTGAAAGAGAGAATCAGAAAGGCTAGGAGAAAATTAGAGATAAGTAAAAAGATTATGACATCATGCCTGACTTTTGCCTCCAGTTCTGAACTTTAATGTTAATTCTTGACACTATGACTGGTCGTCCAAATATCTCAGCCTAGATAACAATAAACACGTTACAGAACCAGACATCAGTATCCATGCTATTATTTTAATAGTCATAGCTGTAATACAAGTAGTAATAATAAAAGTAATACATTATAATAACAATTGTAAATAATAGTAATCAGTAATAATAATATTTTAATAATAGTAATAGTAGTAGTAATAAAAAAAGAAATATATAACACTAATAATAATAGTAATAATAATAATAATAATAATAATAATAATAAAAATGTTTAAATAATAATCACAATAAGCTATTATATTAACAATAAAATTCACAATTAAATAACAGAATTCCAAAAGAAGAAGAAAAGAATGAATGCCACTTTAATTTATTAACAATCAAGAATTATAAAAAAAAAAAAAAATCAAGAACAAAGAATAGAATTAAAATATCTACTTGGCTTTCTCTGAATTTTTCTCACTAGGACAGACATTTAATTAAAAAAAAAATATAAAAAAAATATAGAAAAACATATCTTCACCTTCATAAGAGCTATTTCCTCTACAGTGCAGACTGCCTCCTCACTGGTGCGGGAAGTCGACAGATCTGTTTTGTTTAGTTTAGACATATCTAATTGGTTTGTAGTTCTGCACTGCAGTTATGAGACGCTGTTTTTTTAACAACGAGATGAGAGTAGGGCTTCCAAAACGTGAGCAGTGTGTAATGGAAGTCAAATTGCACCAAGTGGATGGTTACTGGCAAGCTCCAGCACGAAAACCCCAACACCACACCATCAATGCCTGAATCCGCTCTCTGAAAGATGAGCTGATGAACAACACACGGAGAACACAGATCACATAGGAAAACTTCTACACTGCGAGAACAAAATATGTTTTTGAACAACAAACTACAAATACAAATACTGTTATAACTAAAATTTATTTTAAAAATAATTCTATCTATGTAATATTCTTGCTATGGGAAAATGCATATAAAAGATCCCTTGCTGGGGTTTTTTTTGGGAACAAGTAGCGCATTCAGTGGGTTTCTTATTATTATCTCCATGATCCTTAACCATATAATGTGATGCCAATATAATTAATTAATTAATTTATTAGTACTGTAATAGCAACAATGTAACCAGTGGTGTAACTAGCTCGATCAGTATAGAATTCCTATGGGATACTTGACACATAGGATCAAACCTCTTTAGTGGCCCCATTATGGTTTTGGTGTGTGTAAGTGTGTGTTTGACAGTGGAGGCTTTGAAGATGAATTCTATTTTGTATGGCTTGTTCATTTTATAATCATATTTAAAGAAATATTTATATATAAGACCATCTACTTTTAATATAATCAATATTTTTACTTCAGAAAATATAAAAGCTTTAAGGAATCTTGATAAATATATAATTTAATTTGTAACTACGTATATATATAGTCTACCAAAAAAGAAATGCAAAATGGTTGATTTCTTAGATAACTATTGTAAACTGACACATATCGATGTACAAACTATGAATATAATGACATTTGGTGATTTAAATGTACAGCTTTTGTTACAGTCGCCAAAAAGCAATAAATAAAGGCTATGATCATGTTTATTAGCCAAAACGTCCCCCATGCAAACCACGTTACCAGTGCATGTTCACGTGCAGCACATCAAACTTGAATATGAGGGTTATAAAAATGCAAGATTTTGGAATACTTCTGTTCATTATTTTTGTTCTGACCCAACATCAAACAAATGCCACAACTGAGTGAACGCATCAAAACAACACCATTGGCCATTTACAAGCTGGCGAATCCTTCTTGGCCATAGCCCAGGTGTTCCATGTATCCCCAAGCACCATCTTGAGAATGTGGTATGGGTTCCAGCAACACCAAACAACACATGACTGTCCCAGATCAGGTAGACCACGTGAAACCACCAGGGCCCAGGCCCACTACATACGGGTACTTCATCTACAGGAAAGAACCATAACAGCAACCTCTACTGCTTCAGGAATACCAGGTCTGCTTAGATTATCAGCTCAGACAGTGCGTAATCGTTTATGCGAGGCAGGTATTCGAGCCAGACGGCCTGTAAGAAGAGTGGTTTTGACTAAACAACATCATCGACTACAACATCAGTGGTGTCAAGTGCACAGAATCTGGCCTCAATTACGATGGAAAACTATCTCGATTTCTGCTTCGTCGAGTTTACAGACATTGTGGTGAATGTTTTGCTGCAAACTGCATACAGGAAGCGGACAGATTTGGCTGTGGTAGTGTGATGGTGTGGGCAGCAATCTCATACACTGGCAGGACCAATCTGGTTCACATCCAAGGCAACTTAACGGCACAGAGATACCGAGATGAAATTATGCAGCCACGTGTTGCTCCAATTATGAATATGGTAACACTGTATTCCAGCACGTCAATGCGAGTCCACATACAGCCAGACTCACTACAACATACACAACAACATTCAGGTCCTGCCCTGGCCCTCTAAATATCCTGATCTAAACCCTATAGAGCATTTATGGGATGAGTTGGATAAACGACTGAGGCAGCACCAACCACAGCCACAGAATTGTGCTCAGTTGGCATTATTACTACAGAGTGGGCCACCATTCCACAAGGTGTAATTCATAATGTCATTACTGCCATGGGAAGGATATGTCAGGCAGTTCTGGACTCCCATGGTGGGCACACAAGGTATTGATATTATACTGTTATAACCTTGAACTTTAACCTTTTCAATACAATATCATCAATATTAATGAATTGCGAAAGTGTGTGTAAAATGTGAACATTCTGCTGCATTTTGTTGATCCATTTGATAGATATTCCCAATGTCAATAAAATCTACCTTTGCGTTTCTTTTTTGTAAGAGTATATACACACACACAAACACACATATATGTACTTATATATACATATATATATATACATACATATATACATATAAATATATATATATAACAACTATATGTTTATATTTTTATTATCCTAATTCTTACATTTCATTTTTTTATTTTTCCTGTATTTGTATACTGTAACCTATTACACAACTGTTTGTGTTTTATAACTGTATTCTTGTCTGTTCTGTGTTTATAGCTGACTTTGGCAAATAAATAAACTAAACTGAAATTGTATTGTAGTAATAGTAGTAGTAATAGCTGCAGGTACAGTATCATCTCATTGTTACCTTTTGACTGTGTACACCATCAACCAGGTAAAACAGCATTTAAGAAGTACTGGGACATCAACAGATCATCACTGGTACACTTCAGCTTGTCGACACAAATTTAAGATCATTAATACAAGTTGTTGACTTCATGGGCCATGATCTCTGCCTCCATGTCAAAGAGAGATTCAAGTTTCTGAATACTTGCATTGCGCGACAGTTGAATGCATACACAGTCCTTGCACAATGATCAGCTAGCTGGAGTGAAAGTGTGTTTATATGTGACAAGGAAATATATTGTTCTTTACATTAAAAAGAAATGAATGTTTTAGAAATTAATGTAAAAGTTGAAATTAAAACTGGATTCAAAAGTGGAGATACATGTTAAATATTGTAATGAGAAATGTTATTTCATGTTAATCATTTCGTATTTAATAATCTCTTGCTCTTTCGCTCTCTATCTTTCTGTATATGTAATACACACACACACATCAGTAACTACATTTTTTGTTAACTTTATTGTTGTTCTTTTCTTTATAAATACATACATAGATTTTATTCAAACATCTATATTATTATGAGAGAGAGAGAGAGAGAGAGAGAGAGAGAGAGAGAGAGAGAGAGAGAGAGAGAGAGAGAGAGAGGATGAAGATATGGAGAACATAAAGAAACTTTATAGAGATATAGAAAGAGCTGTGAACTGTGATTAATTCACTACTACATACCATATAATCACTCACCATGACCTTTCAACATGGCTGCAATGTCAAGGACATCACCTAGTGACAGTGTCAGAAGGTGACTGTTTCCTTTATCTGTGAGAATGGCTGGACAATGCATCATATTACCCAGCATTCCTAGAGGAAGATAAATAAATAAATAAATGAGATAACAAATTTCAATAAATATGAACCATATAAATGTTAAAAATAAAAAATAACTATAACTGTTTTCCAGGATGTCCTCCAAGTGCTGTCAGTTTAATCAGGAAGCTGTCTGCACCTTCAAAGTCCCCTTCCCCTTCCCTTCCCATTCCTTTTCCCCCTTTTTCCCTTCCCTCTCCTGTCCCGGAACCCATCCCTGGCGATCCCAGAGATCGGATCCGTGATAGGCGTGCCCGAACCTTGAATTGGACGTGGGCACGTAAAAAGAGTTATCCATCCATCCAACTAAGAAACGACAGATTAGCTCAGACGTTTCCGTAATCAGATTAGCTCAGCCACAGATTCGCTCACAGATTTTGAGAGATTAGGTCAGATCACTCGCCAAAAAACATCGTTGGATTACTCTTGTTTTATTCTCGCTACACTAGTTCACTTGTTTTGCCTGGGATTTCGTTTCATTCTTTTGTGCAGTTATCAGGAATATTTGTTCACTATTTTTTACTCGTACTTTCATACTTGGGATTACGTGATCACTTATTTTTGTACCGTGTAAATGCGACGGAATCGAAAACCAACCAATCGTCTAACAGATCTCTGCTCATAAACCATTGGCGTAGAACGAACCATCAATCAACCAATCGCCATCGAGAGATCTTCGGACACATTCCGACCAATCAACTTCGTAAAAAGAGTTCTCCATCCATCCATGCGTTTCTTCGCACTTAGGAATCCATTTTCAATTTCGAACTTCGAACACTGACGAACAACCGACATCAAATTTGGTAAGAAACGGAATGCTATCCTCCTCCCAGCACGACACAATTCACTTTCCCAGCACAACATTTTAAATTCCCTCTTGTTACCTCCCTATTTAGTATTTCAACCTCAAACCCTCTCCCCCAGAGTCCTTGTTAATACTCCAACGCTCATTAATTGTCTATATATATCTGATCGTTATTTAAATGTTATAACGTTTTTTGATTACTAATTTAAATAAAAAGTATATTAAATTAACTAAAAAAAAAAAAAAAAAAAAAAAAGTTTTAACTGTATTAAAATATTAATTGTAATTATATTAAAAATAAAACAAGCAAGTTAACATAGTAAACTAACCATACAATGGCGGACACAACCAAACCAGTCGGAACATCCAATACCGAAGAGGGTTCCCCAAAAACTAGAGGTCAAACAGAAAGGGAACTCCCAGACTTCTGTTCTCTCGGCCTCCCAGACGACAACGGAAACACATCTGACGGCTCACTAAACGACGTCATCTACGTGGGACTGGTACAGACGACACCTGACGGCTCTCCCTGCCCCGACCTGTCCACTCCCCCAGAATGTCCCCAAACCTGTAACTGGCCCACAAATGTCCCAACCGGACTGACCACCGTTCCGGAGTCCCCCCAGCCAAAAAATAAAAATAAAAAACGGAAAACCCACCCAACTGTCCCATCTCCCCCAGAACAGCTACCAGACAGCACAGCAAACCGATTTTCTACCCTGGACATGCTCAACATCGCTGTCCCCCAACAGGGCTCCCATAAATCCCTCAAACTATCCGCCAGTCCTCCTAGACCCGCTAAGTCTCCAATCCCCGGGCTGAGGCGGGTATTGTTTAACAAAAAAAAACCCGACTCTATACGAAGCTATCTTCTTCCAACAGTCCGTCTCGCGACTGTTGGACGACACATTATTCCACACCCGGCTGTCTGATGAAATCACCTTCATCAGGGCCGAGTCGGACATCTCACTCACCAACCTGGGTACCAGCATGGAACTGATGCCCAACCCCATAAAGTGTCAAAATGTGTGCGTCACACTCGCGAGGTGTACAGAGGAACCGCGAGAGAGGAGGGAACCCATCCACGTAAAAAAACCCTATACCCCCATCGAACTAGGCTACTGTCAAGACCAAAAGAGTAGCAAGGCAATCCATAAACAAATGGACCGGACGGCGGCCTACGGCACCTGGGGGGACTGAACCTTCACTGCAGAACCCCTAACCCAGGTAAACACCAAACCCCCAAAAAAGAAACAGAAACCATACACAGAAACAACAAAACAAACACCACACAAAAATGAATTTTTACAAGTAGCAACCAACACAAACCCGACAATACCCAAACAAAAATACAAACATCGCCACAAAACAAATCCCCCAAAGCCCCCCCCAAATTGTCAAACAACACAGAGGAGTTTCCGCACCTCACCCTCACACCAGGAAGAACCTGGCCCCGAGAGTTCTTTTACTCGAGCGTGCCACCAACTGCACGGGCAAAATCCATTCCACAACAACAAAACAACATTCCACAACAACAAAACAACACCCCACAAAAAGACACTCAATACACAACAAAAACAGTTACAGAAACAGCTACACAAATCCTAAAAATAATAAAAGAAGAAAACCCAGAAGTGATGATTCAGACCATCACCATCTGGAGCAACGACTACTGGGATGTGCGTCTGTCTGCCACATCCGTTTCAAACACAAACAACTACAACTGCTGACATTCGAAACACAACCCATCAAATGCGCCTAGTGTCAACGATGGGGACACAGTACGAAAAAAATGCAGGTCGTTGAGGGGACACCCAACGTCTTTCAGGTGTGGGGGCAGACACCCCAAGAAAACGCCAGACAACCCGTGCCGTCAACCCATCCAGTGCGCAAACTGCAACGGCCGACACTACACACACAGCCACCTATGCGCGGCCTACCACAACGCACTGAAACACCTGGAGGCCAAAAACACACACACAGCTAGCCCCCATCACTCATCAGCCACGCACTCATACACACCAGCCCCCACGACAGACGCAAAACAAGGACAAATAGGCACAATAACCAACAAAGACAGCCCAGTGACAGCCCTCCAACTACTCAGGGTTGTCACTGGCCTATTCCTAGACGGATCCCTGCGGACCCCCAACCCCAACCCCAACTCCAATAGATCGGTTGCAGACATAAAGAAAGCCACTGTGGCAGCATGTCAAACCCTACAACACCACCTGGGAATACCGCTGGAACTAGAGACTGTGCTCCCACACTCAATCAACTATTACCAAAACAACATCAACACCGAGAACACTAAACAAATAAAGTAAATACAATCAAAATACACGCAACAGAACCAATCTCCAAGGCTACCAAACTCCGTCACACCACACATGGGAGACAAACAAAACATTAAACGTAAACAAGCCAAAGGCCTTAACATCCTACAGTGGAATGCCAAAGGCCTCAAAACAGGAGGTCATGGCGAAGAACTCAAACACTACCTAACTAATTCTAATATACAGATAGACATAATATACAAGAAACCTGGATCACCAACACACAAACACGGAAGAATCAACTCTTCCAAAACTTTAACATTCCAGGTTTCTATGGTTTCTTTCACAACACTAATTGCACCACGAGAGGAGGAGTGGCGACTTTTGTCAGAAATGAGCTATCCTACTCACGTATCACACTAACCAACCACCACATCAACATAGAGACACTTGGAATATCAATACATGGCCAGGATGAGGACATTAACATTTTTAACTATTACACCCACCCAGGCAAAAATCAATACAACATAACACTCGAACACTACACTAAAAGCATTCCCTCTAAATATATCGACAACTCCATCATACTAGGGGACTTCAACAGCAAAAACCACCTATGGGGATCCTCTAGTACAGGCAAACAGGGAATCATCGTCGAAAAATTTATGGATCTTAACAAACATATGTCTGAACGATGGCACGCCAACCTTCCTATCAGACATACACAACACCTGGTCATGCATTGATATCTCAACAGTGTCTGAAAAAATAGCCTCTAAATGTGAATGGACAGTCCTTAACAATCTCAACAGCGATCACCTACCAATACTCATCGCATACAACACACAAAATAACTGGAAAGAGGTACCAATAAACAAACACAAATGGAACTTCACGAAAGCCAACTGGACTGAATTTAAAAAACAATGTCTGGAAACAGATCCCAAACTCATTCGAAGCAATAATATCGACACTTTTAACCAAAATTTAACTGACAGAATAACATTGCCTAAAAACTATTCCAATTTCTAACTATAAATACAAAAATAATTCAGTCCCTTGGTGGAGTGAAGAACTAAAACTCCTCACAAAGGCACGCAACAAACATCGCAAAACATACCAAAAAAATAACTCAGCAACCAACCTCGCAAACCTCAAAATCAGTAAAAACAAAGTCTCACAAGCCATGCTACATGCAAAAAAAGAATCATGGAAAACCTTCTGCACCTCTATCAACATCAACACATCTAGTAAGGAAATTTGGGCAAAAATCAAACGCATACAAGGGAAACCAATTAACAAGAACACACTACTAGTCCGAAACAAAAACCTCCATACAAACAAAGAGAAGGCCGCTGCTCTGGGAGATGTCTTTAAACACAACTCGAGTACAAACAACTTTCCCCCCAAATTACGAAAAATTTAAAATAAACTAGAAACAGTCAACAAAATCCCACCTGACTCAAAAACCTCAGGAACGAAATACAATATTCCCTTCACACTCCAAGAAATGACAGCGGCCTTCTCCGACCGTAAAGGAACAGCCCCCGGGCCAGACAAATTCTCCTACCCTTTCTTTCAAAACATGCCCACAGACATGTTAAATCTATTTCTGGAACTCTATAACACTATCTGGAAGGAAGGATACCTTCCCCTCAAATGGAAGCATGCTGAAGTCTTCAGCCTTCCAAAACAGGGTAAGGACCTTTCCAACCGCTCCAACTATCGTCCTATCTCACTAACGTCCTGTGTCTGCAAAACCATGGAGGCTATGGTCAACAAACGCCTAACACACTTTCTGGAAAAAAAAAAAAACTAATTTCGACCTTTCAAAGTGGCTTCAGAAAGAACCACTCCACAAGCGACCACATAACCAGACTACAGTCTGAAATATCCGAATCTTTATTTACTGGACAAAAAGTGGTAGGAGTGTTTGTTGACATAGAAAAAGCCTATGATATGGTCTGGAGACATGGTCTTCTAATCAAAGTCTACAACATGGGCATAAGAGGCCCTATGTTCGGCTTTATAAAAGCATTCTTGCAAAACAGATCCTTTACGGTCAATGTAGACGAAAACTTCTCAGACAGCTTGGATTTGGAGAATGGGATCCCCCAGGGTTCAGTTATCGCCCCTACTCTTTCTAGCATTTTTATTAATGACCTAGCACATAATCTAGCCACTAACTCGAAAACCGCAACTAAGCTTAGTATAGGACTATTTGCGGATGATACAGCCTTTTGGCGTGCTGGAAACTGTCTTAAACAAATCGAAACAGATATGCAAAAAGACTTAAATAACTTACAAAAATGGGCTGAAACCTGGGGAGTCACTATCTCCCAATCCAAGACTGTCGCCATAACCTCTGGGAGACAAGCTAACACTAAACACAATAAAATAGACCTACATTACAACAACACAAAAATCCCACAAGTAAACGCAGTCAAATTCCTGGGAGTCACCTTCGACAGGTGCCTTACCTTCAAACAACACATCACCAACACAATCAACACATGCACAAAATACATGAACTTACTGAAAGTGCTTTCGAACGCCAAATGGGGAGCTGACAGAAAATCTCTCTTGATGGTGTTCGAAGCACTAGTAGTGTCAAGACTCCAGTATGGGTCCCAGGCGTTCAGCGGTATGTCTGAATACCAACTAAAACGGCTAGACACGGTCTACAACAAGGCACTCAGAATTGTTGCCAGGGTGTTCCCAGGCACACCGACGGACAGTCTGTGGAACTGAACATGCTGCCGCTGCGAATCCGACGCAGCACACAGTGTCTCAAACACTGGTTCAAAATCAAAAACCTAATCCCCACCCATCCAATAAACACAATAATCCCAAACAAACCCATCAACGACAGAGAAACAACGAAAACAAAAGACTAACCTACTGGACCTAGAACTTGAAAACAACCCTTCACCCTTAGAACCCCCATGGACAATGAAACAACTAGACATACCTCTAACGCTTAGACAGGAAGTATCGAAGACGGAACACGACCCATTTAAAAACGTAATTTTTAGAGCAGCATTAAGCGACCACTACTCGGACTTCGTACAAATATACACAGACGGCTCCAAAGACCCTCTCACGGGAAGAACCGGCATGGCCTTTCATGTCAGGCCGGACTACCCGACGTACCTTTCAACTATAGAGGTAGACTGACCAACAACCTATCCGTCTTTACTACGGAACTAATAGCTATTCTCTCGGCACTTAAATGGGTCCTAACTCAAACTTACGAAAAAGAAATACCTCATACTGACTGACTCCCTCAGCTCATTGCAAGCTCTGCATAAACTCAAATTCAGCAGCTCCCAGTACATTAGACAGATCATCGAACTCACAAACTGTATCAACTACAGAGGACACAAGGTTACCTTCGAGTGGGTACCCGCTCACGCGGTTTGTTACTGGAAACGAGCTGGCAGACAAAAACGCTAAACACTCGCTTGACGACGACACGATCGACTTTGACTCTAAGTACAACGTTAACGAAATCATGACCATAGCGCACAATAAGCTGATAGAATCGTGGCAACAAGACTGGGACAACAAAACTAGACTATGGCATTACATAATTAAACCGAAAGTAAACTCGCCCTGCCCACTCTCAGACAACAACAAAACAACTCAAACTTTAACCCGTCTCAGAGTGGGAGTGACCTTCGGACTAAACGACAGTAGACATAGATTCGACAACACTGTGAGTAACAAGTGCGGCACATGCCATAAACTGGACAACGTCAGGCATTATCTTTTCTACTGCACCAAATACGACAAGGACAGACGCAAACTAAACACAGCTTTAACAAACATCAAAGTCAGATTTACTCCAGCGGACATTTTCATTCCCCAAACACCTAAAAAAACAAGTAGACAACCTGATAATGCGATTCGTGGAAGCAACAAAAATCAAAATATAAACACAGACAATTTCACAAAACACTACATAAAATAAACGCACCCCAGAACCAACTGGTAACCTCCGTTCGACAGATTTGCGGCCAAACAACTCCAAAAACATACAACAACGCGACGCTAACAACAGCAAAAAGGTGCCCGACACGATGACATGAAGATTTTTTTTTTTTTTTTTTTTTTTTTTTTTTTTTTTTTTTTTTTTCTTTTTTTTCTTCTCTCTCTCTTTTTTTTTTTTTTTTCTCTCGTTATATAATAGTAAAAATTAAGTAAATAAATAAATAAATAAATATAAATAAATAAAACCCCTTAAACAATGCCCAATGGATGTATATATGTATATATGTGTGTGTTTATGTATGTGTATGTATGTATATATATCCACATATGTGTACATGTATGTATGTGTATGGGCGTGTATATATGTATCTCTACCGCACACTTTTGGATCTTAGTAATTAAAAACCACTCAAAGGTTTATTCCAAATTGCCCACTTCAAATGCACCTTCGCCGTCCCCTTCCCCTTCCCTTCCCATTCCTTCTCCCCCTTTTCCCTTCCCCTCTCCTGTCCAGGAACCCATCCCTGGCGATCCCAGAGATCGGATCCGTGATAGGCGTGCCCGAACCTTGAATTGGACGTGGGCACGTAAAAAGAGTTATCCATCCATCCAACTAAGAAACTTCATTTATAAACTGAATTTATATTTTAAGGAAGTTATTGGTGTGTGTGTGTGTGTACATTTATTTATAGTCTTAACTCAGAAATAATCAAATTATATTAATTATTTAAAAACATTCCCAAAATTGAAATCGGTAACAGTTACTTCTAATGAATCAAATGGCTACTACTGACAACAAATGGTTTTCACTTCATCTGTACCAGCTGTTTTCAACCAATCTAAGTTAATGGTTGCTAGCTGAGTCAGTGACATCAACAAAGGCAGTTGTCCAAAAGTACTTGAGTTTAGTTCTGCTTTTCTTAAACTGACATGTTTCAAGTTTGTAAATTTCTCTGTGGACAGTTTCTTTGTGAGTAACTTCAGCTTCGTTCATGCCTTACATCAGCCTTTCAACAGAACTCTGATTTGATTCATCTTGATAAAAATGAAAACAAAAAAATTCCTTTTCATATACATGTGCTGATGCATATTTTACTGTAGATACAGACTAGCACATACATACTCACACATACAAAAAAACACTGAGAGAAAAACATAGCAAATACAGAAACACAGAAACAAACACGCTCACTAACCTTAAATACCAACAAGAGATGACATATTCACTGACAGGCTCAGACACCCACATCCACACAGAGATTGAGAAAGAAAATACAGATTGAAGAGAGGGTGTTAAGTAGAATGAGGGTGATAAAGATGGGTAAAGAAAGAAAACAGAAAATAAAAACAAAGAGATATTTACAGATAGAATATGTAGGAGATAAGATAGGCAGAAAGACAGAGACAGAGAAAAATGCACACATATACTCATATACATTAACACACACACACACACACACACACACACACACACACACACAGATTGGATTCTGTTAATGCAAATACTGTTGATGTTGTTGTTATAACAGCTAATGTAACTGTTTATCATTAACAGCTACTATTACCACTTTCATTATTATCTACTATTTCACTTTTCATCTGAACCAGTAAACTGTTTAAGTTATCAAACTTCTCTCACCGTTAAAGCAGCAACCAGTCCTTTAATGAGAGCAGTTTTATCAGATAATCCATTACTAGACAGATCTAGTTCTGTGAGTCCTGTGTTTAGTGAGAGCAGTTTTATCAGATAATCCATTACTAGACAGATCTAGTTCTGTGAGTCCTGTGTTTAGTGAGAGCAGTTTTATCAGATAATCCATTACTAGACAGATCTAGTTCTGTGAGTCCTGTGTTTAGTGAGAGCAGTTTTATCAGATAATCCATTACTAGACAGATCTAGTTCTGTGAGTCCTGTGTTTAGTGAGAGCAGTTTTATCAGATAATCCATTACTAGACAGATCTAGTTCTGTGAGTCCAGTGTTTAGTGAGAGCAGTTTTATCAGATAATCCATTACTAGACAGATCTAGTTCTGTGAGTCCAGTGTTTTCTAGTAGTGTCGATGATAGGAGTTTCATATCAGTAGATATCAGTAGCTCTGAAATTACAGAGAAAAAATACATTATTTTAATAAAACCAGTATAAATAAATAAATAAATAAGAAAATTAATAAATTTAAAATTATATGACTGAAAAAAAAAATGAAAAAAACAGTTTTCAGTGTTGTGTTTTCTTTAAGAGCTGGACTGACACAGTGATAGAAATAATCATTTCCTAGAGAATTAGTCAACACATCCAAATATTCCAACATTTTGCCTATACAGTCCTAGAAACAAAACACTCAATGTACAATGTTAATAGTAAAAACTATTAACAGAAATTGTAAACATTTGTCTATTTGTTATTATTAAAATGTAGTTAGTAGAAGACATCATAATGTTTTAACAGTAGTAATAATATCAACAGCAGTAGTAGTAGTTGCAGGAGTTGTAGTAATACTAGCAATAGAAATAGTAGTATCAGTGGTACTGTTGATTGTAGTAGTTTCCACAGCAGCAGTTGTAGTAGTTTTAATATTACTAACAGTAGTAGTAGCAGCAGTAGCAGTTGTAGTAGCAGTAGTAGCATAGTAACAGCAGCAGCAGAATTTGTTATTGTGGTATTTGTGGTAACAATACTAGGAGTAGTAATAGTAATAGTGGTAATAGTTGTAGTATTAGTAGTAACAGTGGTAGTAGCAGAAGTAGCAATATTAATAGCTAACTGATAATACTGGACAATTACATATACTACTACTAATATTAATAATAAAAATAATAATAATGACAGTAACAATAAGAAGAAGAAGAAGAGAAAATAAGAAACATATAAATATAAAAATAATTTCTTATTACTGGAATAAGCATTATGCAATGAATATAGAAACCTTTAATCGGTTTTATTATTATTATTATTGTTATTATTATTATTAGTTAGTAGTAGTAGTAGTAGTAGTAGTAGTAGTAATACTATTATTATTATTATTATTATTAATATCTTTTTAATTTCAGTATTAATTTTTATTGCTGTTTTCATTGTTGCTGCTTCTACACATAGTAGTAGTAGTAGTAGTAGCAGTAGTAGTATTGGCAACATCATCATTAATAATGGATTATTTTGGAGGTGATTTTTTTTTTCTTTTTTTTTTTCTGTTATTTTCTTATTCTTTTTCTTCTTTTTGTCTGTTGCAGTAGTTCTTTTTGATGTCAATAATAATACTAAGGGTCATTCCGTGTCAAATCACCCAAAAAAAAAGAAATTTAAACCCGACCGTCTCAGATTTTTATAAAACTTGGTATACTTGTTGACTGGGATCCCACAGCACCAAATCTGAAATATTAGCCCAATCAGACCAGTGGTGTTGGAGATACGGCCCACGGAATTTTGAGATTTTTTGCCAAAAATGGGTGTGACCACCAACCTTAGAACCCTCATATCTCAGGAACTACTGGGCCAATCTTCATAAAGTTAGTATAGTTAGAAAGGCAAAATGACAAGGATACCAAATCTGCCATTTTTGTTTAGTTTGGAAAATATTGGAGTACCTTGACCTTTTGACCTTTGCTATGACCTTGAAATTGACCGTGTGGATCATTGATCTTGAGATGACCTTTATTGAAATTTAATCTCCCACATGTTAACTAAAATATATAAAAGTTTCCTGGGTGTTTTTTTTGTTTAGCCACAATATAGATTTAAAAATGCACATACCTGAAAATAACACCTTTTCAGCCATTAACATCTGATTGACTAAAACCTGAATGATCAATTCTGGATGCTAGGAATCACCATCTCTTGATCATCGAGTAAGACATTGTAGGCCTGCATGTATGCATAAAGTTCACATATAAAAGTTTCCTGGGTATAATATTTTTGGTATCCTTGTCATTTTGCCTTTCTAACAATACCAATTTTATGAAGATTGGCCCAGTAGTTCCTGAGATATGAGGGTTCTAAGGTTGGTGGTCACACCCATTTTGGCAAAAATCTCAAAATTCCGTGGGCCGTATCTCCCACACCATTGGTCTGATTGGGCTAATATTTCAGATTTGGTGCTGTGGGATCCCAGTCAACAAGTATACCAAGTTTCATAAAAATCTGAGACGTCGGGTTTAAACCATTGGGTGATTTGACACGGAATGACCCCTAACGATAATAATACTAATTATAATTATTATTATTAGTGTTGATGTGTTCGTCATTGTATTACTGTCGCTGTAATTACTACTGTCTTCATTATTTTGTTGTTTTCAGATAACTAGTTTATGTATTTTGTGTTGTTGTTACGTTTCCATAATGAGTGACAGCATCATGAGCATGTTTTTTCAAAATTTCAGTAATCAAAATTATGAAATAATACATTTTCGGAAAGAGAAAGAGAAAAGAAAAAAGAAGAACAAAAAATACCTAACATAACATTTATAAAGAAAACTCAACATTACGCTGCCATGGCATATTCAGTACAAAACAAATCGGAGAAGAGAATATTGTGAGTTTTTCGAGCTTTCTGCCCCGCTGACTAGAACTGGTAGCTGATCGGCTATGTCCGGAACTCTTCTCGCGAAAGACAATTATGCTAACGTATCGTTATCGTAGTTGACCGGAAACATTTCACTTCTGTCACGAAGTCAAATACATTTTATCTTTACTAATTATTATTATTATTATTACAGGTACCGGGCTAATTATCCGGCGTCCTGAAATCCGGAAAGACCAGAAAACCTAAAAAATTTTCCCGACGCTATTTTCATAGTTCGCGCGCGTGGGTGTTGTCCTGACCAGACCGGAAGTAATCTTTCAAGCCAATAAAAAAAAATACTTTATCATTTAATTTTTATGAAGATATATATATAATGCTCGTGTAGATAATACTTCACTATCATTTCCTCGTTGTCTAGCCATGGTCAAAAATTATTATATGATAGAAAAAGTAATATCACAAATAAATTTGCAAGGGGACGATCATATTAAAATGTGGTGCCTCTTTGTTGCGGTACTAGAAGCCATTGAATACGCACTCCTTGTGTAATTTTCTCTGTTAGATCGGTTTTGGATCGGTGATTAATAATCGTTTGAAAGTTTAATTAAAATCCGAAAGAAGAAAAAAAAAGATAAAGTAAAATAATAAAATAAAATAAAATAATGTTATACCCGAGTGGTTATTTTTACCATTACCTATTTATACATGTTATGTTTATTATTAATGCTCATTAGATGTATCATCTAAACTGATACACGGTGGACCGACAAGTGTATTACACTGACGAGAGCAATAAACATGTTGATTATGAAATTAGCAAATACCGAAAGCGAAAAACCTTAATAATAATAATAATAATAATAATAATAATAATAATAATAATGTTGCTGTTTGTTGTCGTTGTCAGTTGCAGTAGTAGCAGCTGTAGTAGTGATAGTAATTGCAATATATAAAAAACAGCATTAAGAATGTAATTTCATTACTACAACTATTAAACATTACAATATCAACTAAACTGAAATTCACATGATTGAAAGTATGTTAATAATACGCATTATTAAAAATAATAATAATAAAGAAATTATAATAAAAATGTGAAATAAATTCTACAAAGAAGTATTTGCTCTAACGCAGTCATAGCGTTCTTCAGAGTTTACCAAGAATAATTCTTAATCGCATTAATTAATTTATGTTTACTATTGCTGTTTCTTCTCGTTGTTAGCTGTAGTAGTTGAAGTAGTATGAGTAACAACTGCAGTAGTAGTAGCAGCAGTAATGACAGCAGTTGTAAAATATATACATAAAAGAAAACACACAAAAAAACTCATCTTAAACTAAAAGAAAGTTATACTCTATTGCAGCTGTGAAAGGGTAAAATGGCGGAACTCGCATCTGTTGTATCAACGTTATTTAAGTGGATCAAACTTTATTATCTGCAAAGATAAGACGCTGAAAATAATAAAGTAACAACTTGGAAGTGTAGACAATTAATTTATTCTTAATAGTTTTGACAAGACAAATAAAATTTTCATCCGTTTTCAATAAGCTAATTTTATAATGATTTCGTACAAATGGCTTTGTGGTCAGGGTCATTATCACCAGTACGACACTGCCACTCTCCAGCATCTTTTTTACTGAACTTTTCTATTGTTATTTTAAACTCCCAGCGTGAAATAACATCACCATGGTAGCCATCAACAAATTTCTGACAAAGCGTGGAGATTAAATCACATTCGATAACGATACTGCCGTCAGGCCGAACAGCACTTAGGCCATATGTAATGTTATTATTCACCACGCAGTTCATTATCGATATTTGACCGATCTTCGGCCTACCCAAACACGTAAGTCTTGGGCTTACAGGGCTATCTATTTGTCAAGAAATAAGAGTCATTTAATACAAACGTCAGCTATAATGAGAATAAAAAGAATGTTAATTATTAAAACTATTTCTGACGATACACGCCGGACATCACAATATTTAATAATTTAATTTGTGTTTAAATTTAATTTACTTGATTCTTTGTTCAGTGAAAACGGAACAAGTTAAAACCAACTGAATATTTAAGCGCGTAAATTCGCAATGATTTTCTGAACGGCGTAAATCAAAAGAGCTTCAAGGCGGAGTGTACACTGACACGTGAAGTCATTCATGAAACTAACACTGTTGGTCCTGAAAATGCTGAAGTGCATACTCAAAACACTGAACTGACATACACTAGTACTGATAGCAGTTACACCTTTGTACAACACATACACTAGTACTGAGCAGTTACACCTTTGTACAACTCACATAAAACACTCACAGAACTTTGTACAACTCACATACACTACTACTCACAGCAGTTATACCTTTGTACAACTCACATACACTACTACTCACAGCAGTTACACCTTTGTACAACTCACATACACTACTACTCACAGCAGTTACACCTTTGTACAACTCACATACACTACTACTGAAAGCAGTTATACCTTTGTACAACTCACATACACTAGTACTGATAGCAGTTACACCTTTGTACAACTCACATACACTACTACTGATAGCAGTTACACCTTTGTACAACTCACATACACTACTACTCACAGCAGTTACTCCTTAGTACAACTCACATACACTAGTACTGATAGCAGTTACACCTTTGTACAACTCACATACACTAGTACTGATAGCAGTTACACCTTTGTACAACTCACATACACTAGTACTGATAGCAGTTGCACCTTTGTACAACTCACATACACTAGTACTGATAGCAGTTACACCTTTGTACAAGTCACATACACTAGTACTGATAGCAGTTACTCCTTTGTACAACTAACATACACTAATACTGACAGCAGTTACACTTTTGTAGGACTCACATAAACTAGTACTGGCAGCAGTTACACCTTTGTAGAACTCACATACTTAAAATAGTTAGAATGCTAGGAACACCAGAACTGATAAAGCAGATGCATATATTTAGAACGTACAAACAGCAGTACTGAGAAAATAACCATGTAGAAATTAACGACAGACCAGATTTTGCAGACATTTCATTTACAAATTGGAAATTTTAGGCCAATCGGAACAATGGTTTGGGAGATACGCCCCCCACACACACACGAATTTGTAGATTTTGGGCCAAAATGGGGGTGACCCACCAACCTTTGTACCCTCATATCTCAGGAACTACTGGGCCAGTCGTCATAAAATTGGTACTGTTGAAAAGGCAATATGACAAGGTTTCCAAATCTGCCATTATTGTTCAGTCTGAAGATTGTTGGGGTACACTGACCTTTTGACCTTTGTGTACATCCTTTTTATCAGCATTATTTGACATATTTCAAAATATGAAATGTTATTAACAACACACTAAAATTACATAGAGTGTGTACAAGCGTATTGCAACATCCTGCATTTAACAAAAAGGCTACCAAATGTTAGTTTGCACCTATCAAGGAAATAATGAAATATTTGGAATCCTTATCAAATCAGCTTTCCAGTGATACCATTGTAAGGTTAAAATTTAACTTTATTGGTGTGTGTTTGTGGGGGGATGATTTGACATGGAATGACCACGAAATCGTCTTCAGTTGCAGAGTTATCTGCCTGCTGACATGGGTCACGTGAATTGTCTCTTACAGATGTGAAATATGGCAGAACTTGTCTGAACTACACCATTGTCATTGCAGTCTACATTTACATTTTTATGACATATTAACTGATTTTTTGTGCTTTTCTAAGTGAAATAATTTTATGATGTAACTTTTTAAAATCTATTTTAATATTAACGACATATTTTTTTCATGAATTATTATTTATGATGTTTTATTTATTTATTTTTTAACAATAATATTATTTGTTTTTAACGTTTCATTAATGGTTTCATTCCCTCTATTCTTTAATGCATTTTTTTAGGGCAATTTTGTCCCATATTTTAGCTTTTAAAACGAGTTCGCGACCGAAGCTGGTGAAAGGTGGCATATGGCATATGGTTTTGCCACGTTTCAGCGTTTTTTAGAAGAAAAATAATAAAATAACATTTTAAAAGAAAACAACTAATATTATTATTATTATTATTGTTGTTGTTGTTGTTGTTGTTGTCTTTATATTATTTTAGAAGAATTTTCATGAATAAGAGATTATTGGAAATATAACTAACCAAAACACACGCCAACAGACATCAGAAAAGTCATCAGGAATAAGTTTCCCTTAAATGCCATATTTAAACCTTCAGTTCTTCGGTCCTCTGACTTAAGCTATATTTCTAGGGAAAAAAAGAAGAAATGATTGATATAATTTATTATTGTCGCTGTTTGTTTATTGTTAATGTTTTAAATAAATAAAAATGAATGTAAAAGCCTACCTAAAAAGTAAGGATAATGATAAAGAACTTACATATTCTGATTCCCTATAATTTCGTTTGTGGTTGTTTTCCGTCAACAAATATTTCGTGCACCAACGATTACCAACGAGTTTCATAAAGAACCGTGCGGTCCAACTGTCCAAGACTAAGATGGAAACAATTGATGTGTCTAAAACTGCATGTATGATACATGCAGGAGAATGCTTGGACTCCTTCAAATATAAACCCAGGAATCCTGGTCTCCTCAGATAGAACAGGCAATCACCGGACGTCGTTATTATTAGAAAAAAATATATAAACAAACATCACTACTTTTCAGATTCAACTCAAAGTACACACATCTCGCTACTCAACCGAGATTCCTGAGGAAGAGGATCAAGACGTCATCATAGACACATTGCAGGAAACCCTTCAAAATAATCCTTCTTAACAGCTTGCAATTATGGCTTTGATTCAACACTTAAAAATGAAAACACGTGAAGAAAACCAGGTCTTGGGAAGAAATAGTTCTGGAATCATGAAATTTAATTTAAACCTAGCGTTGGGTGACAACAGCATAAAGATATTCCACATGCGTTCATTGACAGTTCAAAGCTATGTGAGAAAATAAATCTTGAAACCTTCTAAAGATTAGAGAAGATCCTTGATCACAAAACATAAAAACCAGAAGATGGATTAAACACAGGTATTTGCTGAAAGAAAACAAACAAAATGGAAAATGAATGCTTCCAGCTGACTGAGATTCAAAGATCCCGCTTTAAGAATAGGTACTCTGAGCTGAACATTATAACGAAATAAAATAAACTTTAGAAGAAGGTAAAGTAGTGTAAACTGAACAAATTTTGGAATCTTTCAGAAATAACCTTTTAAGGCATTCGCATTTCCGCAAGACAGACAAACTGGTTACAGAGCTATGGTATTTTCAACACTTTTGGTCAAGTACAAATTTTCTGCGGTTTTTTTCTACTTAACGTAATAACAAAAGCTGCTACTCGTAAAATAAATGTTAATAGTTTATTGTTTTACAGGTGAGATCTACATACACGGAATATGAATGACAATCCGTTTATGTTATATATCCTTCATTTTTTTTTTTTTTCCAAACATTCAATTTTTCTTGAAATTTAATTGTTCCGATATTTATTTTACAAATATATTTATCTGCGTAATACTATATGTTCAGAATATTTTTGAATCCAGTTAAATTAGTTGTTGGTGTTTGCATTTTGATTTATGTATATACTGCTTGGCAGTTAACTTTATTATAATTATCTTTCTTCCTATTTTCAGAATGATTATGATTGCCTTCAATTACTATTTGTGCATTGATTTGTTGTCAACAATATGCAGTTAATAATTTGCCATAGAATATTTTATGTTATAATTGAGTCATTTTAAACACAAAATGAACAATATCTATATATATATATATATTCTTTAGCAGACTACGTTATTATATATGAGATGCCAATTATTTCCTAGCACAGAGATGATGAAAACTCTGATTACTGTATATGCAAAAATAAACCAAGTATCTGCAAAAGGCAGAGAGAAAATGGTTCACGTCACTCGTGAAGGTCATATTGCAGATTTTGAGCGTCATTACTGGAAAAAAAAAAATAATCCAAACAGGAATTACGTGTCGATTCATTGTCCGGATTTGGTCTATTTTTCAAGTGGACACGAAACATATCAAAATACTGAAATACAGATCATCATTTGTAACAGCACTAATAATATTTTGAAATGGAAGACTGTGTTTATTTATAGATATATTCAGCAAAAGAAACTAATTTACATTTTATGTTTTTCGACAAATTTCACCAAGAATTATAGATTATTTACCGATGCCTACTGTTTCTATAACAAAATGACTATATTTAAAGATGGGCAACAAAAGGGCACGAGAATAATATTCAGAAATATCCATTAGTTGAGCACAACGATTCGGCCAGTGTTGGATCAATGTTCTGGACCTTGGAGCTTGAACCGTTCCCCGCAACCAGTAATTCACTTTAGTGAATACGTTTCACACACACACTAAAACAGAATGATGAATAAAACAGAGAAAATTCCAGTCACTTCAGTGTTTTATTTCAGTTGTTTTAAGAATATACATAAATCGAAGTGCTCTATATTATTTGGAGGAAATCACGACTTTCCGAGTAGTTATGGATGCGTCCTATGTACCAAATTGTTTACTGAAAATATTTATTAAGTATTAACTTAAAATGGACAACCGACAACATTAAAAATGGATGATAGCATTCACAAACCGGGTCTTTACAAATGGAAAAGACAGACACCAACGAGATTATATTCTAGGTCGCAAGTAAGTAGAAAATTTTGTTATATCGCAGTTCTAATCATAAACCATTGTGACTGTCAATTACTAAAAGTAGAAAACATTACCTTAAAAATGGATATCATTCACAAACCGGGTCTTAATAAATGGAAAAGACAGACACAACGAGATTATATTCATGATCGCAAGTAAGTAGCAATTTATGTTATCATAAAGATAAACCATTGAGACTACCAACTACTAGAAATCAGTAATAGTGAAAATTGTGATAACAACATAATTAATATAAGATCTCTCTCTCTCTCTCTCTCTCTCTCTCTCTCTCTCTCTCTCTCTCTCTCTCTCTCTCTCTCTCTTTTAACCATTAAAATTTACTTATCACTAGTGTACTAGTAACAACTGTCACTAAAAGTTGTGAGTAAATGGCATCAAAAATTATATCACTGAAAGGTTCTGACAGCTGTCTTTAAAGGTACTATGATGTGTCGCTAAAGATACTAATATTACTTTCTCATGTAATTGTAATTTTTCTGTTTAAAATTTATTTTATTTTATTTTCAGAATTTTTTTTTGTGATTTTTACTAATTTAAAAACAAATAAATTAATATTATTATTATAAAATAATTAGGTATTACTGTAGCATATTTTATAAATTGTTGGGGTTTTAAATATTTTGTTGGATTTTTGTCAACAAATGATATTTGGTTTCTTCTTGACCTCCTCATTATTATCATCATCATCATCATCATCATATATTAATCTTATATTTGCTCTGTAATAAAAATTAAAAACTGTAAGCAATACCTTCTGGTTACTTAGAAAGTGGAAGATGCTACTAATACAGCAGCCAAAGCGACATTCGGAGACCGCAGTGTGTATGGACGAGGAGGAGGGAGATATGCAGCACTGCAGTCAGTACAGCAGCTTCATGAGCACGATGAAATACACAGTGAAGGTAAACTTCTTAAATAATATTAATTAATACAAGATAATAGAAATTTTATATTGTATAACTGTGTATGTTTATTAATATGTGGGTGATACATTTTCTTTTATTTTTTAAAGTTTTTATGCTATATATGTATGTTTGTGGTGAGTATGTGTATTAGTGTATGTTTGTATGTGTTTGTGTATCTGTCTGTATGTATGTAAGCATGCATGATGTGCACTTTACAGTTGCCTGATTGCCCATGGTGAATCAAAAGAGTGTTGGACAAGACAAAATTTTACCATCAATCCCCCAGTTCTGTATTATTATTCGGTATCAAAATGCAAATAACTAATGTCTGAACGAAAGTGGGATCTTATTTTGGGGGGTCATTATTATGTGCTGATTACTGTCAATCTGTGCATGATGAAACACACATAGGACATGATAGCAACTCCTTCCTCAGTCTGTTGAACAGTCTGAAAATATTCAGAAAATCACAGCCACATAAACATATTTTTAGGTGCATTTGGAATATCTCGGCTATGTCTGCCTTGGGCCCATGAGATTTTATGTAAGTAAACTGTGTAGAAACATTTTTATTTTTTTATCAAATATACCAAGTCTACTGCACCAAAAACGAAGTAGTTGCTGATGATGTCAACAAAAGCTGTTGTTGCCTGGGCACATGTGGGTGTTGTTTGAAGTTCAGATTAACTGAACTGTTGATAGGTGACTATCAACAAACAACTTGTTGTTTGTCTTTTAGTATGTTGCCTACATCCAATGAGCACATGCTATGCACATGTAAATGGTAAACTTGTTAGTAGTCACAAATATTATTTTGGCCATAAAAGCAGTTCATTCATTCTAGGACTGAGCTTTACTAAAACATTCCAGATGTTTGAATGGGTGGGTCCTTTGACAGCATATTAATAATTTAATTACAGCAGTTTTTAATAAAACTAAAACCGTTTCTGTTTCCTTCTTTTGTGTTGTTATTGTATGTTTTATGATATGATCACCTATTTCAAATGATCACATATTAAGTGAAAGATAATGAAAAAAATTCGGTCATGGGCCATTTAAAAGTTGTTGTTCAAGTTGCTGTGAGTGGCTCGATTGTACATACTTATTTGTGTTTACAACTTGTAAATATATTGTA
The DNA here is from genome assembly GCA_012295275.1 of Chrysomallon squamiferum. Classification (NCBI taxonomy): domain Eukaryota; kingdom Metazoa; phylum Mollusca; class Gastropoda; order Neomphalida; family Peltospiridae; genus Chrysomallon; species Chrysomallon squamiferum. The sequence continues at coordinate 1,449,232 of CM022676.1, forward strand.
CATTATTTTAACATGTACAGATTAATATGCAATTAAAAAGTTCTCTGATACACACACACACACACACACATACATATACATCCAGGCACACATGCATATTGCTTATGTTGTAATTTCAGCACAAGACTTTATTATTTATTGTTTATGGTGAAATCAATCTGAAAATAATGTTGTAATTTTTACTAATAATTACTTTAAATGTATCAGGATTAATACAAGAAATATCCACACTGATCTCTTCACTGGTTTGATTACATCACATCTTCTGAAAGTTTATTAAGCAGATAATACTAGCTTGTTAAATATTTTACAAACCAATGTATTATTAAATGAGAGATTAAGAAAATAATAATAATATCAGTGATTTAGTAAATATAAAACTATCCTCTTTTGTGATTGTTTAGAATCTCATTACTCATTTAACAAACAAAAATACTGACAGAGATTTTAATTTGAAGTAAAATCAGAATAAAATTTGATCTACTCCACTATAACTTGCAGAATTTACACAGTTCTTGGTTAAATTTCAGACATTCTTCACAAAATATTGTGATTAAAGATTCTATTTTCTCTTGGAACTTGACAGTTAAAATTAACTCTGGATATTTTATTTCTGTTGCAGCACAAGCACTGCATGAACATAATGGAAAAGAAAAGTCAGTGTTTCTATAAAAAGAGTCTCCTGTACAAAACTGTCACAGCGTGGGCACAGTACACTATGGTTGAAAAAATTGCATCATGGGAAAAAGGGAGAACAGCAAAAGAACTTTATCTAAGGTTGGATGTTAATCATCAGAAGTATTTTTAGTTCTGTGTTTTAGAAGTTTTATTACTATATTTATTCAATACGTTTTTACTTCATTTGTATTTTTATTGCTGAAGACTACTTTTAGTTTTAATATATTGGCAGAAATATCTCTCCGTAATAAAACCTATTGCAGTTTTAAGTCATTTTAATGTTTATAAAGTAGCTGGCATGATTATAAGACATTCCCCAGGCAATTCCTCCTGGTCATTTCCCCTAGGATATTTCCCCCCATATCTCTATTATATTCATTATTAACATAGTGTGTATATTATAATATTTTATATTATATTTTAAGCTTATTAATATCTTATTTTATGTAAGTGATGGGGTGTTTTTGAGCAGGGAAATGAGCAGATGTAATTATGATAAACATAAAAAGACTGGTTTTTCTTCAGTCAGTGAATTAGTATTAGTTAATTACAATTAAGATTGTTTGTAATATTAATTCCCCACAACATATTATATTTACAGTGTTGCATCAAAGACCGGATTTTTCTTAATATGTTAATTGCAAGTTGTGATTGTATTTAATTACCATTGTTAATGTTATTGAAGTTAAGAAATGTCTGGGGGCAATTGCCCTGATACCGGCTGGCGAATCTTGTTGGTCCCAGATGAATCCTGTTTTGACAGAGTCCACTGTATTAATGTAGTAAGCAGACTGAAATGTTTAAATTTGTGTTACAGGTCACTACAGAAGAAAACATTCCAAGCATGGAAGAGACTTCCATATGAGTTAGAGAAAGAGAAAGAACGAGAGAAGAGAAGAATTGAAATGATGAAAAAAGTACAGAAGCTTATTCCTGATTATGAAGGTGTAGTGGATAAAAGTGTTGATATTTCATGATATCTGACTACATGTTCATGAATGTTGATGAAGGTACATATCATGCTGTGATTAATTTATTACTGTAAAATATAAATTTGTTAAATTGTGACATGAATAGTGTAAACAGCTTTTTTGAACACAATTATGACTAGTAATGATTGTGTGCAAAAGACGTAGTAGTGATTTATTATTTTTTACTAACTACCTAGTGATCAGGTTTCTTTGATCTTTTCTAAACACAAATGTTAAACTGTATTATATGCAAGTCAATAACATTATTAGAAGCCCAAAAATTATCATATTCAGTTTTAGAAAATATAATAATAGAATAATAATTTATTCTGTGAAAGATCCCAGATAAAAAGTCGTCTTTCATCAATAAACATAATTAAAATCAAAATTATTTACTTTTATATACTTGATCTGTGAAAGGGCTGTTACTTTCTTTCACCCAGTGGCCAAGAGATGTTAGACCACAATAAATTTTTTATATTTGATTGTTTCAACCAGAAGTTTGTCTTCCAACATAGCTTGCCAATGAATTATTTATACTGAGGTATTGTATATAAAAACATCTATATGATATTTCAATATAATAAATTTTTCGGACTGCCAGATGTTTCAGTCACAAATTGGCAAAAACGTTTCTTCTTCTCATATGCATTTACATAATTTACTTGGGATAAAAAAAAAATAGGCAGCCGTATTGAATAATAATAACTTAGTTTCTGATAAAGAATTTATAAAATTTCTTCTTCATTGATACTTATTAATAAAAAAGAATAACAATACTAATAAAAAAAAACTAAAAGCCCACAAAAAACCCCAAAAGAAACAAAATAAAAATAACAAAAATTTATTTTTACATCTCTTATTTTGAAAGGAGAGAGAATTCATGTGATAAAGTTTTTTAACGACTGTAAAATAGGGTAACACAAAAAAGATCTTTATTACTGTGTTGATTGTATGTTAGTGTATGTTAAGTTACTGGGTTTTATTTCTTTCTGTGTGTGTGTGAAAAAATTAAATTTGTTTCTATGTATATCTAAATAATTATTTGCTTGTATACTTCACTATAGATGATTTCCTCCTTTTTTAAAGTTTCTCTTTTCTTTACAATACATGAAATATTTGTAGACAGAATTCTCTCTCTCTCGGACGCTGCTAGTACTTACATTTCTGAAAAAGTTTAATGCTCTACAGTTATTAATACTGAGATTTCTTATCTTGTTAACTCTGTAGTTCATTTAATGTTAAAAATTTATGGGTCTTTTTTTTTCTTTTTCTTTTTTCAGATACATAAATACTTGGATATTTCTATTTTCCTGTGTTTCAGAAAACATTAATAACATTATCAATTTTAACAGCCATTTATAAATTTAATATTCATAGTTCTTTAAATTACACCTGTCTGTTATTTCTAATATTTCTGGTTAATATTTCTAATTTTTCTTTTTCAGTCATGAGGAATCAAAAACTGTGAATATAACACCATCTGAACCTTGGTACTTCATGTACACATTTCCAAAAGCTGTGTCATCAGTTCACTTGAAAGTGAATTCATCCAGTAAGCTTTGTATGGAAGTGTCAGTTCAAAAGATTGAGGTTTGTTTTAAATAGTATTTTACAATAATGAACAGAATGGCTGAAGTGTATTAACTAACTTGTTTTTATTATAAATCAAAATACTGATTGGTTAATTGACATGTGCGTAAACATGTTTCTGTGAAGAAATACACACACACACACATACACATGCATACACACACAATCTATACAGAAGATAAAAACATAATCGACATACATACAGAGATATATTAATTGTATAAAGTACAGACAAACACAAATGCTAGTCACATTAAAATAAAAAATGTATTTAAAGACTGGTAAATTAATTGAATTTGTTTGCAGTGTCCTCCTTTTGACCTGGACAGAGATGTAGGTTTCCATGGGAAAAATCAAACTGACAACACAGACAGCAATGTTTATGGAGATATAAAAAATAATTCCTTTAAATTTTCTGTAGAATGATTATGTTTTTGGGTGGGTTTTTCAAAACCTTTTATTATTATTTGAACTGCCAGTTACTACTACTTCTACCACTACTACTATTATTATTAGTAGTAGTAGTCTACTTAATAGAAATGCTATTACAGCAATTGAAAATATATTTTTATATATCTTTTTTTTTTTTACTTCATTTTGTACCATATCCAGTCTTAAAATGTAGGAGTAGCAGAACCAATAATGATATTAGTAAGAAGTTGACATATAAGTAATAGTAATAATAATAGTATTAGTAAGCAATAGCTGCAACAGAAAATTAGTTATAATACTACTAGTAAACAGCACCATTGTGGTAGTACTGATAGCAGTAACAGTAGCATTAGTGAGTAGCATTAATAATAATACTAGCTGTAGCAGTAACAGTAATAATAACAGCAGTACCATTAGTAAGTATCAGCAGCCAGTTTTATTAATAAGTAATGGCCACAGTAGTAATTGTTCAGTTGGAATACTTTGTTTTTATTAAAGTATTGTTTCTGTATTTTCAGCAAAGTGACAACTCGTCTGAGTCTGTGTACATTGTACTTGTTCTCAAAACACTCGACTTGGACTGTGCTGGAATAGAAACTGCACTGTCCAGTAAGTAATGTCCATACACACTGTTCTGTTTCACTTTCTTTTGTTTTATTTCATATTTTGTTTTGTTTTATTTTATTTTATTTTATTTCACTTATTTCATAGATAAATTATTATATCATGCATAATCATATGAATATTTGAATTTTGTTTTTATATAATTAATTTAATCCTGCAATACTTTTTTTTAACTGATCAACTTTATATTATATATATATTTACTTACTGAATTTTAATATTATTATATTTGTTTTTTTATAAATAATATTATTCTCAAAACCATTTCTATAGATCAGATAGAGATTTTTGATTTATTGATTTAATTTTTTAATTTATTTAATTGATTTATTTATTTGTAATAGCTTTTTTTGGTCACTGCTATCAAGGTTAATAGGATGCTGAGACATTATAAGTAACTAACAACAAACCATTGTTTTGTCTTTACTTTCCTCAGACAGTTTTCACACATCTGTATAAACTTTTGGCTGGAATCCTAAATTCAAACAATATCAGTCATAGCTATTTATCACAAGCACTGTTTAAGAAATCATTGTTATCTGAATGCACATATTCTCTCCCCATGTCTCTGATTACAGAATTGAACTTATAAATCTGATCAACAAACCCAATCCTCATTTTAGAAGAAGTCTGAGGATGGGAAGTGCTTATCAGCCAAGCTTTGATTAAAAAAGAATAATAAATAAATCTGATCTTCGTTAGATTGAAGCTGATCTTATTTTCTATTTATGCAGGTTCTGAATATTACAAAGCTTTTGAACCTTAAACCTTGAAAAAAATTAGCATGCTAATCAGAGCAAGCTGTTCTGAAGCACGTTTTTTCACTGCCCTTGGAGTCTTTCTGTCATTTTATGTGATTGCAGCTGTCACTGGTTGTGTCTATCATGGATGGTTTGTAAATTTTAAATTCTAATAAATGGCCTAATAAAATTATTTACAAATCCAAGATATTTATTGTTTTGACTGTCATTAAACACTATGATAGTAAAATAATACAATTACAAAACATCTGAATGCTGCCATTTTACTTTTTTAACAACTGATAGTCTTGATATCATCACTTATTTATGATAATTCAATTTTTTTACTCATAAGAAAAAATCTTCCAGCAAACAGATTTATCATGTACATGGTGACAGTGCGGTCCAAGATTCATTTTTTTTTATATTATCTTAGTTTAAGTTTTATTTGTGAGTTCTTAAATTATGTTTTATTCTAAGTATTATGCCAATTATGTTTTATTTTAAATATTTCATTAAATTGTATTTTATTTAGTGTAAACTATGATTCCGTTTATGTATTAAATTTTGTCATTTTACCTTTTATATGTTATGTTAAATTGTGTTTTATTTTATGAGTTATGACAAATTATATTCTGTTTTATAATATGTTAGATTATTTTTTATTTTTTATGATGCAGTCAAAACTATTTATTTTATTTAAAGAAGAAATTTATTCCATTTCAGATTATATTTTCATGTGATACATAAAAATAATTTCTGTAATATGTCAAATTGTTTATTTTTTATTTCATGTCAAGCTATGTTTTATTTTATGTGTTTATGTCAAATTAAATTATTACATTTTTCAGTGGATGGAGCAGAGATTTTACAGATTTGACTGAAACAGAAAAAGGTAAAATAATTGAAGATTCTAAATTATTCTGTGTTTATTTCAAAATGTTCTTATTAATTGTTTAAATGCCCATTAATGAAACCATGACATGAGAAAGGTTTAAAATATTTAATGAAGAATAGAATAAATATATAGTTTTAGAACTTTTACGAATATGAATTATTTCTTATTTGATAGTTGGTTAAAGAATTCCATTTTTTTTTTTAGGTTGTTACAATTGAGCAATTACTTATTGGAGATCTAATAACAAAGTAATTGTAACAATACACATTCAAATATATCAGTATCAGTTTAAAATATATCTTTGATATGCTAAACAGTTTAAATATTTCGTGCATTCACTATTTTACTTATTTTTTTTGTCGTCAAATTGCAATTAGTAATGGAAGGTATAAACAAAAGAATTCAGTCTGTAAATATCTGGATGAATCATTTTTTATAGTTGTCATGTCATTACATCCAGTCATTTGATAGAAAGCTTCACAAATAACACAGCTGTCAGTGCATTATGTACATGATCATATATCATAATTGCAAAAAATGGCAGACTGAGATGTTCTGTAACAGTATTATAATTTCAATACTTCATTCTTAGTTTTAAAAATTATTATATGAAAAAAAATTGGTGACAAAAAAAAAGATGTTTTGTGTTAAAATTGCACTGCCACATTTTATATTAATCCACTTTCTAAAGCAGACAGATTATATTTTCCCTGTTAAATTTTTACATGAAATTAATTAATAGTACACTATATCTCTGCTTCCCACAGATAAACTACTACCCTATCGTTCAGTCAACCATGAAGCCAGTCCTGCCCCTTCCAGTCATTCAGGTGAGAACATTAGCTTCTTTATTTACTTCCTCCATTTGCTTGACACACTAATCTTTTCTGCAGTTTTTTATAATTTATAATTTATAATTTTTTATTATTATTATTTACATGATTAAATCTTTTATTATTATTATTTACATGATTAAAACTTTTATTATTATCATCATTTTCATCATGATGTTTAAATATTGTTACAAAAAAACAACAAAAAAACCCCAGCAAAGGTCAAATCCTCTAATTAAACGCCTTGATATATAGGATTTGGAATATAAAACTGGACAATTTGCTGATGACGCTCAGCTGTATTTAGATGGATCTCCTTCCTCTCTTAGGAAAGCAATACATACTTTAGACATTTTTAGAGATATATCGGGCCTGAAAAAATATATATATAAGAAAAAAAAAAAACTATTGGTTTATGTCCCTTGCGAATACTATGGCAGAAATGTGCAAACGGCTAAGTCTAGACTGGTGTGAAAACATTTTGAAGTTCTAGATTTGACACTTAATAAACAACTAGACAATATTTGGACACTAGATTTGGATGAAAAGCTGGTAAAAATAGAAAAACAAACTCGTGGCGTGGCAGGAGCGGAACTGTAGGTGGTAACGGTTGTGAAAACGTTAAGTATATCAAAACTAACTCGTATTTTTACCAGCCTATCAAATAAAGAATATCTATTAAAAATAAATAAAATGATTTTCTTATTCATCGGGAAATATGGTCCAGATAGAGTTAAACGTTGAGTTATTACAAAAAATTATATCAAGGGTGGGTTAAAAATGGTTGAAACACTAACATTCATTAAAGCTTTAAAAGTTTCGTGGTTAAGACACTTGTTCCAATCGGGCAGCAAATGGAAATGGTTTTTAAATAAATATATAGATAATCTAGCTTTATCTAAAATGGGAGACATTGTTGGTGAATATATTAATAACAAGTTTTAAAATCCTCTTTGGAATGATGTACTGAATGCATGGAAAGATCGTGTACGAAAAATAAAATCCGCTGGTCTGAAATAATAAATGATGACATCTAACCATTAATATGGGAAAAGGTATATTTAACACACAATCGCTCTTATTGATTTTCAATATAAAATTCTTAATTGAATAACAGCAACCAATAGTTTTCTTTGTAGGATTGGGATTCGGAACGATGCACTGTGGACATTCCGTAAAGAACACGAGGAAACGATCAGGCACCTTTTTGTAAAATGTTCCAAAGTGGCTTTTTTGTGGCGAAATTTGGGATCTTGGATTGTTGATGTTACTGGATTCCGTACAATTATAAACGATAGAAAGATAATATTTGGTTTACAAAGAGGACAAAAAAATACGTAATCATTTAATTTTTATAACAAAACGATGTATATATATATACAATGCTCGTGTAGCTGACATTTCACTATCATCTCGTCTACTAGCCATGGTAAGAAATTATTATATGATAGAAAAAGTAATATCACAAATAAATTTGCAAGGGGACTATCATATTAAAATGTGGGGCCTCTTTATTGTGGTACTAGAAGCCATTGAATACGTAGTCCTTGTCTCAGTTTTCTTGTTTTAAATTAAAGTTGGTTTACTCTACTGGTTTTTAAATGTATCTGTAAAAATAGATATTTAATATAACCATGCAGGTATATCAATCAGGTAAAAAAGGAGCTCTGTTGTGAAATACCCCATGTGTTTTTGTAAATACTTGTTATACGTGCTGTGAGTAGTTTTTGTTTTTCTTCCTTGTATTTATATTTTGTAAATCATGTTTTGTAAACTGTACCAATGCCAATAAAATTTTAAAATTTTAAAAAGAAAGTGTAGTTTGTTCTTTTGGATTGCTGATTATTAATCGTTTGAAAGTTTAATTAAAACCCGAAAGAAGAAAAGGAAGAAGGAGAAGAAGAAGAAAAGATAAAGTAAAATAATAAAATAAAATAAAATAATCTTATACCCGAGTGATTATTTTTACCATTACTTATTGATACATGTTATTTTTATTATTAATGCTCATTAGATGTATCAGCCAAACTGACACACGATGGACAGACAAGTTGTTATTTTTTTAGACACGAAGTGTATTACTCTAACGAGAGCAATAAACATGTTGATTATGTGGCGTTTAATGAAATTAGCAATTACCCAGAGCGAAAAACCTTACTGAGCTCAACAGAACACGTGTTTGACGCAAAAAACAATCCAGTGCAATGGCTTAGGACTATGTCCTGTGTCTCTAAAGGTGATAAATAATAATAATAATAATAATAATAATAATAATGTTGCTGTTCGTTGTCGTCAGTTGAAGTAGTAGCAGCTGTAGTAGCTATAGTAATTGCAATATATAAACAACAGAGTTAAGAATGTAATTTCATTAATACAACTTAAAAATTACAACATCAGCTAAACTGAAATTCACATGATTGAAAGTGTTAATAATACTATTAAAAATAATAATAATAAAGAAATTATAATAAAGATGTGAAATAAATTCTACAAAGAAATATTTGCTCTAACGCAGTCATAGCGATCTTCAGAGTTTACCAAGAATAATTTTTAATCGCATTAATTTAGTAATATGTTTACTGTTGCTGTTTGTTCTCGTTGTTAGTTGTAGTTTTTGAAGTAGTATGAGTAACAATTGTAGATAGTATTGTAAAATATGTGGGTAATATATATACAAATACTAAAAACCCATCTTAAAGAAAGTTACACTCGATAGTTCTCTATTCCAGTTCTGAAATGGTAAAATGGCGGTGCTCACATCTGTTGTATCAACGTTATTTAAGCGGATCAAACTTATTATCTGCAAATAAAACCTGCTGAAAATAATAAAGTAACAACTTGGAAGTGTAGACAATTTATTTATTCTTAATAGTTTTGACAAGACAAATAACATTTTCATCCGTTTTCAATAAGCTAATTTTATAATTATTTCGTACAAATGGCTTTGTGGTCAGGGTCATTATCACCAGTACGACACTGCCACTCTCCAGCATCTTTTTTACTGAACTTTTCTATTGTTATTTTAAACTCCCAGCGTGAAATAACATCACCATGGTAGCCATCAACAAATTTCTGACAAAGCGTGGAGATTAAATCACATTCGATAACGATACTGCCGTCAGGCCGAACAGCACTTAGGCCATATGTAATGTTATTATTCACCACGCAGTTCATTGTCGATATTTGACCGATCTTCGGCCTACCCAAACACGTAAGTCTTGGGCTTACAGGGCTATCTATTTGTCAAGAAATAAGAGTCATTTAATACAAACGTCAAATATAATGAGAATGTAGTCATTCTTGAAGCTAACTCTTTTGATCCTGAAAACACTGAACTCATATACACTAGTATTGACAACAGTTACATCGTTGTACAATTTACATATACTGGTACTGACAGTAGTTACATGTTTGTGACAGCAGTGCCAACTTAGTAGAACTCACATACACTAGTACTAACAGAGCGGTTACAGCTTTGTAGAACTCACATGTATTACTACTGAGAGTTACAGCGTTGTAGAACTCACATATATTACTACTGACAGTTACAGTTTTGTAGAACTCACATATATTACTACTGACAGCTACAGCTTTGTAGAACTCACATATATTACTACTGACAGCTACAGCTTTGTAGAACTCACATGTATTACTACTGACAGTTACAGCTTTGTAGAACTCACATATATTACTACTGACTGTTACAGTTTTGTAGAACTCTAAAACTAAAATATTTGGAATACTAGTGACACTAGAACAGATAAAATAGTTGCCTATATTTAGAACGTACAAACAGCAGTAATCAGGAAATAACCAAATAGAAATTAGTAGCGAGAGACCAGATTTTGCAGCTTTTGCCGTGGTACAAAACAAACTTACCTGTATTATATAAAACTAAAGTGTTACTGAGGAAAACAGCTTTCGCCACATAACACCACCAGTCAGTGAAATCCGATTGTGTTAGTTCGTATATTTTCAGCGAATATACTCTATTAGCACTGACCTTGTTATCTTTACCACAAATTGCTTTGTAACCTTTAGCCACCTGTCCAAGAACATAACAGAGATCCGTATACTGTTGGAATATGGCGAGTTTGAAAAAATGTGTCTTCGAATAAAAGTAAATGTAATCAGCTCCTGGAAAATTGATGACGTTGCAATGCAGCGTGGCCTCTTCACCCAGTTTTCTATATTTAGCCCCCTCAATGCTTAGTTCTACTTTGTCGATACCTTGAAAAAAGAATAACTGTCATCATCATTATTATTATAAATCTTGTAAGTGGAATGTTTATATAAAATACACTTTTATTATTGTAAACAATTTATTGCGGACGTCAGACAGACCAACAACAGACTGACAACGCCCCATGAGAACCGACACTTGCGTACATATACATGGCGAGCTGGAAATGAAATGTTTTCGAGTAAAAGTATACATATATATATATAGATATATATAGGAGTAAGACTACGGAATTACGGACTTCTTGAAATCATCAAACTCTAGGAATTTATCTTAATTACCGAAATGATGCTCCAGTTATTTCACGAATTCCTCGATTGTGATTTATTGCACCTTTGAGAATCATATCATCCATACTGTAAATACAAACCTATGGGGAAAATAAGCAGGCCACACTCCACCAATATGTTGCCTATTGCTAGCTAGGTACAATGAAACACCAACGAATTTGTATAGTCAGTGTTGTGAAGAAACTTTTGACATCTGTGGTGTATGAATAGAGTAAGTAGTTCTCAACTATGAATTTATTAAGTCTACAACTACAGTGAAAAAAATCCCAGAAATCAAATTTTTCAATGTCCCACCTGAAGATATGAAGAAATTCCACAACTTCAGAAATCAGCCTGACATTTCAACAAGCTTTAAAACTGTTCGGTTTCATAAATGTGTACCGCTTTCTACAGAATATCTAAATATATATAAACTGAGTGCACAAGCTGATCTTTCTTTTTTGTACCATAGCTGGACATGACAACATATCAGAAGAGACTTTGAAAATGCTGAGTGAACTACGTGCTGTCTGTATGACAAACGAACCACGGATTGGCCTGGTGGATAATATTTTATGTGTCCCCACGAACAAGCCACAGATTACGACAGATGTTGGATTGACATGTTGAGGGACCCTCATTGTACACTACCTCTTACACCCAAATAAACAGAAGCAGCAATCAAGACATTGCTAAAATAACTGGACTATGTCAAAAGTACGCGTAGCGAGATTTAAGTATTGCCAGATACCTTTGTCTTATATTTTATGACGATGATTATAAACAAATGTCCTCGCTTTCAAATGCTTCTATATCCTCTTTACCTGCATTATTTGACATGTTTCTTATAAAATGTTTTCAAGGTTGCAGCCATATTAACAACACACTAAAATTACATAGAGTGTGTACAGGCCTATTGCAACATCTTCCATTTAACAAAAGGTTACCAAATGTTAGTTTGCACCTATCAAGGAAATAATAAGATATTTGGAATCCTTATCAAATCAGCTTTCCAGTGACAGCATTTCGTCGAAATCGACCAAGCGGTTACCAAGATATCAGGGTTTAAAACGTGGCGGTCAAGAAGGCATTCATCTCCAAACTGCTGTTGTTAAACTAATATTTGAGGTTTGGGCTAGTTATGCCAAATCCAAATACATTCCAAATAATGCCATGTCCAAACTGTTACATACTGAAAATGGTGAGGTTAAAATTTAACTTTTCTGGTGTGTCTGCGGGGGTGGGGAATAGTCTTCAGTTGCAGTGTTATCCGCCTGCTGCTACCGGTCACGTGATTTGTCTGTGACAGATGTGAAAACGATTTGACTTTCTGTACTGTACCATTTTCATTGCAGTCTGCATTTACGTAACTCTATTTTTATGACATTTTAACTGCTTTTTTATTGCTTTTTTAAATGAAGTAATTTTATTATTTTGTTTTATTTAATTATTTATTTTGTAACAATAATATAATTAATTAGTATGTTTTCAAAGTTTCATTAATGGTTTCATTCCCTCTTTTCTTTAATGCACATTTTGTCGCGGAATGTTAGCTTCAGATAAAATGTATTTTAATATATAGCATAGCACATTCATATTTAAATAAGAGATGTTATCTGTCTAAATTCAAGAGAATTCAACGTGGATGCTTGGCGAGTTGAAAACGAGTTTGCGACCGAAGCTGATGAAACGTGGCATATGGTTTCGCCACGTTTCAGCATTTTTTTAAAGAAAAATAATCAAATACATTTTTTATAAAATATATTATTATTATTATTATTATTATTATTATTATTATTAGTTTCTTTTTCTTTATATTATTCTATTAGAATTCTGCATGAATAAGAGATTATTGGAAATATGACTAACCAAAACACACGCCAACAGACATCAGAAATGTCATCAGGAATAAGTTTCCCTTAAATGCCATATTCAGTTCTTCGGTCCTCTGACTTAAGCTATATTTCTAGGGAAAAAAAGAAGAAATGATTTGATATAATTTATTATTGTCGCTGTTTGTTTATTGTTAATGTTTTAAGTAAATAAAAATGAATGTTAAAAACCTACCTAAAAAGTAAGGATAATGATAAAGAACTTACATATTCTGATTCCCTATAATTTCGTTTGTGGTTGTTTTCCGTCAACAAATATTTCGTGCACCAACGATTACCAACGAGTTTCATAAAGAACCATGCGGTCCAACTGTCCAAGACTAAGACGGAAACAACTGATGTGTCTAAAACTGCATGTATGATACATGCAGGAGAAAGCTTGGACTCCTTCAAATATAAACTCAGGAATCCTGGTCTCCTCAGATAGAACAGGCAATCACCGGACGTCGTTATTATTAGAAAAAAAATATATAAACAAACATCACTACTTTTCAGATTCAACTCAAAGTACACACATCTCGCTACTCAACCGAGATTCCTGAGGAAGAGGATCAAGATGTCATCATAGACACATTACAGGAAACCCTTCAAAATAATCCTTCTTAACAGCTTGCAATTATGGCTTTGATTCAACACTTAAAAATGAAAACACATGAAGAAAACCAGGTCTTGGGAAGAAATAGTTCTGGAATCATGAAATTTAATTTAAACCTAGCGTTGGGTGACAACAGCATGAAGATATTCCACATGCGTTCATTGACAGTTCAAAGCTATGTGAGAAAATAAATCTTGAAACCTTCTAAAGATTAGAGAAGATCCTTCATCACAAAACATAAAAACCAGAAGATGGATTAAACACAGGTATTTGCTGAAAGAAAACAAACAAAATGGAAAATGAATGCTTCCAGCTGACTGAGATTCAAAGATCCCGCTTTAAGAATAGGTACTCTGAGCTGAACATTATAACGAAATAAAATAAACTTTAGAAGAAGGTAAAGTAGTGTAAACTGAGCAAATTTTGGAATCCTTCAGAAATAACCTTTTAAGAAATTCGCATTTCCGCAAGACAGACAAACTGGTTACAGAGCTATGGTATTTTCAACACTTTTGGTCAAGTACAAATTTTCTGCGTTTTTGTTCTACTTAACGTAATAAAAAAAAAACTGCTACTCGTAAAATAAATGTTTATAGTTTATTGTTTTACAGGTGGGATCTGCATACACAGAATATGAATGACAATCCGTTCATATTATATAGTCTTCTCTTCTTATTTTTTATTTTTTATTTTTTTTTTCTTCTAAATATCCAATTTTTCTTCAAATGTAATTGTTCCGTTATTTATCTTACAAATATATTTATCTGTGTAATACTACATGTTCAGAAACCAGTTAAATTAGCTGTTGGTATTTTCATTTTGATTTATCTACGTATTGCTTAGCAGTTAACACTATTAAATTGATTATAGTTATATTTCTCTTCTTTTTTTTTCAGAATGATTTGGGTTGCCTTAAATTACTGTTTGTGCATTTATTTGGACTCTCATCTTTTTTCTCAACAACATCCAGCTAGTAATTTTGTATTGCAATAAACATACATTTTATTCGACATTTAATGTTATAACTGAGTCATTTTAAATACAATATATATATATTCTATAAGCAAACTACGTTATTATCTAAGGGGTGCCAGTAATTTCCTAGCAGAGAGATGAGGAAAACTTTAACTGATTACTGTATAATGCAGAAATAAATCAAGTATCTGGAAAGGCAGAGAGAAAATGGTTCACGTCACTCGTGAAGGTCCTTCATAGATGTTAGACGTCATATTGCAGATTTTGAGCATCGTTACTGGGGGCAAAAATATGTGAACAGGAATTTCATTGTCCTGGTTTTTTCTGTTTTTCCAATAGACACGAAACGTATAAAAATACTGAAATACAGATCATCATTTGTAACAGGACTAATAATATTCTGACATGGAAGACTGTACTTATTTATAGATGTATTCAGCAAAAGAAACTAATTTACACTGCATGTTTTTCGATAAATTTCACCAAGAATTATAGATTATTTACCGATATATACTGTTTTTAGAACAAAATGGCCATGTTTAAAAATGGCCAACAAAAGGGCACGAAAATACTATTCAGAAATATCCATCAGTATATCACAACGATTCGGCCAGTCTTGGACCAGTATTCTGGAGCTTTGAAGCTTGAACCTTTCCCCGCAAGCAGTAGGTAGATCAGAATAAACTCTCAAACACACACACACACACACACACACACACACACACACACACACACACACACACACAGACACACAGACAAACATTATACACACTATTATCAGAGTAGAACATAAAACAGAGCAAAGACCAGTCACTACAGTCTTTATTTCAGGAAGTTGTGAGAATATACAAAAATCGAAGTGCTCTACATTATTTGGAGGAAATCACGACTTTCCGAGTAGTTATGGATGCGTCCTATGTACCAAATTGTTTACTGAAAACATTTATTAAGCATTAACTTAAAATGGACAACCGAAAACTTTAAAAATGGATGATAGCATTCACAAACCGGGTCTTTACAAATGGAAAAGACAGACACCAACGAGATTATATTCTAGGTCGCAAGTAAGTAGAAAATTATGTTATATCGCAGTTCTAACCATAATCCATTGTCAATTACTAGAAGTAGAAGTCAGTAATAGTGAAAACTGTAATAATAACATAATTAATATAAGCGCTCTCTCTCTCTCTCTCTCTCTCTCTCTCTCTCTCTCTCTCTCTCTCTCTCTCTCTCTCTCTCTCTCTCATTATATATACAGTGGTACCTCGATTTACGAGTGCCCCAACTTACGAGTGTTTCGAGTTGTGTGCTTTGAGTTGCGAGCCAAAATCCGAGTTACAAGCGAGCTTCAGTGATGTGTTGTACTCGTATTTTGTGCAATATTTTGCCAAATTTCTTTTTTCTGGCCATGGATCCGAAGAAAGTGCTGAGAAGAAGAAGCAGGTAATGTCCATTGAATTCATAAAAAAATCATGAGCAAGATGTGCATATTGTTGTCTTGGCTAGGCAGTACAAGCATAGTACTTCTACGATATGTACCATACTGAAGCTGAAGGAGTCAACAAAGGCTGTAACTCAAACCAAAGGCGTCAAAATAATTCGTCTGATCTCGAAGATAAATAAACTTTACCAGACCAATTTATTTCTTTTCATTCTCTGTTATTTTGTTTGTCATTTATAAATACATTTTTCTTTTTTAAAAACACTAAATTGTACTGACAGCTGTCACTAAAGGTACTAAGATGTGTCACTACAGACACTAATATTATTTTTTCATTAATTGTAATGTATTTGTTTTCAAATTTATTTTATTTTATTTTCAGAATATCACAACCAAAGATGATATTAAGGACTGGATAAAGGTTGCAGTTTATTTTCTTTCTTTTACTTTTTTTTTTATATTTTCATTATTTTTATTTATTCTTTTATTTTGTGATTTTTACTAATTTATAAACAAATAAATTGTTAATGTAATTATTATAAAATAATTATGTACTACTCAGTCTACTGTAGCATCTTTTATTAAAAAAAAAATAATTTAATTTTTGTTAGATTATATCAACAAATGATTTTTTTTTCTTGTCCTCATTATCTGTTTATATCTGTAGTATATGCAAATATTTGTATCTATTATAATCAGTTGTCACAGTTTCTTAATTACACAGTCAGTGGGCCCACCCAAGAAATGAGCCATATTTTAATAGAGTTATTATGACAGTGGTAGTATTATTAAAGCTATTAATCTTATATTTGCTCTGTAATAAAAATTAAAAACTGTAAGCAATACCTTCTGGTTACTTAGAAAGTGGAAGATGCTACTAATACAGCAGCCAAAGCGACATTCGGAGACCGCAGTGTGTATGGACGAGGAGGAGGGAGATATGCAGCACTGCAGTCAGTACAGCAGCTTCATGAGCACGATGAAATACACAGTGAAGGTAAACTTCTTAAATAATATTAATTAATACAAGATAATAGAAATTTTATATTGTATAACTGTGTATGTTTATTAATATGTAGGTGATACATTTTCTTTTATTTTTTAAAGTTTTTATGCTATATATGTATGTTTGTGGTGAGTATGTGTATTAGTGTATGTTTGTATGTGTTTGTGTATCTGTCTGTATGTATGTAAGCACACATGATGTGCACTTTACAGTTGCCTGATTGCCCATGGTGAATCAAAAGAGTGTTGGACAAGACAAAATTTACCATCTGTCCCCCAGTTCTTTATTATTATTAGGTATCAAAATGCAAATAACTAACGTCTGAACGAAAGTGGGATCTTATTTTTGGGGGTCATTATTATGTGCTGATTACTGTCAATCTGTGCACGATGAAACACACATAGGACATGATAGCAACTCCTTCCTCAGTCTGTTGAACAGTCTGAAAATATTCAGAAAATCACAGCCACATAAACATATTGTTAGGTGCATTTGGAATATCTCAGCTATGTCTGCCTTAGGCCCATGAGATTTCTGAAATTTTGGTGTGTTGAATCGTAATTGTTTATATCTGTAGTATATGCAAATATATGTATCTATTATAATCAATCGTCACAGTTTCTTAATTACACAGACATTGGGCTCACCAAAGGCACAGACCCTAGACAAGAAATGTGCCAAATTTTAACTGGGTCGTTAGCACTTGAAAGCTAACACCTTTTATGTGCTGGGCCCCATGAACTAAAACATTCCAGACAGCATATTAATAATTTAATTACAGCAGTTTTTAATAAAACTAAAACAGTTTCTGTTTCCTTCTTTTGTGTTGTTATTGTATGTTTTATGATATGATCACATGTTTTCAAAGTGCAATTTAAGTGAAAGATAATGAAAAGTTGTTGTTCAAGTTGCTGTGAGTGGCTCGATTGTACATACTTATTTATGTTTACACCTTGTAAATATATTGTACATTATTTTAACATGTACAGATTAATATAAACTTCTCTGACACCCACACACCCACACACATACACACATGATACTATTTCTGTTGTAATGTATTTGAAAAAAAAATGTAATTTTAGGTCTAGAATTACCAAATATTTTGTTTATGTTGTAAATTCAGCCCACGACTTTATTATTTATTGCTGTTGAAACGAAGCTGAAAATAATGTTGTAATTTAAAACCTACAGTTACCAAGTATTTTGTTTATGTTGTAATTTCAGCCCAAGACTTTATTATTTATTGTTTATGTTGAAATGAAGCTGAAAATAATGTTGTAATTTAAAACCTAGAATTAACAAGTGTTTTGTTTATGTTGTAATTTAAGACGTAGAATTAACAAGTATTTTCTTTATGTTGTAATTTAAGCTGAAGAGTTGCTGACTCAGTGGATGAATGAAAAAGTGATTTTAAATGATGATATTGACATTGATGATGAGTATTGGCCTCGCATAAAAGCCAGGTCAGAGGTCAAGTTGGAATGGGATCATCTGTTAGCAGATAACACAGAAGAATTAACTCACTCAGACTCTCATGTCATGAACACAACAGCAGGTTTTTTTTTTTATTCTATAAACAAATTTTTATATAAATTTAAAAAATGTACAGATACAGATATGCTCCGATTTATATTTCAAGAATGCAGCACTAGATATTTTGTAATTTATTATTTATAAATTTACATGAAATATTGTCTGGTACATGTTAAATACTGTTAATTTTTCTGTGGTCATGACATCATAAAATAATGTTTTATAACAATCCTATTTGGTTATTATCTGCGACATGTGGTAAGAAACAAATGAGATAATATCCTAAAACTGTTTATGGCTGTAGCTTTTCTGCATGCTTTTCTATAAACTTTTAAATCATGTTTCCTCATTAATGTCATATTTATTTGGGAAAAAACAACAAATGAAACAAATACACTATTCACAGTCAAAGTGTTCAGATGCAAACCATGTGTATATTCTGATTTCATTTACAACAAAATTTAAAGTGATGTAACTAACATTTGAGGTTTTTTTTAGAAAATTTATTTGACTTTGATAATCTGGATGAGACATCAGCTGTGGATTCCATATTACACAGGATGTTGAATAAGCAAGTTGTCCACAAGGAATTTCTAAATGACCTTGGACTGGATGAAACATCAAAGAGAAAAGATCCAAGATTGAAAATGGAACTCAGACATCAACAGGTAGGTAATCTAAGAACTGAAAAAACATAGTTGTTATTTACATGTGCATTCTTTTCTTTCATTATTTATTAATTTCTTAACTGATAAACTTTTATATTTGAATAATAACCAAATTATATATACAAAAATTTTATGTAACACAGTTATAGTTATGTTGGAGTTATTTCTACTTTCTTTTATAAAATGAAGTTAATTATTTTATTAAAGTAGTATCAGTTTTATTATTAATGTTATTGTTGTGTTGTTGTTGTGGCTGTTGGTGTTGTAAATTTGATTAACTAGAAATGAAGTACACAGCATGATTTACCTGTAATTACAGGTGAGAGAAAATCGAGAAAGACAAGAGAAAGAACTGGTGAAGAAAAGACAAGCATTGAGAGAGAAAAAAGAAGTAAATTCAAAAGCAAAACAAATTTTAATGAAGGTAACTGCATTTTTAATATTAAATATATTTAACATTTTATTAAATATATTTTTATTAATAATTACTTTCTAATGCTGTGCTTAATAGTTTTTAGACAAGATTTTTAATTCATCACTACCAAAGTGATTGTTGCAGTTTAGCAGAAATAATCTAAATTATAGTAAAGTAGTACTATATTGGACTTCTCAAAAGTAAACAAAATACCAGAGATTCTGTTTTAATTCATACTATATCTACAGGAAAAATCATAAAGATGTTAATAATGAAAACTAAGAAATTATTTGTTAATTAGGAAGAGAGAGAGAAAGAGATGAGGGCAAAACATGAAGAAATGGAAATAAAACGAGAAATGGCAAGAATTCGCAAACAGATGCAAGAAGAACGGAGAAAAATGGAGGATGAAGCTTTAAGGTATTTGTTATTTTCATTTGAAAACATCTTAATAGAAACAAATAAAGTTGTGTTGTATTTGTACTTTTATTTTAAGAGTGCAAGTGAAATCTTGCAGTATTTCTCGTTGCTATATTGCTAGCAACCAGTCCTTATTAGTGATAATACAAATCTTAGTAGTTAAGTTAAATATCTTTCATTGGACCTTCCTGGGCACCATTATTGTACTGCTTTGTGGATTTCTTAAAGAAAGTCAGCTTCTCTCGTGAAAAGTTATTAAACAAAAATTCCTTACTTTAATTGTTGAGAGTAAAATAATACATTTTTGACAGCAAATCTTTCATTTATTTTATTCCATGATGATAATGGTGTCTGTAGGCTAAATATTTTTGCTCTGACTTCAACACTGCCACAATAAAAATATATTTAAAAGTCATTCATTTTTCATTCACCCACTTTTTGCTCCAAAATAACTGTATCCACTGTGCCTAAAGCATTCACAGGTATTGCAAAATTGTCTTATTTATTTCATCATTCCCCATCAGGCTGAGCTTGCCCTCCTTGTCATGTTGGCAGGAAAAAGAAACAAGTTGTTTGTTAGATTAGCTGGGTGATGTTGTATAGAGTGTTTGACTTGATATGAAAGTCACACAACACAAATTAACTGTGAATGTTTTGTAGAGTGAAAACAGAGAAATGGGAGAAAGAAAACACAGCAGTAAGTGAGATTCAGAAGAAAATATTTGAAGAGAAAAAACAACAGATGTTAAAGTATTTGGAAGAGGAAGAAAAAGAGAGAGTCATGCTGAAGAGATTGGAAGAATTCCAAGCTAAAAAAGCAGCAAAAAATTTACTTGTGAGTTTTAAGAAAAATATATTTACTTGTCATTTTTACCTTTCCTATGGCAAGGAAAGTATCATCTTGTAGAGGCAAAAGTATTTGAATATGACAGACGTCAGTGATATTCATATACAGATATGAATGATGAAATGTAGAAATCCTGTAATAACTTGTATACTATCATTACTAAATGTATTTGACAGGTAAATATCTAAGTCAGTGTGTTAACAAAGTGTAGATAGCAGGTTCTGACAAAAATTTGATCCTTTTTCCAAAACATTTAGTTTTTTAAAATGAATTAAAAAATTATGATTACAGATAGATCTTAATAAAATATTTATTGTATTTGATAACCGTATTTCATCTGTCAAACAAGTGTTTTACTTGATTATAAAATTTCTAAGAAACAGATTACCCAGAATAAGAGATTAAACCATTTTCAGCTTTCTGTCTTGAAGCTAGTTTAAATGATTCTGTAAACCTCTAAACAAATGATAACCAAACGTGTGTCTGTTTATTTTAGATTATGCAGCAGCATTTCTCAGCTTGGTACAAAATAGTTCTAGAAAAACGACTGCGTGTAGGCAAGGCACGAGCTGTCTCAGACTGGAAGACTTTGCTGCGTGCGTGGAATGCGTGGCGATCGTACGTGAGATCAAAACAAGTTGATTTTGAAACACGACAACATGAACAGAATATTGTTGAAATAAACAGGTAACATTTTCTAGTTCTAATTATTATTCTCTGTGCAAAATCATTAGGAACAATTACTATAAGTTTTTCATTATACTCTGTAGCTGTAGTTTTCAGTTATATTTTGATTGCTGTCTGTGTCTCCTGCTTTCATTCATTCCATAAAAGTGTAAATGTATTTATGAAGCACAAAAAATAAAATGAAAAACAAGAGCAATGTAAAGTAATTATCATTATCACCCCCTTAGACATTCACATTTCACCTGAGGAAATAATCACAAAATATTGAGAACTTCAATTGTATTGCAACTCCTGTAGCTAACAATTTTTCTTTGTTAGAAAAATATTAAATTAAACTGGAAACATATGAGTTATGGTTTTTTGAAGATATCATTTTGTACTGAACATTTTTACATAATGGAATCATAAAATTATAATTCCCTAATTTATAAAGATGTTTCTGAAATTATAAGTATATTTATAGTTTTAAATATAAATAAATTCTGCTTATAGTCCTTAAATAGTATGTTTTATTGATAGTTTGTAAATAAACAAATATTTTCCTTGAAATCCTTAAAAGAATAATTTTTCTACTTGTAATTCTTAAAAAGAATATAAATTTTCTTCTAGAAGGTTTGTAGACCTTAAATAGAACAAATGTTTTGTATGTATTTCTTGTAGAGAACAAATGTTCTACTTGTTGTTTTTAGTTCATTAAGCAGTTCTTGAATAGATTATAGTGTTCTATTTGCAGATTTAGACAGAAACATCTACAGAAATCCTTTAATGGAATAAATGTTCTATTTATAGTCCTTAAATAGAACAAAAGTTCAACTTGTTTTTAAATAGAATAGATATTCCATTTGTAGTCCTTAAATAAAATAAATGTGTTGTACTGCACAAATAGAACACATGTTCTACCCACAAACCTTAAATAGAAAAATATTTCTACTTACAATGCCTAAAATTACTACAAATATTCTACTAATAGTCCTTAAATAGAATAAAATATCTACTTAAATAGAGCGTTGTGTTCTACTAGTATTTCTTACTACAATAAATGTTTGTTAACAGTCCTTACAGAGAATGTTTAATGTGCAGTCCTTAAACCAGTGGTTCCCAACCTTTCAAATATAGCGACCCATTTTAGAACAAGCAATCAGGAAGCGACCCCATTCCTTAAAATATCTTATATATACATTCAGTTATTTGTACAACAAACTGCCATATATTGCCATTATTGAATTATAGATTATTTATTCGTGAAGTAACTATACATTATGTAAATTCATGATTAATTTCAAGTTTATTCATAAAAAATTCCAAACATTAATTACTTGCAAATCAATTCAAAATTATTCGAACACACAAATTTCCACCATTATGTAAAGTATTTTTATGAACTGACTTTAAAGACGGCTGGTATTGCAGTTTTTTAGCTAGCAATTCTATCCTGGCTCCGTTGTCGATATAGCACACCTCAAGTCGTCTTCCACATTTAATTTATTTCGGTACTTGTTTTTAAGGATGAGAAGTTGGGAGAATGCTGCTTCACATAAGTAAGTTGTTGGGAACGGCAATAAATTCCTTATTGCAATTTCTGATATTACTGGGAATCTTTGGAAACTTTTTGGCCAAAATTCTTGTAGATGCAGTTCAAACCATGATTTAGCTTCAAAATTGTTTGTTAAGTCGACATCAGATACACTGGCGTTGAAAGGGTTGAATGTAAGGGAGAAAGATTTGCAACATTCATCAGGAAAATAACTTCTTATTTGAACAGTAAGATTTTCCAAATGCTCTTGTATCAACCTATATAAGTCATCAATGTTAATTTCATTTGCCGCTTCTTCAACAAATTGGGCAAATGTTGGGAACATGTATAATTTCTTTTGGTTAATTTTGGTGATCCAGAGTTCCAATTTCATTTTGAAAGACGATATCTTTTCAGACAATGATATTATCGTACTTTCCTTACCCTATAATTCTGTATTAATACTATTAAATATCTCAAAAATGTCGACCAGGTATGCCAATTTGAACAAGGTAAATTCATCCGTAAACAATGATTCATATTCGCTTGCATTTTGAGAAGCGAGAAATATTTGCAGCTCTCCTCTCAATTCAAAAAATCTCTTCAACGCCTTTCCTTTCGAGAGCCACCTTACCTCTATGTGAAACAATAGTGCTTCATGCGTTGAACCCAAATCTTCACATAAAACTTTGAAGAGCCGTGTTGCAAGTGGCCTTGATTTAACGACATTTACTGCTTTAATCACTCGGTTAAGCATTTCTTTGAATGGTTCAGGTAACGTCTTGGTAGCTAATACTTGTCAATGAATCATGCAGTGAGTCCCAATTACTTCTGGAGTTACTTTTTAAACTAACGATTGGAAGCCAGACTTACTGCCGAGCATTGCAGGTGCCCCGTCAGTACAAACTCCGCACAATTTCTCCCATTCAATTGAATGTTCTTTGAAGAAATCATCAATTAAATTCAAAAATATCAGCAGCATTAGTTGAAGTTTGCAGAGGCTTACAAAACGAGAAATCTTCTTTAATTTTTTCATTTTTATAATAACGAACATACACAAGAAGTTGTGCAAAGTTTGTCACATCAGTAGTTTCATCAAGCTGAACAGCCCAGTTGGAGTTTCTTTTAATTTCTGAATAATTTTGCATAAAATATCCTATGACATATCTGTTATCCTTCATTTTACTGTATTGTTTGACACGGATAGAGGCGATACTTTATTTACTGCTTCAGGACCGATCATGAGACGTACAATATCTTTGGTGCATGGAAAAATAAGATTCTCAGCTGTTGTGTGTGGTTTTTAGCATGTGCTGTTCTTAATGCAACCGTGTATGAAGCTTCAATGGCGGCTAAATTTTTGTTTTGAAATAATCCACTGCTATCAAGCCGGCGGCTTTTGACACAAACAACTTTTGCTTTAAAAAAGTCAATACTTTTATCTTTCAAATCAGGGTGCTTAGTCTGGAGAAGTCTTTGAAGTTTAGCTGGTTTCATGGACTCATGAGCAAGAACTTCCAAACATACTACACACTGTGGTCTTTCCACACCTGCAATAACTATGTCAGTGAATCCCCACTTCAAGAAATCATCGCTGTACTTTTTCTTTCTTACACTCATTTTTAAAGGGTTAAGAATCACTCAAACAAAACTAACTACGTGTCACTGCAAGTGTGAGTTCAACAAAACAGAAACCAAACATGTTGAATACTGGCTCAGACGTTGTGTTGAGTGACTTACTGAACTGTTACATTTAGTTTCATAGTATGAATTTATATAACTGTCTTAATATGTTTTTCACCGTGTTTTATATAATATTCACATTCAGCTCAAAATCAATTAACGACCCCATGGCATTGGTGTCGCTACCCCATTTGGGGTCGAGGCCCACAGGTTTGGAACTACTGCCTTAAACAGAACAAATGTTCTCCTAGCAGTTTTAAGTAGAACACATTTTCTACTAGAAGTTATTAAAGAGAGTGTTCTGCTTGCAGTTGCTAAGTAGAATAGAAGTTATTCAGGCAATTCTTATGAGTATATATATATCATTCATTTAATATAATGAAAGCTCAAGTGTTTAAACTGTTGTGGCAGGAAGAAGCAGAGAGCTGTAAAACATCACATGCAGACTGTGTTGAGGAAACACTGGGAGGCCTGGCTGCTGTACGTCCACCAGGAACAGGAGAAACAGCGACTGGAGGAGGAGCAGAGTAAAACCAGAAGTAAGATGTTAGCCTTGCTGCAAGCTGCACAGACAGGCAGGCTGTGGAACGAAAACAGAGTCGATGAGACACCTGAGAAGAAACAAGAAACAGCCAGAAGCACGACATCCACACAGGAGAAAATAGTATATTTTTCTTATAATTATATATTCTATATATGCAATTATATATATATATCTTACATTACAATATCTATTTTTATATATAGCTACATGCAGAATGTATATTATAGGGAGTTACTATTTGTATTCTATTTTTCTTAAATTGTTACTAGCAAATAGTGAAGTTTTATAGTATTTGTAATTTTCATTTTTTTAAATTTGTTACATAACAGATAGTTTCATTAAACCTAAACCTACTGAAGCTATCTAAAGACGTGGGTGAAAAATAAAAATAGAAAAACTGTTAAATATACTTTGGTTATTTCTTTTATTAATTTTTTTATTTTTTAGATATTTTTTTATCCAAACTACATTATCCAAATATTAGTGAAAATTTATAATAATTTTCAGTTGAATATTTTAATCATTAAATTGAAAATGTTTATATTACTTGTTCATATTTAGTCCTTGTTATTATTTTCCAGAATGAGTTATTTGAAGACAAAAAGCGACCACGTTCACAAATATCTCACATACCCAGAGAAGCATGGCAGGTGACAAAACGTCATGTCAACATGACGACAGAGGAGCTGGCAGCACTCGGCGGAGGTGACAACACCATTCCCAGAGTTCACTCAGACCTCGAGATTCGACGTCGATTTGGCAAACAGCCATGGATGAACTCTCCGTATATTGTAAACAATTTTGAGCATCGTTACACTACTCAGCAGAAAATGTTACATGAACAGCAGAAACAGATCAAAGAACAGCAGAAACTACTGCAGGAGCTGCAGTACAATCAAAGGAATCAGCTCCTTAAACAACAGGCAGAGGAGCAGCATGCCTTCACTGAACAGTTGTCAGAGAAACCAGTGTCTGAGTTTCAACCACTTTCCACAGGTAGATCGACTACAGACAGACAGACAACTGACAGACAGTCTACAGATAGACAGAATAACCCAAATCTTGTTGTATCTGATGCTGCTGTTGTAGAACAGCAGCTTAACAACATGTTTGACAAACGTCAGCAACAACTGGGGCGTTTAGAGTCACAGCAGCATAATGTGGTTGCTAAGGACAAAGAAACTAATATTACCTTGGATACAACACGTTCCAGAAACAGAGGAGCATTGTCATCAGGGTTAGAAACCCAATTTAAATTACTTAATTTAAGAAACACATTCAAAATTATTTAGAAAATTTTTATGTCATTTAAACTGAAGAGAGAGATTTAAAGGTAAAAAACAAAATGTGAGCTTCAATGTTGATTCATTATACACTTAGAAAGTAAGAAAAGAAAAATTGTTTCACAACATATCTATTTTGAAAAAAGAAAAACAAATACTACTATATTTTCTAGCTTCAGATTTAATTTGAATTGAACATCAAATCTAAGTTCAAGGTCAGGTATTTTAATTCAGTTATTTTACTTTGTACTCAGGGTTGGATTTCAGACTGCAAGGTCAGATCTGAGTTCAAGGTCAGGGGTTTCATCAAATACCTCCAGTAACAAATATCTCAAAGTGTTAAAAAGTAAGTATCTTTAAAACACATGTTGTTTAGTTTGTTTTTAATAAAGAATTATAGTTGGTCTAATAAATTTAAGAGGTTTAATTAATAAACCAGGTTATTAATGTTTTGCCTTATATCTAAGTCATTATTTTTAACTAATTCACAATAAAATATATTTTATGAGCAAGAGAATATTTTGGATAATTATACCATCATTTAAATTGATGTTTGCACATAAATAGTCATCATTTAATATAAATATATACATAAAATGTATAAACAGAAACATGGTTCCTTAGTTTGCATACACCTTGTTAGTACAAAAGCATGTATTTATTTTATTATTATTGTTAATGTGGTTTTATTGTTACATTTATTTTTATTTTCATTATTTGTTTTATTTATTTAACAGAAAGAAAAGACCTCTTTCTAATTCAAATGTACTTAAAAATCTAAGATAGTGTACTGACAACATCTATGTGTTATTAGCAGCGTTCAGTAAACACACAGATATTTTGAATTGTGTTTAGATATGGAGGAAAGAGCTGCAGAAAGAGCTAGACAGAAAGCAGAACGTGAAGCAAAGCGGAAAAAAGCAGAGCAGGAAAAAATGGTTAGTTTGAACACACACACAAAACTACTGAAAAACTCATTTTAATGTCTCACAAAAATATGTCAGGAGAAACAGAAAATCTTTGTGTTCATGAAGAGTTCTGTGTTAATAACTGACTTGTGTAATTTCAGGAAATGCTTGCAGCTCATGAAGAGGAGTTGAGGCGACAGGCTGAAGAAGAGAAACGGGCAAGAGTGGAAGCATACAAAGAAAAGAAAAGATTAGAAAAACAGGTGAGCTTAACTCTTCATGTTTTTATACTTTTTATGTTTATTCCGTGATAAACATTTCAGTGAATAATGTGTTTGTGTGGCTTTGTATGTGTGTGAGTGTGAGTTTGTGTGCATGTGCATGTGTGTGAGTGTGAGTTTGTGTGCATGTGCAAATCAGTAAATGTGTGTTTACACTTTGGTTCTGAATGACATGTCTGAGATTCTGTTTCAGCGAGAGATTGAGAAACAGCAGCAGCTTGAACGGATGCAGGAGATGAACAAACTTGCAGAGAGTCACTATTTGAAATCTATACTGAAATACCGAGGTGTTTTTCCATTCAAGAAACTGGTTCAGATGTCACGAGAAGCTGACAAACGAGCAGAGGAACATCACAGAACAGCTTTAAAAAGGTTAAAAGATATGTTTGTTCATATACAAACACATACTAAGGTGTTTGATAAACAGTTATCTCGTATTTGATATTTTGCTGCAAGTCTGTATTTTTTTCTGTGATTTCTCTAGTAATTTTTGTGATACATTATGGTAACAGTATGTTTAGTTATAACAGATTCCCCAGTATAATGCTTTTGAATGATTTACTAATATTATTAAAAAGAAAATAGCCTAAATTCTAATTATTCTGATTATAATTTAAAATCTGTTTAATTTTCAGAAAAGTATTTTTAGCCTGGCACAAACGTGCTGCTTCTACAATGGAGGAAAAAGTGAAGCTGGCAAATGAGATGCATAAATTTCTGTTACTGAAACACTCTGTCGATCAGTGGAAAAAGGTTAATATATTTAAACATAATTCAGATGTCTATCAGAATAAAATAGCTCAACCTGTAATTCAGTCCTAATCATACAGTAATATTCTTGATGAAGCTGATCTTAAAAGTTAGAAATGCTAATAACTTTAATTTATCATTAAAAGTTTCAAATACTAATAATTACTTTAAATTATCACTAGACGTTTTAAATTTATCAGGATTAATACCAACAAATATCCACAATGATCTCTTCACTGGTTTTATTTCACCACATCTTTCTGAACGTTAGAAAAATATTTTACAAATCAATGAGAGATTAAAAAAAATATAATAATTTCAACGACTTAGTCAGTATAAAAATATCCTCTTTTGTGATTGTTTAGAATCTCATTACTCATTTAACAAACAAAAATACTGACAGAGATTTTAATTTGAAGTAAAATCAGAATAAAGTTTGATCTACTCCACTATAACTTGCAGAATTTACACAGTTCTTGGTTAAATTTCAGACATTCTTCTTGTTTTTCTCCAACCCAGGATTGAGAGAACAAAATATTGTGATTAAAGATTCTATTTTCTCTTGGAACTTGACAGTTAAAATTAACTCTGGATATTTTATTTCTGTTGCAGCACAAGCACTGCATGAACATAATGGAAAAGAAAAGTCAGTGTTTCTATAAAAAGAGTCTCCTGTACAAAACTGTCACAGCGTGGGCACAGTACACTATGGATGAAAAAATTGCATCATGGGAAAAAGGGAGAACAGCAAAAGAACATTATCTAAGGTTGGATGTTAATCATCAGAAGTATTTTTAGTTCTATGTTTTAGAAGTTTTATTACTATATTTATTCAATAGGTTTTTACTTCATTTGTATTTTTATTGCTGAAGACTACTTTTAGTTTTAATATATTGGCAGAAATATCTCTCCGTAATAAAACCTATTGCAGTTTTAAGTCATTTTAATGTTTATAAAGTAGCTGGCATGATTATAAGACATTCCCCAGGCAATTCCTCCTGGTCATTTCCCCTAGGATATTTCCCCCCATATCTCTATTATATTCATTATTAACATAGTGTGTATATTATAATATTTTATATTATATTTTAAGCTTATTAATATCTTATTTTATGCAAGTGATGGGGTGTTTTTGAGCAGGGAAATGAGCAGATGTAATTATGATAAACATAAAAAGACTGGTTTTTCTTCAGTCAGTGAATTAGTATTAGTTAATTACAATTAAGATTGTTTGTAATATTAATTCCCCACAACATATTATATTTACAGTGTTGCATCAAAGACCGGATTTTTCTTAATATGTTAATTGCAAGTTGTGATTGTATTTAATTACCATTGTTAATGTTATTGAAGTTAAGAAATGTCTGGGGGCAATTGCCCTGATACTGGCTGGTGAACCTTGTTGGACCCAGATGAATCCTGTTTTGACAGAGTCCACTGTATTAATGTAGTAAGCAGACTGAAATGTTTAAATTTGTCTTACAGGTCACTACAGAAGAAAACATTCCAAGCATGGAGGAGACTTCCATATGAGTTAGAGAAAGAGAAAGAACGAGAGAAGAGAAGAATTGAAATGATGAAGAAAGTACAGATGCTTATTCCTGATTATGAAGGTGTAGTGGATAAAAGTGTTGATATTTCATGACATCTGACTACATGTTGATGAATGTTGATGAAGGTACATATCATGCTGTGATTAATATATTACTGTAAAATATAAATTTGTTAAATTGTGAAATGAATAGTGTAAACACCTTTTTTGAACACAATTACAAACCAACATGACTAGTAATGACTGTGTGCAAAAGACGTAGTGATTTATAGTGACAGATTACAAGTTTTAATGATACAGAATGAAAATGACTGATAGTAGTGAATTTAATAATGAATGACTGATTAGTAAGTGTGACTTTAGTCTTCATAGTGATTCTTGAGACTAACTGATTATAATAAACTAAAAGTAACTATGACTATAGATGAATAGTGTAAATAGCTTTTTTGAATACAACTATAAACCAACATGACTAGTAATTATTGTTCATGGTGATTCTAGAGACTGACTGGTTATAGTAAATTAAAAGACTATAGAGAAAATTGGGTTTAAATAGTATTTTTGAGTTAACTTCTGTTTGTAATTTGACATTTGATTACAGAACAAATTCAATTTTTTATACAAAGTAAGTAAAACATTTGTGCCTAATGTTGTTATTTTAAAAGAAGCTAAATATCTCAAAATCTGTGTAGATGGGACAGGACTAAGTGTAATTTTGTTAGTGCCTAAACTCTTACTAACATGTAATGTTTTATAATAATTTAACTTAATATTTTGACTTCCTCAGTGTAGGGCTGTAATTAGAACAAGTATGCTATTAGTTGGTGTAGCTGTAGGTTGTAAAAGTTTTTATTTTATCACAATGGATGTTATTTAATATTTACTGTTGTTCATTGTATCTAAATATTTTTAGTTAATCTGATCTCAGAATTTGTTTTGTTAATGTCAGTATATCTGCTTCTCTGTAAACATGTTTACAGCTTCCCTGACCAGTATTTCAATTACAGTTTAGTATAAGTTTCCTTTTGAACTTTGATGTATGTATGTAATTTCATACATTCAATAAACATATAGAATTTCTTGCACTATTTATATTATTATCAACAGCCATTGTTCTCTTTCTTTATATATTATCATAATATTATTATATGCATTGTTATCATAATATTATTATATATATATTGTTGTATTATTTTCTATATTATTATCACAGCCATTCTGTCATATAAACCTCATGTACTTGTGCACCTGAAGCACAAATGAACACACACACACACACACACACACACACACACACATGCTGATTCGTTCATACCCTGACAATCTAAAAACAAAAATACATTTCAACTTTCTTTTCTGGGGCAGGTTCATAATTTTAGAAACATTTATTGACCTGAATATGTGGCATAGTGTAAACAATTATGACAATGACAATAACAACAACAACGAAAATAATAATAATAATAATAATAATAATAATAATAGTAATAATAATAATAATAATTTTAATAATAATATAAACAACAATAATAATAATAATAAAAACAATAATAATAATATTAATCAAAATGCTAAAATTATATTTTATGAAAACAAAATCCTGTCTGTCTGGACAAATAACAGGTCAGTCTGTAAGTGTGTTTGATATTTCTACAAGTTATTGTGTAATTCAGTATTATGATTTATGATGAATGTTTTCAGAAAAAAACACCAATCTCATAGATTATTCAGTCCTCCGTCCAGATGTCAGCTCAGTTTGAAAATGTTTACCTCAGCAAATAACAGATTATTTCAAATTTGTATACACGACAATATACAAATTATAAAATGTTATTATGGGTTATTTTTATTTTGTAA
This sequence comes from Chrysomallon squamiferum, assembly GCA_012295275.1. NCBI lineage: Eukaryota > Metazoa > Mollusca > Gastropoda > Neomphalida > Peltospiridae > Chrysomallon > Chrysomallon squamiferum. The sequence continues at coordinate 1,481,366 of CM022676.1, forward strand.
ATAAATGAGAATCAAGTCATCATTGTCATGCCACTTTTTTCTTCTTGATTGTCTCATTTAGATTTTAAATCAAAGTTTATTATTATTATTATTATTATTTACTTTTTACTTCTTAATAATTTTTAAATTTATTTATTAATTGCTTTAATATTATTTTTTACTAACTACCTAGTGATCAGGTTTCTTTGATCTTTTCTAAACACAAATGTTAAACTGTATTATATGCAAGTCAATAACATTATTAGAAGCCCAAAAATTATCATATGCAGATGTTTCTGCATTTTTTTATAACATATTTAAACTCATTTGTATAATTGTGAGGTTCTACTGAATTTTTTAAATTTTTTAAATTAAACACTATAATAATTAATATGATTTGAGATTAAGAAAAATTTATTCACTAGAACAGTTAAAAACCTCCCTATTTATGATACAAAAAAGAAAATACATCTGTTTAAAGTCTGAATACCTTCATTTTATGTAGCTTTTGAATTTCTACCATTCAGTCTTAATATGAAGTATAATTATAAAAGAATATTTTTAAACTTGTCAGTCATTTTATGTTGTTTGGAGAAGTTTCCTACTATGGTCACAAAAGACATGGCTGTTGCTTTCACACACACACACACATACACACAAACAGTACGTAAAAAGAAAAATGTTATTTAAATGTTCTGCACCAGTTTTGTTTTATTCTTTATCATTGTTTTTACTTTACTAATTTCAAACTTTTCATGTTAAGGGATTTTAAATCAGCTTTCTGTTTTACTTAATCTTTGTAGTAATTTTTTAATAATTTAGTTTTATACATTTAGTTTATTTTTAAAAAATTATACATTAATTTATTTATTATTGTTGTTGTATTATTATTATTATTAACTTTTTTTTTTTTTTAAATAAATTATTTTCAGTGAACTCTAATGTGAAAAACCAATAAAGGATACATTAAAGAAACATGTTAAGAAACAGTATTTATTCAGTCAAAAACAATTTTATCTACAGATGACAATATCATGAACATGTACCGACACTTGACAGAATGAAAGATACAGACTGCATCATGATAAATGATGAACCCTAAATTTAAAATTGTCTTTTACATGTATATTATCTAAAAATCATCAAAATGGATCTAAAAAGTATTATTGTCACTTATTAAAAATGAAACTGAAGTATTTAAATTTCTTAGACTTATACTATTGTAGCAAACAGTTTATTCAATATATAATTTATACAAGCCTGGTCTTATTTCAAAACTTTTTATTCTTTTGTACTATTTGTTTTCATAGCATTTAGGCATCTTTAATTTCTTCCATGTAATAATTTGTAATGCCAGAGCTAATATGAGGTAAAGTTTTTTTCATTATTATTTTTCAAACTGATATGCAGTAACAGCTTTGTAACTTAAAATTCCAAATGTATTTTAATGCAGATGGCATTTATTTTTTATTTTATTTTTTTCATTATTATTATGATTTTATTACCATCATCATCATTATCAATAGAGGATATTGCAAATAGAAAAAAGTTTTATGTCCCTCCTAAAATTCTATCTCTCATGACTATTATTATTCAAAATGGATACAATGGAATATTTTTTTAAGGTAGATTCATCAGTAAAGTGACACATTCATAAATCCATATTACATAAATCCATATTACATAAACATGAATACATATAAATATTAACAAGCAAAACAAGATATTATCAATGAAAAAGAAGAATCACCTCATGCCTAAGTAAAGAAAATGACTATAAAAGTGGTCACAGTCTTAATTACCCATAATAAAAAACTTATCTAATGTATTTATTTACAGCAAAACAAATTAATATAGTTAATATATATGTACATATTTATTCTTCCCCAAACACTGTACTGACAAATACATTTTATTTTTGTAATATCATAATTTCAGTTTTAGAAAATATAATAATAAAATAATAATTTATTCTGTGAAAGATCCCAGATAATTAGACCAAAAAAAATCGTCTTTCATTAATAAACATAATTAAAATATAAATTATTTACTTTTATATACTTGATCTGTGAAAGGGCTGTTACTTTCTTCCAATGGCCAAAAGATGTTAGACTACAATAAATTTTTTTAATTTGTTTGATTGTTTCAACCAGAAGTTTGTCTTCCAAAATAGCTTGCCAGTGAATTATTTATACTGAGGTATTGTATATAAAAACATCTATATGATATTTCAATATAATACATTTTTCCATCTGCCAGATGTTTCAGTCACAAATTGGCAAAAACATTTCTTTTTCTCATATGCATTTACATAATTTACTTGGGATAAAAAAATTTGGCAGCCATATTGAATAATAATAACTTAGTTTTTGATAAAGAATTTATAAAATTTCTTCTTCATTGATTAAACTGTTTTTAAAAAAGCCCACCAAAAATCAACAAATGAACAAAATAAAATAATAAGTTCAAATTAAATCAGACTTAAAAAATAATAAACAAATAATAAATCCCTATTAATATATTATTCCATATTAAAACAGGAAAAGAATTGCTAATGTTCAAACTTATATAATGAATACCTGTATTGATTAACCAGCCCTTTGAAACCAAGTTAACAGTTAATATATTAAATGTGGTTCTGATGAATCAATTAAAAGAAAATGCTCACATAAAAACTAGTTCAAGCTGTTACAATAGTTTGTAATAAAATCGTGAAAACAAAACAAGTGACCACGCACAGTTTTGTTAAACAAAACAAGTTATTTAAAATAAAATTATAATTTGTCAATGAATAATTAAAAATGTTATGTTCAAAACCAAATAGAATTTTTAGAATTAATACACAATTTATCATAATATAAACAATTTTACAGATAAAAAAATAAAATCTTTCCTCATTTCCTTTTTGTTGTTTTTCTTTGTCTGAAAATTAATTTTAAAAAATAAGATTTACTAAGGAACAAAGTGATTATCTGCAAGCTATTTAAGAAAAATAAATCTTACATTAAAATACAAAAATTCATTAATATCAAATCAGTATGTCCATTATTAGAAACATCTGTATCTAGATTTTAATATTCTTTTTAAAAAAATTGGAAAATTATCAACCTGTTATTAATATTTCACATAATAAAGGTGAAAAATATTTAATCCTAGTCAAATTATTAAATTACAACTAACAAAATTTAATGTTTAATCTCTTTTTTGAAAGGAGAGAAACTGAGAATATGGGAGAGTTAATATGATAGAGAAAGGACAATAAAAGCATCTGTTTCCAACAGCAGATGAATGTTATTAAAAACTTGTACATTTATTAGCAAGAATAGCAAGCTGCTGTAAGCAAGTTATTCTTTATAATTAATTTATATGAAAATTTTGTTTATATCTGAACTTTAAATGGATATTTATTTTTGAATTATTACATTTAGACTAAGAAAAACTTTGTGCGAGCTAAATTAAAATTCCTTTTATATTGCAATATGAAAAATTGTGTTTATATCTGAGAGAAATATCTAAGACAAATTGATAAGATTATCTGAACAGTTTTTGTACAGCAGAATTGAATAAAACTTATTATTTTCCATGAACTGAGCTTCTGAGAAACTGTATCTTGTATCAGTTAGAACTTTTCTTCATTATAACACATTATTTAAAACTTTAAAGTTTATATTACCACATCATAAACTGTAAATATATAGCTTACCTAAGTTGTAAACTTTACCTGAACAAATTATCTAAATCATAAACTTTACCTTCACAGCTTATCTAAACAGCACCTAAACCAAGTTAACATTCACATCAAATATTTATTCAGTTTTACATTTGTGGGATATCTACACTATCAATTTTACATTCATAGATTAACAAAATCATCATTTTCACATTAGTAATAACTGAAATAATCAATTTCATATTGACAATATCAAAAAAACAAAATGAAAAAAATATATAAATATATACTTCCCTCTTATTGAAGACTATCTTTTGTCTGAAGATTCATGTTTAAATTACTGTAAATTTATAAACATTTAAATATTTTAAAACATTTGATATAAGACTACATCAATTTATATAATAAGCAAAATAAAAATAATCAGTTTTAATTCAAATAACTAGTTTTACAAAAATTATATCATTAATTTGGAAATTAAAAAAGTGTAACAAAAATATATTTTTTAAATATAAACATAAAATAAAAATATTCAATAAAACATAGGAAAACAAAACAAAATGTATATTATCAAAAAAAAAAAAAACATGACAGTTCCATGATTTTACTTCCAGCATTTGAGAAAATAGATTTTGGTTAAAGGTCCCTTTACTTCTGTTTCAAAAGGATTTTTCTGTCACAATCTTTAAAAGAATGTAATAAAAAATCTTTCTAGCATCAGAAACTATTTCCCCAGACAAGAAGATTGCGAATCTTACACACAACACTTTTTCGGAAATGTTTATTTGCAAGTTATGGAAATTTGACTCCAATTCTTGCTACACCTGTTTCACTTAGGTTTACTTGTGTGTATTTATGTTGAAATGTCTGAATGAAGTCTGCTGATACAATCAGCTTTCATTGCTGATATGTTCTTCAAAACCTTCACTTTCTGTAACCAGGGCCCGCTCAAGAATCACACGGCCTTCTTTGTACTTTTGGTTATCCTCAGTTGCAAACTCATAAATCCAGCCAAGTTTGGCATCACAATTTTTGCAAGAAACGTCCCTCACCATGTGTCTGCCTGTGAGCATGACCCGGTCCTGAACCTCGCTGTAGTTGAGATTCACAACTTGGTTAAATAAAAATGCTCTTCCAGTAGCACCTTTAAAAAAACAAAAATTATTATATTTAATTGTATTAAACAAAACACAATAAATTACAGAAAGAAACACACAGAAAATACAAACAGTGCACAAAGAGAGAGAGAGAGAGAGAAAGAATGAGATAGAAATATATATGTATATAAAAATAAAAACTATAAGCAGCAAAAATTAATAATTATATACTGTTAACACTAAACGAAACAAAATATGTGTAATAATACTTCTGACACTAAACACTAAAATTTAATGATTTTTATTTCTACCAGGAAACTAAAAATCAGTCTTACTAAATAGCAAAATTAGCAGTCATACTGCTGACTCTAGACTGCAAAATTAATTTACTACTGACCTGTAAACCGGGTGGATATAAGCTGGGCTCGGTTTGTCAGTGGCGTTTCACAACTGGCACATGAGAAGATTCTTGTCCCTCCAAGATGTTTCAGAAAAATCCGACCCATGTTGCTTTTAAAATTAATTATAAAAAATAGTTATATTATATAATCTTTGAAAAGACCTTTATGTCTATAATAAATCTCTATAAAAAATTATTAAGATCAATTAATATATCTTTAAAACTAATTTAAATAAAGATAAGCAATGAAACAATTAACACTTAGGTTTTTCGGTCATTTTTTGAAACAAAATGAAACCATTTTGGATTTCTTTTTCTTTTTTTGTTATTCATTTCTTTGTTTCACTTACTTAAAAATCTGCTTCTTGTTATTGTTACTTGTGCAAAAAGAAGAGTTTACCCTGATGATAAAACTATAATAAATAAATTATAAACTTTACCTTAACAAATTATTTAAAACTATACTAATAATAATAATAATAAAAAATAATAACATAATAATAATAATAATAATAATAATAATAATAATTTAGATGTCATCCTAAATGAAACTAACCCTATCTCTGGGTATGAAAAGATCAGAATCTTTATACTTGATTTTTGACTTTGTGATAATATTTTAAATCCATTTGGCATTTGATTGTAGAAATTATAAGCAATCAAACTAACCAGTGATTTATATATCATAATGACGTTAGATATTTTTATATATTTATTTTATTACCCTTTTAACAAGCAGTATAGCTGTATATTCCAAAATAATAATAATAATAATAATAATAATAATAATAATAATAAATAAATAAATAAATGTTTATTCTGGATATCTACATAACATCATTATTTTTTTACACAAATTTCTTAACACAGCAATCATTGAAAAAGAAATATTGTCTTTAGAATTAAAAAAAGTTGTTAAGAAAATAGCATATTACTTATTAATAGTATAATTATTAACAATGTTACAATGTTGCCTTGTCAAACCATCGAGAATTTGTAAACAAATATCAAGATATTCGTGCCAATTATGATTATAATACAACTAACTTTTAATACGAAACATAATAATAATATACGAAACAGAACATACACAATACCGAGATAACTTCTCAATGTAATCGTCAAAAATGCAAAAAAAATTGACACTAGAAATCAGGTACGGCAATGTTTTTGTTAACACGACCTTCCTTGTCAAGGAAACATAACTCTAATGAGTGAAAGAGGCCCAAAGAAGGAGAACCATTTAATTATCACGCGTTAATTACAAAAATTAGGTTTAATAGCTTCCCTGGTGTAGAAGAAGATGAAGAAGAAGCAGAAGAAGAAGAAGAAGAAGAAGAAGAAAGGCCGTTATTAAATTATGGTAACGGTAAATACTTATAAATGCATTTGAATTGTATTGGAGGACTGCAGAGATACTAGAAGATATTCTCGGTCTTCGTAATGAATTAATTACTAAAACAGTTATTTTATTTTATTTGTAATATTTTTTTAACCATTATGAAGAGAAGATAAATCGATGGTAAACTCCCATTAGTTATACTTGCCAATAGTCATACAGTTTAAAACAACAAGAATGAAAAAAAAAAATCCTTTAATTATGTTACTTTGCAGGTAAACCAATACATTACGTTTTTTTTTGTTTTTTTTTCCTTGCTATACAACTGGATTACGTGTTTTGACTGATCGAACTATGGAGGTGTTTAGTTACTGGGAAATCAGACCGGATTCCAGTATTGACTCACTGGTGTGGATTCGGATAATCATTTTAAATAAGCACGTTGAGTAAGAAAATATACAGTCAAACCCCTGTAAATCGACACACCTATTTTTATCACTGTTGTTATTATTTGGTCATATAATAAATATACCTCGCTTTAACATTCCCCGCTTTCCGCATCAGTTGACGAAATGAACCGCCATTAGCCGATCTTGTCTGTGATCATATAAACCCATCATGCAAACCAAGTTGCATTTACGTGTCTTATTTAATGAATAACAATTATGTTTTTTAATGTACTTATTTTCTAAAGCAATCTCGAATTGATCCCATGATATAAATTACTCCAACACAAACATTAAAATTTGTCAGTTTTCGAGAAACAAATTAATGACAGGAATATAGAAAACATGTAAATGGTTTAACGATTAGTATCCTCCTCCCCTTAAATTCGAAAACCACTGAACGCTTTATTATGCCAAAGTCCTTTTAGCACCGATGTCGGCATCATCCAGAGGCGTATCTAAATATGACATGCGCAGTTAGAATATCTAAACACTGTATGTAGTACATTATATAAGTGGAATTAAAATATGTAAATCTGAATTAAATATGTAAATATTTCGTTCATTTAGAATATATGTCAGTAATACACCTAATTTAGATTATGTACGTAATAAACGCAGTTAGAATATGTAAATATGTATGTAATATACGATGAATTAGAGTGTGATACACACTGAATTTGAACGTAAATAAGTACGTACAAATCATACGTAATTAGAATAACATAACTCACGCTAGATTATAATGTATAAAATTGTTTTATTTGAGTGGTTTTTTTTAATGGTTTTTTTTATTATTATTTTTTTTCCCCCATTTTTCCATATTATTTAAAAGATAATAAAATCAATGTTTAACGTTAGCAAATGAGGTACTTTTGATTTTTTTCACAAAGATAAAAGAAAAAGTAGAAATTATAATAAATTATTATGTTTGGCGTTTGTAAAATGAGGTATACAGATAAAAACGTTTGAAATGAGCTGACATTGATTTCAGCTCGTCTAAACGTCGCTTGCTGACAGCGTAGTGGTCAGTATCTTCAGAAATAAAATCATTATTTACGCACTCGTTATTGATAAATGTCAATTCGATGTATATTAATAGATCGCAACAAAAGCTAAGGTAATAAAAAAATAAAAAATTTGGTTAAGTTTTAACAACAGTGCACGAGATTTTGCTGACGTGGAGGCATGTGTTCGATGAATATTCCACTTCACAAATGGTAGATTTAAGCTAAGGTACTTAAAGAAGCAATAAAAGTTTGTTTCTCAAATCGCTGAATAAGGTGCAGGCGAACCTTCGTGATTCGTGGTCTATAAAGAAATCAATATCGTATTTTTGTTAAAATCATGCGTTCTTTAAGTCGGTTATGCACTGAATGTGGCAGTATTTGTAAAACACCTTTATTAATTCGTCTTATATTTTTATTTGGTTTTCTGCTCATTATGTGGATTAATTTACCTTTGACAAGAAATTATTCAAAAAATTCCTGCCCAGGTAAGTACATCCGAATAGACGAATATTGTGAACATAAAAATGTTTCTGTTAATTATGATGATGTGAGTGAGTACCGTGCGCACGCACGATACAACACATTAATTCACTTTCTTACTTGTTAGTCATTATGATTTTTAAAAATTATTATTTTCGTAAAAAGGTTAAAGATGATTTGTAAAATTGCCGAAAAAAACCCCACATATAAATGCAGAACAGAAAAAGAAATAATATGTATAATAAATAAATAAAACCCACAAAAGAAATCTCTAAAATAATAATAATAATATCAGGGTGGTAATAGTAGCAGCAGTAATAGCAGCAGCAGTATTAGCAGTAGTAGTACTAGTAGCAGAAACAGAAACAGAAAAAATAAATGTAGTAAGAAGAAGAAAAAAGTATAATAAATACAATAGCAAGAAGAAAACTGAAATTATTCACTGAACTTTTAAATTTATAATAATGTTTTTTTTTTTTTGTTTTTTTTTTTCTGGAATAATTCACTAATTTAAATATTAATAATCTATTTAATTGGTTAGTTTTATCTCGTTTTTGTTTTTGCAGATGTATTACCTCCACCGGAAGTGATGTTTGTTCTTGTTAAAGGATATATGCGCGGAGGTTCCACGTTCACAGCAGACATTTTGCAACAGCATGCAGACGCTATTTATTTTCACGAACCAGTTTTTTTGTTACAGTGGAAAGAGTACGTAAAATTAATAAGAGGAATAACCAAAATATATATTCAATATTTCCTGTCATTTTCATTTTCAATAGTTTAAATATATTTTCTGCACTTCCAAATATTTCATTTATTTTCTTTACATATCAATCATCCGATCCTTTGCAAATTCTAAAATTTCTAAATTAATATATTAATATTTCTTCCCCTTTTGAATTCTTCTTGTATTAATGTCAAACTTTATTATTAAAAAAGACTTATAATTGGATAATAAAATATTTATTTGCAGGTATTAAAATTTGGTACGTAAAAAATAAACAAATCAGAAAAAATAATTAACTTTCGAAGTATTACAGCTGAAAAAATAATAATAATAATAATAATAATAATAATAATAATAATCACGGATTGATGATGAATAAAATAATTTGATATCAGCAAATAAAATTTACTTGGAAACAGATTATATTTAAATTTGCTTTATACTGACATTTAAAGAAATACATGAGTATATATAAGTATTAATATATATATATATATATATATATATATATATATATATATATATATATATATATATATATATATATATATATATATATTATATATATATATACATACACAGTATATGTTTACTGTTTAACAAAGACACATAAATAAATAATTAGGAAGGTCGCGGGTAATTTATACTAAAGTGTGTGTGAAAATACGGTTCTAACAAGTCTTGTAATAAAGGTAGTGAGCTGTTACCGCAAGCATTAATCTCAGTTACATCAATATCAGTCATATAAATTATGTTACAAACTGATCGATCTAACCTTTTTACCTTTTTAAAATTATTACATATGAAAATAAATACCAAATATTCCATAACAATAATCTTTATTTTCTTCTGGATCAATTTTTTGTATTAGGTTGTGATTAGGTTTAGGGTTAAAGTAAATTTCTGTCTTGCGTTCGTAGTTGGATTTAGCGATATTTTTAAAACAAAGAATTAGATTTAGGCGGAATATAGGATTACTTTTACGCTTAAGAATCCTATATCCTTTCGTCATTTCCCTGGATATAAAAACACATATCTGTATATGTTTGTCTATCTGTGTATTTGTGTATCAAACCATAACGTGCTCCATACATACGATACACCAAATAAAATGTATAGTAGTACTATATTCATTACTTTCTTATATTACTTATATATATATATATATATATATTTATGTATGTATGTATTCTTGTTTTCCAGTACGAAGATGAACGGTCAGGAACTGGATGCTATGTTTCGTTGTGACTTCGATTCAGTCAGTCCTGTTATACTGAACTCGTTAGTCAGGGACGGCAGACTGAGTCGTAAAACACAAAACTACGTACAATGTCGTAAGAAAAACGACGAATCGGACGTCTTTTACCATCTGTGTCAGCCTCTGCTCACCAGCGTCTGCATCGACTCTCACCTACGATTAATCAAAGAACTTCGACTGAATATAAAAGACATTGAATATCTCCTTAAAAAATACACACACTTTAAGCTTATTCATTTGGTCAGGGACCCAAGAGCTATAGTATTTTCACGTTTAAATATGAAGGGTAAATCGAGTTATGTGTTCAAACAAAATCTGGTTGAAGAACAAGATCTTTGTTCGTTTATGGAGAGTGATATTACAGATTCGCTTCTCTTGAAGAAGCTATACCCAGACCAAATTAAAATCATTCAGTTTGAGGAACTGGCTACCAACCCTATAGAACAGACACGGGAACTATATAGGTTCCTAAACCAGGAACCCACTGCCGAGGTGTTATCTTATGTTCGAATTATTACCTCTCATCCCATAGAGGAAGAAGATCCGTATTTAACAAGAAGACACAATTCCTCGGAGGTTGTTAACAGGTGGAGAAACGTAGCTCTCTACGAAAGAGTCAAACGAATAGACGATGTGTGCAAACATGTCTACCCTAAGCTGGGGTACATAGAACTTGAAAATGAAAACATGATGACAGATCTAAGCATAAAATTATGGAGACCTAGTTGGAACTGAAAATATTGATTTCTTTGAAATCAAATAATGGTTTGTTTATAATTCTGTCAGTCTGAACAAATCCAAGTCTGAACAAAAAAATTTAAAAAACAAAAGAACGAAAAATCAAAAGATAACAATAAATTATTTATGTGATATTTGAAGAAGATTGCATCTTAAGTAAAGGGTATGTAATTATGCCTCTGACGTGGTGGATGAGGTAGTGGGATTTGTTAAACGATGTTAAATTGTTACGCTTTTGTTCTTTTGCAGTTCGATTGGGGCATTTGGACTAATAAAGCTTACTGCATGATTCCAATTAATCATTATCATTATGCAATGATAAGAATGGAAATTTTGGACAAAAAAAATCATGTGATTTCCTGCACTCTTTTGTTAGTAAAAATTAAGTAAACAGAAACAATGTTCAAAATGTAAAATGTAAAATACACAACACAACGAATATACAGTCAAACGAACACATTCTTGCAGTCGCCAATGCTTATTTCCGCCATATTAAACCTTTCTGATTCTGGCGAGTAATATTTTTAAATTAATTTTTAAATTTTCTCTCTTTTTTTTGAGAATTTAAAATGAAATAATTATTCTTTAATAAATTCATATTTGGGCACTTGATAAGAGAGCTTCAAAAATAAAAATAGCACTTCTAAAGAATGATTATCTACAAATGTGGCATAATTTTTATGGTGTTTTATTTCATGTCTCCGGTAGAAGTTTTGGCATGCAAATGAAAATTATTTTTATCTTAGACTTATTATCATCATCATCATCATCATTATTATTATTTCAACAAGGTGCTTGGGAACACATCAAACTTCATCAAAGTATTAATATATATAATTAACTATATTTTATATTATATTTCAATTAACTTCTTTAATAATGACGAGCTTTATCGAATAGTTTCTGAAATATCACTGAGATAATACGATCACGTGATATTCTTTCATAACTCACTGCTCCGTAAATTAAATTACTTGATAAACTAACGTTTATCGAGTTAACCAATTAAGAAACTATATCTAACAGCGAGCTAGATAGAAAGACAGTGAGACAGACAGATGGACCCCTTATCAAAATATTTTTATTCTATGGCACGTTTCCATGGGTTATAGATAGATACCGGATTATTTAATTTTAAATAATAAATAATAAAATTACTGTCAAAACTAATTCCAATAATCATACGAAATGCACAAAGACAAGTATGCAAGTGTTAGCATATGCAAACAAAACCATAGTACATCGTTACAATTCTTTGTTTTCGGTTTTCTTAAGGTTTCATTAAAAAATAGCAATAAATAATAACAGAAAGAGCAACAAAGTAACTGTTTTTCTAGAAATATACATTAAAACACAAGACCAAGAACTGAATTCCACGTTTAAAGATGGCTTTTGAGAGAGAGTTATTTCTGTTGTAAATAGATAGATAGACAGATGGATGGACCAAAAAAAATAAAAATAAATAAACAATGCATTTAAAAGAAAAATATTTTAAAAAATAAATAAATAAATAAAACAAAGTAATAAATAATTAATGAAAATGACTCGTTGATACTAAGAAAAAGAAAAGAAAAAAGGAATAAAAACGTCAACTGGAAAAAGAATAACACTTTTTAAAAAGTGAGAAAATGAACACTGCATGAAAACAATGCAGCACAGACAGAAGCCTTTTACGTGTGAGAAATCACGTGACCTGTCACAGAGCCATGTGCAGCAGGGAGAAAACATCGCCGATGCTCTCTTTCAAATATATATAGTGGCTGTTTATTTAGCTTGTATTTACGTAAGTACGTTTGTATCTATCTATATGTATGTATGTATGTATGTATGTATGTATGTATGTATGTATGTATGTATGTATGTGTGTGTGTGTGTGTGTGTGTGTGTGTGTGTATATATATACGTATCATGCATAAGAAATGTGTTGTTGTTTTCTGTAAGCAAGCAGAAGGAATAAGGTTTTTACTCCTCTTTTTTTTCGAAACTACTGACGTTATTCAAAAGATGATTTCAAAGAGCACCGAATTTATTTTAAAGTTGGTTATTCCGATCTTTTATAACTAAGTATTACTTTTCTCGAATACTCATATTCTAATTCGTCCAGGAAAAAGAAGCTACTTTTGTGTTTGTGCAGGTTTGTATGCACTAAAGGTTTAAGACATTAGAAGTTATAATAAAAGCTATCATGTAAAAAGTCCAAGATTATGATTTTACCAACTGGTTGTGTTTACTAAAAAAAGAGTTCTTTCTCAGCAAGAAGTACTTTGTTAAACCAGGAATCAGTCACTAAAGCTGTAAATGAAATGTCTCAAATTTTCATGCCACAAAATAGCTATATCTACTTTCTCAGTAATAATGTACGTATGTTCTAAATAGAAATACCTACTGTCTCAGTTCTAGTACTGAACATTCTAAACAGATTTATCTATTTTCTCAGTACTGTTTTAGTTTTAAATGAGTTCTGCGTAGATATAAGTGTGACGCCAATATTAGTTGATTTATTTATTATTTATTTATTATTTTTAATTAAATATTGTTTATATTTTGTAGCTGTTATTAATACTTGTATTGCTATTTTTAATTATACTTCTGCTATTGATGTTGGTGCTGTTCTTGCTGTTCTAGCTATTGCTGTTGTTGTTACTGTTAATACTAACAACCGTTTTCTTGTTTTATTTTTTCTGTTGTTGATTTTGCATTGCTGGTATTTTGGTTGTTTTTCGGACATAAATACATCTTTAAGAAAAGCTTAAACATTATTACTTATATTTCATACTTTCTTTTTGAGATCTTTATTTTCAAATATGACTTTTATTCTTTCAAAACTGATCAACTAACGACCAGACCTGAATCAATCGTCTGGATTCGGCCGATCTCGGAGAAAGAACAGAAATAAGTGGTTCACTGGAAAAACATGTAATACATGGTTTACGTTTCAGAAAACAAAACGGCTCTAATCTAGTAGAATGTGATTTAAAATCCACACTTTATCAGGCATTTAAACACGGTTACTCCGGTTACAACACTTAATCTAACAAGACAAAGTAAAACTGAGAAATATTGAATTTTCCGATATCATTGTCTTTACGATCGACGTTGGCGATGTCGGTGTTAAACAGATATTACAAACTGGATAAGGTTATTACGGCTTGTTCCCACACTCGCACAGACGTACTAAATTTAAAAAATAATTAATTATATAAATATATACATTACAGTTTTCCATTATTTGTTTGTTTGGGTTTTGTTGGGGATGAAAATGTGCTCATTTGTTTGAAAGTAGGTAAAATAAATTACTCATTAAGAAAACATTAATTTATGTTAATCGTTCTTTGGAAAGGTGCCTCGTGCCATCAGCTTTTGGCGCATATGCAAACACATAAATAAATAAAAAATAAAAAATAAAAATAAAAAAACAGAAAAAAGGAAATAAATTAACTAATATGAACGTGTCCTTTATTGTTTTATCTGAACATGTAAAGTATTGTATCAAAATAGGTAAAGTAAATTACCTACTAAGATCAAACATTTTCTCGCCAAATCGTTATTAAACTGATATTTGTTAACGGTTCCTTTGCGCATGCAAAACATAGACGAAGTGAAAATAATAATAATAATAATAATTTTTAAAACTAATATATAAATTTAAAAAACAAAAAACAAAAAAAACAAACAAAAAAAACCACATGGTGTTATGAGATCGATTGAATTAGAATCTGGAGAAGGCGCGAGTTATTTCCCTTGGATTGAATTTTCCGATATTTTATTTACTTCTAAATATTGTTTAAATTTCCAAACAGAACGACCAATATACGTTGGCAGTGGTGTGCAGAGGGGTGGGGGGGCGAAGAGGTGGTGGCCCTGGGCATCCAATTAAAACTTAATAAATTTGGTTGATTTATATTTAAATCAAATAAAATGTTTATTTTATGTTTCATCTGTGTTTACATATACAAAAATATTCCTTTCTCATATTTCTCAATACTAGGCCTTATATTTGACTCTTTGGAGGGTGTCTTCCCATCTGGTAGAATTCCCAGTTGGTATAATTCCCATTTTGTAGAAAAAGCTGGTTTACCGCAATACCTGATTACCTCTGTATATAATGAACTTGGCCTGTGCATACATCTGGTTTCTTTCTAACATTCAGAGGCGGAGCACATTGTTCCTAAATCGATTATGTAACATCAACCGAAAGCAGAATAAGCATTCACAACTCATTTGTTGTTGATTTGTTACTTTTTCATTATTTCATCATCTTCCTCCTTCTCATTATCATCATCATAATTATCATCATCAACATTATTATTATTATTATATTATTACTATTATTATTATTATTATTATTATTTAAGGTGGTCATTTCTAATTCATAAACATTTCCTTTCCGTTACAAAACAAGCGACCAATAATAAACAATTTTACATCAATTTCATCTACCTATTAAAAAAAATAATAAATAAAGAAAAGAAAAGTAAAAAGCGGCACGATGTGTTTTTATTAATGCTTATGGCTTGCTTCTGTAAAAGAAAACGACAAAAATATTATAAATAACTAACATTTTACATACGAGTAATTTACTTATATTCAGTAAATAGAATATGTGAACGTTACATCTATCATTAACTGTTCGAATTCAACCATATTCAACTTAAACAGGTTCAAGATATCTGTTACTGACCATATTTACGTTATGCACACATACATATTCAGATTGCGCACATATTATACAATATATGTGACATAGTACACTAAAGATATTATGACCTACAAATACTTTGGCTCTGACTGAAAAAGTTTATACGAAGGACCAAATCATTGGGAATACTTTTAGATGAATACCTTCTTTTTTAATTATTTACATTCACTATATTCGATACATAGATTATTTCGATATTTGTCATATTTGCATACTTTATGCGATAAGCGATATCCATACTACAATAATACCTCAGATTAAAGATGTAATTGGTTCCAAATTTCCAATAGTGAAGTGAGGTATCGTTAAGCGGCAGTTAAACGGCAGTTTAGATATGAATGATTTAATAGATTGTAGATATTAAGTAAACAGTAAATCATTTACAAATCAATTTATACAAATACATTAAGAAATAATTATATGCCGCTCATTGTGGGTTTGGTTTCATTTAAGATAATGTATTTTGTTTTTAAAGTTATTGTCTTCCGTTTCTTTTATCATGAGCATTTGCCGGTTTACAGTTATTCGTTTTGAGATATTGGAAGAATAAATCACAAACGAGTTTAAGTCTAAATCGAAGCAGAAAACAAAAGAGAATCAGAATATCAGATGCACGTATGACGTGTCAACTGATCAACACAGCTGAGAGAAGCTCGTGAATGAACGAAAAATTAAAGAAAACGGACTTACAAATGTATACAATGCATGTTTTTATAATTTATTTCGAGCAATTAACTATTAAATTAAATTTCTATTTATATAATTTGTAAAGAAGAAAGATTGTTAAAGCGTGATATCGTTAAGCTTTCCAAATAATCTGGAGCAGTTAATTATAATGAATGAGGTAAAACCAAGCATGTCAATAAGACCACTGAACCACATTTAGCTTTTCTACGAAATGGGATTCTACCATATGGGACTAAGCCCTTTGGAGCATACAATCAAAGCTTTGGCCTCTGCACACCACTGTAAGCTGGGCACTGACATGTGCTCTTGGCATTGCAGAAAACATACTAAAGTTTGACGTTATCGTAATATTCATTGGCAGATGACCTCTGTAAATATCGAAACGTGATTTCAAAAGTGGTATATCTCATAAGTATTTTTCATCAAAGCTTGTATTAACTGTTTTCAGTTTTCTGATATGATCTACGATGGCGCAGTCGTCGGTAATGAAACAGTTATGAAACGGATTAGGTTGTTTCATGGGTTGGATCCCACATCCGCATATGGCACAGATATGAATGAATGAAGTAAAAAAATTCATTAATTATAAATATATACATTACTGTTTTTCGTTTTATTATTCTGTTTTTTAAAGATGTGCTCATTTGAAAGTGGGTAAAATAAATTGCTCATTAAGAACAAATTAATTTATGTAATCTTTTTTTTGGAAAGGGGATTAGGTTCTCTGGGCTAGATCGCGCATGCGTATGTGCGCAGATACAGATTGAACAGGAAATAAATTAATATGAACATGTACCTGATTGTTTTATTTGAGTATGTAAACTATTGTATCAAAATAGGTAAAATAAATTACGAACTAAGGACAAATTTGTATCTTCTGTTCGATACTGTTCTGGTATTTGGTAAAGGATCAAATGCTCGAGATTCCTTTGCGCTTTCTGTAAATGTAAATATATAGCTGTGTGAAATGTTATATATTTAATAGACTTAAAAGCTACATTATTGTTTGAAATATTCTAATTAACGACAACTATGTCTGTGAGATTGTTAAAGGAATTCCAGTGTGTTAACATCTCTCTATAATTCGCTGAAAAATTATTAATTGATTTGTTAAAAAGTACCTTTGACAAAGAAACAAATCATTTGTTAAAAGCATGATGTCAATATGTGACAAATGTAAATAGAATCTTAGGTTACTAACATGAAGTATATGATGGTCTTTGTCTTGGTAATAAATTTGAAATAATAGATTATTTTCAACAATTCTTTTCTTTGTTTTTATGACTACATTTTTCTTGCCACATTATTCTACTAGAGAAATTGAGTAAACAATTCTGATGTCAAAAATCTGTAAACTGTTAAACACAAAAACAATTTTTATTTCATTTATTAGTTTTAATTAGATGACATCACATAGGATGCTGATTTAAGGCAATTCACAAATGTCTGATCAACAGTTTAAAGTTACAACACAGATTAAAATATTTCCTTTTGGTTCAAAACTTTACCTTTAAAACAAAATTAGCAGTTATATACAAATACATGTCTTAAAAATTCTAATATTTTAATTAATTTTAACTTTTTTATTTTTTTTTGTTTTTTCATAACGATACATTTCAACAGAAACCATTTCAAATTGTTGACCAACATAGGCACACATGACAATGTTTTAAAAAAATAACTAATAGATTAAAAATATATAAACATGGAAAAAAACAATTTGTATAATACAGAAAAGTCATAACAATGTTTCAAAACCACACAGCTCAATAGAAAATCAAGTTTTAAATTTATTTTAAATCAATTTTTCAAATCATATCAACAATTATTTTATTTTTAAATCTTAAACACCTTTGCTTTATTATTAATTGATGCAAATTAATTCAGAATGTGTTACAAAAGCACTGGCCAATCTGTAGTTAGTATGGCACATCTCTTATTTGCATAAATTATATAATTATTACTAATATGCAAATCTTGTCATTTTTGAACTTTATTTAGCAAGTTCAGCTATTCTGGTGTAATACTAATTTTTTTTTTAATTAAAATAACCGAAAATTTAATATTAAATACAGTTTGAAAATATATATTTTTTATATTTTTAAATGTTTTTTTTCAACATTTTAATAAATAAATTTACTTAAATTATTTTCTCCAGTAATTCAAAAACTAAATTCCAGTATAAAATTTAAAAAGTAATAGAGTATATTAACATAATTATGTGGTATAAGCTGTGTGGTTTCTATGCTAAGCTGTGAGTTATATACATCTATGACAATAATGTGTCAATAAACATTCTGGCTGGAACATTCTGCAACAAAATAGACATTTTCTAATATTTGGTACATTCCACCATTCTGTAAATGCACCAGAAAATTGTGAATACTGTATATAATACAATGTGAGATATGAGATCAATATATTACAAGTTCAGATTATTAGGTCCCTTAAAGTATTCCTTTACAAGGCACAGATTTATAAATTTCAACTGTTCTCTTTAATTAACAAACACCAAAGTTATAAAATCTTTTTAAAAAAAACACAGCTTATAAAATGAAATATTATTTAAAATAACAAATATCAAAACAATTACTGAAACTACAAACTGTTTCAAAACATAAAATAAATAAATGCCTAAATTTACAATCAGATCCCCAAGTCCTTAAAACAAAGATGTGAAAGATTCAACTGATGTCTGTGTGTTTAAAAACACCAGTGTTGTAATAATCCATGTTTTCAGATTCATCACTACAATTTTATTTTATTACATATTCAGATCCACATGTAAAAAAGTATATATTTTTGTATGTTCAGTGATGGTTATTCAGTTTTAATTATTCTGTTAATTAACCTGTGTTTTAAAAATATATATAGTTACACAGAGAGAGACATGATAATATTTATGTGTGTGTGTGTGTGTGTGTGTGTGTGTGTGTGTGTGTGTGTGATCAAATTCATCAATATAATGTAATCAACAAAGTGAATTTTAAAAAAAATTGCAGTTTATGCATTACATATTTTCTATATATTATCTAAATCAATATATCTAATGTATACTGCCAAATATATAACAAACCAGAATTTGTCAAATTAAAAATCCAATGAAAAATGAAAAGATTTAAGATTTATTAAACCGAAAAGAACAAAAAATAAAAATAAAATTTTATAAAAATAACAAATATGGAAATATTAATTAAAAGAACATTTTTTTCTTTAATTTTTAACTAAAATGTAATAATGTTAAGCAGCTATATTGTGATATTCTACAAAGTATATACAAAATGTTAATACTAAAAATCTCATGTCAGATGGAAGTAAAACTGTTACTATGTTAGTGTGTGATCAAACTGTATTTGTGAACACTTGATGGCAGACTAGAAAAAATAAAATATCATTAATTTTATTTTTATATTTCTGTAATTGCACTTTTGTGCTGGGGTGTCGTTCGTTCATTCGGTAATTGCACTTTAAACTGAAAAAAACATCTGTAAATCAACCATATTTCTCTGCTGTATGACACGTTACATGAATATGAAAATAAATGTTTGTTTTGTAAAGTCATTTCTTTTATATACAATCCTTTTAAAAAAAACTATTCATATAAATAAACATACATATACGCTTGAATTACTGCTGAAATTTAGATTTAAATTGTCTTTTCTTTCATATTCTGATATCACCAGCTTGATTACATTATTCTGAAGATTTTATCTAAATAAATAGATAACAGTATTTCTTGTATAGAAAGATTTCTACATGGAAAAATATGAAATGATGAAAAAATACCATCATCGTAAAAAAAAGTTTTCTGATGAACAAACATCATTTTGTAATACTACTGGAAATTTAATATTGGTACATCTATATAACTGATTATATCCAAATAATGTAATAATCAACAAATATAAAAATTTGAAGAAAAAAAAACAGATTGAGGATCCCGTATCCAAAATCTGAAGGACCAGAAATTCCAAAACATTTTGCAACAAGCTGAAATGATGATATTTTAGTTTTTGGATGGTTTAGCATCTACAAACTTTATTTCATAAAAAATATACAAAAGTTATTCAGACTTGCTGTATAATCTGTGTAAGAAATGGAATTTTTTGTGGCTTAAATTGTTTTCTGGTTATAAAAAATGAAAAAAACACTTCTGTTTCCAAATATTTCAGATAGGGGATCCTCAAAGAAACTTTTTATACTATTAATTCATAAAAGAGATAAACTATTTCTAAATATACATTCCTTAAAAAACAATCTCTTCAAAACAACAGTTATGTTTGAAATGGAAACACAATTTCAGTGGGTATAATGGCACAATACGGTTTCTTGCTTTGCAAGTTCTGTGATCAAAATAGTAACTAACAAAATATTTTTAAAATATTTGTTTAACGACATCTTTAAATTAAGTATGGAGTTTAAAATGTGTGGCCAAAGGCAGTAACAGAAATTCTAAGTTTGTGTTTCTAAACATGATATTTTTCATATTTTTAAAAAAAAACCTTTTCAAAGAAACATCTGTTTAATATATCTTTTTTAAATTATAATAACATGAAATATTAAAAACTTTTAACCTTTCCCCAAATTAGCACCAGTTTAGAGTAAGGGAGATAACTACTATTTTGCCAGATTAAACACATCTAGACAGTTTCTGATTTTAATTTAATAGAATTCATTGAAAAAATCTTCATGTTCCACTTTTATCTCCTTATTTATAATTTAATACTTGCTATTCCATTTCAATGGTTATTTTCTAAATATTTATACTGCATTACTTTGTTTCAATAATGTCAATTATCTATGAATTATTAACTTTGTTTTCCTATCAGTTGCTAGCATTCTCCCTAATAAACAAATAAATAAATAGAACATTTTCTGACATGATACTTAACTCTGTGGAAGGCAGAAATGTTTTTAAAAAGGCACATGTTAAACAATGTAATGAAAAATAAATTGACTATTTTTTAAAAATATATTTAAAAAATACAAAACCATTTAAGCTCATTTGCATAACATGTACAGGCACTACAAAATACATTATACCAAAAAAGACATAAAAATAATTCAAGTACATCTCATTAAGTATGAAAATATTTTTCCAAGTAATTTGCTCAAGTTGATAATAAATTCAAAATATATACATTTCTTGTTCAGATGTAGAACATACACAAGCATCATTTTAACATAAACAGCACTTTAATCAAAAGCTGTCTCCCTTGTTTATAATTTCAATCTCATCACCTAAGGGTCAAGACAGACATGTTGCAACAAAAATATCTTCCTTGTGAAATTTAACAAACTCAAATTTCTTTTCTTTGCTAATTTTTCTCCAAGTTTTCAAATTTCAAAGAAATCTCCAATCAAAAGTCGATGACCATTAGCATTGATTTCCGGAGAAAACTTGCATAAAAAAAACATGAAATGAACATTCATTTTTTTTTCTTCTTTTTTTTTGACTTCTGTGGAACCAAAAATTTGTTTCATAACAATTTGAGTCCTGGTTTCTATGGCAGTTATTTCAATCATCATCCTTGTCTTTTTGTGGCTTAATATCACATGCTTCAAACAGTTCTTCTGGCGTGTATCCCAGAAGGCTTTGCAGGTCACAGACAAA